>CM038219.1:131087889-132287889 GCA_021442155.1 Cymbidium sinense
GGGTTGATTTTGATTTGGTTTGATGACTGTAGATTTTATTTATATTTATGAACATGATTGAAGGTATGATTGATTCATGAGAAAATCAATTAAATTGGGTTTGAATTGAGTGGATTTTTGGCTAAGTCCATGACAATGGTTTATGTGTCTTGGGAAAGATCTTGATTTAGTTTAATTTAGTTTTAATAATTTAAATGTGTATTTCATTTATATTTGTGAATATGATTGAAGATATGAATTGATTATGAGATAATCAATTGATTTTAGATTGATTTGGATTAAGATTTGGCTAAGCTCATGGGATTGATACATATGGCTTGGGAAGGGTTTTGATTTAATTTGATTTAGTTTGATTTAGTTTTGATCATTTGAATGTGGATTTGATTTATATTTAGGAAAATAATTGAGAAAATAATTGATCTATGAGAAAATCAATTGACTTTGGATTGATTTAAAGGGGCTTTGACTAAGCTTATGAAGGTAGGTCAAAGGGCTTAGATTTGGTTTGGATTTAGTTTTAGTCATGTGATTGTCAATTTGATTTATATTTGTAGAGATGATTGAAGATGTGATTGATCCATGAGAAAATCAATTGAATTTGGCTTAATTTGGATGGGATTTTGGCTAAGTTCATGAAATTGATTCAAAGGACTTATGAAGGATTTCAAGTTTGGATTGATCATGGGCTTCAATCATTTGGTTTTAGAATTTGGGTTTGGATTTGGATTTGAATTGAACTTGATGTTTGTTTTGAGAAGGTGAACATGGATTGGATTTAGGATATAGGGTAGGTGGATTATCCTAATCCCTAAGGCATAACCTAATCCTATGGTTAACCCTTCTAAGTCTCTAGGCTTAGGTTAAGTGTTTACCAAATTATTAGAAGTTTCTTATGACTAGGGAAGTCTTAGTGTCTAGAATACTCCTAAGTCTAAGATGGGAAGATTGAATCCTCACTCTAAAAGTGAGGTCAACAAATAATAACACATACTTGCTTAAATTCCTTATACATGTTTGCATATGCTTAAATATGAGATGAAATCTTTTTTTTTTTATCAAAATCATGCATCAACATTCACTAAGTGTGCATATATATATTCAAAATCAAATATTAAAGAAATTAAAAAAATGTGAATGTTATTGATAATGAAAGGCATTAGTGGAGTGTTATTCATGTGATGGTGACTTTACTTCATTGGCCTTAAGTTGCATTTCATGTTTGGATAAAATTTATTAAGACTAATCTAAACTTAGGCTAAAATGAGATTCATAAATGATTTATTAAAAAAATTAAAGCAATAATGATATATATTTGGAAATCAACTTAGGCTAGGGATGAAAGAGTTAAGTCTCTTACTTCTCTTCATAATGATTAGATTTTAAGTAAGAAGTGAACAAAATAAAAATGCATAAGTTAAAACTCAATCAAGTTAATAAAAGATATGTGACCACCCTTAATGGGTAATTTGATCAATCCTAAAACTTTAGAAATTATTAATTTTAAAGCTCAATCAAGACACACCACACTAAGCCTTAACACACACATTAGAATACTAAGTCACTGATCTTAGTATTAGGTTAGTCCGGTGTATGTTGTGGTGATATATTTTGTTTTATGAGAATGTTAGGATTGTTTGTGAGTAGACTAGATGTTAGGTCGTTATTAGCCTAATAATATTTTATATAGGGGATTGTCCTTGGGGGATTGCTTTAATAATAAATGAATATAAAATACTTTTTCTTGCAGGTGTTGCTTATCTCCCTAAGCATAATCCAATTATGATAGGTGGGCTTAGTTATCAAGTGCAAGATGTTAAGTCCAAATATATGAAATATAACTGCTTAGTTTGTATGTTTGTTTAGTCAATATCTATTTTATATATGTAGCTAGATTTTATTTTTCATAAAGATGTAAATTTTGTAATAGGATTAGGATTAGTGCTATGGGGTTTAGGAAGAGCAGTTTCTAGAAGGCAAGGACCTGGGAAGCCCTATGAAGCCTAGAGCAAGCTAATCTAAAAAGAAAAGAAGGACAAGAATTGAAGACCCTCATAGCATATATTTTATTTGTAAAATTTAATTGTAACTCGGGTTGTATAAGGGTAGAGCTCAGCTACCCAACTTTTTTTTTCACAGTGTGCAATGGTACCAGGCCAGACAAGCCTTTTTATTGTTTACAAAATCTAAATGTTTAATGATTATGTTTAGATTATGCAATAGAAATGGCATGATTTTTATAGTTTCTTAAAGTGTGTATGTTTGATGTGTGACCTGGATGCAGAAGGCTCTTTAGGATAAAATTATATTTTCTATCCTCACTAAATAATCCATAACTAAATTCTAATGCAACTCACAACCTCACTCAAAAGCCTAGGTATATAAACAAGATAATAAAATATTTAGAAACCCCTTAGCTGAATCATTTTATACTATAATAATATGCATGTTATATTATTTCATCTTTGAATATAGAGGGTCTCCACTCTTGCACGATAAGGTACAAGCTTGACCTTTGAGAGCGGTCCCTTGTAGTGAAGAACACCTCTTCTAGCTTATTTAATCCATAATTCAATTTCATCATGCTTGTAGGCATAATTGTCTTAAGTCTTGGTCCAAGATAAATGTGCCAAAATGATCCAAAAATTTGTAAATTTTTAATATTAATCTAAGTCATGTTTGCATACCAAACATTACTTTGTCTCTTAGCGAGTGAATTTAGGATTCTAGCTTCCTTTTTAATTAAATAATAGTCTAACTATCTCGCATCGATATAACACCAGCCTATATGGTTTTGAAGCGTATGAGGTGTTAAATACTAGCCACTCCATATAGTTGTAAGTCTAGAAGAATCGAGATGTGTTCATTCTCTCTTATGGAGGTGAACCACTATATCTCATTCTCTTCGATTTAGACTTATGTCATGCTTCTAGCTTGTGTTAAAGTGTCTTAGACTTAGGTTTTGAGGCTACTTGTTTCTCTTTTGCTATAAGTATAAGTCCTCACTTGTTAGGTATTTCACAATCTTATGTTGTTGGGTTATAAGTCCTAACACTCTAATAAGATTTTAGCTTAAACAAAAATAAATTATCCCCTTCAAAAATATAAAGCCTCATTATAGGGTAGGTTGGAGCATTCATCAATCCTCCTAGTATTTTGAATGTTCCTTATTTATCTTCCTTTAGAATCCAAGAATAAGTCTTTCCATTTGAACTTATCCAGTTTGATTTTAAAAATAACCAATTCTTTGATAGTTTAGCATTGAAATCTTTGAAGACATTTATTGACTACTTTAATCAAGGGTGTTCTTAAGAAGCTTTCATTTCTTATGATGTAATTTAACTATGGGGCTTACCTCTATAGGAAACTAAAGAACCTGGCTTAAAATAAACCATGCCTTACTTATCCATGTAAAGTAGGGGAAAGATCTCTAGTATATGTGTAGACTCATCTGTCTAGGATGATGTTTCTATCTTTCGAGATAATACATCATACCTTAATATCATACCTGATCGCTTCAATAGGTATCCCTTAAGATCTATGTGGTATCCCTACAACTCCAAATAAAAACACCATAATTGTCTCATAGCTTTTCAAAGTATTCTAACTTATTTTTAGACCATACATGTGGAATTAAACCTTTCTTAGCTAGATTGAAGACACATGACGAGTACCAATCAAAAGATAATTCTATTAAATTTTTGAATAAATTATCCTCAAGCTCCACATCAGCTTCTGAGCTTGAGGGTGCTGCTCCAAGATAAAATTTTAAAGGCTTAACATTCATATATAATTTTTGAACATCCTTAATTGTAAAACCCTCAACCCCCTGAAATGAAAGTGGGGTTAGAGTTAAGGCGCTCACATGTTATCTCACAGATTATAATGGGGATTCAAATACACATATGCTTTGCTTAAGGACCTTGTCTTCATCACTGTCTGGCTCGAGTGTCACCTCCAACGAGGTCTTCAGGGGCAGACAGGTAGCTAGTGTGTTTACTATATAAGACTCATCATTTAAAGTAGACTCTAAGTCTTTGTAAATAATTGGTGTACTCATGGATGCTAGAATGAAACTCTTGGTAGGTGGTAGGTATATAGGCCTTCTCCCTCTAGTGCCTCCTCTGAACTTGTCTCTCTCTCATCCTAGAGGAGATCGGGCATTCCACCCACTTGTTCAAAAGAAGTGATGAACTATGGGTGAAATGTAATATTAAGCTTTACTAGCTCTCCAAAATCTTCTTCTCACTCCCTTTTCTTTCATTTTTCTTTTCCTTTTTCTTTTATCTATTCTTTCTTTTTCTTCTTTTTCTTTTTTATTTTAATGTAGTTCATAAGAATAGATATTTTGTTTATTAGGGAGATAAAAAGTCACATCTTCATAAATCCCAACATCATATACTACGAATGATTTCAAGTCTCACTTGACTCAGCATTTCACACCGTCTCTTATAAACTTCGTGCACTAGTAGAGTGAAGATGGTACAATATTGTTCTTATGAATCCAAGGTCGCCCAAGCAAAGCATTAAAGGATGTATCTAAATCTGTTATATGAAACTCAGCCTTAATCTTTCAAGTTTCTATCTTCAATCGTGATGTGATAGAGTCTAAGGCCCTATCTCTTTGTTCATTGAATCCTTTAAACATCATCTTTTTAGCTTGAAGCTTAGTGATGTCAATCCTCAAGAAGGCAAAGGTTCTTAGGCTCATGATGTTAATGGATGCACTTAGGTCAACAAGTACCCTAGATAGTCTGAACTTATGAGCATTCACTGTACTGCATATAGTCCTAAGCAATAGGTCTTCATGTAAAAGATTATGCCAAAGACTTTCTTGAAAGGCATGCCTCTTCTCTAGCTAGATTAGTAGTGGATAATTGAGCAAAACATATCTCAGGATCAAGCAGTGCTTTGATTAATGATTCCCTCATTTCTTTAGACAAAATAAGGGTGTCATATATGCTTAGCTTAATTGGATACTTTCAAAGGTGAGCTAGGACATTGTAATCAACCTTATGTTGGTCCTTCATAAGTGTATCCAGTGGTGGAGCAACTTGTGGAGGGGTTATCTACTCACTGAAATTAATGGCTTGTTTACCCTTATCTTGAGGTGCTGTCATAGAAGCTAAAATATTACCACTACTGAGATTAACTTCAATGACTTCTTCTAATTATGAGTTTGTGAAAAGTTCTACCTACTTATCGGGCATACCTACAGCTTCTTCTAAAGAATCATCGAAGTCAGATGACTCTAAATCTAGCTCAAGTGGTGAACCGCCAAGATTCAGGAAAGGAAAATCTATTTCTGAATCAGAGAGAAGTTGATCAAAATTATTTGGATTATTGTTGTTATAATTTGGAGAGTTATCAATTGGAATGAAATCACTAACTCAAAGGTAGAGAGAATGTAAGTGGAACTTGTCTTCTTCATTGATTTCTTTAAGTTTCGAGATATAAATTAAAAGTCAAGTAATGTAAGTGGTTTGAGTGGCTTAGTGCCTTTATCCATGGATAATATGTTTATGGTGGTGGTAGTGGAGCTAGTAGAAGTAATAGTTATAGCGGTAGAAGTAAGAACATCAAACTCAAACAATGGTTGTGCTAATGGACACTCCTGGGCAGGTGATGGATGCTGCTGCTTGGCTTCCACCCTCTCTGAGTTATCCTTCACAACTAGCATACCTTCCATGGTGTTGGAGGCCAAAGCTCAGTCAAGCACCTGTAAAGAAAGTTTCTTGATTTAGAAATAATCTTTTTAGCAGTACGAGAAAGGTAGATATCCCTAACTTTCTTTTATCTTGAGGGGAATGAATGATTTCCCATAGATTACTTTGATGGAACCAATGGGTTTTTCCACTAAGTATTCTTTGGGGACCACAATAGCTTCTAACTTATAACTACATTCAAGCCAGTCCATAAAGGTAAAATAATCCTCTAGCATGTTATGGTGGGGACAATAGTTAGGATCATCACTCATTTGCACTTCCTCTGGCTTCCTAGGCTCAGGTAGCTGAAAATTAAGCTTTTTAAGAAAGTTCTTAAAAATTTTCCTAACTACCTCCCTCTTGAATGAGTATGATGGTTTATTTAACTTATCTACAAGAGCATGTGGAAAGTAGCTACCTGGAGATGGGTACTGATAACACTGCTATGGAGGCTGTTGTGGTGGCTAGATAGGTGAAAGAGGAGATGGAAAGACAGGCTGCTGAACTCTAGGCATTTTTGTGTATGCCCTCATGAGTTATTTTCCCTTATCCACCACTACCACTACTCCTAGATTTTCATAAATATTTTTTGGTGCTTTGGCTTACATGATTGGTCTGAGAAGGGTAACTATTTGGCTTCCTTTTGTAAGTTGGTCACCTTGTTGATTAACTTCTCAAATATTTTAATTATAAATCTCTTAAGCATGAAAGCGACTGGGCCATGAATATTCTTGAGAAGAATTTCAATGGCATGTTACTTTTGGAGCAGTGGTTCATATTTTATACTCAGATTTCTCCATCTAAGAATATAATCAATAAGAGACTCGTTAGATTTTTATTTCTTTACCACGAGATCCTCTACAGTTACCATTTACTGAGCTCCTCTAAATCTTTTAATAAAAAGTTACTCTAACTCTACAAAGAATTTTAACAAACCATTGTGCAGTTCGGTATACCAATCAAAGGTAACTCCGAAAAGGCTACCGACAAACTACCATAAGAGTAAGGCATCACTACCACCTACATTGCAGCAACTGGCTCTAAAGTGTGCAATTTTTTGCCTAAGTTCCCACTACCATCGAATACCTTGAAAGATGGTGGCACAAATCCTTTGGGGTTAGACTACATTGAATTCCTCTAGGTAGGGTCTACCTTTTTAGAACTGATGAGGCTCCTAGGGATTATGTCAATGCCTCTTTCACTTGCTATTCTAGCATCTATTTAATGTCTTTTCTTAAATGGACACACTATCTATACCCTTCCTATGAAGGATATCAGTGTCTTCATCGAATGGAGTGATATTCTTCTATCTATCTACAGTATGTGTCAATTTAGGTTTATTAGTGTCTATAGAGATAGGTTGTGGTGCTGGTATCTGACTCTAGAGTGCTAAGACAATTGACATAAGCTCCTCCATTTTCCTCTCCATACAATTTATCTGATCATCCTTCTACTTTAACTATTGCAATAATCACTGAATCGACTCTGACGTATCACCTTTCTCAACTACTGCTCTATGTGCCTCAGTGTTATGATGCTGATCTCTATGGGAGGAAGTCCTAGTCTCTACCATGTGTACTTCTATTGGCTCTTCTAAGAGGTCATCTTCCTCCATGTCGAAGTTAACCCTCTCTTCATCACTATCCTCTCCCACCATGTCTTCGATGGCCACCTTATATTCAGTAAATATTTCCTCAAAGGAATGGCCAACCATGTTCTTAAGATCTACATGGATGTATCTTGAATGATGGTCATCTATCTTGTGATCTTCTAAAGGAGGATCATGATGGATATATTGGGCTGAAGAAGCTAACCATAACTTGCTCAACCATCATGGGAACCTTCTCTTCTCCTCTCTTGTCCTCTCCAATCTCCTCTTCGCCCCATTGAATCGATATAGCAATAGCAACACTCTTAGGCCACCACTCCTTCTCCATCGATGATATAGAAGGCGAATAAGGGAGCTCAGCCTCACACCATTTGTGTGAGAGGATGAAGTTTAGCCCTTGGGCACAATCCTATCACCAGGGGTGAAGGCTTTCTTCCCTTATGTGGACCTCTGATACTTGGTGAGGATTTCAGATGGTGTGACAGTGATAGGTGATGGTGAGCAGCGAGTGGAGTGGTGTGATGGTGATGATGCTGGCTGCACATCCATCGAGGATCTCCTCCTCCTATTAGAACTAGTAAAAACTATGTTGTCTGAATGACCAACTTTATCATCCCATCAGTTGGGGTGGTGATCTACCAAATTTGAGGCCACTGACTGTCTAACAAACCTCCTCCTATCCCTCCTACCCCCATGGGCTACTATCTTGGCCTTCATGGCCCGCCCTTTATGAATTTGATCTTTCACACTTCTAGGGATTAGCTGCCTCAAGTCATGAATAGTGGCTGACTCAAAACATCTATGGGCTCTCCCTACCTTCCTAAGTATGGGCCTCAGACTAGAAAAGGGCTTTATGCTTTCCTTATCCAGTGTCTCATACTCTGTGGGCCGTGAGGGTGATGTGGCTATCCTTCTAACAACCTCTTCTGCCTTTGTAGGTGAGAGGGGGTGAAACCTACTACCACCAAGGAAAGGAGAGGTCTCATGAAGGGAACCTTCTTTAGCTATATGGGAGTTTGTCTAATGAGGAGAGGTCTCCTTTTCATGATCTCGTAGTACCTCTTTAGCTTACGATTCTTGTCATGATGTTGGGACTTGGTCAAAGGGGCATGATGGGAAATAGTACCAACTTTGAAGGTGGATGGGACAACCTTCGATGCTAGAACTGCCTTCCCTTTGCTAGGGCTATCATTGAGGCGGTACTAGTCCTATCTACAATAGTGGTGGACACAACAAGGACTCGTGGCAGTGGAACCTCTAAGGTCTTCCTCTTCAAAGAGGGAAACTTAGTGTCAGACTGTAGATCAAACTATAAGAGTGGCTTCTTATTGGCCACCTCCTCTCTAATGACTATGGCACATGTGACTTTAAAGTGTTCAAATCCCATACTAAACTTGATGATAGGAGCAACAATGAGTATGGCCTGATCCAAAGTCAAATTCACACCAGAAGCTAATGAGAAGATGAGCTTTCCTAAAAACATGGTGGTGTTGTCATTGTTGCTTGGAGGAAGGACGAAGTGGAGGTTTTTCTCTCTATTTTAAAAAAGAGATTACATGTGAGTAGAATACTTCATCGTTCATTATTGATTTGTTTGGATTTGAGTTTAAACCCTCATATAATAAATTTGATCATGTTAGAGGGGGTTCATAGTTGGAGAAATTTGAATTTTGAGAGAGACTTTGCTTAATTCAAGCTTCATTAAAGAGTGAGTTCAAATGAATTTTAGAGATGGTGGAATAATTTTTCTTTGTCATATTTATCATAATAGGTTTTTTGAAATTTCATTTTAGTTTATGTGGTTTATTTAATGTGTCACCTTTTTTTATTTTATTTTGTTTATTTCCACCTATTGGGAGTCTAATAAGGGTTCTAGAACCTACTAGGGTGAGGTTCTATAACTTATGGAATGTTGGCAACACTTGTCCAAGGATGAAATGAACAAGGCATCCAATAGGAAGAAAAATAGTCTCAGACTTACACAAGGTATAAATCCACTATCGATACTTAGAGATAATTGTTGACTACTAAAGATGGAGAGAGAAATTTTCTCCAGCAGAGTCCCTAAAAAAATCTATGGTGTTTTAATTTGGAGTTGTGGGGACACCACACAGATCTTAGGGGTACTTATTGAAGTGATCGAGTGTGACATTAAGGTATGATATACTATCTCTAAAGATAGAAACATCACCTTATAATAGACTCAATTACCTAATAAGAACTCCTAAGGTAGATGGGTCTATAGATATATCAAAGATCTTTCCCTTACTTTACATAGATAAGTAAAGTAGGGTTTATTTTATGTTGGGTTCTTTAGTTCCCTATAGAAGCAAGCTTTCATAGTTAATTACATTCTAAAAAATGAGAACTTTTTAAGAATACTCTTGATTAAAGTAGTCAACTATTATCTCTAAAGATTACGAAGCTAGACTATCAAAGGATTGGTTGTTATTGGAAATCAAATGGGATTGTACAAATAGAAAGACTTCTTCATAGATTCTAAAGGAGACTAAGTAGATACCATTCAAGATACTAGGAAGCCTAGTAGATATTTTAATCTACCTTATGGTGAGGCTTTGCATTTTTGAAAGAAAGAATTTATTTTCATTTGAGTTGAAATTTTATTAGAAAGTTAGGACTTATATTCCAATAACACAAGATTATGAAAATGACTAAGAGGTGAGGAATTTTATTTATAGCAAATGAGAAACAAAAAGCTTTTGAACTTATATCTAGAGTGTTCTAGCCCAACCTAAGTGACTGACCTAAATCTATTTAAGGAAAGTAAGATATGATGGTTGACTACCACAAGAGAGAATGAATCGATCCAACTCATCTGGACTTACAACTACCTCGAATGGCTACCAGCTAAAGTCTCCTATGATTTTAAAATCATGTGGGTGTGGTGTTTATTTTTGGATGTATGGGGGGACACCACACAGATCGTAGGGGGTACTTACTGAAGTGAACGAGTACGATATTGAGGTATGATGTACTATCTCAAAAGATGGAGGCATCACCCTTCAATGGACCTAATCACCTAATAAGGACTCTTAAGGTATGATGAGTCTTCAAATTTACCAAGGATTTTTCCCTGCTTTACATAGATAAATAAAGTAGGATTTATATTAAACCGAGTTCTAAAGTTCCCTATGGAGGCAAGCCTCCATAGTTAATTATATCTTTGGGAATGAAATTTCCTAAGAATACTCTCAATTAAAGTAGACAATCATCATCTCCAAAGATTTCAAGGTTAATACTATCAAAGGATTGGTTAGGTTTGGAAAATCAATTGGGAAAGTTCAAGGAGAAGACTTATTTTGGGAGCCAAAGAGGTGAGGAATACCTCATGATATTAGAAAGCCTAGTGAGCATTTCAATCTATCATATGATTGGACTTTATATATTTGAAAGTGAAGAGAATTATTTTGTTTGAGTTGAAACTTATTAGATTGCCAAGGCTTATAATCCAACAACACAAGATTATGAAAATGCCTAAGAGATGAGGATTTATGTTTATAGCCTAAAGGAAACAGCTACCTCGGATTCTAAATCTAGGGAGCTTTAGTAAGAGATAAAGCATGACCTAAATCTAAGCGAAGATGGGCATAAAGTTTACCTGAACAATAAAGGATAAACCACCCGACTGTTGGGCTTAGAACTGCCTGGAGTGGCAGCCAGCTAACTCCTTATATGATTTTAAAATCATATAGTCTGATCATATAAAATTATAAGATTAGTTAGGTTATTGTTTATTTATAAAGAGACTAAAGTCCTTAAATCCACTCCCTAAGAGACTAGAGCATGAGTGGTATGAATAATGACTTAATCTAATGCAAAAATCTTTTCAAGTTTTATTTCAATTTTGACACTTCATTTTAACAAAGGCTTTAGGATTTTGATGCCTATATGCATGATGAAAGTAGATTATTGGATAAATCAGCAAGAAGAGGGTGTTCTCTACCACAAAGGATGCCCTCATAGGTCAAGCATTCCCCTATCGTGCAAGGATGGAGATCCCCCAATTTCAAGGAAGAAGGAATATGCATGTATGATGTGAGGCATATAACATTCAGCTAAGGGTTTTAAATATTTTAATTATCTTATTTAATGCATAGACTTTATAGATGTAGAAATTTTATTTTTATCCTAAGAGCATAATCACATCTAGGCCACACATTAAAGCATCAAACATTTAAGAAACTAAGAAGAATATGTTATTTCTATTACGCAAGCTAAATAAAACATCAAATAATTTTATAGCTAACGCAAAAGAATAAAAGGCCGGTGCAGTTGAGTATCATCATATAACTTGAAAAGAAAAGATGGGTAGCCGAGCTCTACCCTTATACAACATGAAATATGAAAGAATAATTACAATTTATAAATGAATAAGTGGAGTGTTGTGATAGGTAGTCGACAGCCAGCGTAAAACTTATCGAAATAATCATGACATGAATCATTTAAATCATTGTGTTAATGTTAGGGTGTCCCCTGGAAGCAACGTGTTGTATGGCTTGAATACAGTGAAAAATGTGCAAGGGCCACTGCATCGGTGCCCGGGTGCGGTGTTAAATAGCAAGGGTTCCCATATTTTGGATGGATGCGGGCAAAGAAGTTAGTCTGTGAAATTAGAATTAGGTTAGGAACTTAGAATATAGGTACTCTTATAGGTAAATTAATGAAATTAATATATATTATGGTTCATAAAAAGATAAATATTTTATGTGTTCAAGAAACTAAATGGGTTGGGGAAAAGGCCAAGGAGATTGATAGTTTAGGTTTTAAGATTTGGTATTCAGGTAGAAGTCGAACTAAAAATGGTGTAGATGTGATTATAGATAAAAGTTTGAAGGATAATGTTATAAATATTAATAGATGTGGAGATAGAATTATAGCTTTAAAGATTATTATTGATATTAAGATTATCAATGTTATAAGTGTTTATGCTCCTCAAGTAAGTTTGGATGTAAGCACAAAAGAGAAATTTTGAAATAAATTAGAGGGATTAATATAAAAGATACCTCTTAAAGAAAAAGTATTTATTGGACGAAATTTAAATGGATATATTGGTAGAGTGGTAGAAGATTTTAAAAGAATTCTTCGTGTTTATGGATTTGGAGTGACTAATGAAGAAGGTAAGACTATATTAGATTTTGCTTTAGCTTATGATTTTGTAGTTGCTAATATTTTATTTAAGAAAAAAGATGAACATATTATTACTTATAAAAATGGATCTAGTAAAACATAGATTGATTATTTTTTGATAAAAAAATAGATCATTTAGATTGTAAAGATTGTATGGTCATTCCAAGTGAAAGTTTAAGTACCCAACATCGATTATTAGTTTTAGATTTTAAGATAAAAGATTGTAAAAGGAAAAATAAATCAAATTATTATCGTAGGATTAGATAGGGACACTTAAATAACATAAATAAAAATATTTTTAAGAGCAAGATACAAGAGCTTAGAATTTGGGATGTTTATAAGGAAGCTAATATTATGTGAGAAAAAGTAGCAACTGAAATTAAGCAAGTTGCTAAAAATGTGCTTAGAGAATCAAATGGAAAAGCTTCTTTTAATAAAATAGTTGATGGTGGAGTCGAGTGTGCAAAAAAAGATAAGAAATAAGAGCATTGTTATAAAACTTAGTTTAGATGTAAAACCTCAGAGAATTGGCAAAGATATAAAGTGGCTTGTAGAGATTCTAAGAAAGCAATATATGATGCAAAAAAATTAACTTTTAGTGATTTATATAATAGATTAGATATCAAAGAAGGTGAAATATGTATGTATAAGTTAGCCAACCAAAGAGATAGAAGTAAAGATCTAGTTCAAGTGAGGTGTATTAAGGATGAAAATAATAAATCACTTTTCTTAGAAAAGATATTGAAAATAGGTGGATGAGATATTTTGATAAACTTTTCAATGAAGGATCTGAAAGTATGATTAATTTTAGCAACCTTAATACCCTAAACAAAAATAGATAATTTTATTTTTATCATCGTATTAGTAAATCTGAAGTTAGAGAAGCTTTAAAGAAAATGAAATGTGGAAAAATAGTAGGACCTGATGATATTCCAATAGAAGTGTGAAAATGTTTAGGAGATCAAGGAATTTATTGGCTTATAAATCATTTTTTAAAGGCTGAAAAGATGTTAGATGAGTGGAGGAAGAGTTTGTTGGTTCCTATATTTAAGAATAAAGGTGATGCACAAGAGTGTGCAAATTATAGAGAAATTAAGTTAATGTGTCATACATTAAAATTATGGGAGAGAGTAATTGAGCATAGGTTACGATGTGATACAAAAGTTTCTCACAATTAGTTTGGTTTCATGTCAGGTAGATCTACTTTGGATGTTATACATTTGTTAAGAGGTTTGATGGAGAAGTATAGAGAAAGTAAGGAGGATCTACATATAATATTTATTGATTTAGAGAAAGCTTATGATAAAGTTTCAAGAGATGTTCTTTAGAGAGTTCTAGAACAAAAAGGAGTTAATATTGGTTATATTCAAGTCATTAATGATATGTATAAGTCAAGCATTTTGTGTCCAAACACAAGAAAGATTGGCAAAAATATTTTCCTATTTCAATTGGATTACATCAAGGATCATCTTTAAGCCCTTATCTTTTTGCTTTAGTTATGGATGTTCTTACTAGGCATTTACATGAAGATGAATCTTGGTGTATGCTTGTTGATGGCATTCTTCTTGTTGATAAGACTAGAGAGGGAGTCCAAGAGAAACTTGGATTATGGAGGTCAATATTAGAGTCTAAAGGTTTTTTTTAAGTAGATCTAAAACTAAATATATGGAGTGTAATTTTAGTTGTATAAGTTCAAGTGGTAGTGTTGTGACATTAGGTGAACAAGTCATTAATTAGAGGGAGCAATTTAGATATTTAGGCTCTATTGTTCAAAATGATGGTGAAATAGATGGAGATGTTATTAGTAGAATTCAAGTTGGATGGTTGAAGTGGAGAAAGGCATCTAGCCTGTTGTGTGATAGAAAAGTTCCACTTAAACTTAAGAAAAATTTTATAAGATGGTGGTAAGACCTATAATGACTTATGGTGCGAATGTTAGCCAATAAAAGAGAAGCATAAGACTAAGTTAAGTGTTACAAAGATGAGGATGCTTAGGTTGATGAGTGGCTTTATGCTTAGAGATAAATTTTGAAATGAGTATGTTTGAAAAAAAGTTGGAGTAGCTCCAGTGACAGATAAGATTAGAGAGAGTCGCCTTAAATGGTTTGGCTACATAAAGCGTCGGTCGTTTGATGACCTGGTTAGGAGAGTAGATGCATTAGATTTGCCTTTTATTAAGAAAGATAGAGGTAGACCTAAAAAGACTTTGTTAAGATGTATAAAAAAATGACCTTAGTATACTTGAATTAAATGAGAATTTGACACATAATAAGACACAATGGAGACGAAGGATTCATGTAGCCGACCCCACTTAGTGGGATAAAGGCTTGTTGTCATCGTTGTTATTGTTGTTGTATAAATGAATAAGTGTTATGAGGGATCTTCAAATATTCATGTCTTCATTCTTCTCCTTGTCTTCTTCATTTCCTCCTTTGATTTGGTGGGCTTCAAGGCATCATATGGCACCCTAAAACTAAGCCTTCTAGCCAATGCTCATTCTAAACCCCCTTAGCACTAATCCTAATTCCTAATGCAAAATTATTTTAAAAAGTAGGAAAATTAAATCTAATTATACCTGTCAAATAAGTATTAGATAAACATACATATATTCCCAAGTAATTATATTTATAATTTAGGCTTAGCATCCTGCACATGGGTAACCAAGTCCACATGTCCTAACTTGGATTATGCTTAGGGGTTTTAAGCAACCTACAAAAGAGAGCATTTATATTTATTTTAAGCACACCTTAAGCGCAATCCCCTATAGAAAACATGATTAGACTAATATCGACCTACCATCCAGTCTACGAAGCATACACCCTAACACCCAGTCTAAAATATGACATCACAAAATAAAACACACATCATATCATACAATTTCCTAACATAGAGCTAGAAGTGGTGAATTAATTCTAATGTATGTGTTAAGGCTTGTGTGGTGTATCTTACTAGGCATTAAGGTTATGTTTTTCTAAGTGTGAAAGGAATTTAATTTAACCATAAAGGATGATTTCACTTCAAGTTTTTAATAGATTTAAGAATTTTAATTTGTGTTTTATTTTGGTTTCATTTAATTACACTTAGAAACTAAGTGTTATAAAGAGAAGAAAAGAGGATTGCCCTCTTTCATCCCTACCTTAAGCCAATTTCTAAAGCATATTGGTTTGATTTAGTTCTCTTTAGTGAATAGCTTATAACATATTTTAGATTTATCCTAAGTTTAGGTTCACTTTAAATAATTATATTCAATGTGAAAGACATCTTAAGATTAATCTAATTGAAAAACTATCACATGATTTATGTTCAATCATTCTTTTCCATCACATATAATATGCATATGATTTAATCTTAAGTGTATCTATATGTACAACATATTTTAGCACACTTAAATGATAAATATAGATGTGCATATTTGAAGTTTATATTTCTTATTTGATTAAATTATTTAATCATGTTAATTTAGAGCTTTATACGAAAAGACATAAGAATGAAATTAAATAGGTATGTGTCATTATTAAACTAGGGAAGTGAGGTAATCAAATGACCTCCTTGGGGCTAGCTAAAGCCTCATATTCTTGGGATGTCAAAACTAATACATATTTGCATTTAAACATATGGCTAATTAATTAAATCACTTAGTTGATTATGAATGCATGTATTTTTAGTTGAAAAGAGGGATTTTCATCCTGTAGCCACACATACATACACATGTGAAGAGAAATAAGCAAGTAATGTGCCTTTATTAAACCAGGAAAGTGAGGTAATCAAATGACCTCCTTAGGGCTAGTTAAAGCCTCATATTCTCGGATGTCCAAACTATATACTTTACTATCTCACTACACATGAATGTATATGTAAATAAAAATAATCTTGTAAAATTTATATTTTTATTCGATTATAACATTTATGCATGTGAAATAAAATTTTATCACAATTGTAATGTAGGAACACATTTAAATGAAATCAAATAAGTACATGTCATTGTTAAACTAGGGAAGTGAGGTAATCAAATGACCTCCTTGGGGCTAACTAAAGCCTCGTATTCCTGGGATGTCTAGACTATATAATTAGCATTCAAATACATGTGAAACTACATATAGATTATAGAAAAGAAAGCTCTATTTCACATACTTAAGCTATAAGCACATGCAAACATATATGTAATCATAACTACTATCACTCTAACCAATGTAATGATTTATGAATTTTTAAAAATAACATTGAATTTATTACTAATAATAGCCACAAAATTATAAATTAATCCAACACATGCAAGCTTAACATAAAAGAAAATCATTTGATTTAATTAATTTTGAAAAGATGAATGCATGATTTCAAATGGCATATAACCTTTAATATGATTGGAAAGGAATAAATAAACATAAACACATGATTTCATTCACTCAATTTAACTCCTAAGGACAATCACATCAAATAACACTACTTAAAGCAAACCAAAGCTTTCTAATGTATCATTTTTGAATTAATGTTTAATTTTATTTAAGAAATGTGTGAAGAAATTTGCTTATCCTAATCTATTCCCATGTTTCGTGAATTAACTTGGTTTAATAAAATGTAATTAAGTTGATTTTATGGATTAATTAGGTTGTAATATGCATTAAATCCATTAATTAACCCTTACCTATGTTATCTTGATTTAATTAACCAAATAATTATGAGCCAACATGATATGCACATGAATGGAAAATAAATTTGCAATGATCCTAAGAAATAAAAGGGGCATAATGCAATTGGCTCATGATTAATAGTTAATTAAGTTAAGGAACTTAATTAAGTTCTCCTAAAATTCTCCCACACATGTGGGCTAATTATGATTTCCTTAAGATTTTCTTAGGTTATTGAACACCTAAAGGTCTACCCAATACTTCATAAATTGAGTTCCATGCAATTATAATTTCAATTTGATTAATTAAGCAATTTGATTAATTGATTAAGCCTTGATTAATTTAAATAATGAAATAAACTTAAGGAAATATATTAGGAAGAAGGCCCTAATCTTATCCCATGGGTTCATTCAATGTAAACAATAATTAACCAACTAATTAATTAATTTATTACTGTTCATGTGTTTAATTTATTATTAATTAATTTAAAAGAGTAATTAGAGCTTAATTAGCTAATTTTTCTAATTAATTAAGCAATAAATTTCAATAAAATTATGACAGGCAGAGGTCAACTTATTGAATTAACACACAAAGTTTTGGGTTAATTACTTAAGTAATTAAAGAGAAATTCAATTAATTAATTTATAATTAAACTTTAATTAAGTTATAATTATTGTTAAAAATTAATAAAAATATTTTTAATAAATCCTCCTCTGAAATACCTTTAAAATGAATATTATTTGCATATTTATGATTTTTCTATTATTTGTTATAATTTTTCAAAGTTTCAGCCGATTTAAATAATTTTTCATAATTTTTATAAAGTCTATTAATTAATTTTACTAAAATAGAGTATTTGAGCTTCAAATTTCAATATCTCTCAATCGAGAATCCTTTTGACATTAAATTTTTATGGTAGGTGTATCTTAACTTCAATTTCAATCAGTAAAAATTTCAAATCAATCTGATGTGCATTTTTAGATTAATTGATGAAATTTGATTTTCACTAAAACCTAAATTAAGCTCAAAATATTTAGTAAAAATTAGAAATTTTGGGTTTATTAGATTCCTCTTGAAAAGGCAAATCCAACGAGGCCTTATTTGTAATTTTTTGTTATGTATTTTATTTCTATGAATTTTTGAACTTTTAGATGATTTTATTATTTTTTAAAAGCCGAAAATCCTAATTTTCTTACTTAACCGAGTCAGCACTGCGCAGTGCTAACTGGCCATGTTCCACACGCCCCTGCGTGATTGAGCTGCATAATTTTGGGTGGCACGTGACACCGTGTAGCGTGATCTGATTTGTTGGTGCGGTGCTGACGCGATTATTGAACGGGAAAGTGCAGAACCGCGTAGGATTCAATCCAACTGTTCATTCACAGATTGGATGATTCAGATTAAATCATGCAATCTAGAGACCAAAATCAAGTAGATCCCTCTTCTAATCTCAGTTGTCTATCCCTATTAAAGAGGGATCATACGGCTGGTGCTTCGTCTGCTTCCCAACCAAATTGACAAACCGAACAAAAAAATGGTGAAATCAAATGGAATGGGATCCATTCAAGCTCGATTTTATGATGATTCTCATTGAAAAACTCCTATTTTTGCATTGGGATAATGTGAAATGAAGAATGGAAGGGTTTTCTAAAGGAAATTTCTAAAATCGAGCAAACAACATCACAAACAAGGGATCCTATGGTCGGCTAAAGCATTTGAAAATTACCTTACTGGGGATGGTTTTCGGTGGTTATGTTGATCTAAGCACACTCTTGGATGTGAGATGAAGTCTTGTGATGAATCTATACCCTTGCCTTTACTTGGAATGTTGTACCCACCAATGACCGCTGCCTCCTTGCCAGAATCTACTTGGTTTTGGTGTTTTTTCATCGAAAGGAAGTAGGGAATGGGTTTCTTGTTACTTGGAGCTCTTGGAGTGTGTGCAATGGCAGAATGATTTATTTTGAGGCCTCTTTTCCTTTGTGCATGGTGGTGGCCAAAAAACACCACTAATTATGATTTTTGGCTCCTGGTGGATGTCATATGGCTTGGGGTGATTGGGAATGGCAGGGAATCATCCTAGGTGGCTTGATTTGGTTGGCCAAGGCTTGGGAGGTGGCTACCAAGAGGGATTAGTGTGTGTCATATGGGTTTCAAATGCTCCAATGGGAGAGGTGAGGTGAATTCACCTCCCCATGAGTCATGGCCAACCCAACCATCTCTTGGGTCAGGTTAGGCAGTGTCCTTGATGCCTAAGTGGACCATTGGGAGGGTGCCAAGTGGCTAAGGAATGGAAATTATAACTTACATAAGTGATTTATCTCATGTGATACCCTTGACCCAATAATAGAATGGTCATTTGGCATTAGATTTGATTTACATATATTTGAAATGAGTCAAAAGTGAGTTGGACCAAATTTCAAGTCATTTGGAGTTCATTATGATCAATTTGACCCATTTTGGGTCAAATTGGATCAAAATGGGTTAGGTTGACCAATTGGTCAAATTGGGTCAAACCAAGGGTTGGGTCACGTTCATATGATCATTTGGAGTGTGTTGGTGTTATTATTTTGGTTCAATTTGGTTTAGGTTTAGTTTTTGGTTCATTTGAGTTCATTTGGGTCAAATGGGTCAAGTTGACCACCCAATTGACCAAATTGGCTTGGTCATGGCTTGGGTTTTTGTTGATCATTTAGAATGTGTTGTGAGCTTTGGTTGAGTTTAATTTAGATTTTATTGGGTTTTAGGTTGGCTTGACACTTTAGGTCAAGTTGTGTTCAATAAGTCATTTCGGTCTAGTGGGTCAATTGGGCTCAATTGATATTTTGGTCAAGTTCAACAATCAATTTAGAATGAACTTGAGCCACTGGTTGCAATCAATTTGGTTTAGATTTTGATTTGACCCATTTTGGATATTTAGGTCAATTTGGGTTAACTTGGGTCAAGAGGGCCAATTGGGTTAGGTTTGGCTAAATTGAAGGTCAAGTCATGTTCAAGTATTGATCTTGGGTTGGTATGAATCATGGGTTTCAATAGATTTGGCTTAAGGTGCAATTTGGCTAGTTCATGTTCATATGGATTAAAGAGTTGACTTGGTCAAAGGGATAGGTTGACTTGGTTCGACCCAATTTATGATAATTGATCAACCTAGGATGATCAACAATCATGTCATGAAGTTTGGGTTGGCTTAATTCACTTTGATTTGGAGTGAATTGGATTTTGGTTCATGTAGGTCAAATTGGTCACTTTGGATCAAGTGAGCAAATTAGGCTTAGTTGGCTTGAATTTGGATTGAGTTAGATTTAGTTGAGTTTATATATAGATTTGAAATTGATATAAAATTCAATTGTAATTGGTTTGGGTTCAAATGAGTTTTGGTTCATTTGAAAATTTTAAGTCAAATGGGCTAAGTTGGGTTTGACTTGGGTTGATTTTTATTTGGCTTGATGATTGTAGATTTCATTTATATTTGTGAATATGATTGAAGGTATACTTGATTTATAAGAGAATCAATTGAATTTTGGTTTTGGAATGAAGGAATTTGGCTAAGTCCACGGAGTCAGGTCATGTGGCTTAGGTTTGGATTTTGGTTTAGTTTGATTTAGTTTTGATGATTTAAATGTATATTTCATTTATATTTATGAAGATGATTGAGGATATGATTGATTCATGAGAAAATAAATTAAGTTTGAATTGACTTAGATGGAGTTTTGTCTAAGTTCATGAAATAGATTCAAAGGACTTAGGAAAGATTTCAAGTTTGGATTTGATCATGGGCTTCAATCATTGGGCTTGGGATTTGAAATTTAGTTTGATTGTAGGTTTGATAGGGTGAATCTAGATTGGATTTGGGTTGTGGGGTAGGAGGGTTATTCTAATCCCTAAGGCATAACCTAACCCATGATTAACCCTTCTAAGTCTCTAAGTTAAGTGTTCGCCAATCACTAGAAGTGCCTTATGAAAGGAAGTCTTGATCTAGAAGACTCCTAAGTCTAAGATGAGAGATTGAGAACTCACTCCAAAAGTGAGGTCAATATTGGGTCAATTATATGTAATTTTAAGATAGCTAGGTTATTGTAATTAGGAAAGAGTCTAAAATCCTAAACTCCTTGAAAGACTAAATCATGATTGGTATGAAAACATGACTTAGAATAATACAAAATTTATAAATTTTTAAATCATTTTGACATATTAATTTGGACTAAGGCTTAGGGTAATTATGCCTAAATGTATGATGAAATTGAGTTATGGGATAAATCAGTGAGAAGAGGTGTTATCCACTACAAAGGACTGCCCTCATAGGTTAATCATGTCCCCTATCATGCAAGAGTAGAGATCTTCTATTTTCAAGAGTGAAATAATATGATATGCATGATGTAATAATATATAACATCCAATAAAGGGGTTGCTAAATCTTTTATTTATCTTGATTATATAGCTAAGCTTTTAAAGTGAGGCTATGAGTTGATTAACTTTTAATTGAAGTTATTAAATTTGGGTAGAAAATTTAACTTTATTCTAAAGAGCCTAATGTATACAGGCTACACATCAAACATACACACTTTAAGAAACCAATAAAAATCATGTGATTTTTATTGCATAATGTAAAGACAACAATCAAACATTTGAATATCGTAAAAGAATAAAAGGTTGATGAGGCCGGGTATCGCCGCACACCCCAAAAAAGAAAAAAAATTGGGTAACTGAGCTCTACCCTTATAGTAAAAGAAAAAGCTATGGGGGTCTTCATTTTTTCTTCATCTTCACTTATTGAATTAGCTTGCTTCAGGCTTCGTAGGGCCTCTTAAGTCTATGCCTTCTAGTCACTGCTCATCTTAAATCTCATAGCACTAATCATAATCCTATTGCAAAATTATATTTTAAAAAAGAGAAGTAACTCTAACTACACCAGCAAAATAGATGTTAGCTAAAAAAAATTTAAGTAAAATAATTATATTTCACATATTTAGACTTAGTACCTTGCACTTGAGTAACCAAGTCCAACTATCTTAATTAGATTGTGCTTAAAGACTTAAGCATCACTTGCAAGTAAAAGATATTTTATATTTTATTATTACAGTGGTCCCTTAAGCATAATCCCATGTAGAAAATACCATTAGCTAATAACGACTAACATCTAGTCAACACAAAAGTAATCCTAACTTCTATCTAAAAATATTACATCACAAAATAAAATGTATCATCGCAATAATCACTGACCTAGCTTAATACTAAGATCAGTGACTTAGTATTCTAATATGTGTGCTATAGAAAAAGTGTGGTATGTCTTACTTAGGCATTAAGATTGAGATTTTTTAGTGTTTAAATGTTTACACTCCTTATTAAAGGTGGTTGCACTTCAATTAGTTTAAGACTTCAATTGAGTTTTAAATCACATATTTCCTTTTATCTTTTACTTATAATTTATCATTGTAAAGAGAAGAAAGAGAGTTGAACCCCTTTAATCCCTACCTTAAATTGATTATAAGAGATGAATTTTATGACTTTTAAACATTCTTAATGGATCATGAATTTCAACCAATCCTATGTTTGGATTTAACTTAATGAATTTTATTTAAACATGAAAGACATCTTAAAGTTAATGAAACCAAGTCAGCATCAAATATATAATGCTTTATCATTTTAGTCTCATTATCAATAACATTACAATCTCATTTCATTTTAATTCACTTTAATTTAATACATATACATACATCTTATACATATTTTGGCATACTAAAACATTGATATGCATAAATTTTGTAACAAAGGAATCTCACTTTATGCATACAAGTGTATAAGAAAGCTATGAAAGTGTGTGCCTTTATTAAACCAAGGAAGTGAGATTATCTAAGACCTGTTTGGGGTACTTAAAGCCTCATGTTCCTAAGATGTCTAAACTATATACTTGCATGTTCAAATACACATGTACTTTATATATTCATTTTGACACACTTAAACACAAATATGCATGAATTTTGTAACAAAGGAAATCACACTTCATATCTAATCATATGCATACAAGTGTGTAAGAAAGCTATGCAAGTATGTACCTTTGTTAAACCAGATAAGTGAGATTATCTAAAACTTCCTTGGGGCTACTTAAAGCCTCCTGTTCCTAAGATATCCAGACTATATACTTGCTAGTTCAAATACACATGCATACACATATAGATACAAAATAAAATCATGAAAAGTTGTAGGTTATTATCTTTTAATAGATGAATTTTTTTATTCGAGTTTTATTACTTATAATAAGACTAGAAAACATAAAGATTTGTTTTCTAATTATTTAATTGATAGTTAGCACAAATTCTTGTCTAAAGGAGAAAAATAACTTGAGATTTACATTGTGATAATAGCACATCATATACTTTATTTCCCACATCATGCAATTAGATGCAACCTTTTCTTTTAGATTGGATACATGAATGTATGAAACACGTGGCATGCAAACTTATGATAATTGAAACAAGATAATTAAACATCATCAAATGACATACTTAGCTTCATTAGAACCCAAGGATGATTATATTAAATAAACATACCTTAAGCTTAATCAAAAAATTTTTAAGATTTAAATTTTGTGTTTTTAATTATTTAATCCTAAATAGGAGAACCAAAGTTAATTTACTTAACCTATACCCATGTTGGTTAATTAATGAATCAAAAAGAGATTAAGTAAATTTTATGACTTAATTTGATTTAGCTCATTAGCAAGTCCATTAGTCACCCTCCTAAAGAATCTCTTAGTTTAATTAACCATTAAGCAAGGACCTATGAAATATGATGATGCAATTGAAAATAAAATTAGCAATGTCCTAAGATTCTAATGCAATTAGACCCATGTTTAAATAATTAATTAAATTAAGAGGATTAAGCTAATTAATTATTTTATAATTTCTCAAGCCTATGAAAATTATAATTTTATTAAAACCCTTATGTTAACTAAGCACATAAGGAGTATTACTTAAATCAATCTTGCCGATTGTATTAATTATGATGATATAATTTTTATTTATTTTAATTTTCTCTCTTTATTTTATTTAATTATTTAATCATTTAATTAAAGGGCTTAAGGATGATTTTGTGGAAACAATTAGGAGGGGAGGTCTTAATTATTTCTCTTGATCATCTTTACTATTATGATAATTAAATAATCTTCCCTAATTAATTTCATAATTTTCTTAATTTTAATAATTATTAAATCACTCAAAAGAGATAATTAAAGCTTAAAATTATGGTTTTCCCATTCTACTTAGCAAATTAATCCAAAAAAATTATGGGAGGTAAAAGTCAACCCATGTATCCAACATCCTAATATTCAAGTTAATTAACCAAGTGATTAGGGCTTAATTAAGATAATTACATGAAATTTCAAACTATAATTAGTCACTATTCATTAGATGAAACCTAGGGATTTTATTTTTCTTGGATTCTCCTATGTCTAAAGTTTCCATAGAGAGTTTATTTATATTTTTTTTTTGTCTAATTTTTCTACAATTAGTTATAAATTTTTGAAGTTCTGGATAATTAATCATATTTTTAACCCTAATTAAATGATTTACACAATCAATGCCACGTTGATGCTGACACAACAGCGCTTTTCATGCGGTGCCATGAGACTGGCAATGTAAATTGTCTGATGCGGAAACTAACTCAATGGTTGCAGACGCAGTTTCATCTTGGCCGTTTAATCTCGGATTGAACGGTTTAGATTAATCTCATTATTCTAACAAAAATAAATTAAAAACTCTAACATGATTAATCACAATCATCCATTCTAATCATGCAGAATGGATGACCAATGATCCATCATCCGATAAAGCTGAAAGACAGACACCGTCTGCCTTCCGGCACTCAATTCTATCTTACGAGAGCTCGTTCAATAGCAAAAATGATTTTAAAACAATCAAGGATGAAATCTAAGAAGATCATATGGTGGGATTCGCACAAAATCATAATTTCTTTCACAAATGACCAATAATCCTAGGGATTTCTATGATTTGCTAGATTTTACCTCGCTGGAGCTCAAGACCCATGGTTCGTCGACTAAGGTAGTTTCATCTTGAAGAGATGAAGCCCTGTTAAGAAACCCGTGAGTTGCCTCCCTGTTGGTTGCTCCGTAGACCAAATGTCATCGTGAAACTCATCGAAGTTGATCTTGAGATGGTTTCTGGTGCTCGAATTGATCGAGAATCAATTCATTTTGGCTCATCAATGCCAGAGGAAGGTGTGGGAAGAATTAGTTTAGGTTTAGTGGAGGTTTGGTTACTTTGGACAGAGAGGAGGCTCCAGTTCAAGTGGAGCTTGGTCTCGCCAGTGACTGAAGGCATGAGGGAGCTCAGGAATGGTTGGGGATTATGTGTGCTGAGTTTGAATGGGAGAGGAGAAGTATACTTCCCTCCTCAAGTGAACCAAGCCATGGGATTGGTTTAACTTTTGGTAATTATTTGGCCAGCTTAGGTGGTTAGAAGTGGCAAGGGACTGGTGATGTGAAGGTATTTAAGTGGCTGAGGGAGTTTAGTAGACTATCATGGGGTGTACACCTCTTTTGAGGTGGACCAGTGGTCGGACAAGGGGAGGAGGGCCTCCCCTTAGTTAAGGGATGCACCCAACACCATTGGGTTAGGTTGGGTCAGTAGGCCTATGTCCAAAGAAGGTTGAAGTTGGCTGCCATAGATAGAGGAGGTGGGTAGGAGTTCCAAATGAGAATTTTATCTTATTTGGAACCCTTGGTTTGCTTGATATGACCAAAACTGGGTTCACCATTAGTTTGGTTCACTTAGGCATGTCAATGGGCACCTGTGGATAAGTCATGCCAAGTTTAGTTGGGTTTGGCTCAAGTTGACTTATACAGGTCAATTTGGGTTTACTTGAGCTAGGTTGACTAATTGACTAAATTGGGTCAATAGAATTATTAGATTATGTTTGATTAGATATCTGAAATGCATTGGTACTATTAGTTTGATCTTTTTTTTTTAGGCCAAATGGGTTAAGTTGACCAATTTGGTCAAATTGGCCAAATTAATTTGAGTGGAAGGTTGGTTCATGTTTGAATGATCATTTGAGATTGATTGTAGGTGTTGATTTGAATTGATTTGAATTAATATTAGATTTAGTTCAATTTGACCTTTTAGAGCAAATTGGATCAATTGTGTTCATTTGATCAAATTGGCTTCAATTGGTGGTTGAATTGTGTACAATACTCAATTCATGATTGATTGAGTTCATTGGTTGCAATCAATTTGAATTAGAATGGGATTTGATCGAATTTGACCTTAAAGGTCAAATTAGGTCAAATATGTCAAATAACCAAATTAGCTTGGCTAAGCCTAATTGGATGTAATTGAATGATCAATGGTGATCAACAATCATTTTGGAAGACAATTGGGTAAGTTGGTTTGGTTCAATTGAGGTTTGATTGAAGCTTAACTCAATTGGGTGATTTAGGTCAATTTGGATTGGATGGATCAATTGAGTTGATTTGGTCCAATTGAGGCTATATGAAGGTTGAAACATATTCAATAATGGATTTAGAGTTGATTAGAGGCTTTGATTGCAATTGACTTGAGTTGGATTGAATTTTGGCTAATTTGAACCCTTTTAGGTCAAATGGGTCAACTTGGATCAATGGAGTTGATTGGCTCGATTGAGTAGATTGGAATATGTTATAATGTTTGGTAGGATGCTTAGAATAACTAAGTAATTTGGATTGGGTTAGATTGGCTTGATTCATATTGAATCGGGATTTGATCTTTAAGGAATTCACATGGGCCAACTTGGGTCAAGACCTAAATCGACTTGGCTTGATTCAATTAGATTACAATCATGGTTTAATCATATTGAGTTAGAGCCCAAAGAAGTTTGGATAGGTTGAGTTTCAATCAAGTCAGTTTGATTTTGAAGAATCCAAATAGGTTAGGTTAAGTTGAGTCAACTTAGCTTGTCTAGCCAAGTTGAGCCTATGATGGATCAAATTGAGCCCATATTGATTTAGCATTTGACTTGGAGTTTAGATTGTATTCATTTGATTTGGATTTAGTAAATTTATTGGTCGTGTACTTTAGTTGAGTCTTATAATAGGTGGGGCATCACTTCTCATAAGATAGATCTGGATTTGGTGTTCCCTTAATCACTAGAAGTGTCCTAATACTATGAAGCTCTTAATATCTAGAAGAGTCCTAAATCTAGGATAAATGCAGTTAACCTCACTCCAAAAGTGAGGTCAACAGCATTTTAGAAAATTCCTACTTCCTAAGATATAATTAACTATGGGGCTTTCCTCCATAAGAAACTTAAGAACCCAACATAAAATATGCTTTATCATCCATGTGAAGTAGGAAAAAAATCTTTGGTATATGTAAATGCATCTGCCTTAGAAGTCCTTATTAGATGTTTAAGTCTATTATAGGGTGATATTTCTATCTTTTAAGATAGTATATCATTCCATGATGTTATACTCGATCATTTTAATAAGTGCACCCTAAGATCTGCATAGCATTCATATGACTCTAAATACAAACACCATAGTCATATTAGAGAAAAATCTACCCAAAATTCTATTTTCTACAAAATATGGCATACCAATATACCTCCTTCATATTGCATTCTTACTTGGTGGATTTTGAGAAATATTATTCTTGTTGATACTTTATTATGTTCAAAAGGATTTTTTTCCTTCTAAATCCTAATGTTGTTATCACATTGAAAATGTTAACCATGTATTTATTAATGGCCCAACAGCTTCCTGACTTTGGCTTTGGTTTGAATCTATACTATCTAATAACATAAATTTAAATACTTAACTATCTAAATGCTTTCAAAATCTTGCTAATGATCATATTAAAATACTAGTTCCCCAAATTATTATTTGGTTCTTTTTGCTTGAAAGAAATGATGTTAAACATTGTGGCATTACCATGAATCACTTAAGGATTATTATTAGGGTCAAAGATAAATTAGAGCCACCTGTATTGTCAATATGCTCTCTAATAAACACTTTGAGGATTACCATTTTGCTTCTGCTCATTTCAATATAAATATGGGAGTTTATACTTCCCAAAGACAACTTAGAATGGTTAAATGGTTTAAACCACCTGTAGATATTATTTAGCCAAGCATTGACGGTTCTATTTCAAATAGTAAATATAGTTATGATGGCATTATTAGAGATTCTTCTAGTAAGGTTATTACATCTTTAGGGTTTAAGATTTTGTTTCCCCACTCACTGAATGCTCGATTTTATTTATTGAACTAATGCCCTTAAACAATGCTTTGGAAATCAATGTTTTCATGTTAGAAAAATATGGATTGAAGTGGTGATATGCTACTTATACATTTCATTTATTCAAACAACAAAGGAAATGCAAAAACCTTTTATGTGCTGAATAATATTAATAGAATTTTTTTGACCTTAGTTTTTCAAATGTCTCACATATTAAGAGAAGAAAATATATGTGCAAATTTTTTTGCCAACCTAGGCTTGAGCCTACCTAACCTTACAGAATTCAAAGAACATTATATGCCTTATCAGTTGTGTGGGCTTATGAATATGGATAAAATGAGCCTACCTTATGTAAGAATTTATTAGATGTTGTCATACTTGTTATGAAGCTTTTATATTTTTTTTATTTATTTATGTTATGGACTATAGTTATGGATGTTTAAGATGTCTTATTTTTGTTGTTGGCCACCCTTTTTGTTTTGTTGTTCGATTTATTAGAGCAATTTTTTTATGGGTCCTATCCTCAGTTTTAGTCATGGTAAATGTATTTTTCTAAATTTAAATCTATGATTCACGCATATTGCTAGTAAATATTTTTGGATGAATTGGATTAACTAGGTGGAAAGTGCAAATGGATTTTTGACAAATCTTTTTGGAATATTTAAGAGAATTTTTATAATTTTCTTTATCAAGAATATATGTTTTTTCACATCTGGTAACCAACTCATTTCTTTTTCTTTTTTTTGTCGAGCAGAATTTTATATTCCTTGGTTGGAATTTTGTTTGCTTGTTTCTTTTGTTGTTAGCTTTGGCTTATTGCCTATCATTAATGATTATTTGAATAAGATAGAAATGTTAATAATTTTTAATAATTTTAGTAACTTTATAAGTTTTTATCAATTTATGGATAGAGTATGTTGCTGGTTTTTTATTATAAGGTGTAATTTTGATATCAAAAAGATTTATTAGTGATATAGTATCAACTTTGGTTTAGTATTTTGTCCTTTTAATATTTTGTTGTGGGTTTAGGCTAGCTTTAATTCCAGTATCCTTAAGTAAGTTTTCTAATGTGTACTTATTCTTCTATTTTTCTACTTTCTCTTTTGATTGACTACTTAGGCTAAGGATGTTTCAATCCTTTATTTTTATAGGCACTTATCTTAGATTCTGTATATGCACCTGAATTGATTTTTCTAGGTCTCTAGCTAGTTTGTTCAAGTTCTTATGTCACATATTCGGACTTCTCTCGTCTATCTTAGTGCATAATATTTCTTCAATAATCATTGTCTAAGAGGACAAGCAATGATCATCATTACACATTCTTTGTCATTAGTTTATTGTCACTTGTTCTTCAATAATCATTCTCATTTGTCTTCAAACTATCACAGTCAACTATCTTGATGTGGTCATCATCATCTACCCATCAATAACCAACACTATATATTATCACCACATGTCCTTAAACCCCAACCATCAACTATGAAGACATATACCATTGTCCATGAATTAATATTGATGCCCATGAACATAATTGTTTAGCACTAGCATTCGTTGTTGACCATCGCCAATCTATCAACACTATCACTTTCAAATATTCACCACAACCATCATAGAAGTCCATCTATATTATTTAGGCCTTTTAATCTCACCTTCTTCAACAATGAAGAAGAGAGAATCATAATATTGTTAAACTTATATAAAAATCTATTCAAATTAATGCGACTAATTACTATCGTCAATCAGCTATTTTTGTTGCCCACAACCACTATTATTTAGCATCGGCATCCAACCCATCAACACTTTCATCTTCAAATATTCACCACTACCATCATAGAAGTCCATCTCTATTGTTTAAGTCTTATAATTCCACCTTTTGACAATAAAAAATAATAATATTGTAATCTTCAACTGATAAAAAAACCTATTTCAATTGAAATAGATAACGTGTTTGTTTTCCTAATTTTTTCATATAGAAAAATATAAATGTAATATGTATTAGGTGTTATTTATATTAATATTTATGCAATTTCTATAAAATATTAAAATGATAAATTCCTTATTTTCGAGGCAAAGAGTTTTTTCCCATCATAATAAAATTTAAATAAAAAAAGCTACTTTTGATGAACTCTTATTAATTATCAGGGTTTATGGTAGATTTTCATTTATTATTGAGATGATAAACTATACTTTTGTTGTTGTTAATATTTTTAAAAATCATAATAAAAATGATATAATCAAGCAAAAGTTTTGACATAATTTTCAAAAGATAAAGCACCCAAATATTTGGGCTCCAACCTTTTGAAATTGACTTTAAGATCCTATGAGCTTTATCTTTAGTAATTTTAGTTAAGATATGAAGATTAGTGAAATAAATCTAATGATATTTAAAAAATTTGGATTAGAGTCCAAATGAACCTAAATCAAACACTTATAAATATAATTATAAACTTATGGAGACAATTTTGCCGAATCAATATCCTCCAAAATGTGCATACTAATAGTCAAGGTGAGTATCCAGATGTGTTAAATTTGATGGACCTAATATCACATAAGTCATTAAGACATTGAGATGTTAAAAAATGTAAAATAATTAAAAAGATACATTCTAACTATTTGATAGAGTGTCAAGGATTTTAGTAGAAATAACTAGAATGTCCTTTTCAGAAAATTTACATATAAGTCATGTTCCTACACATTTGAAAAGAACTCTTATGTAGAGATTTTTTGCACTTAAAAATTCCATTGCTTAAAGATTTCACATATTCAGACTTTTTTCTATCTATCTTGGTTCATAATATTTCCTCTAACTTGGAGGACAACCGATGATCATCATTACACATTCTTTGTCATCATTTTATTAACACTTGTTTTTCAATAATCGTTGTTGTTTGTCTTCAAACAATCACAGTCAACTATCTTGATATTGTTATCGTCATCTACTCATCAATAAACAACACTATATATTGTTGCACTTGTCTTTAAACACCAATCATCAACTATGAGAACATACACCATCGTTCATCAATTCATATTGATGCTCATGAACATTGTTATTCAGCACTAACATTCATTGTTGATCATCGTCTATCAACATTGTCACCTTCAATATTTATCACCACCACCACCATAGAAGATCATCTATATTGTTTAGGCCTTAAAATCTAACCTTCTTCAACATTGAAGAAGAGAAAATCATTGTACTCTTCAACTTATATAAAAATCTATTTTAATTAATGCAAACAACTACCATCGCCCATCAACTAATATTGATGCACACCACTATTAGATCGACATCCAACCCATCAGTACCTTCATCTTCAAATATTCACTGCCATCATCATAGAAGGCCATCTGTATTGTTTAAGCTTTATAATTATGCCTTTCGACAATCAAAAAGAGAAAATGATTGTAATCTTCAACTAATAAAAAAAGTTATTTCAATTGAAATAGATAACATGATTTATTTTCCTAATTTTTTCATATAGAAAAATATAAATCTACTATGTATTTAGTGTTATTTATCTTAATATTTATGAGATTTTAGATAACATGATTTATTTTATTTGCCTCCCTAAAGATTTATTTTCATTATAATAAATTTTAAATAAAAAAGCTACTTGTGATGCACTCTTATTTTTAAACCTCAGCCTTGCTACCACCACATGAAGAAGATAAAATGAGGGACCATGGTGTCGTCGGATGACGTCCTGAATTTTCCAATCAGGGGAAAATGAAAATCCCCATTTATTTGTCTTTTTTTTGTTGAAAATGAATAGAGGAACTGAGATATTATGCTTACTCAGTCATCCGGCATCTCTCTTGTCCTCCTCATCCGCCAATAAGAGCCCTTCATTCTTCGCAGGCAGTCGCACACTCAAAAGAAAGAAGATGGATGTATTCTGCCTGCTTTCTCCTCATTCAATGACTCACTTGCCTTCTTCTCCGGCATGGAGAAGGACCCACATGGAGAGTCCCATCTTCTACTCCGGTTTTCACTCCCTCAGTTTTCTGGAGGTCTATAAGAGTTTTCCATTTCATCCGAGAAATGCATCTTCCTTCGACTTGCACTTTCCAGTTTCTGGTATGCCCAGCAACCAAAAATATTTTCATTATTTTCTTATTAATTTGTTTTCAAATTACAAAATGATACCTGTTTATTTAGAAGAAATGTAATTTATGACAGACAAGAAATAAACAAAATAACTTAATAAATTCAATTCCATATTAAATAGGTAAATAACACGATGAATAATTATCTTCAAATGAATATTTAATCTTGAAATATATGGAGTCATCAAATCTTAAAACTCCTTAATTTTGAATCCATGCCGATCACCAAGACTACTTCGACTTGCGCTTGTCCGCTTGCGTGTGTGGATATACTTGTTAAGATAATTCTCCAAAAAAATTAGAAGAAGATCAGTTACTATTTCGCTTCATCTAATAAACACACGAAATCAGAGAAATGTGATTGGTAAGACCTGCGAGTAGCGACTGATAAAGCTTTTGTCGCTACAGTATTGGACAGATAAAGCAATAGAGAAGCCGCTACAAAACCGAGCACAAGGGGGCGAAAGAGTGGTGACGATGGTGCCATTCCACAGTCCCATACCATTTCGTTTCAATATGTAAACTTTAAATGCCATAATAGTCGATTTAACTCTTTAAGAATATTCTAATTTATTCATTAGTTACTAATAGTAAGTATAATTATATAGTCAGGTACACTAACCTGATTTAACCTGTCATAGGTATTCTGAACATTTTCATGATTATTTATAAAGTATTATAAAGTGTAGGGTTTCATTTTTTTTTTTACTTTTTTCAGGTCCAAATTTTATTAAAACAAATGTTCATTTATAACAATTTTAAATTTCACAATGACAAATCTATCAATCGATGTTTAATTGCATTAAATCACTTAGAGACTGTAGCTTAATATATTTTCAAGCATTTTAGAGTGTTCTGACAACAATTTGGAGGCATTATCGATGAACATAAATGGAACCACAACGTGTCCACTTTGGTGGTGGTGGCACTAACACCAAGTACCCAGTGGCTTCGTGGTGAATAACATGTTTATTTCCTAACATTTGGAAGTGTTTTTTTTAAAAGATTCTTTGTCATCCAACATCCTATTATTTGCTATTCGGTGAAGGAGGAGCCCCTGTTGCAACTTTGAAAACATTAAAGGCACAAGGAGTTACCAGCCAGGAAGGAGAGATTGTAGACAAGGAGACTATGTTTGTTGCAGGTTCAACTGGTAGAGTAGGTTCAGCATCGTAAGGTTGCGCAGAAACTTAAGAATTTCCATGGACATTAAAATTCTTTTATTATTATTATTATTATTATTATTATTATTATTATTATTATTATTATTATTATTATTATTATGTCTCACTTTTAGAAGTTTTTTCCAGGGAACTTCTGAGGCTAGGCTTTCGGGTTCGAGTTGGTGTTAGGAGTACTCAAAGAGCTGAAGCACTTGTGCAAGTTTGAACTTTTTAACTTATTATATTGCCACATTTATCTGTACTTCATCTATACTAATTGTCTAGGAATTTGATATCTACCAAATCAACCTTTGCAGAGTGTCCAACAGATGAAGCTCGATGGCAAGATTGGAAACCATGAAATACAATGTAAGAGAAGTGGCATGCTAGATTTCTCTTCAGTTAGGATGTTTTGAATTGAGTTCAGATGTACCAATTTTTTGCCCATTTTTTTAAGTCTGAATAACACCAACTGAAGTTGCATTGTGGTTTGTGGACCAGCCATAAGATATCTTCAGATTGTTACATGTGATTTGGAGAATCAAGGGAGCATATTATCAGCAATTGGAGATGCCTCAATAATTATTTGTAGCATTGGAGCAAGTGAAAAGGAGGTCTTTGATGTAACAGGACCATATCGCATTGATTATAAATTAACCAAGAATCTGATTGAAGCAGGTAACCCAATCATAGCCTATTATGTCTTCAATGTTACCTTGTGGTATTCTAACATGACTTGTATTAGATATATTCTGGGTCATTTACTATTATTCAGTTCTAAACATTGGTTGTGAATATTGTTTATTCTTCAAAATTGTTAAGGAACTTGTACACGTATATTTCTTTGGTCAAATTAATAATTTCATCATAGAAGTCATAATTAGATTCAATAAATTGCTGCTCATAACCCAGCATTGAACTCACTAAGTATGAAATTGCCTAAAATCTCAAGCCAGCTGACATTAAATCTTGTCAAATCATCCAGGGGAAATCTTTTACTTCGTCTTCAAAACTGAAAAATGTAATGAGTTTTTTCTATGAAAAATCATGAGATCTACTAGCTATTAATGCTTATAGGTAAATGCCTAAGTGATCATTTCTAAATGGCACTGACAACTCCTTATGCTCACTATTATTCATCCAAACTTATAGCATAAATGCTTCACACCTCATCAACTTATCAATCATCTCCTATGCTAACAAGCAAGTATGACGCAACTAGCTTGAAAAGTTCTAGTGAGATTAGTGCCCCATTGAATATTTCTTATATTTTCTATTCTAGTATTTGCATACCCCCAAATAGTAGTTTCCTATAGATAAGTAGAAGTCTCTATTAAAGATAATAACAGTAAATATTCTTGCTATGCATATTTCTTTCCTACTATCCCGAACAGTTGGCAAAAGAACTCATCATAAGCACTTACCCTTAATGCAAAACTTGCCCTAAGTTTCTTACTAATGGACCAGATTTGCTTACTACACAACTAGTTATACTTCTTGTAAGTTTATCATTTAGTTTATCTTGTACCATCAACTTTAATCTTCACCTATAAATAGGATATATGGTTGACAATTCTATCTAAGAGAGTCTCTAAACCCAAATATTTCTTTCTCTCTACATTTTTAGGTTCAATTCATATCTACATTAGATTTTTCATGAATAACATTGGATCTAATATCTTTGAAGATTTAATGAACATGGAAATGCTGAAGGCTAAGAAACTAGTCATGGATTGTTTAGAGGATAGGGTGAGGTCCTTGCAAAGCAAGCAACCTGATGACTATGTCACCTCTAAGTGGTGAAATCAAATGGACATTTATAAAGATGAACTAGAAAATCTTTTAGTGCTTCTTTAAAGCTATTACAGGAGACTCAACTGATTTTCCTTTTTCATCATCATAATCAAAGTCACAAAACTACTCTAACTCCTTTTAAAAAAATTTCTATCCATAAAAGTGAAGATCCCCTTTAAGGATCTTGTAGTTTATAATTTCAATCAGTAAAATGAAAAAATTCAACTTTTGAGTCATTCTTTTTTTTCATTATAAAATAAATCTTTGTGATTATACAAACTTGGAATATATAAATTCATTAAGTTAAAAATAGTAATTTTGAATTTGACTTAAAGAACTCAAAAAACAAACTTCTGATAAGCTTATCATATTCTCCAAAAGAAATAGCAACTCAAAATTCTCACATAACTCAACCTTAAAGGAATTTATTGTCAATATATCGGTAGCTCACTTTACTAGTTAAATTCATCAATCCACATGATTGCAAAAAATTCGATCATTCTCATCGAAGTTGGAACATAAACTTGACAACATCACTTGATTAATTTGATAACTCTTTAAGTGTGTAGAGAATTTAATAACTCAAAATTCATTAAATTACTCTCATGGAATTACTAGCAATTTTGACCTCTAAGTCAACACTGAATTTTCAACTTGAAGTCTACCAAACTTCAAGCCAAGAAAATTGAGATGTTGGTAACAGAGAATCAATAAATCTTTCTTGAATGCACACTCAACTAGTTAAGTAAGAAGCACATTAACCTAGGTAAGCAACTTATGAAGTCTCTAAATAGGGAAAATCTAAAAGTTTGATACTACCCTTTGTAAACAAACTACAACCATCAAGTAGATAAGTTATCTACACTTAATGAAGTCGCTTTAGCGCTTGTAACATGAGTTTCATTTAAGAAAAAATAAATATGATGGACTCATTAGCAAATTGAACTTAATATTTTCAATTCACCTCAATTATTATTCATCAAACCTCCTTTGATAGAATATACTTCTTACAATAAAAGTTTAACTCACAATTGGCCTCATGTTGGAATTTCAAGTAGTGAACTCATCATTAATTACTAACTATTCATAAATTATCAAATATTGGCTATTTCTTACTTGTTGATTGTCAAAAATTAATTTTTTTGGCACTCATTGATTATCAAAGGATTACAATTTGTCAATTAAAGAGAAATTTTGTTAAATTACTATTTTAAATTATTTTTAAAGGTACATAGATAAGCTTCATATTTGACTCAAAATTACTTAAGGAATTAGAAGTCAAGCCCTACAACCCAAACTCCTTTTGTAACAACATCAACATAATGTATGGAAGTTCAATCTAATTACGCGTAAAATTAGACTTTTGGAAGATGAAAACTCCAGCATAGGATGTAACCCATCCACATACAATGTGAAAAATTATTTTGGAATATCCGCTAAGGATATAAATGGTGTTAGACTTTGGGACAAATAGTGGCTACTCATAATATTTTATATATATTTAGGGTTATATATAAGAAAAAAATTACAAGTTATCATCACAAGATAAAGAAAATTAACATTCCCAACAATTACATATAGTAATACTCTAAAGAATTCATATTCTATTTATTTAACTTTATATATATGTAATTCACAAATTGGACAAGATTTCTTATAAAAAAACAAAAATGAAAGTAAATAAAGTACATCACTCCTAGACTGTTCTTGAACTTAACTAATCTTTTTAATCTTTCTCATTGTCTTAAAAAAAACACTTTGAGAAAAGTCATATTGCTTTACTAATTTGTCCAAAAAATAAGAAATTCTTTCTTTGTATTTTCAACCACCGAGCTTATGTGCTCATGAGACTTACAAATTTATTAATCAATTTAGCTTCACTTAAGAACTCATCCAACTTTGTCTTTTGTTTAGTATTCTTAACTTTGCATTTATCAAGTAAAGACTCCAACTCTAATACTCAGGCTTGATTATTCTACAACAAACATGCTAGGTTCTTTCTAGTTAACTAAGATTCCATTAGGATAGATTCAAAGTTATTCAAGTTATTTTCAAGATCCAAAATTCTATCATCTTTTTATTTTTGCAAGCTCAAAAATAGATTTTAATTTAATCAAATTTTTTCCGAAAGTTCAAAATTCTATCATCTTTTAATTTTGCTAACTCAAAAAGTCACTAGAATGTGAACTTAAACTCATTTGTGTCTCTTTTACAAGTTTAAATTATCTTCATGATTTCTCCATTTGATTAGCTATCATTGTCTACTTATCAACTTCCTTTGTAAACAGCTCACCCACCCTTTAAAATTGTCACAACATTTTTGACTTCTATTCTCTGTGGCTACTCTGCATTAGCCTTTAATTGTAAAGAAATCCTCTTCATATTAAAAGAAAATTATATTTATTTCTTCTCTTTATTTGCTTTGTCTAAGTCCTCTGGTTTACTTTCATACATTCGTATAATCTTTTATGTTTCTCACCAAGTAAAAGCTAACTACGAGTGAGAAAAAGCTTATGCATCATGGTCTTGTGAAGATTGCTAGTCGACACATCATTTAATCTTTGACATATGAAGATTTGTAGTTAGCACGTCATCTAATCTTTCATGGAGCTAATTAGTGAACATCACAGGGTCAAGATACATTGATCTTAGATCCTAGTAGTAGAGGTTAAATGTTAAAAGTCAATGATGACTTTATTATAGTTCTTCTAGAAGAAGGCCTCTCCCCCCTACTCTTCATTATAGTATGATATAAAAAACTTGTATGAGTGAACCATGAGCTTCTTTCCTTTTGTCAATTAGGCTTGTATTTGTAGATAACACAACCCCTTTAGACTTCTCCTGAGCTACCTTCTTTGTCATCATGACTTCAAATGATGATGCCCTTAGCTCTTTCTGATGTCTGCAGGCCAGCCTATAAAGCTACATTGAATTTGACACTCTCGAGCTTAATAAAGAAACATCCTTGTTGTCATTCACTAAGGAGGTTGTCATTACGGTTGACTTTGATGTTGGATGAGTTATAGTTGTTGTAGGAGGCACCAAAGAAGTTGCTGACATTGAAGTCATTTTTGAAATCTTTTTTTCATCTCTTCCTTTTCATCAATCAAATCAATGATTTTTTTTCCTCATCAACCTTATCAAGGAAGACGCTTTGATTGACATCCATTCATAGACCTATGATGACTATTGGGTCGTCACTAGGGATTTTATAGACTACAAAAGAAATAAGTTACAATGATTTAGATATTTCTATAAATAGTTGAACTTTAAATAAAAATTAAAAATGTTTTAAATCAAAACTTAATTGTCGACTTAGGTTATGCAATCAAGAACATCTCTCAGACGAGCATTCTATAATGAAGAACATCACATCTCGCCTTGCCCTCTCGAGTTACTATAAATAATATTTGATCCCTAATGAAAGTATCCATGAGCCCACGTAGGAATCAATAACATCTTTATATTAGGTATCATTGAAACTCTTGAAATTCATTAAATTAGGTTGACACTATCAAAACAAAAATGTCAACAAAATATGAAAGAAAAATGCTTACTCAGCTTCTAGCTAAAGGTCCTCAAAATGGTAAGTTGACATCCTTTTCATAAGAAATTTCATTATTAATAAAAATTTGGGCAATCTATCTAATAAGTTGTAGATCCTATTACAACTAAAATAAATGAATTAATAAACATTTCTAAGAATTAAATATTTTGAAAAGAAATAAGCATAAAACCTATAACAATGACATCTTTAGAGCTAAAGTTTTTGGTGACTCATATAAAGGCCTAATATTCTCTGGCATACTCCAACCTATGAAATAGACTTTGAGGGTTTAAGTTATTCCTTATATACTTTATCAACCTGGTCTAGTCTTTATTGGTCATATCTTGGCTTGCAAAGAAAAATCTATTATTTTAGTCCTTGACTTTATGCTATAAATTATTGATGAACTTTGAGGGACAAACAATAATTCCATTCTTAGAGGCTTTCACAATGAGCTTTAACGATCTAAGGACCATGTCACTCCCTTCTTGTGGAGGAAGATGATGAAAGACATGATACTTGTAAATAACTTCAACTTGGCTTACATTCAAACTAGACAATAATAGTTCAATTATCAATGATCATTAGGTAGAATGGAGGTCTTAATCCGAATAGAAGCAACTATTTGGGGAAGCATAACTTAGTATTTGAAAGCAAGTTGGGGAACTCATAGATCTCTAGAGCTATGGCAATGAAGCCTTCTCCGCTATTATGCTTAGGCAAGAGCATCTTTATAGTTCTTTGCACCATAGAGGACAAGAGCTCTATTTCACTTCTGTAAACATTATGGCTATTGATAAGAAAACTTCTCATTATTGTGCAGGATGAAACAAGAAGATGAAGAGAATAGAAGAAAACTCCGACACATAAAGAAAGGGGGCACATGAGACTAAATGATTCTCATAAGCACAATAAAGCTTAAAGAAATGAAACACATTTATAAAGAGAAACACTAAACGTCCCAACCGCCAAGCCATGTTCACGCGTGATCATTCTTTCATGATGTCTTTGATGTGATGATAAAATCTTCATGCAGTTCTTTGTCATTATTACACATCAATGTGAGAACTTAAATGATGCACCACCTTTGATTTGATTCAATGCCAATCTCACACTCAAAAGGATACTTCATCAAGCCCACCTTCCTAGCAAATGACAAATTTGTTAACAGGGACTAACTTCATGAACTTCAGTCATCAATTCATTGACTTCTCAGTGAATGTTTTAGGTGAATAAGGCAATAACTATACTAATGGGTCTAGTATCTACTTTTTTTTTATTTCTTATTTTTTGGTCTAGTATCTACTTTTGTATGTATGTATAAGTTAGCCAACCAAAGAGATAGGAGAAGTAAAGACATAGTTCAAGTGAGGAGTATTAAGGATGAAAATAATAAAGTGCTTTTCTTAGAAAAAGATATTGAAAATAGGTGGATGAGATATTTTAATAAACTTTTCAATGAACGATCTGAAAGTACGATTAATTTTAGCAACCTTAATACCCTAAACAAAAAATAGAGAATTTCATTTTTATCATCATATTAGTAAATCTAAAGTTAGTGAAGCTTTAAAGAAAATGAAATGTGGAAAAGCAAGTAGACTGGATAATATTCCAATAAGTGTGGAAATGTTTAGGAGATCAAAAAATTTCTTGGCTTACAAATCTTTTAATGTTATTTTAAAGACTAAAAGATGTCGATGAGTGGAGAAAGAGTTGTTAATTCCTATTTTTAAAAATAAAGGTGATGCACAAGAGTGTGCAAATTGTGGAGGAATTAAGTTAATGCACCATACATTAAAATTATCGGAGAGTAATTGAGCATAAGTTATGATGTGATACAGTTTCTCACAATCGCTTTGGTTTCATGCCAGGTAGATCTACTATGGATGCTATACATTTGTTAAGAGGTTTGATGGAGAAGCATAGAGAAAATAAGAAGGATCTACATATGATATTTATTGATTTAGAGAAAGCTTATGATAAAGTCTTAAGAGATGTTCTTTGGAGAGTTCTAGAATAGAAAGAAGTTAATATTGGTTATATTCAAGTCATTAAGGATATGTATACTAGAGCTGTCACTTGTGTCCAAACACAAGGAGGATTGACAAAATATTTTTCTATTTTAGTTGGATTACATCAAGGATCAACATTAAGCCCTTATCTTTTTACTTTAGTTATGGATATTCTTACAAGGCATTTTCAAGAAGATGTACCTTGGTGTATGCTTTTTGCTGATGGCATTCTTCTTATTGATAAGATTAGAGAGGGAGTCCAACAGAAACTTGAATTATGGAGATCAACTTTAGAGTCTAAAGGTTTTCGTTTAAGCAGATCTAAAACTGAATATATGGAGTGTAATTTTAGTTGTAGAAGTTTTAGTGGTAGTGTTGTGACTTTAGGTGATCAAGTCATTAATAAGAGTGAGCGATTCAGATATTTAGGCTCTATTGTTCAAAATAATGGTGAAATAGATGGAGATATTATTAGTAGAATTCAAGTTGGATGGTTGAAGTGGAGGAATGCATCTGGCCTATTATGTGATAGAAAAGTTCCACTTAAACTTAAGGAAAATTTTATAAGATGGTGGTAAGACCGCAATGACTTATGGTGCGAGAATGTTGGCCAATAAAAGAGAAACATAAGACTAAGTTAAGTGTTACAAAGATGAGGAGGCTCAGGTGGATGAGTGGCTTTACCCTTAGAGATAGAATGCAAAATGAGTATGTTCAGGAAAAAGTTGGAGTAGCTCTAGTAGTAGATAAGATTAGGGAGAGTTGCCTTAGATGGTTTGGCCACATAAAGCATCGGTCGTCCGATGACCCGATTAGAGAGTAGATGCATTAGATTTGCCTTATGTTAAGAAAGGTAGAGGTAGACCTAAAAAGACTTGGTTAAGGTGTATAAAAAAATGATCTTAGTATACTTAAATTAAATGAGAATTTGACACATAATAGGACACAATGGAGACGAATGATTCATGTAGCCACCTAGTGGGATTAAGGCTTCTTGTTGTTGTTGTTGTTGTTGTTGTATCTACTTTTGTTTATGCACATCTTCTCCTCTTACCCTAGGACTTAAACCCATTAAACTCTTTAAGAGGGCCTTTATTAAATCAATGATTTTTATCTCCTCAACTTCTCCAATGACTTAAAAAGCACTTATTGCTTTATCATTTTTGCAGCCTAACTTCTTGAACATGCTCACAAAGATTACCATCCTCAACCTCTAATCAGGAAACCTCATTGTAGAGCTAATTTTCTTGAAATCCTCTTTTCACTTGATGTGAGTTTGGGATTCCTCATTTTCATAAAAGTTGTAATTATGAGAGTCGGTTCTACTTTGCTATTGTCACTTTCGACATTGTTGGTGTAGAATTCAATACATAGCTCCTTGTTGTAGTCATCTAAACCAAGACAGTTAACAAGCAAAACAAAGATAATACATAGTTAAGCGGAAACATAAATAAGAAACAGAGATATGGAAAGAATTAGTTTCTGGAACTTCCTTTCATTACTCACTCAAAGCCAAACACTCATATATTAATACATAAAGGTTACTAACAAAATGTACTATGTACAAAGGTAGCTATATATCAATGGTGATCGCAACTCATGGTTATAGTATGATGGTTGAGATTGGTTAGAAGTCTTGATAGAAATGATTACCGAGATAACCCATTATAGATTATCTATCAATATGCTAGCACTTGGCTTCTTCAATTACTCAAGCATCAATTGCAAACAAAAGCTTTTCTTCACACCCTTATTACAATTCCTTCACCAATTGCCCCATTGGGCTCTTGCCTCCCTACGATTCTTATATCATTGATCAGGGTAACATGCCCTCACCTTCTATTAAAGTTTCTAATGCCTAAAGATTCTTCTTTGTTGGCTTTCTGAGACTAGCACCTTGTTATGAGGGGTATTAAACTTTGTAATCACAAAGAGCCTATTGATCTCTGATACAAAAGAAGATTGAAAGTGTAGAACTCACCACTCAACCTTTCTTCTAGAAAAGTTGACCTTTAACTTCTTCGTCAAAGTATTGTCCAACAGATAATTAGGACCACCTTTGCAATGATTGTCTCTGTGGCAACAATCCATGCTTCCACATTAGCCTTACTAAGACCTAAAACCCTAAACCCTAGCTTCCTTAAGCTTAGAGACTTCTTTAGAGGGCTTAGTTCTTGACCGCCTTCTGCTTCTTTCATTTGCTCAATCTTTACCATTCAATGGAGGCATCTCTATAGATACAATTCCACCTTTATACTTGTCGCTTTTACGTGTATCCATCTAAGTTCAACTACATTAATACTTGAGTCATGGTTGAACTTCTTCATCTTGCAATAATGCAGAGGGAAAAAATAATGATATAACCACATAGAATAGAAATTCAAACAATTTAAGTTGCAAAGAGTTATGACTCGAGCGTGAGCATGATATAATCTTGTACTTTGGCCCAAGTTCTATAAGAAAGCTCTCTCAAATTCTCAATTTTACTCGTAGTTCTATATCTAACGAGTCAACACAGTCAACAGTAACTCAAATCTTTCTTAGAGAATCTCTAAACCCTTATCCTGTTCTTCTCCCTACTCTTTTTGGCTTGATTCGTATCTGTAGTAAAGTTTTAGTATTTTTTACGAACAACATTAAATCCAATCGAAATTCCTTCCACTCTCACTTTGAAATGTTTGTAGTTCTGTAGTTCTTTTTGCTTTCATCGAGATACCCAAATGATCAGACTTTTCTATGCTTTATATATTGCAATTAAGCAACTCTGAAAATCTGTCTCAACAAATACCGGGATTGAAGTTGGCATTTGTTTTACCTTTCTAGTCGGGGACTTTAACGAACTAAATTTTTTGGATACTTTGACAATTAAACTGCAATGCAATTATAGGATCCAGATTGTGCATTATTTTCAGTTTTTTTATTATTCTTCATTCTTGTACAGCAATCCTTGCAAAAGTCGGTCACTTCATCTTGGTCACATCTTTGGGTACAAACAAGATTGGATTTCTTGCTTCTCTTCTGAAGTAAGTGAGGCTAGTGGTGGAAGCCAAAGGTTCTTCATTTAGTTTTTGTTTTATACAATGTCAGGTAATTATTAAACCAACTTATCTGCAAATGGCCCTTCCACGTAGAAGTGAAACGAGCTCCTCTTAATTAGGGGTCCTCCTATTATGAGTAACACATCTAACTCTCTAATATTCGGTTAGCAGTACTTAACTATTGATTTCCATGGTGGTGGTGGTGGTGGTGAATAATTAGATAAAGGCACAGCACACAAATGTTAGTGTGTATAGGCTCCACACATTTGAAATATTTTGACAAACTATGTATGAATTTATCACTTCAGGCTAGGATCTACGCCATGCTTACAAAATGGCTTATTGGAACATTTTTTATTTTTATTTTGGATATATTATATTACAAGTACTCTTGCGATTTATTGTTAAGAACTTATGGCACTTACTTCCTTTTACTAATCTTTGGCCGAAGCTTGTTTTGGGGGGTTCTGATATGGAAGAGAAAGGCTGAAGAAGCTCTAATTGCAAGTGGCATTCCTTACACAGTAAGCTCAAGCAACTGTTAGAATTAAATGTCACAACTATAGTTTCAAACTAGGATTGAAGTTCTCTTTACCTTTGTGAAAAACGTGATTCCTAATTTAATGCTGAAACGCAGATAGTAAGACCCGGAGGAATGGAGCGACCTATAGATTCTTTCAAGGAAACTCACAATCTTGTTCTTGCAAAAGAAGATACTTACTTTGGTGGCTTGGTCTCAAACCTGCAAGTATTCATATCTCTCACTCCTATTTTGTGAATCTTAGTAACATTACTCTCTCCCATGAAAAATAAATGAACTATTGGCTATTCCATCTGCTGCTATGATTTCTACCTCTTCAAATTACAACTTCTATCGGATCTCATGGTCACACATGCATCTTCTTTAATCTTGTGAATCAATATTATTACTTCCCATAAAGTTTGTTTGTCTCCCTAACTAGTTCATAACCTAACAAGTGGCCTTTGAACCACCTTACAATGTTAAATCTTGTGAAATGCATTCAAAACAAAACTCTTTAATGTTGTAGCTAAGTTTCATGATAATTTTAACTTGGAGTGGTGTGGAAGAGTTTGCATAATTGTGTTAGTTTTGAGTGTTAATAAAGTTGGGTTGTCCACTAGCCTTTAAAAAGTTGGATTAAATGGGTTTAAAGCTCTCATTGGATAGCAGCTTAATTAATGGCTATTTATTAAATGGGATTAAATAGTATTAGTGATTAAGGCATTGAAGCTATACTGGACATTTGGGAATGCAAAAGGAAGTTTCTCTCCTCTATGGCTATCACACATCATCTTAGTTGCTTGACACAATCTCGCATCACATTTTTTTCTATTTCTAACTTTGTATTGTTGTCTTTTGTTCTACATCACCAAAGTTTCCAAACCCTCTCCCCCATTGTGTATCTCTTACCAATTCACCTTGATACCTACAACAAGAGTAGTAATCTAATTGCATGGTCACTGTTGGGTGGAAGTTCACAAAGAAGAAGTGCGTGCATCAAAATATTTGATAATGACATACATTAATGCTGATCCGATGAACTACTAACATATAGTTTAGGTTCTAGAGAGAGATGAGTTGTCAGAGAATCTCTTCGAGAATTAGTTTATAGAGAGCCTGTAAAATTCTTTGGACTTGATAGGGTGAGTCAGACTAAATTATGGGAACACAATTTAAAGGAGTTTTCCAAGTGAAAATTTGTTGTCATGCTTAACTTCTAACCCTTTATTTCTTGAGTTTGTCACGATCTTTAGCTTCTTTCACAGGTGATGTCAAACTTTGAGCAAGTATTGTCTCCTATATTTACCTTCTAAATGAAGGATGAAATGCAAACTAATCTTTGGATCCTTGTTTATGATGAAAGGCTTCAAGGAAGGTTTTATTATATTCTATTCCAAAAGTATGGAGATCAAGCAAAGGATCAAGGACTAGATGATGCAATACTTTTTCGAGAGAGTCGACTAATGTTTAATTCATTCTAGGCCAACTAAGAGTTTGAAGGATGGATGGTCATTCTTGATCTTTGTGAGGGAATATTAGCAAATTATGAGCCTCAAGGATTTCATCTCTAATTGCTTGATGTAATAATTATCAATGATGATGATCGACAAGATAAAAATGGCGATACCTGAGAATAGTAACATCAAGATAAGAATAATTTCGACCAAATTTGCAACAATATTGCAGATGTCATACAAATTTACTTGATGTCTTTAGTGCTTTGGAAAGGATGGGTTGTCACAACCTAACTTGCTATAACCTTTATATAAAAATAGGTCATACCAAGTCAAGCGCATACCAGAGGATTGCCCAAGATCTATTTGAAGGAATTTCATATCTTCTCAATAATATAACAAAGAGCCACTAAATCAACAATAATATAATAGAACAAAAGCAATCATCCTATTATGTATACACACACTTATTCGAGCTATTTACATTCAAAATTTTCATATAAGATGATCATAGTGTTCTTATAACTCCTACAAAATATACTTGTATCACAGTTGGTTCCTTACCTTTTCCTAAAATATATGTAAATGTAGCATAAGTGAGCAAACAGTTAAGTAGATTATGTGAAATCTATAGCTGTATTTAATGCATGAAAATAGAATAATATGTACATGAATATTTCTCATGTTATATAAATCTCTGTCATTAATTATTATTAAGTATATTATGTAGATGTCATTTATAACTTAGAGTATGTGTACCATATCATAAAAGAAACAATTTATATGATTCATTATATAAGTTGTATATTATTACACATATACTATGCAAATAAGATGTTTTGGCTAATCATTTCATATCTTAATGTTATTTTGGTTGTACCTATTATAACATATTAAGTATAGTGTCATGTCATATCATATCTTGTAAAAATGATTAAGTGACATAATATATGGGAGTAGTAACTCCCAAAGATGTCAACACTCATGTCATATCATATCCCTTTATAACTCCTATCATGTATATGATTCACATCACTAAACTCATATTTAAAGAAAAGCCTATCGGCCCCAACTCCTATGTAGGAATTATCATGTCTCCGCCAACTTGAATCATAATAGCCAGTCTTTCTTGTGTACACACATTTCACAATATATGTAGCATATTCAATATTTTATATTAAATTAAGTATTGATTTCATCATATCAATTTAAGGATATAAATTATATGTAAATTAGAAATAGTTAGTCAACGAAATAAATCATTATGCTCATTTTTCATATATATATATATATATATATATATATATATATATATATATATATATATATATATATATATATAACGGATAAATCACAATAAACTTGTATGTCATTTATGTTATGTCCTTATGTTGCAATAAATTTTTTATCAAAAATTTAAGACAAATTTATATAATTTAGAACCTAAAAAAATAGAGATACAACAACAACAAGCCTTAATCCCACTAGGTGGGGTTGGCTACATGAATCCTTCGTCTCCATTGTGTCCTATTATGTGTCAAATTCTCATTTAATTCAAGTATACTAAGATCATTTTTATACATCTTAACCAAGTCTTTTTTAGGTCTACCTCTACCTTTCTTAACATAAGGAAAATCTAATGCATCTACTCTTCTAATTGGGTCATGGACCGACGCTTTATGTGGCCAAACCATCTAAGGCGACTCTCTCTAATCTTATCTACCACGGAGCTACTCCAACTTTTTCTCAACATACTCATTTTGCATTCTATCTCTAAGAGTAAATCCACTCATCCACTTGAGCATCCTCATCTCTAACACTTAACTTAGTCTTATGTTTTCTCTTTATTGGCCAACATTCTACACCTAAGTCATTGCAGGTCTTACCACCATCTTATAAAATTTTCCCTTAAGTTTAAGTGGAACTTTTCTATCACATAATAGGTCAGATGCATTCCTCCACTTCAACCATCCAACTTGAACTCTACTAATAACATCTCCATCTATTTCACCATCATTTTAAATAATAGAGCCTAAATATCTGAATCGCTCACTCTTATTAATGACTTGATCACCTAAAGTCACAACACTATCACTAAAACTTCTACAACTAAAATTACACTCCATATATTCAGTTTTAGATCTACTTAAACCAAAACCCTTAGACTCTAAAGTTGACCTCCATAATTCAAGTTTCTGTTGGACTCCCTCTAGTCTTATCAACAAGAAGAATGTCATCGAAAAGCATACACCAAGGTACATCTTCTTGTAAATGCCTCGGAGAACATCCATAACTAAAGTAAAAAAGTAAGGGCTTAATGTTGATCCTTGATGTAATTCAACCTGAAATAGGAAAATATTTTGTCAATCCTCCTTGTGTTTGGACACAAGTAACAGCTCTAGTATACATATCCTTAATGACTTGAATATAACCAATATTAACTCCTTTCTATTCTAGAACTCTCCAAAGAACATCTCTAGAGACTTTATCATAAGATTTCTCTAAATCAATAAATATCATATGTAGATCCTTCTTACTTTCTCTATGCTTCTCCATCAACCCTCTTAACAAATGTATATCATCCATAGTAGATCTACGGCATGAAACCAAACTTGTGAGAAACTTCATCACATCGTAACCTATGCTCAGTTTCTCTCCCATAATTTTAATGTATGCCATATTAATTCCTCTATAATTTGCACACTCTTGTGCATCACCTTATTCTTAAATATAAGATCCAACAAACTCTTTCTCCATTCGACATCTTTTAGTCTTTAAAATAACATTAAAAAGATTTGTAAGGCAAGAAATTCCTTGATCTCCTAAACATTTCCACACATCTATTGGAATATTATCCGGTCCTACTACTTTTCCCCATTTCATTTTCTTTAAAGCTTCACTAACTTCAGATTTATTAATACAACGATAAAAATGAAATTCTCTATTTTTGTTTAGGGTATCAAGGTTGCTAAAATCAATCGTACTTTCAAATCCTTCATTGAAAAGTTTATCAAAATATCTCATCCGCCTATTTTCAATATCTTTTTCTAAGAAAAGCACTTTATTATTTTCATCCTTAATACCTCTCACTTGAACTATGTCTTTACTTTTCCTGTCTCTTTGGTTGGCTAACTTATACATACATCTTTCACCTTCTTTGGTATCTAATCTATTGATAAATCAATAAAAGCTAAATTTTTTGCATCATATATTGCTTTCTTAGAATCTCTATAGGCCACTTTATATCTTTCCCAATTCTCCGAGTTTTTACATCTAAACCAAGTTTTATAACAATGCGTCTTATTTCTTATCTTTTTCTTGCACACTCTGACTCCACCATCAACTATTCTTATTAAAAGAAGCTTTTTTTTATTCTCCAAGCACATCTTTAGCAACTTGCTTAATTTCACTTGATATTTTTCTCACATAACGTTAGCTTCCTTATGAACATCCCAAATTCTAATTTCTTGTAGCTTGCTCTTAAAAATATTTTTATTTGTATTCTTTAAGTGTCTCATCTAATCTTAGGACAATAATTTAATTTATTTTTTCTCTTACAACCTTTCATCTTAAAATCTAAAATTAATAGTCGATGTTGGGTACTTAAAATTTTATTTGGAATGACATACAATCTTTACAATCTAAATGATCTATTTTTCTTATCAGAAAATAATCAATCTGTGTTTTACTAGATCCATTTTATAAGTAATAATATGTTCATCTTTTTCTTAAATAAAGTGTTAGCAACTACAAAATCAAAAGCTAAGGCAAAATTTAATATAGTCCTACCTTCTTCATTAGTCACTCCAAATCCATAACCACCATGAATACTTTTAAAATCTTCTACCACTCTACCAGCATGTTCATTTAAATCTCCCCCAATAAATATTTTTTCTTCAAGAGGTATCTTTTGTATTAGTCTCTCTAATGCATTCCAAAATTTTTCTTTTGAGTTTACCTCCAAACCTACTTGAGGAGCATAGACACTTATAACATTGATAATCTTAGTATCAACAATAATCTTTAAAGCTATAATTCTATCTCCACATCTATTAATACTTATAACATTATCCTTCAAACTTTTATCTATAATCACACCTACACCATTTCTAGTTCGACTTTTACGAATACCAAAGTTTAAAACCTAAACTATCAATCTCCTTGGCCTTCTCACCAACCCATTTAGTTTCTTGAATACATAAAATATTTATCTTTCTATGAACCATAATATCTATTAATTCCATTAATTTACCGTAAGAGTATATTCCAAGATCCTAACCTAATTCTAGTTTCATGGACTAACTTCTTTTCCGTGTCCGTCCATAATGTGGGAACCCTTGCTTATTTAACACTGCAGTGCCATGCGTGACTCTAGCACATTTTTCACGTATTCAAACCATTCGCCTTCAGGGGCTAGCATTAACACAATGATTTAAAGGATTCATGTCATGATTATTTCGACAAATTTTATGCTGGTTGTCGACTACCTAACGCGACCCTCAATAATAAAATATTCATTAAACAAAAATCAAATATGAATCTATCTTAGAAATTACTTAAGGTGGGAAGAAAAGAGAAGTTATCTTTTTTTTTCCTCCTCTTTATAATACTTAGTAATTAATTATTGGTTCATTCAAATCTAATCAAATCACAACATAAAAATCAACCAAATCAACTAAATTACTTAAATGAAACCACCCTCTAAGTTGAACATTTTCATACTTAGAAAACTCTAACATTAAAGCCTAGCTAAATATACCACACAAACCTTAAATAGCACACACATTAGACTAAGTCACCATTTCTAGCTTTTGGTTAGGGCGGTGTATGGTTTGATGTTTATTTTTATTTTGTGTTGTAATATTTTAGTCTAGATGTTAGGGTGTATGTGTGTAGACTAAATGGTAGGATGATCTTAGTCTAACCATTATCTTTGTAGATGATTGTGCTTAAGAGGCGTCGTAATAAAATTATAATTGCTTTTGTTTTGCAGATGCTTATACCCCTAAGCATAATCCAAAAAATAGGCCAGGTGGACTTAGTTATTCATGTGTGGGGTGCTAAGTCCAATATATATAAATATATATATATACATGCTTGGGATTGTATGGTTTGTTTGGCTAATATCTATTTTAAATGTTTTAGTTAGATTTTTTTTTCATGTAATTTTGTAATTAGGATTTTGGAATGATTGTTATGGGGGATTAGGATGAACATTGGTTATAAGACTATGTCTTATGTATCATGTGAAGCTTTTGGAGCAACCGTATTCCAATCAACCAAAAGAAGAAAGAAGAAAGAAGAAAGAAGAAAGAAGAAAGAAGAAATGAAAAAAATGAAGACCCCCATAACAATGAATTCCTTCCTGATTGTATTTAATTCATTTGTAATCCGGGTTGTATAAGGGTAGAGCTCAGCTATCTAATTTATTTTTGAGTTTATGCGGTGGAGCCCGAACACAGATGACCTCTTATTCTTTTGTGGCTGTATAAATTGATTGATGTTTGTTTAAACTTGACATTGTGATGACATCTTTTCTAGTTTCTTTCTTGCCTTGATGTATGGCCTGGATGACTGTGTCTCTTAGGGAAAATAAATTTTCTATCCAACTAATCAATTCAAATTAAAAAATTAAAAAACTCATAATCTCATCTAAAGCTTAGGTTATAAATCAAGATAAAAGAATTAACAATCCCTTAGCTGGATGTTGTATTACTTTTCTCACATCATGCATAAAAAACATATTATTTTACTCTTGACTTAGAGGGCTTCCACCTTTGCTAGAGAACTTGGCTTGACCGTTGAGAGCCATGGTGGAAATACACCTCTTTATCATGCTAATTTTGGCCCATAATTTAAATTCTCATGCATTAGTCATATGAATCCTATAAGTCCGTGTCAAATGAATTGTCCAAAATGAAAATAAAATGTGACAAAATTTGCATTAGATTTAAGTCATTAAATCATGTCCTACATGATCTAATCTTTTAGGGAGTGTGTTTAAAGACTTAGTCTTTTTCTAAATAAATAACAGCTTAGCTATCTTGCAAAAACATATGACTTGCCTACATATTTTAAAATCGTAGGAGTTAGTTGGCAGCCACCCCCAAGCAGTTATAAGCCCAACAGTCGAGTGATTTATCCTCTCTTATGAAGGTAAATCAAATACCCATTTTTGCCTTAGATTTAGGTTGTGTTTTTAGCCCTCGCCAAAGATCCCTAGATTTAGGTTCTAAGATTGTTTCTCCCCTATGCAGGCTATAAGCATAAATCCTCACCTCTTAGGAATTTTCATGACCTTGTATCATGAAATTGTAAATTTAACTCAAATAAATTAATTCAATTTCAAAAATTTAAAGCCCAATCATAGGATAGTTTGGGACGTTTATTGGGCTTCCCAATTTCTAAGTATCCCCTACTTATCTTCATTTTGCTTCGATAAGAACTCCCTCCTCTTGATCGATCCCACCTGATCTTCTAAAAATAAACTAATCGATTGATAGTCCTACCTTTCGAAATCTTTGGAGACAACGATCATTTAACTTAATCGAGAGTATTCCTAAGGAATCATGTTTCTTAGGATGTAATTAACTATGAGGGCTTGCCCCTGTAGGGAACTTAACGAACCCGATTTAAAATAAATCCCGAAGACCCATAGTCTTTAGGAGTCCTTATTAAGGTGATTAGCTCCATTGTAGGGCAGTGAGTTCTATCTTTCGAGATAATACACCTTTCCTCAATGCCGTACCCGATCACCCTAATAAGAACATCTAGGATCTGTGTTGTGTCCCAACAAGGTGTTATATATTTCTATTTTCATTTATCCTCTTTTCCAAAGGGGGATAGATGAAGGCAGGAGATATATAAATTTTCACCGTAGATTTTTTTGACGACTCCGATGGGGAATTTTTCCTCTCTCCGTCTTTGATAAATGATAGTTGTCTCCAAATATCGATGGTGGGTTTATACTTTTATGTAAATCCAAGACTATCTTTCTTTTCTGTTGTCACTTAGCTTATTTCATCCTTAAGTTAAGATTGTCAACATCTTTAAGTTTTAGGACCTCACCCCGTGTTAGTCTTAAAACCCCTTTGGGTTCTTCAATGGGTGAAAATAAAATTTAATAAAAAGAAGATGATCAAAGACTTCCTCCTTACCATTTTTATGGTAAGAAATGTTCATTTTAAAAATAAAGACAAAATCAATCCTTCATAAAAGTCTTGCTTTTCAAAATCACTTTTTCAAAATACACTTAATAAAATATTTGCACTACATCTAACAATTTTCATAATTGTTATATGTAGGGACATTTCAAAAATAAAACCAACAATCATACTTTCCAAAGGCACAAATGGACTTCTTCATTTAATTCATTTTGATGAAGATTTCATTTTCAAAGATAAAATTCCAACAATCATGTTTCCAAAAGCACAAAAATTGGAGATGTGCCTTTACATTCAATACATCCAAATATGTTGAATGAACATTACATCTTCAAGCAAAATCACAACCTTGAAATTCCACTCAACACATTCCAAATGGACTTCTTCAACTTTGAACGTTACATCTTCATTTTAGCATACCACATTTGCTAAAAGTGAAGTCTCTATTTTCTAAATAAAATCCAAAACAAAAGAAACACATTAGGATTTTCTTAACATACTTAAATTTGCTAAGAATCTTATTTTCAAAAAATTTTGAAAACAAAACACGCTTGGATTCTTCATTTAGTATACCCAAATTTGCTAAATAAGGATTCCATTTTCAAAACCACAAATGATTCACAAAACAAACCAAAAAAGAAAAAGAAAAAATTCATACCCAAATTTACTGAGTAAATTCTAAAAATCACAAATCAAAAATAAAATCAATTGACCCTTTACTCTAACATACTCAAATGTGTTAAATGAAGGGTCCTCAAAATCAAAAATTAAAATCAAATACAAACTTATGAAAGCATCTCTCCAAAAATATTTTGAACCCATTTTCAACATATCCAAATTTGTTGAAAGTGGATTCTACATTCAAAAAATTCTCTTTCCAATCAATCTCAAAATTTCCTATAAATCCATTTGAGCCCCTCTTAACACTTTTGAGTTGTTGAGTGTGGGTTCAAATTCTATAAATCATAGCTATCTGAATAGCATGCCATTAAAATTTTGCTTAAGAATATCCATGGCCCGGTCGCCTTCATGCTCAAAGGTTTCACCATCAAAACCTTTGAGAAGCTAATCAACAAGGCAGTTAGCTTATAAGGAGAAAGCTAAGCAATCGCCTTTTCCAAACCAATCAACAAAGCAGAAGCCATAGAAAGCTTTTGAGAAGAAGACTGAGGTAGTGATAGTAGTAGACAAGGGGAAATAGCCGGTCAGAGAGTAGTTTGAGAGACCTCGTGCTCCAAAGCTATCACTTCCACCTCTTCTACCACCACCGAGGCAGCCCTACCACCACAGTAGTGTCCACTGCCTGCACAACCTCCTCCTCAGCCATATCATTAGTAGCAGCAATATACATAGCCATCGCCAGGTAGCTATGGTCCACCTACTCTTTTGGATAAACTTAATAAGCCTTATTTATTTAAGAGGGAGGTAATCAGGAAGATCTTTAAGATCCTCTTAAAAAAGCTTGATTTTTAGCTACTCGAACCTAGGAGACTGGTAGAAGTGAGCAAAAGCAATGATCCTAACTTTTTCCCCAACTACCGTATGCTAGGTCATGTTTTGGAAGATTGCTTCACATTCAAGGACTAACTTGAACATAGCTTCAAGACTGGTGCTATAGTTATCCCGAAGGAATACCTTGTGGAACAACCATCCAGTTCCATTAGGGTAATCCTTAGGGATACTTGAGATCCTTCCAAAATCAAAAATATTGGGATATCTCTTTATCCAAAACCCCTAAAAAAATTGTATTGAAAATCAATAAACTTTCCTTACAGGTGCCTGAGCCAGCTCAAACCTCCAATATTAAGGAAAGTTTGCAATTTGCTAGAGCCAACTGGGGAAAGGGGAGTTCGCATCTGCGGCCGGATAGCCAGTAGAACCACCCACCCAGCCTCCACCGTTGTAGCTATTACATGAGTGGCTACCTCTACTTCAGCTAGCTCTTCTTCTAGTAGACATCTTATATCGACGGATGAGGGCATCAAATCCTCACCCCACTTACTTTACTTGATTTCTACTATGTACCTCCTTCAAAATCTAAGAAATTGAAGAATAAAGTTAGCTTGAATTATATCTGTGTCACTTCTGATGGGTTGTCTAAATTTATTCCTAATGATAACTTTCAAGTCTAAACAACAATTATAATAACTCTAATCTTCCTCTTTCTGATTCAGAGTTGGATCTTTCTTCTCTGAATATTACGGGTTCACCTCTTGAGATAGACTTGGAATCATCCGATTCTGAGGGTCCTATAGGAGAAGCTATAGGTGAGCCTGATGTGCAGGTAGAATCTTCCATTACCCTGCCATAAGAGATCATCAAAGTCAACCTCCGTAGTGGTAAGATTCTACCTCCTTGGGCAGCACCTCAAGATAGAGGGAAATAATTCATTGGTTCAGAGGATCGAAAAGCCCCTCAACAGGATGCTCCACCCTAGATATGCTTGTGGAGGATTAGCCCAAGTTGGACTACAACGTCCTCTCTCACCTAAGAAAGTTGTCATCTAAACTAAGCATGTATGATGCCCTTGTCTTATCCAAAGATATGAGGGAATCACTAATCAAGACTCTCCTTGATCCAAAGATATGCTTAGCTCAGCTGACCGTTATTGGAGATGAGGCAAATTATTCTAGAGAAGCTCAGGAAATCACTTTCACAGATGAAGACCTACTTTTAGGGGACATGGAACACAACCATCCTCTCTACATTACAGTGGACATGGGCAGATTCAGACTTTTCAGAGTTCTCATCGATCTAGGTGCATCGGTGAACATTATGAGTCAAAGACCCTTGCCTATTTGAGGATCGACATCTCCACACTCCGAGGAGATTGGATGATGTTGAGAGGATTCAATGAATAAGGCGAGAGGGCTTTAGGTTCCATAATGTTACCTTTGGAGATAGGTGAATGGAAGACTGAAGCAAAGTTTTACATCATTGATTTGAATACGTCATTCACTGCTTTGCTCGGTAGGCCTTGGATATATCAGAACAAGATGATTTCATCCTCCCTCCATCGCCTCAAGTTTAGGAAGGATGGGATTGAGTACTGTGTTAAGGGTGATGAAAAGTTATTTTCAGTCAGAGAGGTTGAGATATATAAGGATGCGACCTACTATCTTTCTCAAAACACCTTTTCTCGTGAATTTGGTCAAAATTCAAATTCAAATGCAAAAGAAAAAGAAGAAAAAGAAAAAGAAAAATAAAAGTCCAAGTGAACAAGAAAAGGAAATTGAGGAAGAAGTGGGATGACAAGTTCGAGTGGGATGACAAGTGCCAGCATGCCTTTGAAGATATCACGCAGTATTTGGTGAAGCCTCCAGTTCTAGCAACCCCTATCTCGAGCAGGCCACTCATCCTCTACACTGCTACATTGGATGACTCCCTCGATGCTTTGTTGGCCCAAGCCAATGACGAAGGGAAAGAGAGTGCTCTCTACTACCTCATCCATCATCTGATTCCTACTGAAGCGAACTACTCACCTATTGAGAAACATTACTTAGCTTTGATCTTTGCATCCCAAAAGCTATGACATTATATGCTTTCTCATAAGGTGAACTTGATTTCCAGAACCAATCCATAAGATATCATGACACATCCAATGCTATTTGGACGTTTAGCATGATGATCCATGATTCTCTCATAGATATATCAAATTAAAGGACACTAGCGGATTTCTTAGCAGCACACCACTTCCTGTTGATTCTCTGCTTAGTGACGATCTCCCCGATGAACAAATCATGAACTTAGGGGAGGTTGACAATCGCTGATGGGAGATGTATTTTGATGGTGTGGCATCCTTTCATAAAGGAGAAGCACCACGATCTATTCTTTCAAGAAAGGTAGGGGTGGGAATAGTTCTTTTAACTCCAAATTATGATGTGATGAGATTCTCATACTATCTCTCTAATCCCTACACCAATAACGAAGTTGAGTATGAGGCTTTGATTTCCAGTCTGGAGTTAGCTATCATAGTCTGTGTCCAGAGCATCAACATATTTGGGGATTCTCAGTTGGTCATCAACCAGATTTTCGAGTCCTACAAGGTTCTCAAACCCAAGCTTCATCATTTCGACAAGTATACCATAAAACTGTTGGTCCAGATCCCTGAAGTCACCATCTACAAGGTTCCCCGAGCAGAGAATGCAGTAGCAGATGCTTTGGCCAAACTTGCCAAAGAATTGGCATGTCTAGAAGATGAGTCCATTCCAATAAGGGTCCAAAACTAACAAGTCCTATCCCTATTAATGCTAAACTCATTGAGATACTTTCTCTTGAAGGGGAGGTTGTCATTGCCTATAAGGACAAAGAGTTGGATTACAGGCAACCGTTCATAGACTATTTGGACATCGACAAACTACCTCAAGAAAAGTCACAAGCCCATTAGGTGAAATAAAGAGCTCTCTTCTATGGTCTCGCTGATGGCACCTTATACCGACGGTCCTTTGATCAGATGTGGTTAGGTTTTTTAGATAAACATGAAGGCTGTAGCAATGTAACTGAGTACATTCAGGTCTATGCAGAGCACATCAATCCGATCTGAAGATGAAGATGAAGATCAAGAGACTATGATACTACTGGCCTTCGATGATTACAGACTGCATGGATGTAGCTAAGAGATGCCATTAGTTTTAGGTACACGGTGTGGTCTTACATCAACCACCCAACATTCGACATCCTACATTGGCTTCATGGCCATTTGAGTGTTGGGGTATCGACATTGTGGATTTGATTGATCATCCTTCTTCCAAGGTTTATCGGTTTATTCTAGCTACCACCGACTGCTTTTCTAAGTGGGCAGAGGCAATCCCACTAAGAGAGGTCACAGCTCAACATGTGCTTCAGTTTTTCAAGAACTATATTATATATAGGTTCGGGATACCTCAACAAATTATATCTGATAATAGTACTGCATTCAAAAGCACCAAGATCAATACCTTAAAACACGATATTAGAGATACCTACCATTACTACCTGTGAGCAAATGAAAATTCTAAAACTCTAAAATATAGCAATATGTAACTGAAAAAGACTCTTGATGATAACAAGTGACAGTGGAATGAGTAGTTGGTTAAAGCCTTGTGGGCATACCGCACCATGTATCGAACTTCAACTTAATCTACCCCATTTTCCTTAGTGTATGGGTCCGAAGCCATTCTACCTTTAGAATTTCAACTCCCATCACTAAGGATAGTATTTGGTAGCAAGATCACTACAGAGCAGAATGCAAAGTTATGGTTAGAAGAACTCGAAGCTTTGGAGGAGAGTCACCTACGAGCATGCCAGAATGTTGAGTTATACAAGGCCAAAATGATTCAAGCTCACAACAAGCTGGTCCGCCCTAGGTCTTTCTAAGTAGGAGAACTTGTGTTAGTCCTACGGAGACCAATTGTTGCCCATCGAAAGATTGGGGGCAAGTTTGAACCTACTTGGGAAGGCCCCTATGTCATGGAGAAAGCCTACCAAGGAGGATCCTATCAGCTCATTGATTATAAAGGGGAACACCGATGCTTCCAATTAATGGGCTCTATTTGAAGAAATATTACTCATAAAATATATTTGAAAATAATTATCAACAAAAGAACAAAAAAATATGATTCTATTTCATCAAAATCTTCTCTTCTTTCGAAGCGTTGTTTGCTCATCTTGCGAATCCACCATGATGTGTTTAGGATAGCTGTAAGAGAACCTAATAGGCATCCTATCCCTCTTTCACAAACACAAACACAATCAAACACAATCTCCCAGCGCTGTTAGAATAGGTGTGAGAGAACCTAAGAGGCATCCTATTTCGATTAGCACAACTAAGTTAGGTGTAAGAGAACCCGAGCGACATCCTTTCTTAGTGGAAATCTCGGTTGCCATCCATGGCACCATTTCATCAAAACCTAAGTGTGTTTAGGGTAAGTGTGAGATAACCCAAGTGGCATCCTTTTCCCCTTAACACAAGCACAAAAAAGCAAACACAAATATTTTGTCTCGGGCTATTTTAATGTGGGAGCAAGCCCCCTGTGGCACTCACTCATTAGCTGCTCTAGGTCAGGCTGACATGCTACTTCGCTAGTCTGTCACCCCAATGATCACTTGTTTGGAAGATATAAGTCCTCGAGCTTTCTTCCTAATTTGACTATTATAAATTAAAGCGCCTTGTTAGTTTGGTAGACTTCACTGCCCAGCTAGTAAGCCACCTCATGTTGGTTTTGTTTAAGAAGATGTGAGTCCCCTTGCTTTCTTCTTGAACTAACCATTATGCACTAACTAGGTCGAGTATATTTGAGGTTTAGGATAAGTCCCCTAGAGGCTCCTTTTCCTTTTGACTACTTCTGAGTTAATATAAGTCCCCAGTAGCATTCACTCAGTAGTCGGTCTAGGTCAGATGACACCTATCTAGCCGAAGACAGACTATCCCAACAATCAGTTCCGCTATAGGAGGATGTGAGTCCCCGAGCTTTCTCCCTAGGCTGATTATTGCAAATCGATGGGCACCTTAGGTTAGTTGATGTTTGCTATACTGACAGCGACTCACCCGATGGATACACCACTCTTGGTAGATGTGAGTTCCCATGCTTTCTCCTTGAGTTGGCCACCAAATACCGATGCATTTTATCTTCTCCAGGTTTTGGATCAAGCCCTCAGCGACCTCTCTCCCTGCGAGCATTCTATTTGGATCACATCCTTTGTGACCCCATTTAGACACTACCCAGGTTACTTTTGGATTGGACAGTCCCCCATTCTTGGTAGTCACCCCTGTGGTTGGAGATTCTATTTAGTGGATGTGCAGATTCTACCTTGGTTCAGTAAATTTGAGATATTTATAGGCTGATATAAGCTCCTTCTCTGTTTGATCCCTCACAAATTAACAGGGTTCACTATAAACAAACTAAAGAAACAAGCAAAATATTTGCTTGTAGATTAGGAATTCAAGCCCCCAAAGAGTGTCTTTTCCCAAGAAGACACCCTATTGGAATTGTCTGACTACCTGAGTTAAGATAAGTTCCCGGGGCAGCACTCTCTTCGTAGTCACCCTTAGGTCAGGTTCAATCTATTTTTCTATATGCAGGTTACCTCGACGGTCATTCTACTTTGGAAGATGTAAGACTATGACACATTCTTTTTAGTATGACTGTCGCAAATCGACGGGCAACACTAGGTCGGGTTCGATTTGTTTCCCAAAGCAACCGATCACCCCAGTTGTCTTTTGTAGTGGAAGATATGAGTCCCTATACTTTCTTCCCCTGAATTGACCATTACAAACTGAAAGGCATTCCTTTGGTTGGATAGTTCTCTCCTCGGCCGGGAAGCTACTCCCTTTGGTTTAGTAAATCTGGGATTGGCCTAGGCTGATATAAACTCCTTCTTAGTGTGATCCATTGTAAACCAACGGAATCCATCAAAATAAATAAATTAAAAAAATGAAATTAATCTTGACTATCTTTGAGCTGATTTAAGTCCCCTAACGGCATTCACTCAATAGCCAGCCCTAGGTTGGGTTCAATCTGTTGCCTTGCCAATGGATCACCCCGGTGACTGGTCTCTACTTTGGAGGATGTGAGTCTACTATGCTTTCTTCCTATTACAGCTACTACATACTGAAAGACATCTCTTTGGTTAGTTAGTCCTATCTTGTGGTTGGTAGGCTATTCCCTTTGGATTGGTAAATCTGATGTAGCCCAAGGATTTTATGGCCCCTACTCAGTGCAGTCCATCTCAAATCGATGGAACCCATCAAAATAATTAAAAAAAAAATGAAACTAATCTTTGAGTTGATTTAAGTCCCCCAACGGGATTCACTCAATAGTCAGCCCTAGGTTGGGTTCAATCCATTGCCTTGCCAATGGATCACCCTAGCGACTAGTCTCTACTTTGGAGGATGTAAGTCTACTATGCTTTCTTCCTAGTACAATTGTTGCACATCGAAAGACAATCCCTTTGGTTGATTAGTCCTACTATGTGTTTGGTAGACTACTCCTTTGAATTGGTAAATCTGAGTTAGGCCTAGGCCTCCATGGCCTTTACTCAGTGTGATCCATCATAAACTAATAGGGTCCATCTTAAAAATAAAAAATCTGAAACAAATTCAACCTTCATCCCTCAGTGTAGTCAAACAAAACAAATGAAAATAAATAATCAACAAATCAAATTGATTCCTCTCCCTAGTGAGACTCAAATCAAATCAAACCTCCCATCCCCTTGTGGATGACTTGAACCTATTTCCCTAGTGGAAGGTTCACCTACTCTTTCCCTAGTGGATTCCTCCTTCACTCTCTTATGTCTTTAACATAAGTAGAGTCATATTGCACTAAGCTCTGGATTCATTCTACACCTTGGGTTAGGAGTAGATCATTTATGTTAGTGCTTGTGATCGTTCAGTGTTGCTGATCATTTCGGTCAACACCAAGACATGCGGTATACCTTGTCAGTCACACCACACCTATTGGGCGTCCTTTGTTGACCTCATTTTTAGAATGAGCTCTCAACCCCACCATCTTAGACACTAAGAGTCTTCTTAGTTTTAAGACACTTCTAATGATTAAGTAGACACTCAACCTAATTTTAGAGACTTAGAAGAGTTAGCCATAGGAATAAGTTATGCCTTAGGGGTGTTACGAATATTTGCCTACCCTACCAACTCCTCACTTCCTTCCTTCAAGTCAAATTCCAAACCAAGCCTAAACCAACTCCAAACTCCAAATCAAATCAACATCAAAAATTTAAATCAATTCCAACTCAAATGATTTTCAAACTCAAATCAATTCCAAATGATTGAATCCCATGATTGAATTCCAAATTCCCAAGAATCTTTCCTAAGTCACTTTGATTCTATCTTATGGACTTAGTCCAAATCAAATCCAAATCAATTCAAATTCAAGAGATTTTCTCATAACTCATTTATATTTACATTTATATTCACAAATATAAATGAAATATAAATTCAAATGATTAAACTAAATCCAAAACTCAATTCCAAGTTCAAAAATTTTTCGTAAGTCACTTTGATTCTATCTTATGGACTTAAGCTCAAATCAAATCTAAATTCAAGAAATTTTCTCTTAACCCATTTATATTCTCATTTATATTCACAAATATAAATGAAATATAAGTTCAAATATCCAAAAATAAATTCAAAACTCAAACCCAAATTCAACCCAAATTCAACCTAAGCCTTTCAAGTCAAAATCTTGAACTTAGCCAAATCAAATTCAAATCAAGCCAAATCCTTGATTTTTCTTTATGATTCAATTAATCTTTCAATCATGAATCCAAATATAAATATAAATTTCAATCATCAATCCAAAAATCAATTCTAAACTCAAACCCAAATTCAACATAAGCCTTTCAAGTCAAAATCTTGAACATAGCCAAATCTAATATAAATCAAGCTAAACCCTTGATTTTTCTTCATGATTCAATCAATCATTCACCCATGAATCCAAATATAAATATAAACTTCAACTATCAAACCAAAACTAAATTCAAAAATCAAACCCAAGTCAAATTTATATTCACCCTTTGAACTTGAAATTGTCAAATGAATCAAAATCTATTTGACTTCAAATCACTTGCCAATGGATTTATATTTCAATCATAAGTTCATATGTCAGCTCAATCAAACTTGATTCAAGACTTGATCAAGTCAATTGATCCACTTAGGCTCACTTGACCCAAAGTGACCTAAAGTATCTCTTTTGAGCCAAATTCTAATCCTACCCAAATTGGATTGAACTAAGCCCAACTAAGCCTCACATTGTGAGCAACAATCATCATGAGATGATCAATTAGTTAAATTGGGTCAAACTAAGTCAAACCTAAGGGTTGACCAAGTCAACACTTAACCCAAAATGAAACCTAAATTAGCTAAAATTCACCATAGGCCAAATTCATTGAAACCATTGATCAAAACTCATTCATGATCAATGTTTGAACTTAACTAAGTCATCATTTGAGCCTAACCTAGCCCAATTGGCCACTTGACCCATGTTGACCCAACTTGACCTAAAAAGTCAAAATGTGTCAAAACTTGATCTAAGCCAAATTGATTGAAATCAATGGGTTAAGTTCTTTTCAAATCACTTGTTGAACTTGACCAAAGCCTCAATTGACCAACTATATCCAACCTAGCCCACTTGACCATGAACCCAACTTGACCTAAAAGGTCATATTGAGCCAAAAATAAATCAAACCAAAATTGATTAGAAACAAAGATACCAATATATTTCATATGACCAATGAAACCTAAACCAACCCATGACCTAACTCAAATAGGTCAAATGGGTCAAATTGGTCAACTTGACCTATTTGACTTAAATGAAATCAAATGAACCAAATCTAAATATAAATCAAATTGAACCAAACCAATGATGCCAAAACATTTTAAATTGTCATATGAACTTGACCCAACCCTTGGTTTTGCACATGGCAATTTCTCCACTACCCCCTTTGGCCAAAACTGAATCACATGCAACCCTAAACGGCCTAGCAAACCCATTACATATGGTAAATTTGACCAAAATGGCTTAGCACCTCACGGCCGTCCGATCCACTTAGGGGAGATATACTCCCCCTAATTTCACTTGAAACACACTCACTCACATTCAATTGAAGCTAGGGAACTCAGAGCAAGCATTTGCAAGTCTCCCCAAGCTTCTTAGAGCCATCTCCAATTCTCCTCTTCTCGGTTTCTTCAAACCAAAAATAAGGGAGGCTAAGGGAAATTCCACTTTGCTCATTACTCAATATCAACTCAATTCCTCTTGCAAGCATCTTCAGAGGAGTCAATCGAGTTGATCCAAACCTTCTTCCAAGCTTTAAAGGCAAGGGAGGTGGGAGCTAGACCAAGGCCGAATCCATTTGAAGGTGACTTTGGCCAATTAAGATCCACTCAACCTCAACCCCTCAAACCTTCAACAGGGCTTCGTCTCTACTAGATGAAGATACCTCGATAGTTGGGAGTGCCGATGATAGTCTTTAGCGAGGCACTATTCAAAATTGAGCATAGTTTGAATTTTTCTTGGTCCTTTTTGAAGAAAAGTTTCACCTCATGAGAATTTGACCGTTAGATCTTCATCCCCTTACTTTTTAATGGTGTGGGTTAAGTTTGAGCTCAATCTAAGCTTAATCGAGCTCGGATCTTGCCCTAGAGAGTGGACGGTTCCCCTCTCCCACATGCAAGCTCAGTGACGGATCATGGGCCATCCATCCGCGCATTTTGGATGGACGGCCATGATCAAGTCACGTAGGATTCCTTGATTCACCCCTTAAGAACTGCGGGCTCGATCTCAATTGTCTGATCTTTGATCGGACGGGTGAGGAGAAAGCGCATAGCGCCGCCCCTGATGGCATTGCGATGTGATAACTTAAGTGAAGAATCCCACCGCGCCATGTGGAAAGCGCATGCCGCGCTAGCGTCCATGTGGCGAGATTAGTTCTATAATTAAGGATTTAATTAATGAATAATCACTGAATCTTCAAATATTCATAACTAAATGTAGAAAAATCAGAAAAAATACAAAATAAAAAGCATTGTGAAGATAATTCAAAGGGGATTAATCTAAAATTAATTTCAGTTGATTTTGAACAGTGATATTTTTTAAATTGGGGTTTTATTAAGAATGTGATTAGGTTAATTATTCTCTAATTATCCCACTAATTAATTCCAAACTTCCCATATGCATTTTGTGGGATGGCTTCTGCCTCCCTTAATTTTCTTGGAATTTATTTATAGTTTAATTAGGAGAATTGCTTGAGTCATTCTTACTTAACCTCTTAATCAATTAAATAATTAATTAACCTTTTAAATGGTGATAAATTAGTTAATTAAGTTTGTTAATCATCTTAGAATAGTGAGTGGACTTAGAGAATGAGATTAGGAATTCTTTCCCAAATCTTTTCCCCTAAGTTTATTTCCTTTGGATAAAAATCTAATTAAAGTGCAAATTAATTTAATAGTTTAATCACTTAATAAAATGACTTAATTAATCAAAATTTTCAAAATTAAAATATTCCAAAATTTAACTAATTTATCTTGGGTAGGTGCTTAGATGTTTAATAACCTAAGTAACTTAAGGAAATGAAAATCTAACCTACATGTGTAGGGAGGGTTATGAAGGTACTTAAATTAAACCCTTAGCTTAATTAATCATTAATTGTGAGCCAATTGCATTAGACCCCTTTCTTTTCTAGGGCATTGCTATCTTAAATTTCTTGTGTGATTTTATGTGATACATTGGCTCATAATTATTTGATTAAATATGTTAAAGTGGTGTAGGTAAGGGGTAATTAATGAACTTAATATACACCTTAACTCACCTAATGATTCTAAAATTAAACAAAATAACATACACATATGGGAAATGAGTTAGGACCAACAAACCTCTTCATATTTCTTAAATTCAAATCAAACTCAAAACAAAACAAAAATCTCTTTAAAACAAATTTGGTTTACTTTAAATAATCCTCTTTCATAAGGTGATCTTTAGGAATTAATTATGGTGAATGAATTTTCATGCTTTCATCACTTTATTTCTTTCCTAATATATTAAATGTGTATGTCATATGAAAATCATGCATTCATGTCTTTTGAAAATCAAATTAGAAATGAAATATTTCCTTTATGTCAAATTGCATGTTTTGGCTAAAGTAAGAATAAGAATGACTATTATGACTATTAAATCTAAAATTATTTTCAAAACTTATAAATCAAATATCATAACTGAAAGATATGCTACTTATGATTATTTGTAAGCTTGCATGTGAGTGTAAATATAAAGATGTGTTTTGTGTGGCTTTCCTTCTCTTCTCTTTTAACATGAATTTGGATGGATTTACAAAGTATATAGTTCTTTTAAAAGAATATAATACTTGCTTATATCCTTTCCTATCCACTTCCATGTTATGAATTAAAGAGGATTCTCACATTTACACATGTAAACTAAGAAACCAACAAATTAATCAAACAAACATAAACTTTTTTGCATGATTATCTTTCCATGCATTTCTTTTTAGTACATGCACATTTATTTAAGAAAAGTGGTATATTAGTCTGGACAATCATAAGGTTGTGAGGCTTTAAGTAGCCCTAAGTAGGTATTGCACCTTACACCCTTGGTGTTAACAATGGCACCATACTCACTTATGTCTTTTATACTTGTAAATGTGCATATGAAAAATGGATAAAGAATCACTCTTTTTTTACTTAACAAAATCATGCATCATGAAGCATCCAAACTTTCTTAAGTAACTCTCTTAGCATTCATCATCAAGGTGTGGTAAACATTTTCATTTGCATGTATAGATATGCTTAGAATTCATCCATATGCATGTTACACCGTGGGAAAGAAATGAAGTGTTGTGTGTTTTGTGATTGTATTTCACTTTACTTAAATACTTTTCTTTTTGAATAGGTTTGTTTAGGGAAAAAAAATCTAATCTTAGGATTAATTAAAAAAACATAATAAAATATTCACTAAAAAAATCAAATATGAATCTACCTTAGAAATTACTTAAGGTAAGGAGGAAAGAGAAGTTCTCTTTTCTTTTTTTCTCTCTTTACAATACTTAGTAATTAATTGTAGGTTCATTTAAATCTAATCAAATCATAACATAAAAATCAATCAAATCAACTAAATCACTTAAATGAAACCACCCTCTAAGTTGAACATTTTCATACTTAGAAAATTCTAACATTAAAACCTAGCTAAACATACCACACAAATCTTAAATAGCACACACATTAGGCTAAGTCATCATTTCTAGCTTTAGGTTAGGGCGGTGCATGGTTTGATGTTTGCTTTTATTTTGGGATGTAATGTTTTAGTCTAGATGTTAGAGTGTATGTGCGTAGACTGATGGTAGAGCAATCTTAGTCTAACCATTATCTTCTGCAAGGGATTGTGCTTAATGGGCGCTGTAATAAAAAATATAATTGCTTTTATTGTGCAAGCGCTCATACCCCTAAGCATAATCCAAAAATATGCCAGGTGGACTTGGTTACCCAGGTGTGGGGTGCTAAGTCCAATTTATATATATATACATGCTTGGGATTGTATGGTTTATTTGACTAATCTCTGTTTTATAGGTTTTAGTTAGATTTCCTCTTTTTTATTTTCATGTAATTTTGCAATTAGGATTCTGGAATGATTGTTATGGGGGATTATGATGAACATTGGTTATAAGACTATATCTTATGTACCATGTGAAGCCTTTGGAGCAACCACATTCCAACCAACCAAAAGATGTTGACCTATAACTATGCGTCATTTAAACTTAAATAAATGACATAGAGTTTAACACCCCCCTAATCGTGATCGAGATCGATTAAATTTGCTTCGACTTGAAAATTCAACTTCGTAATGCATCAAAAATATTAAAACTAATTAAATAACAAATATCAAATCAACTAATGACTGATCAAATAATTAAAATCATTTTTTTATGAAATTGTGCATACATCGAAGTCGGGAAGCCCCGACAACATCTGAACGACCTCTGTTTGCAAAATTGATTGCCCCGTTGTCGCAGAAACATCGAATTTTATCAAACAACGCCTTCGAGACTGATTCAGCAAAGTGTGCACAGACATTGGCGATCAATTCAAATGCGACGTCGCACAATTTAGACCTAATTTCACTTCGACTGTCATCGACGTTGTCTGAACAGTCTCCGATCATGAAATTGATCGCGCCGTTGCGTTCGGCACAACTGAAACACCTAAAATTGACACCCATATTGCTAGGGTTTATTGCATAAATTAATATCACATAAAATAATATTAAATTATAATTAAAGGGATTAACAACTGCTTAATCTTTTTAATCCTATTAATCCCCTACCTAACCTGCCGCTCATTCAGCCAATCAGAAGAGGTGGTCGGCTCTAAAGGCCGAAACGAGGGTTATCCCCTCGTTGACTCTCATTCGACTTTTCCCTCTCTCGGCTGAAGCTCACGGCATTTTCCCCCTTTTGCGATCCCTCTCTCATTTTTCCTGCTCTCGGTCTCTCTCTCTCGAGCGATTCCTTTTGCTTCTATTGGTTCCGATCGAAGCTCTAGGGCACGGCATACTCCTCTCTCTCGTTCCTACTTGTTGTTGGGCCGCGATCCTCCCTCTCGGTAGAGCTCCCTCAGCTTCCTTGCTCCTCTCTCGATTGAAGCAACCCTAGTCGCAACAGAGGGATCGATCCTTCCTAATCACTCTTCCAACTGAAACCCCCAGGTTGTTTTGTTTCAATCTTAAGTTGTACTTTGCTATGTGGGTTTCTCTTAAAGGAAATGATTTCGATTTACCCTTATGTGTTCTATGAGTTGCCTGATTTTGGGTTGATTTTGGTTCAACTGGAAGGCTCTTCTTATGGTTGGAGTGCTGTTGGAAAGGTGGACAGTGTTATACTTGGTTTTTTTTGAAAGCATCATAGCATATTTTTTTTCTTTATCTTAGTTTGTTTTGATGCAATAAATTGGTCGGTCGTTAATCCTAGCCTTTCTTCCTCCTTCCACCCGTGTGAGCCAAGCAAAATAAAGGAAACTCCTCTTCCCCTCTTCCTCCTTCTTGGTCAGAGTGAGCGACACACTGTCTTCCGTCTCTCTCACAGGTAGCCTCCAATCCCGGGTGAAGGGCCGAATGAAACTCCTCCCTTGACCGGCTCCGCCTGCTGTTTGAACGACTCGCTGCTCTCTCTCTCTCATACCCTTTTAATCCGCTAGTTGAAATCCTGCTGCTCTCTTTTCTAATTCTGGGGAGTTTTATGCTGTAGTTTTCTGTTTGCTGTTTGGTAAAATCTGAACTAGCAACCAATAAAAAGAAAATGGAGCAGTGTGATCTTAGATTTCATAAGGGCTCGAAGCTTGGATTTTAGTGATGGAAATCTTGCTCCCTTCATGTTAATTAAAAGCTAAAATTCATTTTTTATGTTGTCTCAATCTCTTTTCAGATTTGAGGTTGTCATGTTGTTGTTTAAATGGGTTAAATATTGCAAGCTTTAGGGTTACCTTGCTTCACTTCGCCCCTTTCCACTATTTGATTACTTGCAATCATGAAAGTGGCTATAATATTTAGGCAAGATTTCAGATTTGCTGGACTTATTAAATTTAGTGTGATTATTTAGTTTATGTGGATTAAACTTCATATAATCATCATGTTAAAAGGAGAAGAAATAAGGTGAGGGGACGGTTGATTGACTTTGTTAGCATTGTGCTTGTTTTCCTCTCTTTTGTGATCACTAAGTCAATAAGCCTTTGAAGTACAATCTGAAATGTGGCTTTGTGCAAGTTTAAAGCTTTCATTTTTGGTGCTTAGTTTCATTAAAGTTGCATCTTGCCTAGTGCTTGTTCATACTTTACTCAAAAGCAATTGCCATGTCTCTATCTTGCATTAAAACAATTATATGTATGCTGTCCATGAGTATTTGGAGGTTGGAATCTTGCAAGATACATTGTTCTATGCCTTTTTCTTGCTCTTGAATTATGGGAGTAAGTTGTGATAATGAAATCCTAGTTTCATTAGCTTACATGACTTCATCTTTGAAAGCTCACTTTGGTCATTAATATGTGATGTATGCTTCTTTCTCTTGATTTGAGGAAGAATGAAAAGAAAGCAAGTTTATTTTGGTACAAGTATGATTTATATTGATTTCCTTTCTATTGCATCTTTTATCTTGCATACATATGAAAATGTTGAGAATTGAAGATATAGGATATGCAAAGTTTTCTTTATGATTATCTGTCAACAAAAGATGAAATATATGCATATCTCTTAACCTTTAATTGTTATGTTACTTGTGGGCTTTAAGAAAGATATGCCCTCTTTTATATTCAAAATGAGAAGAATGGAAGTGTGCTTACATGTGATTAAAAGCTTATGTTACAGCTTGCTATTTGAATGTTTCAAATGCAAAATTCAGGTGAAATAGTGATGAAAATGCAATGCTTAGCAAATGCTGTCTTGTTTAAGTATATATGCAAATATGTTCATATGCAAATGCAAGCTTGAAATTTGTGATATAAGTACCTACCATGTTCTCCAACATGGTAGGGAAATGCTATGCTATCAAAATTTCGGCCATGGTGTCTCACGACATACACCCATACATGCCTTTCTTGGCATGGTGGGGCAGTCTCATGGCAACCCCCATGTGGGAGAGCCGAGGGCATTGTAAATTTTGATTATTATGCTCCTAATTAAATATACATGCAAGCAGCTTTCTTTTTGTTTATATGCAAATGCAAGCTTTAATTTTATTACTATAAGTACCTACCATGTTCTCCAACATAGTAGGAAAATGCTATGCTATCAAAATTTCAGCCGTGGTGTCTCACGACATACACCCATACATGCCTTTCTTGGCATGGTGGGCGCCTCTCTGGCAATGTGGGGGAGGCTGAGGCCGTCGAATTTTGATTATTTTGCTCTTAATTAAATACATGCAAGCAACTTGTTTATATATACAAAGCTTTAAATTTATTACTATAAGTACCTACTCATGTTTCTCCAACATGGTAGGGAAACTTGTTGCTATGCTATGCTAACCCATACACGCCTTTCTTGGCGTGGTGGGCAAATAAATTTCGGTCGCGGTGTCTCACGACACCTACCATACACGCCTTTCTTGGCGTGGTGGGAAGACCTAGTCTCCCGAAGTAGCCCCCTATGCGGGGATGATGCCGGGAGGCAGCCAAAAATTTTCAATAAATAAAAATGTGAAATGTCTAAGTGTTTGAAGAAGGAAGGTACATGCATATGATTATTCATGCTTAGCTCATTCATCATACTATATGACAATTATAGTATGCTTACCTATGCTTAGCTTAGTTGTTATCTGAATCTTCATAGAATATGACAATTACTTATTTAAAGTTCAAATTCATTTTTGCCTAAGTGGTGATTATGCCATATGAATGGGTGAGAAATGAAAATGTGACACTCAATGCATGGAAAGATACAAGTGCATGTCATATGTCATTTAGGAAACAAATGGCAAGGGCTTCATGCTAAAATGCTTAAGTGAAATGATTCAGTGTGCATATTCAAAGTGTTATCTTATTATATTCAATTTGAATGTCTTTAATAAGGTCTTGCATATTCAGTGTGACATGTACTTTCTACAACTTTTAATAATACCTAATCGCTGCCCTTTGATAGAAGTGAGTAGAACTCTCAAGTTGGGCAAGCATTTGCATTTCATCAGTTCGACTGCAATAGCTCGTTGAACCGGTATTTGTTGTCATTAGTCGAATGCTTTGTGCTTGATTGACTAGATGAAAGAGAGCTTTGACTTGTCATCATCAACTTGTCAAGAGAATTTGGTGCATCTTCAACCATATATTTTCTGCTTTGGTGGACTTGTTGAAGACTTCCTCCTGAGAGTTTAAAATTTATATTTTCTCCTCCTGTCCTGGCTTTGCGCCTTAGCAGACTTGATGGAGTTGATGAGATGAGAATGTCTTCGGTCCTGTATTTTATACTTTGACGGACTTGTTGAAGACTCAGTCTCGAGATTTAGAATTTGTATTTTCCTCCTATCAGCTTTGTGCCTTGGTGGATTTGATGGGGTCGGTGAGATGAGAACATCCTCGATCTTGTGCTTTATGCTTTGACAGACTTGTTGAAGACTTCATCTCAAACTTTGGGATTTGCATTTTCCTCTGTCGGCTTTGTGCAGGACTTGATGGAGTTGATGAGATAGAAATGTCTTCGGTCTTGTGCTTTTTGCTTTGACGGACTTGTTGAAGATTCCATCTTGAGGATTTGGGATTTGTATTTTCCTCTTGTCCTAGCTTTGTGCCTTGATGGACTTGATGGAGTTGATGAGATAGAAATGTCTTCGGTCCTGTGCTTTGTGCTTTGACAGACTTGTTGAAGATTTCATCTCGAGGATTCGTATCTTGTGCCTCCTTTTATCCTGGCTTCATGCCTTGATGGATTTGATGGGAGAAAGTCCTGAATTATCTTGGAGATTTGTCAGGCGATATGAAATTATCTTCTGCCCTAGCTTTCTACTTTTGTAGGCTTGTGGAAGGATACATGCCGACGACCTAGCTCTCAGAGCTTGTGTTGGATCAATGGAAAAGAGTCATCAGTCCTGTGCTTTGCACATGTAATGGATATCTTGATGACAAAAACTCCCTTAGTTCAGCATTTAGCTTTATACGAACATTGGGATAGCTTCTTCGGTCCTCTGCTTTTTGCTTGATTGGACTTACTGAAGAAGAATTTTCTTCGGTCTTTACTTTTGCTTTGATAGACTTACTGAAGGAGTTGAGATTTCACATTTGTATTTGATTCCAAACTCGGCTTAGTGCCTTCTCGATTAAGGATATCTTTGTTTGTTGTAGAATTTTGAGAAATGACCTTACAACCAATAGGGATAATCTCCCAGTCTGGGTCACTTGAACTCACCAAGTTGGAGAGATTTGGGGATTTGGATGCTCTTTTCTTTGAACTAATGAAGTAGGAGGATCCCTTACTACGGCCTTTGTGGCATGTTGAGTAAGGAGATCTGTCAGTGACTCGGCCGTATTTTGGCATGTTGAGTCCGACCTTATACACTTATCTGAGTCGTGGACTTGAGGAATTGATGAAGGATTTTATCCTCGGGCTAACGAGATGGGGATCTCTTACTACGGCCTTTGTGGAGTGTTGAGTAAGCAAACCTGTCAGCGACTCGGCCATATTTGGGCGTGTTGAGTCCGACCTTATACACCAACTCGAGCCTTTAGATTTGAAGTGGGATGATAAGTGTATATCCAACTTGGTTTGTTGAAGTTTGCTGACTTGAAAGTTTTCTTCTTTGGTCAGTAAGACTTTTAAATTTGAGCATTTGAACACATAATTTTGAGTATGCACGTGGGGATCTCGGCACTAGGCACGATATCCACCCAAAGAGAAAGAAAGGCCCCCTGTCTTACCAAGAATGCCCGATACTTTATTATAATACTTTAAAAGAAAATGCCCCCTGTCTAACAGGAGGATTTTTATTTTATTTTAGAAATGCATTCTTGTGTTACAAGAGAATTTCCAATGAAAATTTTTATAAGTGTTTGACAATAAAGATTTTCAAATGCAGATTTGTCCAATCACACTGTGTAATATTTCTTTAAATACCAGTTGATTGGCGATTGGTCTTTCACCTTTGAAGTCCACAGTGATAGGCTCTCCGATATACCTTTTCAATAACAAAAGGTCCTTCCCAATTAGGTTCAAATTTATCGCCAATTCTGCGATGATGGATGATTGGTCTTCTCAGCACCAGGACTAATTCTCCTTCATGAAAAGCTCGAGGGCGTACTGTATGATCGAATGCTCTGGACATCCTCGCCCGATAAACTTTTAGATTTTGCTGAGCTTGGAGCCTGATCTCATCAAGCGCATCAAGTTCTTCCATCCGTAGATGAGCATTCTCATCTTGGGTAAGATTTTGTTGAATGGCTACTCGGGCGGTAGTTCAACTTCGGTGGCAAAAGCGCTTGACACACTAGTGCATAGGGGGTAGACTTTGTAAGAGTTTTGTAAGTGGTACGGTAAACCCATAACATTTCCACAAGCTTGGTATGCCACTCCCTTTTATTTCTTGTGAGAATTTTTCTAAGCAATTTGACTAGTGTTTTATTAAATGCCTCAGCCAAGCCATTTTCTCTCGGATTATAAATTGATGAATATCGCCAATCAATCTTATGTCGATCAAAAATTTGTAAACTTTAGTACTTTTGAAGGCTGATCCGTTATCTGAAATGATTCGGTACAAATCTATAAATAATATTATGGGTAAAGAAGTTGGTCACTTGTTGGTAACTTCTTTAAATGGTGCAACTTCAGCCCATTTGGAGAAATAATCGGTGGCTGCTAAGATGAAGCGGTGACCAGCTGATGATGGCGGATCAATTGGTCCAATTACATCTGTCCCCCAGCACTCAAACGGCCAAGATGCTATCGTTGGATGCAACAGATTTGGAGGCTGATGAATTATGTTATCGTGGACCTGGCATTCATGGCATCTCTTGGCATGATCGATACAATCTCTTACCATAGACGGCCAATAGTATCCAATCCTTTTAATTTTAAGAGCCATTTTAGGACTTGATTGGTGTGTGCCACAAAGTCCTTGATGGATTTCAACAATTACTTTATTGGCTTCTTCTATTACACGCACAGAAGGATCTACGATACAGAGTATTGCCAACATAAGCATATAGTCGAAGCCTTTTCTCAAGTTGTGCAGCTATCGACTTATTACTTGGTAGTTTGCCTTTCTTGAAGTAGTCGATGAAGGGCTGTCTCCAGTCTTCCTTCTCTTCTACTATAAGAATTTCATCGTGCAGTTTTAGCGCTTCCGCAGGTTGGAGGCTTTCTTCTTGAATGGCTTGAGGCTTGTCTTGTTGACTTTGGAAAGTAATTTGTAAGGGAGTGTGAGGAGCAACATGAGCTACACCCCGTTGATTTGTGTTTGATGACCCCTCTTCCAGCGGAGATTTTAAACTTATTGGCTCTAGGACTCGACGAGTGCAAACACTGATTAATATGTAATCATCGTCATCCATACTTATCATTTCTTTAGCTAGCTTAGCTAAGCAGTCTGCTTTGCTATTCCTAGCTCTGGAGACTTGAGTCATAATGACATTTGGAATTTGCTTCATAAGCACGAGAACTCGTTTATCATAGTAGGCCAATTCAAGCTTATTGATTTTGTAAAGGCCCAACACTTGATTAATAACGAGTTGAGAATCGCCATAAATTTGCAGATTCTAAACCCCCATGGAAATGGCTTCCTCTAAACCTACCACCAATGCTTCATATTCTGCTTTGTTGTTGGTTCGTGGTTGAGTTAGTTTATAAGAATGTCTCAATATGCCACCTTCAGGTGTGATCAAGATGAGACCGATACCAGCTTGAGCCTTTGGGAGATTTGAGGGTTTAGTGTATCTAATGGATGAAGCTCCATCAAAATACAATTCCCACATTTGTTGCTTTTCTTTTTCATATATGTGCATGATTTGCTTATCAGGAAGATCATCATTAAGTAATGAGTCTGGCGATATGGGATGAGCGGCAAGAAAATCTGCCAGAATTTGCCCCTTCATCACTTTCTGGGGAACATATGTAATATAAATTATAATAGAAGGACAGCCCACCGTGCCAAGCGACCTGTCAATGTTGGTCTTGTCATCAAGAACTTCAACGGATCGATCCTTGAGATAAGGGTAATTTTATGAGATAGCATGTAATGATGTAGCTTTTGGGCAGCAAAAATTAACGTCAAACAATGCTTCTCAATTGGAGAATAATGCACTTCCGCTCCTATTAGCTTTCGACTAATATAGTATAGAGCATTCTCCTTTCCTTCCTCATTATGTTGCGCCAACAAAGCACCTAGAGATTCCTCCAGTGCTGCTGTGTACAAGATGAGAGGCTTTCCTGGGATTGGAGCTGCAAGAATGGGTGGGTTCAATAGATATTTCTTGATACTTTGAAGGCCTCTTGACATTCTTTGTCCCACTTGAAAGGAGTATCTTTCTTCATTAATTTTGCAAAGGGTCGACATCTGCCAAAAAAATTTGATATAAATCTTCTAATGAATGCGAGATGTCCCTGTATGGAAGCGGCGACTCCTTGAGGAGGCATTTCAACAATCATTTTGATTTTGTTGGGATCAATTTCAATCCCTCCACGGCGCATATCAAGGAACTTTCGAAGAGACTCCAAAGGTGCGCAGAGGATTCATCTTGAGATTATATTTTGATTCTTTCAAGGGGATCCTTAAATCATCGAGATGATCTTTGCGATCTATACTCTTGACAACGAGGTCATCAACATAGCACTCTACTTTTGATGAATCAACTCGTCAAAGATTCGTGTCATAGCCCTTTGGTATGTAGCTCCAACATTCTTCAAGCCGAAAGGCATGACTTTATAGCAATATATGCCAATTGGCATCCTGAATGAAGTATGTTTCTCATCTTCAGGAGCCATCTTGATTTGATTGTAACCTGATGATCCATCCATAAATGTGAACATGTCATGGTTTGAAGTGTTATCCACTAATAGTTCTGATACAAGAAACAGAAAGTCATCCTTTGGACATGCTTTGTTTAAATCCCTGAAGTCGATACAGATACGAATCTGACCGTTCTTCTTTTTCATGGGAATAATATTAGCTATCCAATCAGCGTATTTTTCTTCTTGAATAAAACCAGCTTCAATGAGCTTCTTGGTTTCTGTAATTACCTGTTCTTCAACCTCCAATCTCATTCGCCTAGAGGCTTGCTTGACTAATGCTGCATCTGGCTTAATTGCTAATTTGTGAACCGCTATATCAGGAGATAAGCCTGACATTTTAGCATATGTCCAGGCAAAGCAATCCCTAAATTCACAGAGCAAAATTTTTAATTCTTCCACTTTATCTTTAGGAAGTAGAGCACTGATGAGCGTAGGGCGAGGATCCTCCTCAGTTCCCAAATTAATTTCTTTAAGTTCATCCATAGTAGCTACCTCCCCACCATCTTTAAGCTCTTCAGGTGCCGATCTGGCTTCTACTTCTTCATTATTTGTGAGACTAACATTAAGAATGACATTCTCATCTTCGTCATCACTCTCTACTTCTATTCCTGTTATAGCGTAACAGGTATATTCTTGTGGACCGTTGTCTTGGATGAAACCAAGGCCTTTGGTAGTGTGTTTATTTCTCTTACCAATGGTTTGAGAACCTTTTGGGTACCACATCATTTCAAAGAGCTTAGTCCTTTGCTTACTTGCTCCAACCTGGACCCCATGCTTGCGCATCAGATTTTGCATCTTTGGAGAGTAATATTTTGGTATCCTTATGGGCATAACTTCTTCTTCTTCAGACAGCTGCATTACCCAATCAGGATCCTCTTCTTGACACCCCTCGGATTTATAAAATAGGCTTCCTGGCCCATGCTTTCCAGGGAGAGGAGGTACATAGAAGGTCACCAGTTCCTCGACTTTGTGAGTTTCTCGAGAGGTGATTTCTTTAAAATGTTCGGGAGGAATAGGAGTGACTATGAGTGTAGTCTTTGTTGCTGATGGATCTATGATTATTTTAAAGTAGGTGCATTGCACCTTACCTTCAAAAGCTGATTCAAACTCATAATCAGAGTCAAAATGTTCTCCTTCAGTCAGAGCTTTACTCGAAGAGTCATGCAGGCCTTTGGATTTAGAAGGAACACATTCGTCTTCTTCTTCAATATCACAGCCTAGATGAGGAACAATGCTATTGATTTTGGACCTGTTCTTTATATCCCTAGGGATATTTGGAACAATCTCATTTCTTTTATTCATTTTATCTTCTCCCTTCTTCTTAACTTGTTCTTTTATGGGTTTTGAAGTAGATGCAGTATTTGCTAGTTATTTTATTAACTTTGATTCCTTCGGAAGGAAGTAACTGACATCTTGATAAATCTTCATTTCATGCACCGCAAAAGGTTGCATGTCACCCACAATTTGGAATTATTCTCCATCCTTTGTATATTTCATACATTGATGCAATGTAGATGGGACAATGCCATACTTATGAAGCCATGGTTGACCCAGAAGGGCTCTGAATGAAGTATCTGCATCGATCACATGAAATTTGGTTTATGTGTAGAGATCTCCAAATTTAAGAGGGAGGACGAATGACCTGATAATTTTATGTCCCTTCTCATTGAAATCTTGAACCATGACTTTATCGTCCCATGTTGTACATCTAGAGATAGCCATCTAAGAGTTCTCAAGTTCATAAGATTCATGGAGGAACGGATCAATTAAGATCCAGCGGTATTATAATTTCATCACTTTCATATGTAACATACTGAGGGGATTGTGCTCTGTCAGCATTAGATCATCTTCTAAAAATGTGACGGTTGGAGGCTCTTGAACATGCAAGGTCTCCGTTAGACAGCGTTCAGCAAAATATGCTTCGAACTTCTCCGGCTCTCTGAGAGCTTCAATTAAGGTGTTACGGAGATCTTCTAACATTAAAAGTGCTTCGTATACACTAAGCTGCGCCGAAATTTTCCTTAGATGGGATAGAATATTATAGTCGATCCCTTTTGATGAAGGCTTCTTATTTGAATCCTTAGGGATAACTCTTTCATTGACTTCAATTTCTTTTCCTTTATCTTTATTCATTGGCTCTTTCCTATTGGGATGGTAGCACTTTCGACCACTTCTCAAGTACTTGATACTTCATTTGCATCGAATCTTGATGACTCGATTCTTGACATCACATACATCCCGTCAATGATAGACTAGAAGATTCAGAATTACTGCCCAACTTTATATTTTTTATGTTTGTTGATATGGTGAGCTCTGATTCATCTTCATCTGGAAACAGAGTTCCTTTAGGCTGTTGTCAACTTCATGCATACCAACAGACTTCGATTGGAGGATTCTTGACTTCTTCTCCTATTTCTTCATTGATCTGAAGATTTGTAATGAATTCTGCAAGCGCGATAGGTCGCATTGCTGATTGTACATAATCTTCCATATTATTGATGATCCTTTATGTTACTTGCGTCCATCAATAGTAGTAGTAATATTTTATGCTACTATATTCTTCTTTTATTTAGTTTATTTTTTCGTTTGGCAGGTTTCTTAGCCTTTCCTTGCGGTATTTGGCTAGGCTGTCTTTCATGAGACAAACTAGCCTTCCCATAACTTAGGTTTTGTCTCAACTCAAGTATAGGCTCAAGTGGTGATTTCCACTGAATACCTGGAATGCCTTCCAATTGCTTCAATATTTTTACAGTCTTTTTAGAGACTGTGGCCTGCTATCCTTCATCATCGACCAACTTCTCTTTGCTATTATCGTTGCTTGATAGTACTGGAGATAAGGTGATTACTCTTGTGGATTCTTTCTTCGGACGCATCAATACACTGTCCAATAATGTGAATTCTCTATTTCTATATTTTTGCTCTAGCCAATCTTTGAATATGTAACAATCTTCAATAGGATGACTGAGCACCCGATGGTATGGGCAATAGTTAGGATTATCTGCTTGTCCAGCCTCTTCAGGTCTTTTACACTCTGATAGTTGGAGACCTACTTTGAGTGCATGTTTAAATAATTTGGCCACACTTTCCTCTTAAAAGAATACTCTTTGTTCAGCTTTTCTTTTAGGGTCAGGATCATTGAGTCATTTGCTCCTTTTGTTTGCTTTGGTCACTCGCCTTCACTGAAGCGACCTCGAGGTACATCATTACCTCTAAGTATGAGCTTGGGTTGTGGAGCAGGATTGAATGACTGCCTTGGTTTTTCTTGATATATAGGTAGCCTTTCTTTGTCTACATTAAAGACTAACCGCTTACCTGTATCCTTCCTGAATGAGGTGAAATGTGTTTCACCCTTCTTCGGATCCGAAGCTTTTGCTCTTTTAGATTTATCTTGGTGGCTATCAGAACGTGATAAATTTAATTTCTCAAATTTAGCCACCCTATCAAGCAGCTCTTGGAATGTGGTGATTGAGGCCATGCAAAGATAGGGCGTCATCTTATCATCGATGTTGCCCATCAGTAATTGAATTACATGCTCTTCTTCTAACTGTTGCTCACATTTCATACTCATATTTCTCCAACGTGTGGTATATCGGGTCACTGATTCATCTTTCTTCCTCTTCTCAAGAGCGAGATCAGCAATTGTTGTCTTTTTGACTGTGCTAGCGAACCTTTTAACAAACATATTTTCAAGTTAAGCAAAAGTCTTGACTGAGTCATTTGACAACTCAGCATACCATTCGAAAGTAGTCGAAGTTAGACTACTAACAAATTGATGGAATAATAATGCATCATTGCCCCCTGTGTTACCACAGGATGCTTTGAACTGGGCTAAATGTTGTTTAGGATTACCATTTCTATCAAATAGATTAAACTTTGGCATTGAATATCCTTTTGGTATGGATCATACTCAGCGGATATGGGCGACCTTTGCTCACCAATTTTTTCTGCCTGCCCCGCAGCTATAACAGCTTTGATCTTCTCATTCAAGATAATATCAAGTTGAGAGGCATCCGCGGCTTAGATATATTGTTTGTATATTCGAGAAGCGAGTTCGAGTGACTCATTTATTTCAATCCTTGCTTCAGGCTCAATTTGGACCCTTGAAGCATGTGAGATCAAATTTATTGGAGGATTGTCATGGGCATTGTTGGAAGCTTGATGATTATTTGGGGGGGAGTGTTGGACCCGGATATTTCTCATGCATCATTGCAGTCATCTGCATCATCATTTCGCTCATTTTCATATTCAATGAGCGATTTCTTTATCTTTGGCTTTCATCTGGCGCTGAATTTGTCTCTACGCTTCTGCCAAAGTGATAGTATCGGTGAAGGTGGGATTTTCTTCACTTTCTTCTTCCTCTTCTTGTTGTTCCTCTCCTGAAGACTCAGAGGATGCTTCCTCTATTTGAACATTTTGTTGTTCTTTAGGTTGAGGGAGAGGTACTGTTGTACGACGCCTATGTTGGTATTCGCATAAACCAGATGGCTCACCGACTTGTTGTACCATATACACCACTTCAACAGTCATTGCATCCTCATCTTCTTCTTCATCCTCTTGGACACGAATTTCAGATCGGCGTCTCCAATGGACTTCCGATTCCAATCTTGGAATCAAAATTTCTTTAGTTAGAGGGCTTCGATCGAAGTTAACCTCCTCTTGATGGGATGAAGTTGATTGATGACGGGATCCCCTGGAGGATTCTACAAGGTGTCTACCGTCAAATATTTTATCATTTGGGGCCATCTTTTTAGGCTCCCATCATTGATAGATTTGAGTTGGGGTGGATCTCTAGGAATTCACACTAGATGTCATGCCATGCCTTTGCTCTAAAGCAATTTCTTTTTGAGGCCTAGGCCTCCATATCTACTTACCTTTCCACCGGGACCTTTCGGTGATGGATTCCTGGACACGCGGTCCAAGTGTCACACCCCGATGCTCACCGTGTGGGACATGGATATGTTGGCATCCTGCCATTTGAGCTACGGGATGAGGTCTCCTTGGAGGAGCAGTCCTAGCATCCTTGATAACAGGACCTTGGTATTTTCTTTTCATCAGCCCTCTCTCCTTGGCAACTTGGAGAACCCGATGCACTCGTGCAGATATAATTTTGGGCTTCCTTGTAAGAGGAGCTGTGACCTGACTTGGGTCCAGGAAGGATTAATCGACCCGGTAAATTCTGTTTTACCCACTTAAGGTTATCAAGTCAGGTGTGGGTTGAAACACTCACTTCTTGGTTCCATTGGCTGATTGCAGGTGCCGCAGGCATTAAGTGTTGAGCAGCGACTCAAGATTTCTTTTCTTCGTTGCCTGCTAAGCTTGCTTCCGGATGAAGAAGCTTCAGCATCTTGCCTCCCTGAAGGGTTCAGCTGGTGGGATTGCGTTGTTCGGACTAGGGACATCACCAGGACAACCCTCTTTAAGATTGGTGTCTCCAAGGGGCCGAGCCTCTCAAAGACTGAAGGTTTCTTTTGAAGTGACCCAACAGCGGTAGGGGCCACAACTTCGAGAGTGATTCGCACATGTGTCGCGATGAGTTTAATTTCAAAGAGGCCGAGCAACTTGCTCATTCAGAATAGCTGGGAAATCCACACTACCAAACTGGATGGTAGCTCCGGTGCTTCCAGCATTGATGACAGCGTTGGCCAAATGGATGTTGGCGCCACTGTCGAGAGTAATAGTGACAGCTGTATTCTGGAGTGTCATTCTGGAAGTGTTGAAGGTAAAAAAATTAGCAATTAAAAATAACTGCACTATCACCTTACTTCCAAAAATATGGGTGCGATAAGATAAAATATACTAAGCAAATGCACTAAATAAAATCTCAAATGACTTAAGACTTTAATCTAGAAAGCTCTTAAGTTTTCGCTTTTAACTTATCACTTCCCATTTCATTTTCGTTTCTTATTTGATTTTTTTTTATACTCCACTGCAATTATAACTTAGATTTGACTAGCCAAAGATGGAAAGAGAAACCTATCCCCAGTGGAGTCGCCAGAAATCTGTAAGATTCGAAAATTCACCACCGACACTTAAACAACTCTTTCTTACTCTTTTATTTTCCGAAAGAGGTCGGTGGCGAATTTTTGGATCCCACAAAAGAAAAAAGAAGAAATAAAGAAATGAAGACCCCCATAATAATGAATTTCTTCTTGGTTGTATTTAATTCATTTGTAATCCGGGTTGTATAAGGGTAGAGCTCAACTACCCAATTTGTTTTTGGGTTTGTGTGGTGGAGCCCGACCACAGATGACCTCTTATTCTTTTGTGCTAGCTTTATAAATTGATTGATATTTTTTTAGCTTGTGCATTAAGATGACATCTTTTCCTAGTTTATTCCTTGCCTTGATGTATGGCCTAGATGACAATTAGGCTCTTAGGAAAATAAATTTTGTATCCAATTAATCAATTCAAATTAAAAAAATTAAACAACTCATAACCTGATCTAAAGCCTAGGTTATAAATCAAGATAAAAGAATTAGCAACGCCTTAGCTGGATGTTGTATTACTTTTCTCACATCATGCATAAAAAACATATTATTTCACTCTTGACTTGGAGGGCTTTCACCTTTGCTAGAGAACTTGGCTTGATCTTTGAGAGCCATGGTAGAAATACACCTCCTTATCTTGCTGATTTTGGCCCATAATCTAAATTCTCATATATTAGTCATATGAATCCTATAAGCCTATGTCAAATGAATTGTCCAAAATGAAAATAAAATATGACAAAATTTGTATTAGATTCAAGTCATTAAATCATGCTCTACATGATCTAGTCTCTTAGGGAGTGTGTTTAAAGACTTAATCTCTTTCTAAATAATTAACAACCTAGCTATCTTGCAAAAGCATATGACTTACCTGCATGTTTTTAAATGGTAGAAGAAGTTAGTTGGCGGCCATCCCCGGGGGATTGTAAGCCCAACAGTTGGGTGGTTTATCCTCTCTTGTAAACTAAATACACATTTTCGCCTTAGATTTAGGTCGAGCTTTTGGCCCTCCCCAAAGCTCCCTAGATTTAGGTTCTGAGATTGTTTCTCCCCTTTGCGGGCTATAAGCACAAGTCCTCACCTCTTAGCATTTTCATGACTTTATATCATGGAATTGTAACCCCTAGATTTCTAATAAAATTCAACTCAAATAAATTAATTCAATTTTAAAAATGTAAAGCCCAATCATAGAATAGTTTGAGATGTTACTAGGTTTCCTAGTATCCTAAACATCCCCTACTTATCTTCATTTGACTTCGATAAGAACTCCCTCATTTTGATCAATCCCACTTGATATTCTAAAAATAAATCAATCGATTAATAGTCCTACCTTTCAAAATCTTTGGAGAGAACGATTATTTACCTTAATCGAGAGTATTCCTAGGGAATCATGTTCCTTAGGATGTAATTAGCTATGGGGGCTTGCCCCTGTAGGAAACTTAACGAACTCGGTTTAAAATAAATCATGTTTTACTTTTTCATTTTCATGTAAAATAGGGGAAGAATCTCTGGTACATTCCGAAGACTCATAGTCTTCAGGAGTCCTTATTAAGGTGATTATGTCCATTGTAGGGTAGTGAGTTCTATCTTTCGAGATAGTACACTTTTCGTCAATGCCGTATCTGATCACCCTAATAAGAACATCTGCGAATCTGTGTGGTGTCCCAACAATGCGTTATATATTTATGTTTTCATTTATCCTCTTTTCTAAAAAGGGGATAGATGAAGGGAAAGATATATAAATTTTCACCACAATATTATTAGTAAAAATAAAGTCATATTTTTAATACAATAATCTCGACCACATATTATTCTTTAAAAAAATTAGATTTTTATCAAAAAATAACAATATTAATAATGATAATGTTATTAATATTAATATCAATAATGATGATATTTTCAAGAAATATATTTTCTTAATATATTTTAATCATTTGAAGCATTAAAAAAAGAGTTTTACTATCATTAATGTATTTTGAAAAATCATGCAAATCCCAAGAAGATCAAGTGCTTCAAGTATTGTACTGATTTTATCTATTTCCTTTAGCTCATGTGTGACATGAGCAATGTTATTGCCTCTTTATAAATACAATTAATTGAAAATATTCTTATGCATAGTAAAGTAATTTAAATGAATCAATTATATTAAAGGCAATTAGAAGAAAGAGATTAGAATCTCATTTGAATTTGATTCAAATATAATTATAGTAAGATTTGAATCTCATTTGATTACTATTAGAACTTTAGTTATATTGGGTTGAACTATGATTTGAATAGGGCTTGAGCAATTAATATGAAATTCAAACCTTTTTGAAATTTGCTCAACTCTCTTCTAGGCTAATGGTATTTAGGATTTGGAATGTGAATATGATTCAAACTTTCATTATATATTCATATAATTATAAGTACATACACTATTTGAATCTTTTCAAATATTATTTTACATCTAATGTTCAAAATTTATGTTTGAAATAGATGGTTAATTATTCAAATTGATACTTTCATCTCATTGTTATAACCCAAAATTTTGGAGTTAACTTATTTACATTTATATAATGAAAAATATCTAAACACTCACCTTATGTTTGGTGGATTGGTTCATAATGAAGTTTTACATCAAACTATTTATTAGAATTAATCATTTCTATCTAGAAAATCTAGGTAAATATTCATTAGTTAAGGATTTATATGCAATGGTGATGTTAATTAATTAGTGGTGACATATTTAAAAAATTATTAAATATTTTTTTGAATTAATTATAATATATAAATATCAAAAATCTATTCTTCCATGTGTAGTAGTTTTGTAATAAAATGAGAAGAATTAATAGATGAAAAGTTATTCATAATAGTATATTCTAGACTTACATATCATGAAAATATGCTATAATTAGACTATGTTATCTATTTAGAGAAATGTTGATGTAAGTTTTTTCAAATTATCTCTCACATTTAGAATATGACCAAATTTAGCCCATTTAAAAAATAAAAAGGATAATATTTTAATTCAATTAATTTTTTTTTTATTTATTTTTTACTTGCAACATCACTCAATTGTTATATATTTACAAATTAATCATTGTTAATTTTAATTTTTAAATTGACATTTAAATATTAAAATTCATAATAAAAATTTAACTCATATTTTTTATTTTTTAACATTTTTAATAATTTGATTGTGACATATATATAAATATATAATTTTGATAATTATGAAAAAATAGTTAATTATAAATGCATATAATTTGGTTATTGATTTATAAAAATTCCTATATATTTTCCCCCTATCCGACGGGAGGAGCGATTGAATTTCAAGCCTCTCGCCGCTGGCCAGATCCCCGATTACTCTCTACGTCACCTTCTCCTCCTCCCTCCGTCTACTCATCGATTCCTCTACCTAGCCGCGCGTCAATTCAGTCAAATCAAAACATGGTGTGCTATCTTCCTCCATAGGAACGGCGGCAATAGGGTTCCCGACGACAAACCCAGGTATGGTCCTCATCCTCTTCTCTTTTCTCTCTTCCCCCTCCTCCATTTCATCTATCTCTAGAGTTTTGCAAGGCTCGCACGCTTATCTCGACTCCGTTCAAACATCCGGCTTCTTGCAGCTTGCGACTTGTCGGTCACCCTCACCTAGGCTTCATTTAATTTGCCGCGCGTTTTAGCATCTCTGCATCTCGCTCTATCTCTTCCTTATGACCTCACAAACCGTATATGGCGTCATTTTTTCATTTTATCGGCTCTCCTGTTTAGCTTCGCCTACATCTATGAAATCTCCGTGTTTGCTTAAGCTGTTTGAATGAAAGTAGGATTAGGATTTAAGTAAATTTACTGTTAAACATGATGGCGTAAATCTGATACACAAAAGAATTTGAGTGCAATGTATCAGATTCTTTTGTGTGTCAGATTATATGTGTGTCATAGCAAGCTCGATTAAAAAAAAAAAAAAAAAAAAAACTTAACAAAAAACATTAATCATGATCAGTTGGTCTTCATAACCAAATCATGTATGCTTAACAACATGAATATTCTGTATTTATGTGCTTTATCCATGCATGAAGCTTAGCTCCATTCAGTAGCATAAAATGACCTTTGTGTCAAGTTTAGCGTTTGATACTCCTCTGAGATGAACCTACCCTTATTCAAAATTGAATTCAGCTCTAGCCTGCAATCAGTCATTGCGTGTGGTACCTGATGCTCTGGTGTTTTCTCAATCAGTTTAGTCTGTTCCATTGTTGCTTCAATGAACTGCCAAATGTCCTTCTTGTAACCCTAACTAGACAGCAATGTTTAGAAGGTTTCTCGTCCCCTTCAAGTCATTTGGAAACCACTCCCATCACTTTCACCAACTGAGTATAGCTCTTATGCCAGATTTAAATGACTCCCAGTTATATCACTAATAGGTTAAACATTTGAAGCTCCCAAGCTAAGTGTGCATAATGATTTGAATGTATAATTAGTTTTTTATGATAAATTTATACCTGCACATAAATGCTGCTAAATATGAAAACTGATTGGGAATATGGAATTATTCATCCCATCCCAAAGATTTTTATTTGCAAGTTTATAAACAATTTTGAAATCTTGTTTCAAGTTCTTGGAGCACATCATGGCTGCTTCAACATTAAACTCTGTTCCAAGACTGAGATTTAGAGCAATGATAATATTAGTGATTCAGAATAGGATATAAATTCATTTATTTAAAAAAATACATGATTTAAATTTCAAGCAATAAAATGATCCCTCATGTGCAAAGCTTTAAGAAAAATTGACAATCAACCAAACAATTATTTGCTCACCGGAGAAATTCGGTTGGTTTATTATACGTCGAGTTATCAACTCAAGCTTTTGTGCTTATTCAGTTGGGTTTTTGGCTTGGAATTACATAAACGTTCAGCACTATTTGTATTAAATTAGATGGGTTTGGATTTCTATTATGTTTTAACTTTTAGTTTGCAGTTAGTTTTTGGGATTCTCATGGCTGCTTCATCCCCATCCCCCTCTACCAAGATTGGTGAATCGTTCATGGAAAATGCAGCTGTAAATGATAATCATAAGTCCGTAACATTTGACACCCCCAAGCAGAACCTTAGAGGGCTTAACAAGCCTAAATGCTCCAAGTGTGGCAATGTTGCTCGTTCAAGGTCTGCTTGTCTTTCTTTCATTATTTTACTTTGCTTTTTGGTCATTTTATTTTGCTATAATATTGTTAGTGCTTTCAGTATCCAAATTGCATATATTGAGCAGGTCATTGTAAGTTTCATGGCAAGAAGATCTGCAACATTGATAATCAAACAGAAATGATATTAACCTGAAAGCCTATTGTACCAGAAATGTTTTGTGGTTTTCAATTTTTTGCAAAACTTTGAAAGTTTTACTAGTTTTGGTTTAAATCTGTTAACTTTTTAGCAAAATTTGTAACTAATCATAGTATGTTGCTGTGAGCATCATGATGTTCTATGCATGGTGACTTACAAAGACATTAAAGTGCTACATTAAATGTCCTTGAACTTTACATGATATAATGATAAATTGCATCTGCAAAGAAGAACTTGGCATGGCATCACATATCCATGGAAGTTGGGATGGTGTAATAGCAGTAGTCAACAACTCATATGGATCAAACAAAATGAAACTCATTGATATAAGTATCCTTGTCCTCAATGAAATCCATTTGCTATAGAAATTGAAATCCTTTCATCTTCTACTTTGAAAAAATTTTATTTCTTGCTTCATCATATTGCTTCATTAGTCATTTGCATCATTTGCATGAAGAAATTTTTATGAATTGATTGGTAATTATGATAATTATATGTTTAATGTTGACATGAATAAGAGATGTGAAATTCATATTAAATAATACAATAATGGTTTGTCTAAATTTTGAAAAGGTTTCTCGAAGGAGACTTCAAGAAATTAATTGTTAGAAATACTTGGTCATTTAAAACCATGCATCATATTGCGACAAAATGCTTATAAATTAAAAATTTTAGAAGTTTTAGCTTTATTTTAGTCTATAATATATCTAAATTGACTTTATATTATGAACCAACCATCGATGGCTAGGAGCCTACCCTCATTCCAACTTCTCGAGAATTTATATCTAACACTAGATAGTTAGACATGTATTGCTCCTGAAGTAATATTAGATGATGAGATTACGTGAATTATTGATGTTCAATATCAAAAATGTCTTGCGACTTAATGTGGCATACCCGCATATAATGATTTATTTACTTCATCTGAAGTGCAATAGTTATGACTTAAATCTTGATGAATATCTAAATTATTGTGCTTCAAAAAAATTTTACATAGAAAGCTTTAGCTTTATTTTAGTCTATAATATATATAAATTGACTTTATATTCTTAACCAATCATTGATGGTTAGGAGTCTTCCCTCTTTCCATCTCTTCAAGAATTTACATCTAACACTAGATAGTTAGACATGTCTTGCTCCTGAAGCAATATTAGATGATGAAATTACATCAATTATTGATGTTCAATATCAAAAGTGTCTTGTGAATTAGTGTTGCATACCAACATATACTGATTTTCGATCTATGTTTAATTTTTCACAATTTTAAATTTGTATGTGAAATCTTCATTAATTCGACCATTAAATAATCATTTGTGCAATTGTGTGTTCTGATTTTTATTTATTTAAATTAATAGTCTATGAACTTCTATTTTTGAGTTTGTGTGTGAGTTGTCTTACATCATATAGTTGCATTAGGAGATTCTAGACCTTATTAGTGAGATGACAGAATCCAACCTTCCATCCTACATCATATAGGCTTTATGTCCCCACTCAACAAGGCACAACAAATTTGCCATCCCCACAACTTTCCATCCAACACAGATCCAACCCCAAACAATTCCTCTCAGTTGCAACTCACCGAAATGGGAAATCATCCAATTAGATTTGGCTAATGCTTTCTACATGGTACTCTCTCCAATATTGTCTACATGAATCAACCCCAAAGCTTCATAGATCCTCAAAAATCAAATCACGTTTGCCTCTTGCTAAGTATATTTCAAACAATCACCATGTCAATGGTATCTCCTTTGTCTCCTTCACCTTCAATCACTGGTTTCTCCTTCAGTTGGCCATTCATGATATTCATGATATACAAGTCCAAGTCCACATCCTAATCTATGTTGATGCCATATTACTTACACAATCAACCAATAAACTCATCCATCAGCTCCATCGCTTTCACCTGAAAAATTTGGGCTCAATTTCAAATTTCTTAGGCATCAGCATTACCCACACAAACCATGAACTATATTTAACACTATCAGCATATACCATGACCATTCTTCATCATGTTGGAATGGCCTTTTGTGAACCACTACAGAATTCAACCTCCACCAAACAAATCTCCACCCTTGAAAACCAAGAAGACTACCCAACCCTCGGTTCTGTCTAATAGGATCCCTTCAATACCTAACCAATACTTGTCCGAACTTCACCGTAAATCGACTCTACCAACATCTCCATCACCCTCTCCATTTCATTCAATTAAAAATGGTATGATGCATCCAAAGTACACTTCATAAAGGTCTCCTAATCTACCACATTACCTTTTACTCAGCTGAAAGGTCGATTGATTATCGACCCGACTATTGTTGCCTTGGTAAAACCTCATCTTATGGTCGTTAAGCGACCAATGATGGCGCACTCTTCCATGAAGGCAGAATAAAGAGCTTTTAGCGGCGACATCATTTGACTTTGGCTCCTTCAAGACTTTCAAATCCAACTCTCCACTCCTATACTAGGACAACATCTGAATACATGGCGTACTAAACACATTGCAATGGATTATCACTTCATTTGGGATTTTATCAAATTCAATACCATAATAGACATCCCCACTCAGACTAGTAGCGGAGACACCAAGTCCTTGCGCAATTTCACTCACATACAAAATAAGTTGATGAATTCGTCCATTAACTTGAGGAGATGATGATAATTACGAGTAAACATCGAACTCACATAGAGGACAAAGCACCCACATGTATTGATTATTGAATGAATCCAGCCCTAATGTACTAATTCGCACCACTCCCGTAACCTATTAATAGCAATAGCGGTTCCCCTGGTCGATCTCTATGTGTATGGCAGTGAGCGAGTATTTATCGGATTGGACTTGGTTTGGATAAATTATAAGTTGTTCATGTTCGCTTCGAGTTCGAGCCGAGCTTTCGCATGGATGTTCAAGCTTGGTTTGCTTAATTTTATCTATGTTCAAGCTTGAATTGTACTTGGCTTGTTTGAAATAAATGAACAATTATATAATCAAGTTAATGAATAAGCTTTAAATGAGTTCTAAAATTTTCTCTAATTTTTTGGTTGGATTACTTCCTTAAATCTCATATAATAATGATCTAAGTTCTCCACACAATATAAAATCTAGATTCTTAAAAAAATAAATCATGAAAAATTCTATAAGGGGTAAGCTTGACTAAAACATACATAAAAATCAAGAGCTATTTAAAATTTTATGATGCATATAAATTTATAAAAAGAAGATGACATTATTTTAAAATATAAGCACTATTATTGTTTAAAATAAATGTGACTTTTAAAAAAACTAAAACAATGCCTTTTATAAAAAAATGCTTTATTAGTGCCATCATAGGATGAGAGAGATAGGCTTGAATCTTCCAAACCCTAAACTAAAAGAAGAGAGGTAAAATGTTAAAAATAATGCTCTCAACTTCCAAACTAAGATCTACAATAGTATTGATATATATATATATATATATATATATATATATATATATATATATATATATATATATATATATATATACAAACAAGCTATAATCCAAATTAAAATAAATCCAATCTAGAAGAATATAAAAGACCAAATAGAGCTCACATCTACTAAGTTGCACTAAATGAAGCAAAAAAGATATAATCATTGCCTTTTAAAAAAAAATCTATCTTTCAGGTTGCCACTTGCTAGTGGCCTTCCAATGAAAGATAGACATTAAATTTAATAAAATGAGAGGGATCCATAACTCTTTTTCTATATCACTTCTATCAATGTCTCCATAACTCTTTTTTACATAATAAATAATTGAAATCCTCAAATAGAATATTTTTGACATAAGTCAAACACAAAATATCCAGTAATATTTGAGTTAACAAATACATGAGAACAACTACCAATAGGCAACAAAATAATAAATCAAAATCAAAGCGAGAATAAGGCTTACATCATAATATTATGACACTAGCATAGAATCAAGTTGGTATTACTAATATTCCTTGGTGCATTATAAAAATAAAGAAGGCTATGAAGCTAATTGGGAATCACACTCATAAAAGCGAGAAAAAAAAGAAAGTGAAATAGTAGTTAAAAATGAAACCCCCTCCAACTATAGCAAGTGGCTATATTATTATAGAAAATTACTATTATGATAGAGTTCCCCGATGGATATTTAAAGATCACCAAATCATAATATTGTCAACTCAAGACCAAGAACCTTCTAAGCCTATAATCAATCAATGCATAAGAACTCTATTATCAACGCAAGCATATCAACAAGTGAGGGCATTAGCGGTGATAGAGCATTAACACGCATAGTAGACAAATAGAACTTGATTATCAATCTTAGTTAGCACAAAATTATTTAATGCCATACCTAAGATGACCAAAGATTGAACACGAGAGAGACAACAACTAATGGAAGAAGTCGAAGAGGGAAAAAGGCTGAAAAGAGAGACGGAAGTCAAGAAGAAGATAGAATGATCTGACCTTTCCGATTTACCTTGTGAATCACTAAAATTGATAAGAAGATGAGAGAATGAAGTCGAAGAGAAGAAGACAAGTGAATGCCTACGAAGTCGATGTGAAATAAGTTACTTGATTGCTTCGCTTCAAGGGACGAACCGATAGAGCTTAGGAGTAAGGGCAGCGTTTGCGAAATGCGAAAAGCGAAATGTGAAATGCGAGCCTCGACAGTCGGCACTAGGGTTGTAAATGAACTTCATTTCGAATTTGGATGAACCGGTGGCGGTGGGGAGGCATATGATATATAAATATAATTAATACAAATATAATTAATATTATAGTTATCCATTTCATCATTTATAAATTAAATAAAATAATTTATTAACTTTAATTAATTTTTTAAATAATTAATATGAGTTTCTTTTATTTTTTTGTGTATTTATCTTATAATTTATAAACTATAATATTAATTATATTTTATAAAATTTAATTAAATATATCATATATTTGTATAGATTATACTAGTAAATTTAATAAATTATAATATTTTTTAAATATATAATTAAAAAATTATAAGTTATATTTACTTATATTTTAAATATATGAATTATTATCAAATTTAATATCAATTAATTAATAAATTACTTGTAACAATAAACGGTATGTTGTGAACATAAACAAGTAAGATCATGTGTTCATTTAACATCCGAAGTTTTCAAAAAGCTCAAGCTTGTTTGTTTATTAATATGAACAAACATGAACGAGCATTAATCGAGCCGAGTTCGAGTAGTTCAACGAGTGCACTAGTTCATTTACAGCCCTATGTGTACTACTGTTTTCTGAATTTCTACAATTAGTTGGGAGGTTTAGTTGGATCAGCTTTAACCTACACTAGCAAAGATGTTGTTTGTGACTTAACCTGTTATCTTTTAGTCATAATGCCAAATTAGGTTAGGATCTTGGAATATAGGTACTCTTACAGGTAAATTAATGGATTTAATAGATATTATGGTTCATAGAAAGATAAATATTTTATGTGTTCAAGAAACTAAATGGGTTGGTGAGAAGGCCAAGATTGATAGTTTAGGTTTTAAACTTTGGTATTCAGGTAAAAGTCGAACTAGAAATGGTGTAGGTGTGATTATAGATAAAAGTTTGAAGGATAATGTTATAAGTATTAATAGATGTGGAGATAGAATTATAGCTTTAAAGATTATTGTTGATACTAAGATTATTAATGTTATAAGTGTCTATGCTCCTCAAATAGGTTTGGAGGTAAGCTCAAAAGAAAAAAATTTGGAATGAATTAGAGAGACTAATACAAAAGATACCTCTTGAAGAAAAAATATTTATTGGGAGAGATTTAAATGGACATGTTGGTAGAGTGGTAGAAGATTTTAAAAGTATTCATGGTGGTTATGGATTTGGAGTGACTAATGAAGAAGGTAGGATTATATTAGATTTTGTCTTAGCTTATGATTTTGTAGTTGCTAACACTTTATTTAAGAAAAGAGATGAACATATTATTACTTATAGTAAAACAGATTGATTATTTTCGATAAGAAAAATAGATCGTTTAGATGATTGTAAGGTCATTCAGTGAAAGTAAGTGAAACATCGACTATTAGTTTTAGATTTTAAGATGAAAGGTTGTAAGAGAAAAATAAACTAAATTATTGTCTTAGGATTAGATGGGGACATTTAAAGAATACAAATAAAAATATTTTTTAAGAAAATTACAAAAATTAGAATTTGGGATGTTCATAAGGAAGCTAACGTTATGTGGGAAAAATATCAAGTGAAATTAAGCAAGTTTCTAAAGATGTGCTTGGAGAATCAAAAGGAAAAGCTTATTTTAATAAGAATAGTTGGTGGTGGAGTCAGAGTGTGCAAGAAAAGATAAAAAAAATAAAAAACATTGTTATAAAATTTGGTTTAGATGTAAACATTGAATTGAGAAATATATAAAGTGGCTTTGAGATTCTAAGAAAGCAACATATGATGCAAAAAAATTAGCTTTTAGTGATTTATATAATAGATTAGATACCAAAGAAGGTGAAAGATGTATGTATAAGTTAGCCAATCAAAGAGATAGGAGAAGTAAAGACATAATTCAAGTGAGGGTATTAAGGATGAAAATAATAAAGTGCTTTTCTTAGAAAAGATATTGAAAATAGGTGGATGAGGTATTTTGATAAACTTTTAATGAAGGATGAAATACGATTGATTTTAAACCTTAATAAACAAAAATAAAAAATTTCATTTTATCGTCAGTATTAGTAAATGAAGTTAAGCTTTAAAGAAAATGAAATGTGGAAAAGCGAGAACTGATAATATTCCAATAGATATGTGGAAATGTTTAGGAGATCAAGGAATTTCTTGGCTTACAAATCTTTTTAATGTTATTTTAAAGACTAAAAAGATGTCAGATGAGTGGAGAAAGACTTTGTTGGTTCCTATATTTAAGAATAAAGGTGATGCACAAGAGTGTGCAAATTATAGAGGAATTAAGTTAATGTGCCATACATTAAAATTATGGGAGAGAGTAATTGAGCATAGGTTACGATGTGATACAGAAGTTTCTCACAATCGCTTTGGTTTCATGGTAGATCTACTATGGATGCTATACATTTGTTAAGAGGTTTGATGGAGAAGCATAGAGAAAGTAAGAAGGATCTACATATGATATTTATTGATTTAGAGAAAGCTTATGATAAAGTCTCTAGAGATGTTCTTTGGAGAGTTCTAGAACAGAAAGGAGTTAATATTGGTTATATTCAAGTCATTAAGGATATGTATACTAGAGCTGTTACTTGTGTCCAAACACAAGGAGGATTGACAAAATATTTTCCTATTTCAGTTGGATTACATCAAGGATCAACATTAAGCCTTTATCTTTTTACTTTAGTTATGGATGTTCTTACGAGGCATTTACAAGAAGATGTACCTTGGTGTATGCTTTTTGCTGATGACATTCTTCTTGTTGATAAGACTAGAGGAGTCCAACGAAACTTGAATTATGGAGGTCAACTTTAGAGTCTAAAGGTTTTCGTTTAAGTAGATCTAAAACTGAATATATGGAGTGTAATTTTAGTTGTAGAAGTTTTAGTGGTAGTGTTGTGACTTTAGATCAAGTCTCATTAATAAGAGTCAATTATATTTAGGCTCTATTGTTCAAAATGATGGTGAAATAGATGGAGATGTTATTAGTAGAATTCAAGTTGGATGGTTGAAGTGGAGGAATGCATCGGCCTATTATGTGATAGAAAAGTTCCACTTAAACTTAAGGGAAAATTTTATAAGATGGTGGTAAGACACGCAATGACTTAATGTTGTAGAATGTTAATAAAGAGAAGCATAAGACTAAGTTAAGTGTTACGAGATGAGGATGCTCAGGTGGATGAGTGGCTTTACTCTTAGAGATAGAATGCAAAATAGTATGTTCAGAAAAGTTGGTAGCTCCAGTGGTAGATATAAGATTAGGGAGAGTCGCTTAGATGGTTTGGCCACATAAAGCGTCGTCAAATGACGGAGAGAGTAGATGCATTAGATTTTCCTTATGTTAAGAAAGGTAGAGGTAGACCTAAAAGACTTGGTTAAGATGTATAAAAAATGATCTTAGTATACTTGAATTAAATGAGAATTTGACACATAATAGGACACAATGATGGAGGCAGAAGGATTCATGACACTAGTGGGATTAAAGCTTGTTGTTGTTGTTGTTTGTTGTTGTTGCATCCAACCCATCATCATGGAAATAATATAAAATTAAGTCTATTTTAGGTGTCATTCACCCAACTTTATATGCATATTTTCTTCTGAAATTATTATCTTATTTATGATATCTTGAAATTTCTGTTTTCTTGTCATGAATGGAATTTTTTCAAGTGAAATGATGATTGCCTTTTGTAGATAAGCTGCGCGACATCATTAATGTGTAATAAAATTGTTGTAACTTAATTTAATGATAATCATGAATAATATCATCAATGTCTTTAGCGAATTAACATATTACATTTTTATGAGTAGTTTAGTTCATGGTGATGTCAAAGTCAACATTTGTTGGAAATGCAAAAATCTACAACCGAGCAAAGTAAACTAAATATTTTTTAAATATGTAAGTTGCTTGGTTTGGCATGCTTCATTTAGGAGTTTAAGATGAATAAAGATCAAGTTCTTAAGCTTATCCCGCAACTTGTGTTTAGATTTTAGACTTGTCGCTTGCTTAATAATATGGAGGATGGAGGGATACGTGATTTCTTTTATCGCTTCTTATCTTCGATCTATACTATTTTTTTTGTACCTATTCACACAATTGTTGTTTACATTTTTTAATGATTTCTAGATAGCACTCGGCAACTACCTATTGGGTGAATTAGATGCCTATTAATATAAAAGTTGAGGCATGTAGTTTTAAAGTTTTTTCTTGATAAAAATTTCAAGTCCACTTGTCTGTTTTGAATCTCTGCTTTGAGGATTTGACATTTTATTTACTTCTACATAATTTGTGTTTAGTTTTACTAACATGATTGATTGTTAGTTTTTATTTTTTTCATTATGGTGTGAATGTTGTTTGAATTGTGATTTTTAAGTTTTTAAATTTCTAGTTGAATTTCTAAGCTTGACAATCATTAAGTTATCATTTGTATGTATTTGGATATTTTCTTAATTATATAAAATGAAAATATGTAATTATTTAATTATCAGTCTATTAATTGTGAATTTAAAATTGGAATGCCTAAATTTTCATTCATGGCATCATTTAGTTGCATTGAATACCTAAACTCCTAGACGTCCTGCATCAATAGTTAATTCATATTGTTTGACATAACAACCTATTATCAAATGCAATGCAATTGGATGTTGAAATCTAAATTCAACCATATATATTTTTTGGGTTAAAATTATTTATTTGAAGTTAAATGCATGAAAATTAAAAATTTAATAAATTTAATATATTATTCATTATAGAAAATAAAGTATATTTCTAACAAAATTTTCTAACTAACAAAATAAACTAATTTATCATTATGAGAGGCTAAATGAAAATTTTGAAGTCAACAGGGTTCCTATGTTTGATATAGTTCAACGTTTGGAAATACTTGTCTAAAATAATCACTAAATTATAAGAAAATGTTAAGAAATAAATATGGTAAGTAATTTTTTCATAATTGACATTCTACACCTTCATATCTCTCGATCATATCTACTTGTCTATTTAAAAACTTTTAAAATGTAAATAAGGTTCGGTTTTGACCTTGCAAATGAGACTCAGGAGATTTGGTTTTGACTATCAACAAAACCAAGAGCACATCTTTATTATTTCATGATAGTATTAATAATAGTCGGAAAGTGGAATGTGACTATTATCTGGATTAAAAAGTTGACAATTGACATTTTGGAGAATGAAATTTAAATTTCATAGTCTTCTAGAATATATGAAAGTGAAACTCAACATTTGGAATTGAATTACATATTTGATGATTTTATTGAGCATGATTGCAAATTATCACCGTCCTACTCATGGAGGTTCTTCGTGATCTTGCAGATGCCCATTCCAGTCATGTAAGAGTTGTTGTGCTAAAGCTCAAAATCCATGCCCTATTCATGGTATGCAGATTAATTGATGGTACTTTGTTTTTGCAACTCTCAGTTAATTTTATCAGTTAAATTATATATGAATTCCAGATTCTTGCATGATTCTCTTAAAAACAGTACTGTTGGACATGTTCTTTTTCCAACTAATTCGTGTCACAAAAACTCTTTCATCACCCTCTTAGACCTTAAAAATCTGGTGTATCATAGATTTCATCCAAGTAATTACCAACATCAAAATTCAAAACTTATATATATATTTGAAATAAAGGTTTTAAACCCGGTTTCAGTAGTTTTCGTATTTTCGTTGGTTTTGGGACTCAAATTTGATAATATTTCAACATTAATATTTTAGGTATTAAATGAAGAGAATTATCTAATTGTGACTCTTATTTCATGAAATTTGGTGATGCGTCAAGATAGAATTTTTATAATTTTTTAATTACTCTTCATGAGTTTTACGAAGTTTCATAAGAAACCTATTAGTTTTGGGTGTAATTTCCTAGTGTTTTTTAGAAACCAGTGTGACTTCAGTTTCCATTGAAACTTTCGAGACAAGTCAAATTCAAAAATATCAAGTAGTTTGAGATCGTTTTTAATTGAAACCGTGGAAATTGAATCGGGACTGAAAACCGTATTTGATTCCCACTAGCATCCAAAATTGGCTGCAATGTGGCATAATCATCAGTAGTCATACATTGGAAGAGTTTTCTAAACGTCAAGTGTGCGGGTTATGAAGGCAACTGTTGTAGTTGATGTGAGTGCAGGAGATTTCTCTTAAGTCTCTTTTTGAAAAAAAAATTAAATTATAATCTCCTATTTCATGCTGGGTGTTTTGGAGTATTTTAAGAAGCCAAGATATATATAACATTGCTTATTCTCTTTGTCATCCTGGGCCAATTTGTAGTACTCAAACAGAATGGCACTTTACCGGACAAGTCTCCATCTTCTACAATTCCTTCATTTGAGCCGCAGCCTACTGATGTTCCTTCAAGTGGGTAAGTATTTGAAATTAAGTTTATAAACCAGTCTGAAAATTACTTGGCTTGTTAATATTCAGTCAATTGTAGAGCCTCTTGGCGGTTGACATCTCTTCGACAGCTTTCTACTGCTGTTGCTAATTCCATAAGAGCAAGGAAGGCTCTCACAAGAAAGGTTCAGACTTCATTTTTACTTTGATTCTATTTAATTTTAATCATGTTACATTATTATTGTTCAGTGCCATTAAATGATAATCTTTTTTTTTTTTTTTTTTTTTTTGCTCATAAAGGATGCCATTAATATAAACAAATGGAGGTTTTCGAAATTGAGGGAGCATATCGAAGGAAATATCGAAGTAGAGAATGAAGCTTTTGAGAGGTATTTGTACAATGTCAGCTTACTGGAGGAGGCATTCTCAACTAGAGATGAGCAGTCCACAGTGGAAGACACATCAGAGGACAAGATTCAGAAGCTCGTCACATCAATGAAAGTAAAGTTAAAATCTAATTCCAGAAGAGTAGATGCCATTAGAAGGAGGACGAGGAACCTTGTGAATGAAAAGTTGAGGAAGTTGCAGGAAAGGGAGCATATCAGCGACAATGTTTCGGTTTCAGACAATGATGATGACTTAGATGCTTATAGGGGCCTGAAGAGGCCAAAGAAGTTAGAAAATAATCGAGCAGAGAAAACCATGGAGACTGATAATCTAATTGATAGGTTGAGCAAGGCTCGCACTAAGGATGATCTCATCTCCTCCTGCATGGAAATGAAGATTCAGTTTTTTGGTCATTCTGAGAATGAGAAGGTCAAGTTATCCAATGAAAAGTCTGCTGAGGTTGATCAATTTGTGATGATGAAGGAATTTGATAGTTCTGTAGATTTATCTTTCGCTCTGCCGAAGTTATGCACAGTTGTTCATATTGATAAAGGCGTAATCTCTGACATCGATGTTCGAATTTCTTCGGAATCTCAGTTAGCAGAATTGTGATACCATTGTGCCATTAAAAGTTACATTTTAGATTCTGCAGCTTGTATAATGCTAATGTATTCATAGAACATGAGGCATTGTGAGCCAAAAGATTAATAGCCGATGGTGCTCTGCATCTTCGCGTCTTGACTAAATTCAAGCTGACATGGGTTCTCTCAATGGGATAATTGGAGAAAACATATTTAATTTCTATTTGTGTGTTTTATTTATGTATAAAGATGTCAGTTATTATTTGTGCAAAAATACACAGGAGAAGCATTTGTTGAGAAATTTGTATTCTCACAAAATTTTTATTAATTAAAAGTTTAAGTTTTGTAATTTATTAATTTATTTTTATAATAAACTTTTTATATAAAATACTGAGATTTGAAAATATGTGTCCTTTTATTTTAATTTTGACATAAATTATATTAAAATAAAATATTAATATAAATTTTTTAAAATTAAGAAATAATAATTTTTAAAATATTTAAATAAATAGGGCATTTATGTACTTAATACATAATTTATATATATATTTACATATCTAATACTTAAATTTTAATATTTAAAATTTTTATATTACATTAAGAATATCATCATTATTATTAATTTTTTAAATTAAATTATATATATTCATATATAAAAATTATAATATTTATAAATATAAAATTTTAGAAATTAGATATCTAAATGCTATGTGCATGTAATTTTTTTCAAAATATAAAAGCTAACGTTGTGATATAATAACTCTGTTGTTGTAACGTGTTATGATTTTAAAAAATTTGTAGGACACAGTGCGTAAACATGCAAAATAATTTTTTTCAAAATAGATAAAGATATCTTATCATATGCAACTTCCAACATCAAATATATTTTACATTCTGACTTAACTAATTTAGCAGCCCGATAACTACAATTATCTAAAATGCACTGTTATGCCTATGCATATCATCCACCGACATAGCTACGGCCACAAAATTACGGATTATAACACAAAACAATTCATACATAAATAAAACATAATAATTGAATAAGTCGTTAAAACTATAAATTGTCTAACAGTCGGAAATCTTTCCAGTTGCGCCTACAGGAACTTTCAACGGCAAGACCATCGGAATTCTCCAAAATAATTTTCGTGGGCCCTCTAAGATGCCCCAGACACGATAATTTTTCAAAAGTTATTTTAATTTAATAATTAAAATTTTTAATATTTAAATAAAAAAATTTTAAATTAATATAATTTAACATATTACTGGTGAAACTGTTGTTTAATTGGAAGTTTAATGAGCAGCCTGTAGGTCACCCATTAAATGACCGACTAAATAATCACGTAATCATAGAGTTGCCTATTAAACACATAATTATATCTATTTTGAAAAACACAAATCATAAGTTTTATCTTTGAGTGGAAGTTTAAAATTTATTATTTTGATGCACTTTTTAGACTCTTTGGAGACTTCCATTATGCTATCAAATGATTATCAATGTTCACCTTCACACCATCATTGGCAAGCCATCTATTCTAATTATGGCACGAGTGAGATCAATTGGCTAACTTATAACTTCAAACTAATCTTACTTGATATATTTAGAGTGAACAAGGTCCTATGAACGTATATGTTTTTTTTTTTCATATTAAAACTTGATTTCATTTGATTGTGCATATTTGATTTCATAAGTAACAAGTCAATCACCTATTTATGGGCCAATGTGGGCTCTGAAATTCACCACTGACCTCTCGATTAAGAGAGTATGATTTAATGCGTTAGTGAAATTTTCAGAAGGTAGATAGAATAATAGATAAGGCACTACCCAGAGATTTCGCCCTCAGTTTGTGAGGACTTTAGATCTGGTTCTAGGTTTCCTATAAGCGCAAGCACCTATAGCTAATTACCTCTCCTAATACTGAGAGAGAACTTTCGATTAAGTTAGATCGTTGAATCGAAGCATATAAAGCGATGTGGAGTTTAAATTTTAATCTTATGAAATTCATTATATTAACTTAAAGCGAATGGTTGGGGGGAATGAGAATGTGCCCGATCTAGATCCCATAATTCCATCATCCCGGGCTATCGCGGTTCCTAGCCTACTTAGTCAGAAGAGGTAGTCAACCCAACCTGACCGAAAGATCCTTATCAGCAGCCATGGATTGTCTAAGAAATCCTTGTAGACTTAGGGTGGTGTTTGTCTAAGGAGATAGACTTAAGTCTACCTTAGCTGACAGAGAGCTTTTTGCCCTATCAAGTGTACCCTATGATTCACATCTTAAGATACAAAGTCATTGGGGAGCATATGGGCTACAATTATGATCGTAATATAATGGTGTCATTTGGTAGCAACCACTCGATCAAAGGGCTCTGGTTGTAATTGCATTATAGGTGGAGCCTATTGGCCAAACCATGCAGACAGAAGACACAGGCCACGTCCTTACTGACATAAGATTGATTGAGAGTGAATATATAAATATATTTGATTTTACATTGGCTCCTTTGTGAGCTAGAGTTTTCTTAATTCATCACCCTTAACAAACAGTTGTGACAGGTGGATTGAATGGAGTTTGCTTAAAGTATTTAATGATTGAATTTCATTTAACCATTAATAGCTTAGTGATATATTAGATTTCACATTTGGATTGATACTCAATTTAAGTTAATTTAATATGAAATTAAAATTACATTTTTCATGGAAGTATCCCTTCCGGTTGATATCTCCATTCAACACAACCATCATTGGAGTGTATAAGCCTGCTTGATCTTTTAGTTTATTATTTCAGATCCATCAACTCTATTAATTTAATAATAGAGGATCAGATCTACTGTCATATGACATAATTAGCTTCTCAGATATTTTACTACTAAGTTGAAAATTATATAAATTATTTTTGAATTTTTAGGTTTTGTTAACCCGGGCCCGATCTTAAAATCAAACCAAGAAGCAACCCGCGTAGCATTCTCAGATACTAAATTTAAGCATTCAATATAGTGTCGGGGCCCATGTAGGTTTTTAATAATTCAGATAATTTTATTTCTTAGTCATGAGATTAATTTCATATTTTCATTTAATTCCAACTTAGCCTACACAGTCTTTTTAGACTTTAGAATTTGCACTCTAAATTTTTCATGTCTGAGCATATGAAGGTATTTTTAGCTTATAAAATTTCATCTAATCAATGAAATCATTGATTTTGAAAGTCATAATTAGAATAAAATTCTTTAATTATTGGATTGAAAGATGCTCTATAATTCATAGAGAATTTAATTTAGCATCGTCTTCTGTCTGCTTGTACGAAGAATTATAGATCCGGTGATGATGAAGACATTTTAAACTGTTCTAATAGCTTATTAGATCTCTTGGAAATAATATTTAATTATTTTTTTTTATTCAAAGTTGTCTATTCTTTGGATCTTCAATAGACTCTCATTTATATCTATTGACGATCTTAAAACTCATTACTATCTTTGTTCAATTTATCTTTGATCCAATTTGAGCATTTAATAAGATGAATAATTTGTTTCAAATATTTTCTAAGAATTCCTTGATTATGCTTATTAGCAATCTTTCAATTTCATTAGGAATCTCTTATGAATCCTTCGATTTTCTTTAATTTACTTGGAGTGAATTATATTTGAAGACTATATCCTAATTCCAAAGAGATCTCTTGTGCTTTGATTAGATATTCAATCAGATCATCTTTTACATCAATTGAAATGAGGTATTGAAGTGCTAAGCTTATGTTTATCACCAAAATATTCAATTCATTTCAATTACTTCATGATCGAGTATCTGAATATATTTCTAGATATTGCATATTTTAATCTTAAAAATGATTGAAATTTTCCTTAGATTATCTCAATGTGAAATCCAAGATAATTCAAATATTGAGTAAGAGATATTTGTTCATTTGAGAGTAGTTGACTAATCCTTGATTTCAGTTGGAGTCAAATTTTGATAATTTTGTTTACTTCAAAATTTAGCAAACTCAAATTAAAATTTAAAATTAGCCTAGAATTTTTAATTTAAACTAATTTATTTGAGTTTTTGTCAATATAAAATTCGACAGAATTTTTACAGCATTTCGACATAGGGGTGCCACATCTAACAATTTTGGCTTACTCAGTACATCCTATTGAGTGTAGCGAGTGGTGTATTGCGATACCACAGCTGTCTCTTTGTACCACTACCCTATGGGCATTGGAATTAAAACGCAAAAAAACATCACAAGCACATTTTCCATATACATTTACATATTTTACACCTCCACAATCATCAACACTAATAAACTTTGGCATCAAAACTAATCCCAGAGGAAGGGAAGGAATGGGAAGGGAAGAAATCAGGACTACACGAAAAATTCCTTTGAACCTTGAGGACAGAAAACTCTCTATGCACAAGGCAACAATCCAACTTGCCAAATTCGATCAAGGAATGGTAGCCTAAACTAGATTATAGAACTTTGAATGGATGATCGTGTAACCTAGCGCTAATCGGCACGATATAGAAAAGCTTTCGGGAGGGTTAGAGTGAAGGCATTAAGAGATCAAGGATAACCGAACAAAGTGAAGTAGCAGATGCAGTGATAACAAAATGCAAGCTAATATAATGGCGGTGTAATCCATCTAAGCGGTACATGGCGGGTGGTGCAAGATGACAGACAAAGTAGGCTAAATGCATGTTGGAGGAATGCATAGAAAATCGAGAGGTAGGAGAGAGATCGTTGCATCTGGTTTGGAGGAATACAGAGGAATGAGAGTGAGGCTTAGCGGATGCACCTGAAGGAAGTCTGCGATCAAACACTGGAGGCTTTCTGGTCGAGAGAAAGAAAGAGGAGAGAGGGAGAGGGATTTCGGATGGAGCCTAAGATGAAAGTGAGCGCTCTGTCTTGGTAGAGATGAATGGAGAAAGGATATGCTTGCATCCCGAAGAACGAGAGGGAGTCGAAGAGGAGGGAGATGCCTGGTTGAGAGGAGTTTCAGTTTTGGAGGACAAACGAGGAAGCGTTCGTTGCTTTGAAGGAGGATCAGCGTGAACTTGCTCGGCCAAGGGATGGAGGCTTTGCTTGCGGTTAGAGAGACAAAATGAAAGGGGAGAGAGGAAGCCTTGTTTGATCCAATCAAGTCGTTGTGAATAGGGGATTTAGGGCTGATTTGGGTTATTAGTATAAATAGGCTTTTTAAATTAATTTTCTAAGTATTTAATTTATCTTAATATGAAATGCCAACATCAGGTTAATATATATGTTGATTCAAGGTTATTCTTCGAATATAACGGTGCAGTCTATTTCATGATCGAAGGTCATTTGGTTTGAGTCAGCGTTGAATCGGGCCAATTTCAGCTCAAAATACGCATTATCATTTCCAACCTCTCGACGTTTGTGTAGACTCATCTGAATTAATCACGGGTAGTCTCATTTGATAGATTTTAACATTTTGAGGCTAACGGAGGAATCAATTTCATGAACAAAGGTCGTTTGGACATCGTCATAGCCTCTTGACTTCGATACACATGTTGGCATTAACTGCTCAATTTCTTGATCGGTTAACCGTTAAATTATGGAATGTGTACATTCTGATCAATTTTGACATTCTGAATGTGATGACAAAGTTTGTTCTTTGATCGAAGGTCATTTCGATTTATTTCGGTGATGTCTGGTGTATTTTAGCTCTGATGTATGCTCTAAAGTATCCAAAGTCGATCAAATTCATCTTATAGGCTCGATTCGACTCATTTAGCATGTAAGAAGGTCAACAAATACCCCCAACAAATGTGATTTGTGCATGAAGTGAGTCATATTTATTAAAAATTGGTTGACCTTTCGTGTCAACCATAAATTTCAAACTACTTCATCTTCAATAGGTTTGCTGAAGAGCTCTTTCTTTTGTATCTTTATGGATTTTGATTTTCTTTAACCCTAGCATCATGCTTGATCGGATTGGATGAAGAAGTTGGTTTGTTTGCTTTGAGATTTGAAATTTCATTTGTCCTAGCTTTGAGCTTTATGCTTGATGGACTTGATAAAGAATTGATCTGATTTGTCCATATTGACTTATTAGGAAGTGCATGTATATCTTCAGTCTTGAGCTTTTTGATTGTCTTGTTGAAGGGTGTATACAGATGACCCAGCCTCCCGGCTTATATTAAGTCTAATCAGTATGGTAATGCATGCTTTAACGGATTGAATAATTATAAAATTCCTTTAGTTCGGCCATCGACTTTGTATGAACTATGGAATTGCTTCCTCGGCCTTATGCTTTCTACATTGACTGATTTGATGAGGAGATTGGCTTTGATTTGTGCTTTGTGCTTGATTAGATCATTTGAGAATAGATTGAAATATCACCCTGCAGATAATATAAAGATTGATTTGAGGTAGCTCTGAATTGAAAGCTTTCTCAAATTGTCTTGGTCCATCGACCACGTAGAAAGATCTCTTGGATTCTGGTTACTTGTAGTCACTGAGCTAGATCTGGTTTGAGATTGAACAACTATCATCATTGGACTGATGAGTAGGGGCTCTTTCACTGCGGCCTTTTCTTACAGCTTATTGAGTGAGGAGAGCGTCAACAACTGAGACATTTATAGGCTTATTGAGTTCGACCTTTAGAACCTACTCGAGTCTTCGACTTAAGCTGTGAGGGCTTGGTGATTTGTTCATCGGACTAACGAATGAGGGTTCTTTCACTGTGGACTTTTCTTACTGCTTATTAAGTGAGGAAAGCATCAGCAACTCAGCCATTTATGGGCTTATTGAGTTCGACCTTTAGAACCCATCTGTGTCATAAACTTGAAGATGTAGAGGTTGCTGTTTTTCCAACTTAGTTGATTGAAACTTTTGAAATTAGGAGTTCTTCTGACTTAATCTTTGACATTTGATGAATTTTGGAGAGAAATTTTTTTGACATTTAAGGCTGTCTTTTCATGTGTAGAAATAGATTTTTTTTTTGTTCTTACATGAACCTGCAACTTTAACAGTGATAATTATAGATAAATTCAAGGATTTTGATGTAAAGCTCGATGCCAACTTGAATCAAAATATATTCAAGGACCTCATCTTATAACACAATGTCAACTCAAATAAAATTAACTTAAAATAAAAATGCCCCGTGTCTTGTAGGAGAAATTCTAAAGCACTTTGAAAGAGTTCTAAAATAATTTAAGAAAATATATCAATATTTGAGTTGATATATTTGATCTTAAGAGGGTTTTAACATGTAACATTGATTTCATCTATGTATAAAAATCTAAAAAAGCCTCCTGTGTAATAGGGGAATTTTCACAATTTTTTTTTCATCTTAAGTAAGTATATTTATTTAGGGATCTCGGCATAAAGCACGATGTTTGCCTAAATAGATATACTAAAAAATGCTCCTATCTTGTAGGGGGATTTCTATTATACTTTGAGAATGTATTTATCATGTATAATACTTTTTGGATCGACCATTAATTGGTGTCATTAGTCTTTCGCCATCTAGGTCAATGAGTTAGTACGCCCTTCCTTGATACACATTTTCAATGACAAAAGGGCCCTCCCAATTAGGCTCAAATTTTGCGACCAACTCTTTGATTAGGAATAAATGATCTTCTCAACACCAAGACCAATTCCCACTTTTGGAATGTTCGAGGTTGCACTATATGATCAAAAGCTCTGGACATCTTTGTTCGATAAACTTCCAGATTTTGATGAGCTTGCAATCTAACTTCATTAAGTGTGTCGAGTTCCTCCATTCTTAAATGAGCATTTTGATCTTCAGTTAGGTTGTATTGGGTGGCTACTCGAAGTGAAGGAAACTGAACTTCAAGCGAAAGGACCACTTCGGTTCAAAATACTAATGAATAAGGAGTGGCTTTAGTAGACATCTTGTAGGTAGTTTGATATGCCCATAATGTCTCTATCAGTTTGTTATGCCATTCTATCTTATTTTTAGTGAGGATCTTCTTGAGCAGTTTGACCAATATTTTATTGAAAGCTTCTGCCAAACCATTTGTCCTTGGATTATATATTAAAGAATATGACCAATCAATTTTATGTTGATCGACGAATCTATAAATCTTTGTACTTTTGAAAGTTGTGCTATTATCAAAAATCATTTGGTGCAGCACTCTAAATCTATAGACCACATTATGCATGAAGAAGTTGATCACTCGATCAACAATAACTTCTTTAAATGGGGTAGGTTCAGCCGACTTAGAGAAATAATAAGTCGTTGTTGAAAGCGATGTCCAACGATGATTGTATCGGTTGGTCCAATTATCTATTCCAACATTCAAAAGGCCATGATGCTATTATTGGGTGTAGTGGATTTGGAGGTTGGTGGAATATATTTCCATGTACTTGACATTCATGATACTTCTTTGCATGATCAATGCAGTCTCTCACTATAGATGGCCAATAATAGCCCATACTTTTGATCTTGACTACCATCTTGGAATCTGACTGATGTGCACCATAAATTTTTTCATGAACTTCAACCATCACTTTACTAGCTTCATCTATATTTAGGCATCGTAGTCACATTTGGTCGAAGGATCTTGTCATGTTTATTTTTGGTTATGTGTATGTATGTGATGTGTGTGTGTATATGGGGGGACACCACGTAAATCTGAGGGTGTACTTATTGAGATGATTGGGAATGACATCAAAGAATAGTGCACCATCTTGAAAGATGGAAATCACTATCTTATGATGGACCTAATCACCTAATAAGGACTCCTAAGGCATGATGGGTCTTCGAATGTATCAGAGATTTTCCTCCTACTTTATATGGATGAATAAAGTAGGGTTTATTTAAACCCAGTTCTAAAGTTTTCTATGGGGCAAGCCCCCATAGTTAATTACATCCTAAGGAAGGTGAGTTTCTTAGAAATACTCTCGATTAAAGTAGACAGTTATTGTCTCCAAAGAATTCAAAGATAGGACTATCAATAAATTGGTTATATTTGGAAGATCAAATGAGATAGATCGAAAGGAGAGATTTATTATTGAAGCTAAAAGGAGATCAGTAGGGAATGCTCATGATACTAGGAAGCTTAGTGAGCATCCCAAACTATCCTATGGTTGGGATTTATATGTTTGAAGTTGAGAAGAATTATATATTTGAGTTAAAATTTTATTAGAAATCTAAGACTTATAATTCAATAATACAAGATTGTGGAAATGCCTAAGAGGTGAGGATTTATTCTTGTAGGCCAAAGGGAAACAACAACCACAGATCCTAAATCTAGGAAGCTTTAGCAAAGGCCAAAGCATGACCTATATTTAAGGCAAAAGTGGGTATATTGTTTACCTCCACAAGAGATTGTAAACCACCAGACTGTTAGACTCATAACCGTCTAGAGTGGCAGCCAGCCAACTCCTCCATATTTTTAAAATCATGTGGTGAATTCATATGTTTTGCAAGATGGATAAGATGTTATTATTTAGAAAGAAACTAAAGTCCTTAAACTCATTCCTTAAGAGACTACAAAATAAGTGGTATGAATAATTACTTAATCTAACACAAATTTTATCAAATTTTATTTGATTTTGGACTCTTTATTTTCATACAGACTATAGGATTTTAAATGCCTAAATGCATGAGGAAATGGGTTATGGGATAAATCAAAAGAGAAAGAGGTGTTTTCCATCATAGACTCTCAAAGGTCAAGCCTTTTCCCTATCTGGAAAAGATGGAAACCCTCTCTTAGCAAGAGTGAAACAAAATGGCATGCATGATATTAAGTATATAACATCCAGCTAAGGAGTTGCTAAATATTTTATTATATTGATTTAATGCCTAGGCTTTATGCGAGGTTATGAGTTGTTTTAGAAAATTTAGTTATGGGTTATAGTTGGGGTAGAAAATTTATTTTTTTCCTAAGAGCCTAAATGGATCCAGGCCACACAATAAATCATCATACATAAAGAAACTAGAAAAATACATGCCACTTCTATTGCATAATGTAAACAAATCATCAAACAGTTTATAACCTCAACGTGAAAGAATAACAGGCCGGTGCGGTCGGGTACTGCCGTACAACCTGAAAAGAAAAATGTGAGTAGTCGAGCTCTACCCTTATACATCCAGGTATATGACAGAATAATTATAAATTATAAATGATAAGTGTCATAGGGGGTCTTCAAGTCTTCATGCTCCCTCCATTTCTTCATTTGATTTGGTAGGCTTCTAGGCATGACATGGCACCCCAGGAATAAACCATCTGGCCAATGTTCATCCTTAACCCTCATAACACTTAACCAAATTCCTAATGCATAATTACATTAAAAGAATGAAAAAGTAAATCTAACTACACCTGCAAAATAAGTTTTAGCTAAACACACCATACAACCTAAGTAGTTATATGAATAATTTAGACTTTGAACCCTACACATGGGTAACCAAGTCCACCTATCCTAATGTAGATTATATTTAGGGGTTAAGCAACCTACAAAAGAGAGCATTTATATTTATTTTAAGCATCCTTTAAGCATTATCTCCTATAAAAGAAATGATTAGGCTAATCACAGCCTAACATCCAGTCTACAAAATATACACCCTAACATCCAGTCTACAATAATATATTACAAAATAAGCATACATCAAATCATACACCGCCCTAACATAAAGCTAGAAGTAGTGACTTAATCTAAAGTGTGTGTTAGGGCTTGTGTGGTATGTCCTAACTAGGCTTTAGAGTTAAGATTTCCTAAGTATGAAGGGCATTTAATTATAAAGGGTGGTATCACTTTAAATGGTTTAACTGATTTGCAAATTTTACTTAATGTTTTATTTTGCTTCATTTTACCTACACTCAACAACTAAGTGTTATGAAGAGAAAGAAAGAAATGATCACTCTCTTTTATCCCTACCTTAAGTAACATCTAAAGCAAATTAGTTAATCAATTCCCTTAAGTTAATGGCTTATTACATATTTTAATTAGTCCTAATGTTTAGGTTCACTTTAAATAAACTCATTCAATAAGAAAGGCATCTTAAGATTAGTTGGAATGAATTACTATCACATAACACATGTTTGTTCATTTCTTTCCATTATGTATATCATGCATATGATTAAATCCTAAGCATAACTATACATGCACTTTGTATCTTAGCACACTTAAATGATGAATGTGAGTAAATGTATTTGGAATTAATATTTCATTTGGTTGAATGATTTTGTCATATCAATTTAAAGCTCTATCTAAATTCTTATACAAAAGTATAAGGAAAGAACCTTAAACCACATGACTAATCAACTCAACAAATTAAACAAAGTATGAATGCATGTCTTTTTAATAAAAAAAGTGGGTTTTTTATTCATTAGCTAAGTACACATTCATATGCATAAAAATTTTAAGCAAGTATGTCGCCAATGTTCTACACTAAGGGAACGAGGCAAAAACCTCCTTAGGGCTACTTAAAGTCGTGCGTCCTTGGGATGTCTAGACTAATATACCTGCTATCCTTAGAGACATATGGATGTATAAACAACTACAAGAATAGAAAGCCATGCAAAAATTGTATTTTGATTTGATTGATTTATTTTTGAGTAAATGAATCAAAGTTCTTTCTAAATTCTAATGTTAAAATGCATAAGAATGAAATCAAGCAGGTACGTTGCCATTGTTTCCTACCAAGAGAATGAGGTAGGAACCTCCTTAGGGCTACTTAAAGTTGAGCATCCCTAGGATGTCTAGACTAATATATCTACTAACATTCTTACTTATACAAATCAACACATGAATGTAAGGACGAGACTTTATTTCATACACTAAATTTATATTCACTTGCATTTCCTATGTATATATACCTAAAGTTACAATATATATATGTATATTCATTCATTAATAAACTTTTAAAAATATATTTGAGATTTAATAGTGATACTAGCCACATATATTTTTAATTAAGCCAACACATGCAAATTAACATAAAGGAAATCATTTTTTTATTTTATTAATTTGAAAGACATGAATGCATGAGTATAAGTGGCATAAAATATTTTTAGTATGAATGGAAGGAAATAAAATAACACAAGTATGTGATTTCTTTTAATCCAACTAAGTCCTAAGGACAATCATACTAAACAAACTCATTTAAGATGAACCAAAGTTTCTTAAAGCCACTTTTGATCTTTATGTTTGGTTTGAGTTAAGGAATGTGAAAGAGGTTTGCTAATCTGAATCCCATCCCCAATGTGTGAGTTAATTTAGTTTAATGAAGATCAATTAGGTTGATTATATGTCTTAATTATATTGAGGTATGAATTAAGTCCATTAATTAAGCTTTACCTACATCACCTTAAGCTAATTAACTAAATAATGATGAGCCAACTTGAGATGCAACCACATAAAAAGTAAATTGATAATGCTCCTAAGAAATGAAAGGGGCCTAATGCAATTGGCTCATAATTAATAGTTAATTAAGCCTAAGGAGCTCACTTAACTACTTTTATGGTTTTCTCATATATGTAAGCTAACCATAATTTTATTATCTCTCTCTTTAGGTTATTGAACACCCAAAGAGCTACCCAAGATTGATTAAATAAATTTTGGTTGTAAATGAATGGATTTTAAATTAATTTCATTAAGCCTTTGATTAATTGATTAAATTCTTTGATTATGTTTTAATTAGAATGGTGAAACTAACTTAGGGAAAGGGATCAAGGAAGAGGCCTCAATCCTAATCCCTAAGTCATTTTAAACACATAATTAGGCTCTGAAATAATTAGGTTTTCTCTTATTTTAATTGGTTAATTGAATGTATAATTAATTATTTAAGCTTTTTTTAATTAACCTGAAACAAATGAAAAGGCTTAATGAAATGGTTATAAGGAATGAATCCAAACCACTTCCCCAAGACTTTACACTATCAATAGAGGATAATGATCTTAATTAATTAAATAAACCATTATTAATTTGCTTAATCCAATGATTTCCCTAATTAACTATCCAATAAATTTCAAGAAAAATAGGGGAGGCAAAGATCATCCCCCTAAATGTCTCTGGAAAACTTAAAATTAATTGGGCAACTAATCAGAGAGTAATTATGCTAATTAAATTTTTAATTAAACTATAATTAAGCATATATTACTTTTCCAAATTAATTAATCATAATTTGAATAGATTCTACTCTAAAATATCTTCAAAATGAGCCCTCTTTTGTACTTTTTGGATTTTTCTAGGATTAGTTATGATATTTGAAAGTTCAGCCTTAAAAATAGATTAATTAAGCCTTAATCCCATCAGGGCACGTGGCAGCTGACATGGCGCACTTTCCACGTGGCGATGGGATTGGTTACTTAGGTTGTCACATCCACTATTGACTCGAATTACAGTGGACCTATCCCCATGGACCGTGATCTTCCACCTTCGTGAGCGGTGAAAGACGGATGTTGTCTGTCTTTCCCTATTCAATTTGAGCTCACCCGAGCTAGGATTGCCTCCAAAATCATCCCACACCTTTGGGAAGGGAGACACACACATCCAACGGCTAAGATTCACTCAAATGCACATTTACTTCACAAAGGACCAAATGATTTTTACTGGGAATCTCAATTTTGCAAAATTACCTCACTAGAGCTAATGTCTGGTGGTTCGAATGATTGAGGAAGCTTCGTCTGGTTGAGACGAAGCCCTACTGAGTTGCATGAGCCTTGATTTGGTATAGAGCTATCGGTCGACCAAGCCACACACATAGGAGCCTTGGCTTTGATCGAACTCTGATCTTCAGTGGTCTGAAAGGGTCAGGGATGATTTGGTTGGCTTCGATGAAGTATGAGAATGGTGTGGGTATGAGAAATTGAGATTTGGTTGAGTGAAGAAGGAGTATTGCACGGGAGAAGCTTGTCCTATTTCGACTTTGCTCAGGGAGGAGAAAAAGTTGATCGAGGAAGCTCGGGGAGGTTCTTGGGAAGTATCTAGGATATCAAAAAAGGCTTAGGGAAGTCTCAAAAATTGTAATGTATTTCTCGCTCGAATTATGGGAGTATACCCCGAAATCGAGCTTGATGGATGGATAGGATTGTTTCCAGAAATTCGATCGATTCACTATGGTCGGTTTGTCAGAGTCATCACCATGAGTGGCCAAAGCCATGTTAGGCTACAAGGGAATGGAGATTGATTTTCTTCTCCTTGTGTCCCTGGGTTCACCATGAGGGTTGGGGAGGAAAGATTACCTTTGGTCCATGGAAAGTGCTAGGTGTGTGTAGAGTGGGCTAAGGTATCTTAGGAATGCGTCATTTGGCAAGTGGAGGGCTGCTATGGGAAAGGAAAAGTAGACTTTGCTAATTATGAAGAATTCTATGCAAAGGCTTTGTTCATTGGCCAATTCCCTTGGATTGGGTCCCACTTGGATTTGACATGGCTTGGGGTTGACCAAGGGTTAGTTTGGGGTTAGGCCAGCCACCAAGATTTCATAGGTTGGCTTGGGGTGGTTTGGCTTCATTTGGTCAAAAATGAGTTCTTTTTGGGTTAGGTTGGGTTGGGTTGACCAATTAGTTAAATTGGGTTAAACCAAGGCTTGGGTTAGGTTCATATGATGATTTAGGATATTTTAGTTCAATTAGTTTTGATTAATTTGACTTAGGTTTGAATTTGACTCATTTGGATTCAAATCAAATGGGTCAAGTTGACCAATTTGATCAAGTTGGGTTGGATTAGGTGTTGAGTCAAGTTCAATTGGTTTATTGAAAGTAATTGTAGGCTTTGGTTTGGTTTAATTTGGATTTAATTTGAATTTTGGCCAATTTGACCCTTTAGGCCAATTTGGGCTAGGTTGGGTCAAGTTGATCAATCGGTCAAATTGGGCTCAATCATGGCTTTGGTCAAGTTCAATAAGTAATTTGGAGTGAACTTGAGCCATTGGTTGCAATCAATTTGGTTTAAATCATGATTTGACCCATTTTAGCTTTTTAGGCCAATTTGGGTCAACTTGGATCAAATGACCAATTGGGCTTGGTTTGGCTCAAATGAGGATTTGGTCATGTTCAATCATTGATCATAAGTGGGTTTGAGTCAATGGTTTCAATCAATTTGGCATATGGTGGGGTTTGACTAGTTTAGGTTTCATTTGGGCTAAAGGTTGACTTGGTCAAAGGACCAAGTTGACTTGGTTTGACCCAATCCAAGGTATTTGATCACCTTAGAATGATTGTTGATCATGATATGAGGTTTGAAAGGGCTTTGTTCAATCCAATTTGGGTTGGATTAGAACTTGGCTCAAAAAGGGTCTTTAGGTCATTTTGGGTCAAGTGGACCTAAATGGGTCAATTGTTAGATTTTGGCCCATTTTAAGTTTAGTTGAGCTCACATATTGATTTATGATGAAAATATAAATCCAGTTGCAATTGGTTTGGAGTTAAATGGATTTTGGTTCATATGACAATTTCAAGTCAAAAGGGATCAACATGAGTTTGACTTGGGTTTGGTTTGATAATTGTAGTTTGTGTTTATATTTGGGACAATGATTGAAAGAATTATTGAATCATGGGGAAATTCATGGCTTATGTGTTGATTTGGGTATCATTTAGCCAAGTTCAAGAATTTGGCTAAAAAGGCTAAAATTGAGAATTGATTTGATTTAGGTTTGGTTTTGGCCAGTTGGATTTATATTTCATTTATATTTGTGAATATAAATGAAGATATAAATGATTCATGAGAAAATCACTTAGGTTTGGAGTGATTTGGAAGAAAATTTGACCAAGTTGAGGGATGTAGGTCAAAAGGGCTTAAGTAGGAAATTGATTTGGTTTGATTTAGTTTGATTTGATTTGAATGATTTGAATTTAGATTTTATCTATATTTGTGAATATAAATGAAGGAATGATTGATTTATAAAGAAATCAATCAAGTTTGATTTAGTTTGAAGGGAGTTTTGGCTAAGCATATGAAGGTGGTTCATATGGCTTAGGAAGGGATTTTGGAGTTTGAATTTAATCATGGGTTTCAATCATTTGGAGTTGGATTTGATTTGGAATTTGGGTTGGATTTGATTTGAGATTGAGTTTGATAATTGAGAAAATTAATTGAATTAGGGTTGATTTGAATTTGCTGCCAAGTCCATAAGATAAAATCAAAGGGCTTAGGAAGGGATTTGGAATTTGAATTTAATCATGGGTTTCAATCATTTGATTTGGGATTGGATTTATGATCTTGGATTTGAATTTGAGGTTTGGTTTGGAAGAAGGAAGCAAGGATTGGGTTTAAGGAAATAGGGTAGGAAAGTCTTCCTAAATCCCAAAGGCATAACCTCTTTCTATGCCTAACCCTTCAAAGTATCTAGGCTTAGGTTAAGTGTTCACCTAATCACTAGAAGTGTCTTAAGACTAAGGAGTTCTTAGTATCTACAAGAGTCCTAGATCTATGATGATGAAGTTGAGAGCTCACTCCAAAAGTGAGGTCAACAAAGGGTGCCCAATAGGTGTGGTGTAACTAACTAGGTGCACCGCACATACTGGTGTTAACCGAGATGATCAACAATGTCCGAAGGATTGCAATCACTAATAGAGATGATCTACTCCTAAACCTAAGATATAAAAGGAATCAAGATCTTAGTGCAATGAAACTCAACTTATGCCAAGGGCATAAGAGAGGAAGGAAGGATCTACTGAGGGATGAGTGCATGAACCTTCCACTAAGAAAGCAGGTTCAGATTATCCATAGAGGATAAAAGTTTGACTTTGATATGATTTGGAAAGAAAATATCTGATGGGGATGAGTGCATGAACCTTCCATTAGGAAAGAAGTTTATCATCTACTAGGGATAGATTTAATTTGATTTGATGAGGTCTCCACTGGAGACAACATGATTCACATTTTGAGGGCACATCTACTAGAGATATGAGCTAAGATCTACTGAGGATAAGGTGGGTTCAATATATGGATTGAACTGGACTCCACTGGAGGGAGGATGAGATTTGATAAAATGAATCTTATCGGTGTGCGATGGATCCACTAAGAAGGGGCTAATATCAGCTTCGACCTATCTTAGATTTACAAATACCGCCCAGAGCTATCCAACCTAAGGGTTTCCTTTCAGTGTGTAATGGTCAAGTCAGGAAGAAAGCTTGTAGACTTACATCCTACTAAATAAGGGACCACTGGGGTGATCGGTTGATAGCACAATAAATCGAACCTGACCTAAGACAACTATTATGCGAATGTTGCTTTGGACTCATATCGACTCAAGAATAGTCATAATAAATTTATTTAAATTTTAAGATGGACCCTGTCGATGTGCGATGGATCCACTAAGAAGAGGCTAATATTAGCCTAGTCTTATCCATGCTATTTTGATCCAATTGATCAGAAGGCTGCTTTGATGCCAGAGTGTGCACATGGTGGGAGTAAAGGAGTGGATTACCAACCTCCCATGTGCTTGAATTTGAGCTTGAGAGGGAGTTTGAAATGTGCATTTTGACCCATAGGGTTGGGTTTGGTCTAGGGATCAAATGGGCTGACCCAAACCCATTGGGTTGGGTGCACCACTCTCCCCTAGGTCCCCTTGAGCATTTAGGAAAGCAAGTGAATGTGAAGAGGGTATGACCAAATTTCCCATGAGTTCCAAAATTTGTTCTATGTCCTGTGGGTAGATGATCATTTTACTATTTTTTTCCACTTTGACATAGTTAGGTATGTGAGAAACCAGTTTGGCCAAGTTTCATTGGATTTGGAATTCATTTGATGGTTTGCTCATGTTGACCCATTTAGGTAAAAATGGGTCAAATTGGGTCAACTTGACCAATAGGTCAAATTGGGTAAAACCAAGGGTCAGGTCAAGTTCATATGACAATTTGAAATGTTTTGGTGGCTTTGGTTTGGTTCAATTGAGATTAGTTTTGAATATGGCTCATATGACTTCATTTAGGTCAAATGGGTCAAGTTGACCTATTTGACCCATTTGACCTATTTGAGTCAATTTGAGGTAGGTTGGGTGGTTTAGGTTAGTTAGTCATATGGAGTGGATTGGTATCTTTGTTCCAATCAATTTGGGTTAAGTTCATTTGGCTCAACATGACCCCTTTAGTCATGTGGTCTAAGGTCAATAGGTTAGGTCTAGTTGGCCAATTGAGGCTTTGGTCAAGTTTGACAAGTGATTTTTAATGGACTTGACCCATTGGTTCCAATCAATTTGGCTTAGATCAAGTTTTGACACATTTTGACCCTTTAGGTCAAAATGGGTCAACTTGGGTCATGGGCCAAAGTTAGGCTCAAATGTTATTTGGTCAAGTTCAAACATAGGTCATGAGTGAACTTAGATCAATGGTTTTAATCAATTTATCCTATGGTGAATTTGGCTATAAGTTTTTTTTTAGGTTATGTTGACTTGGTCAACCCTTAGGTTTGACTTAGTTTGACCCAATTTGATTGATTGATCATCCCATGATGATTGATCATAATGAGAGGAATATATGAGTTTGGTTCAATCCAATTTGGTTAGGATTAGAATTTGGCTCATAAGGATACTTTAGGTCACTTTGGGTCAAGTGAGCCTAAGTGGGTCAAATGGCTTGGTCAAAGCTTGATTTGAAGTTGATTGATCTTGTATATGGACTTATGATTGAAATATAAATCCATTTACAAGTGGTTTGAAGTCAAATGGGTTTTGATCCATTTGAAAATTTAATATTCAAAGGAGAATAAGTTTTGGTTTGATTTTGAACTAGGTTTTGATTGAGTTATCAAAATTTGGATTTATGTATGAGCTTATGATTGTAGGGTTGATTAAACTATGAGAGAAAATCAAGGGTTTGGCTTGATTTGAAAATGATTTGGCTAAGTTCAAAGTTTTGACTTGAAAGGCTTAGATTGGATTTTGAGTTGATTTGAGTTTGATTTTTGGAATAAGTTTTGATTGTTTGAATTTATATTTCATTTATATATGTGAATATAAATGAGAATATAAATGGATCATGAGAAAATTTAAATGATTTGAAATGGTTTAATCATGATTTGGGCTAAGTCGATTAAGAAGGATTTTAAAGGACTTAAGAAAATTTAGAGTAGGGATTTGAATTTTTGAATTTGGTTTGATTGATTTATATTTATATTTCATTTATATATGTGAATATAAATGAGAATATAAATGAATTAGAAAATCATGACTTTGATATGGTTTGATTAAGATCTTGGATAAGTTCATTAATGGAAAATTAATGACTTAAGGAGGTTTTGAATTGGGAATTTAATTTTTGCCTTTGATTTGATTGATTTATATTTATATTTCATTTATATATGTGAATATAAATGAGAATATAAATGAGTTTTGAGAAAATCCCATGAATTTGAAATGGTTTGATCAAGTTTTAAAGCAAGTCCATTAATGGAAAATTAAGGGACCTAAGGAGAATTTCATGAATTTTAAATTTGGAATTTAATTTTTGCCTTTGATTTGATTGATTGATATTTATATTTCATTTATATATGTGAATATAAATGACAATATAAATGAGTTTTGAGAAAATCCCAAGGATTTGAAATGGTTTGATCAAAGTTTAGGCTAAGTCCATTAATGGAAAATTAAGGAATTTAGGAAAATTTAATGAATTTATTTGGAATTCTGAGTTTAGTTTGATTGATTTGAATTTATATTTCATTTATATATGTGAATATAAATGAGAATATAAATGAAAATGAGAAAATCAAAGATTTGATATGGTTTTGATCAAGATTTTGGTTAAGTCCTTCGGAAGATTATGGACTTAGGCAAAATTTGGACTTAGGAATTTTTGATGGATTTTGGTCATGGGTTTTGATCATAGATTTCAGTCATGGATTTTAATCATGGAATTTATTTGAGTTTGGAGAAAATTAAATAGAATTGATTTGAAGTTTGACTTGAAAGAAGGAAAGTGAGGAATGGTTTAAGTTAAGGGTAGGGAATTTCCTAACACCCCTAAGTCATGACCCATTCCTTTGGCTAAACCTTCTAAGTCTTCTAGAGCTAGGTTTGAGTGTCCACCTAATCATTGGATGTGTCTTAAGACTAAGGAATTCTTAAAGTTTAAAAGGAGTCCTATGTCTAAGATGGAGGGGTTGAGAGCTCATTCTAAAAATGAGGTCAAGAAAGGGCGCCCGATAGGTGTGGTGACCACCAGAATACAAGACATATTGTTGAAAATGATCAACAACACCAAAAGATCACAAGCACTAATAACTAATCTATCTTAACCCAAGTATAGAAAGAATCTGAGCTTAATGCAATGTGGCTCTACTTATGTCCAAGACATAAGAGAGTGGGAATAATCCACTAAGGGATAGAGTGTGAACCTTCCACTAGGGAAGCAGTTTCAAGTCATCCACAAAAAGGGATGAAAAGTTTGATTTGATTCCACTGAGGAGAAAAAGATCTGATTTGTTCCACTAGGGAAGAGGGTTGAATTTGTTTTTAATTTTGTTAGGTTTGATTTTTTATTTTTATTTTTTTTAGATGAGCCCTATTGGTTTGCAATAGACTGCACTAAGTAGGAGCCATGGAGGCTAAGACCCAACCGACTAATCCAAAGTGGTACCATTAAACACATAGTAACTAGCCAACCAAAGGGAAAATGCCTTTCAAGATGCAACAGTAAGGAAGAAAGCATAGTAGACTTACATCCTGCAAAGTAAAGATCAGTTGCTGGGGTAATTTACTGGCAAGACAATAGATTGAATCCAACCTAAGACTGACTATTAAGTGATTGCGGCTAGGGGACTTAGATCAACTCACAGATAGTCAAAATTGATTTCATTTTTCAAATTTGTTTATTTTGATTATGATGGATTCCATTGGTATGAACTAATGAGTAGGACATGGAGGCCTAACCTAACCATTTACCAATTCAAAAGAGTAGTCTACCAACCACTAGGACTATCCAACCAAAATGCCTTTTGGTATATAATGGTCAAGCTGGAAGAAAGCATGGGGACTCACATCTTCCACAAAAACCGTGATTGGTTGCTTTTGGGCAACAAATCAACCATACCTAAGGACTATTGAGTGAATGCTGGGACTTAAATCAGCTCAAAGATAGTCAAGATCAATTTCATTTTAAATTTATTTTAATGATTCCATTGGTTTGAATGGATCGAGAAGGAGCTTCTAGACCTATCTCAATCAACCAAAGGGAGTAGCTCACGATGGGAGAACTATGCAACCAAAGGAGTTCCTTTCAGTTTGCAATGATCAATTCAAGGGAAGAAAGTATGGGGACTCACATCTTCCACTAGAAAAACACCACTGGGGTGACTGGTTACTTTGGGCAATAAATCAAACTTGACCTAACGCTGCCTGCCAGTTTGCGACAATCATTCTAGAAAGAATGCGTCATAGTCTTATATCTTCCAAAGTGGAATGACTGGTGGGGTAACCTACTTATGAAAAAAATAGATTGAACCTGACCTAAGGGCGACTACGGAGTGAGTACTGACCCAAGGATTTATCTCAACTCGTAGTGCAATTTAAGGGAATTCTCAGACATTGCCCTAAAGATAAGATGCCCGCTTGGGAGAAGGGCCCCTTTGGGGCTTGAATTCTAATCCACAAGCAATTTATTTATTTTATTTTAGTTAGTTCATTTTAACGTGGACCCTGTTGGTTTGCAAGGGATCAAACTGAGAAGGAGCTTATATCAGCCTAGACCTATCTTAGATTTACTGAACAAAGAAAAAATATGTGCATCAGCTGAACAAATTTTCTAACCACAAGGGTGACTACTAGGAAAGGGGGAATGTCTAATCTAAAAGTAACCCGGGTACTGTCTAAATGAGGTCACAAAAGGTTTTGATCCAAATAGAGTTCCCACAGGGGATGGGACTGTTAAGGGCTTAATCCAACACCCTGGAGAAGATGACATGGCTAGTCATATATCTAATAGGTATTCGGTGTCCAACTCAAGGAGAAAGCATGGGGACTCATATTTGCCAAGAGTGGTGTACTCACCAGGTGAGTCACTATCAGCATAACAAACATCAACCAACCTAAGGTACCCGTTGATTTGCAATAATCAATCTAGGAAGAAAGCTCGGGGACTCACATCCTCCTATAGCGAACTGACTGTTGGGATAGTCTATCTTCGGTGTGCATCCCACCTAGGGCTTACTGAGTGAATGCCACTGGGGGACTTATATCAGCTCAAAAGTATTCAAGAGGAAAGGAGCCTCTGGGGGACTTATCCTAAACCTCAAATATACTCAACCTAGTTAGAGCATGATAACTCATTCAAGAAGAAAGCACAGGGACTTACATCTTCTTAAATAAAGTCAACATGAGGTAGCTTACTAGCTAGGTAGTGAAGACTACCATTCTAACAGGGCACTCATTGATTTGCAATGGTCAGGTTAGGAAGAAAGTGCGGGCACTCACATCTTCCAAATAAGTAACCATTGGGGTGACATATTAGGTAGCATGTAGACCGACCGAGCAAACTAATGAGTGAGTGCCATAAGGGGGCTTGCTCCCACATCAAATAGCTCAAGATAAAAGATTTGTGTTTGATTTTATACATGTGTTAAAAGGAATAGAATGCCTCTAGGGGACTCTTACACCTACCTTAAACACACTAGGGGTTTGATAAAACAATTCCATGGATGGAAAAAGGATTCCCACTAAGAAATGATGTCACTTGGGTTCTCTCACACTTAACTTAGTTATGCTAATCGAAATAGGATTCCTCTTGGGTTCTCTTATACCTATTCTAAAAGCATCGAGAGATTGTGTTTATGTTGTGAAAGAGGGATAGAATGACACTTGGGGACTCTTACACCTACCTTAGATACATCACGGTCGCAAAATAAGCAAACAACGCTTCGAAAGAAGAAAAGATTTGATGAATGGAATCAAATTTTGTTCTTTTTTAATGATTATTTTCAAACATGATTTATTTCATGGGTAGTATTTCCTTAAATAGAGCCCATTAATTGGAAGCATCGGGTGTTCCCCTTTACAATCAATACGCATATAAGATCCTTCTTGGTAGGCCTTCTATGACATAGGGCCTTCCCAAGTGGGTTCAAACTTGCCTCCCATCTTTGATGGAAACAATTTGGTCTTTAGACTAACACAAGTTCTCCTACTTGGAAAGACCTAGGTAGACCAGCTTATGTGAGCTTGAATCATTTTGGCTTGATACTCGAGGTTCTGGACTCCGTAGCTCTCTCCAAACCTTTGAACTCTTCTAACTGCAACTTTGCATTCTGCTCAGAAGTGATCTTGTTACCCAATGCTATCCTTAGTGATAGGAATTGAACTTCTATAGGAAAAATGGCTTCAGACCCATACACTAAGGAAAATGGGGTGATTGAGTGGAGTTCTGATGCGAGCCCACAAAGCTTCAACCAACTGCTCATTCCACTATTGTTTATTATCATCAAGAGTCTTCTTCAGTATATGGATGAGAGTTTTGTTGAATGCTTCTACTAAGCCATTTTCTCTCGGGTAGTAGATGGTGGAGTATCTCCAATCTATACCGTGTCTCCTGGCGAAGCTGTTGATCTTCATGCTTTTGAATGCACATTATTGGATATAAATCGATTCAACCTATATATAATGATATGGTTCTAAAAAATAAAAGCACATGTTGAGCTGTGACCTCTCTAAGTGGGATGGCTTCCGCCCACTTGGAAAGTAATTAGTGGCAGCTAAGATGAATCGATGCCCCTTAGAAAATTGAGGATTGATCGGACCCATTATGTTAGTACCCCAACACTCAAATGGCCATGAAGCCAATGTAGGGTGTAGAATGTTGGGTGGCTGGTGGAGGACCACACCGTGCACCTAACATTGATGGCATCTCCTAGCTACATCCATGCAATCTGTGATCATTGAAGGCCGGTAATATCCAAGTCTTTTGATCTTCATCTTCATCTTTGGACCGGAGTGACGGGCTCCGCATAGACCTGAATGTACCTCAGTTATAATGCCATGAGCTTCGCATTTGTCTAAATAACGTAACCACATCTGGTCAAAGGATCGGCGGTATAGGGTGCCATCAACAAGAGCATAAGAGAGAGCTCTCTATTTCTCCTGATGGGCTTGTGACTTTTCTTGAGGTAGTTTGCCAGTGTTCAAGTAATCTATGAATGGTTGCCTCCAATCCAGCTCCTTATCCATTTTGGAAACGACAACCTCCCCTTCAAGAGAAAGTCTCTTGATGAGTCCAGCATCAATAATGGATAGGACTTGTCTGTTTTGGACCCTTATTGAAATGGACTCATCTTCGGACATGCCAATTCTTTGGCAAGTTTGGCCAAAGCGCATCGCTGTCTCAAGGAACCTTGTAGATGGTGACTTTGAGAATCTGGGTCAATAGCTTCATGACATACTGTAGATAAGCGGGTTTAAGAACCTGTAGACCCATCAACTGTTGATGACCAACCGAGAATCCCCAAAGATGTTGATGCTGACACAATATGATGGCTAACTGCACCAATCAAATCAAAGCCTCATACTGCCTTTGTTGGTGCAGGAAAAGATAGTATGAGAATCTCATCACATCACTTGGAGTTAGAAGAACTATTCCTACCCCGCTTTCCGGAGAATAGATTGTGGTGCTTCCCTTGTGAAAAGAAAGCACCATAAAATACATCTCCCATCGGGGTTGCCTCCCTAAGTTCATGATTTGTTCATGAGGAGCCACTAAGCAGAATCGAAGAAGTGGGTGTCGCTAAGAAAAGTCATCCTTTATCACATGGAGGGTATGAATGTGATATCAAACTAGTATCATGGACAGAGCCAAACATCCGGAAGCATGTCATGAGGTACCGCAATGATTTATTCTGAGATCAAGTTCACCTTATGAGAAAGCATATAATGCCATAGCTTTGGGAAGCAAAGATCAAAGCAGAAATATTTCAATAGGTGGATAGTTTGTTTTAGGGGATTAGATGATCGAGAGAGAGTGCTCTCCTTCCTTCATCTTGGCTTGCCAGAGCACCGAGAGAGTCGCCAATGCAAGAGTGTAAAGGATGAGTACCGGATAATGCTAGAACTGGTGGCTTCACCAAGATACTCTTTGATATCTTCAATGCATCGCACTTGTCATCCCATTTGAACTTGGCATCCTTTTAAAAAGTGATGAAATGGCTTGCATCTCCGATAGGTTTGAGATAAAGTGTCTTAGATAATACATCCTTGAAAGGATCCGAGTTGAGTTAAACTGAGGTGGCATTTCTAAGATAGCTTAATTTTTTAAGGATCTATTTCTATTCCCCTGTCAAACAACAAACCCAAGAATTTTCCAAGCTACTCAATGCACACTGTGGGATTCATTTTGAGGTTATATTATCTTAACTATTCAAAAACTACTCTCAAGTCAAAGAGGTGGTCTTCTTTCTTTGCTTTTGACTACTAGATCATCAATGTAGCACTCAACCCGATGATGGATGAGTTCAAGATTGAGTCATGCCCGTATGTAGCACTAGCATTTTCCGAAAAGGCATGACCTATTAAGATTCCAATCGTGGTTCAAAATAGTGTTTTTTCATCTTCAGGAGACATCTTGATTTGTTTATAGCCAGATGATCCATCTATGAAAGAGAAAATTGCATGAGATGAGGCAATGTCTACCATCAAATTTGGCATTGGAAGAGGAAACTCATCCTTAGGACATGCCTTGTTTAAGTCCCTAAAATCGACGCAAATGTGAATTTGGCCATTATTCTTCTTAACTGGGATGACACTAGCTAACCGTAGATATTTTCTTCCTGATAAATTGGCATCAAGCTTGAATTTCTAAATGACCTATTGTTCAATTTCTAATCGCATGCTAGGAGCTTGCTTGTGAGGTAACAGATCTATTGCTAGCTTGTGGACTACTATATCAGGAGATAATCCAAGCATTTCTTCATAACTCCATGAGAAGTAGTCTTTAAACTCAGTCAATAGCCTAACTAAGTCATTGGTTTCTTCTTCATTCAACAATGAACTCATGTATGTCGGAATTTTCCCTCGAGGTTGATTTCTTTATGTTTGTCGATTATTGAATGAATTTCTTCTTCAAATTATGGTGGTGCCTCTTTGACTTGGAGATCATTTGGATCATTTGAAGTTTCTAAGCACACATTCTCATAAGAGTTAGGGATGTGTGAGAAGAACCTATCGAATTCCAAATGGTTGGTAACAACTAAGAATAATCTTCATCATCAGAACCTTACAATCAATCCTAGTCTTCCTCTTGATTGTGCTTCCCTGCCTGTATTGTTCCATAGCTTTTTGAAGTATTCTGACCTGTGCTTAGACCATGTGTAAGGAACTAAACCTTTATGTATAAGATTTTGAACACAAGGTGAGTAAAAATCAAAAGGTAATTCCATTAATTCTTTACAAGTATCTTCCTCAAGTCTACATCAACTGGCTTGAGGAGGATGATCCCAAAAGAACTCTTCATGTCAAGGAAGACTTGGGGACTTCTTAACTACTAAACCTTCAACTTTGAGATGTAAGTGAGGTAAGAGCTCACCCAATGTCAATAGTTTCACATAAACCGATGAATACTCACTTTGCTTGGAGGAATGGTTTCTTCAGTCAAAAGTCACCTCCAATGGAACCCCCGAGGTTGTATACTAATCACATTAGACTCTTTGAGTTAGATTCCAAGTCTATGTGAATAGTAGGGGTACTCCTGAACTGAACATCACCTATTGTCAATGCCAACTGGGTTCTCCCACCTCCTGAACGCTCTATTTCTTACCTCATTTTCTGTAGAGGTTGAGCCATCCTACCCACATATCCATATGATGAATGAACTGTGGGTGGAATGTGATATGGAGATCTATTTCTTCTTCAATTTCTTATGTACTTGAACTTTCCTTTTCTTTTCATTTTATTTTATATTTTCTTTTCTTCATTTTCTTTTATTTTGACTTTGCATTTGAATCTCCAAGTTCTCACATGGGTGTGTTGAGGAAGATAGTAGGTCTATCCTCATAAATCTCAACTTCTATGAAAATGGCTTTTCATCTCTCATGATATGACTCAATTCCATCTTTGAACTTAATGCATCAGGAAGAGAGGATGTAATTCATCTTGTTAATGTATCAAGGCCTACCAAGCAAAGCTAAATGAAGAAATGACATGTAGAACTTGGCTTCCGCCTTCAGTCACCCATTCCAATGGTAACACTATGTGAACCCAAAGCGCCACCTTGATCATTGATTCCTCTGATCATCCCATCTCCTGTGAGTGAGATGTCAATCTTCAAATAAACAAGGTTCTTGACTATAATGTTCACCATGCACCAATCCATGAGAACCTTGGCATCAAATGATGTCATTCCAAGATGTATGTGTGACCCAAGTCTTGAAGAAGAATATGTGAAGGGGATCAATTTTGCATAATTAGACTTGAAGAGTTATCATTAGAATAAGACAACCCATCAAGAAACATATATATAATTCAAACTAGCTTTGTTCTTTAATTTCTTGGAATTATTTGGAGGTATAAAGTAGAAGTCAAGTAGAGTGAGTGAGGGGGATTTGATGCTCATCCACCGATACAAGAGTTCTACTAGTAAAAAGAAACATAAGAGCTAAATAAGAAGTCACGGTATGGGAAGCTACAAGGTGAGGTCGGACATATGGGTATGCTAAAGGCTATCCCATGACATATGTCTTGCTTGCCGCCGCCGAAGCTCCCACTTCCTAGAGTTGGCAGACAACTTGCAAACCTTCCTTGGTGTTGATTTGAGTGAACCCGCAAGGAAAGTTTTGATCTTATGAATGTCTTTCTTAAAGGTTTTAGACAAAGAAATGTCCCAACCTTCTTTAATTTTGGTTGGATCATATGTATCCCCAAGGATTATCCTAATAGAACTAGAAGGTTGTCCACAAGGTATTCCTTTGGGATAACTACAACACTGATCATGAAACTATGTTCAAGCTAGTCCTTGTATGTGAAGCAATCCTCCAAAATGTGGAAGATAGCAGGTAAGGGCAAAAGTTTGATCATGACTTTTGCCTACTTCCTCCTCCCTAGTTCTTTAAAAAATCAAGTTTCTTTAAGAGATTCTTAAAGATCTTCTAATTACCTCCCTCTTAAAAGAATAAGGTTTGTTTAACTTATCTAAAAGAGTAGGTGGACCATAGCTACCTGACTGGATATGCATGATTCCACTACTGTGGCAGGTGGTTGGTTGGGCCATGGAGGCTGGGTGGAAGAGGTTTCTGGTGGCAAAGGAGGTGGAGGTTGCTAAGGTCGTGGTCTCTCAGATCTCTAGCTTATTTCCCTCATTAACCGCTACTACTGGCTTCTTTTCATAAACCATGGCTTTAGTAATGATCTAAAAAGTCAACTATTTGGACTCTCCTTGTAGACTAGCCACCTTGTTGATTAGCTTCTCAAATATCTTAATAGTGAAGCCCTTAAGCATGAAGATGACCGGGCCATGGATATTCTTCAAGAGAATCTAAATGTCATGTCTCAAATAGTGGTTCACACTTCATAAGTTATGCCATCGAGAATATAATCAACAAGTGACTAACTAGTGTTGTGCTACAAATGAGATCACATATAAGTAACCCTTTAAGCTCCAAGAAATCTCTTGATGAGAGCTATGACTCAAAGAAATGTCTTTATCAATTAGTAATTTAACATACCAATCAAAAGCAATACCCACTAGGCTACTAACAAAGAGTCTAAAGAGTAAAGCATCGCTACCACCTGCATTGCAACAATTGGCCCTGAAGTGTGCTATGGGTTGCCTTGGGTTTCCACTGCCATCAAAGCTTTTGAAGGAAGGAGGCACGAAACCCTTAGGATACTAGATAACATCAAATTCCTCTAGGTAGGGTCTACACTTTGGAACTGATGATCCTCCCCGGGCTTGAGCCAAAGCTTCCTTCACCTACTGCTCAACCATTAATTTTAGATCTTTTTCTTATATGGAGGTACTATCCACTACCTTCTTATACATGCTAGTTCTACCTTGCTCAACTGGAGGTAGAGTCTTGGCTGGGTCCAAGACATGCAATAACTCAAGCTGACTGACATTGACTGTAATAAGATGATCCAGAGGGGCTTATTTTTGAAGCACTGATACTGCTGCTAACAAGTCCTATAACTGATGTGGCATCCTATCAATCTACTCATCCTTCTTCCATAACTACTATCAAAGGTGTTGGATGATTCTGTGGTATCCTCTTGATCAACCTCATCACCTTCCATGGCCTGTTGTTCCCTAAGGAGAGATCCTCTAGTGTCAACCATGCAGACTCACGCTAAATCTCTTAACAAGTCATCCTCGTAAGGGCCAAAATTGACCTTCTCCTCATCTGACCAAGCGTACCCCAATATCTCCTTACCCTCCATGAAATAATGTGCAACTATCTCATCTAAGGAATGATCTAACTCAGCAGGTACAAATAGAAGTGATGTGATCATTATGTAGAGGCACCGACCTCACCTATAAGTGAGAGTCAATCTGGACCATCACTAGAATGATACTCGAGCTACTATGTAAGAGGGTAACAATCTTAGGATGATCCTCTACCAAATCAACTCATCTATGAATAACTATCACCATACATCATGTATGGGGAGTTGGTGAAGGAATGACCACGATGGGGGTACTCCTTGCACCACCACTGGGGTGGTTGAGCAGAGAGCTCCACCTCAATGGGTGGTGAAGGAGGGTAGGATCAGCCATAGCTGATCACCAATGCGCGCTTTTCTCGTGATTCGACTTCATGGCCTTAGAAATGGGAGATGTTGTAACCTGCATCATGGTGGACGAGGGTAGGAAGGGGTGGAGAAACCAGAACTCTCTGCAGTGAATTACCCTCCATGGTGGTGGTCAATGAGAAGAATATCAATATGGCGGTACACCGATAAAATTTAACCAAAGTGGATCAGATGGTTGAACCTTCATCGCTCTACTAGTAATGTGTGATGTATGGCCTCATGGGTGCTCTCGATGAATCGCTTCTACATGGGGATAATGATTGAAGGTCAATGTGCACTCGAGCCTCAGATGCTACTGGCCTAAATAGATCTGAGGTCAGATGACCTCCTACTCATAGAAACTGATGAATGCAAGTGCACCACTAGAGGTGATGAATCCATCCTCGCATCCTCTGCCATCTAGAGAGGGATGAAACTAGTTTTATAACTGGTGATGTGAAATGGGAGACTCATCCATGGTCATGAAGCCACGCTTCTAGCTCAGCTATCAGTGTGGAACCGTTTGATCATACAATTCTTGTTCCTACGCTGGGTAAAGGTAGGATGGGAGGAGTGCAACTAGACCCATACTCAAATGTTGGGGAGGCAAGCCCTAAAACTAGGGGAGCTTTACCCTTGGAGGGTACAGATGGTAGGGTACTAGCTCGCATTGGGGAAACATAAGCAACTCTAGGATGAACTACAACTGGAGCTGGAACTATCGGTACTACTAGCACTGTAATAGTTGAAGTTTGTGGTACTTCCATAGCTTTCCTCTTCAGTGAGGAGGTATTAGAATCATAAGGTAAGTCTATCCTGATGACGCTCGGTCACCTTGGTCTGCTAATGGTGAGGGGAATGCCCTCACAAGTGATCGCCCCTCAAATCCCTACCAAAGTGAATCGTATGGTCCAAATGGGGAAGTCACCGATCTAAAGCTAGATCCATACCATGGGGAAGGTAAGACAAACTCAACCCCATTTCCAAAACTATAGTAAATTGAAATTGAACTATCTGATCGTAAAGAATCAGAATGAGAAATGAACTTGCATTTTTGTCTCCATAGATTTTGAATTTGAATTTTGAAATTTTGAACCCACATCTAACAACTTGGAAGTGTTAAGTTGGGTTCAAATGGATTTGAGAAGATTGATTGAAAGAAGAATTTGAATCTGAACCCAACTTTAACAAATTTAGGTATGTTGAAATTTGGATTCAAAATTTTTGATAGGGATGCTTCCATAGGTTCATTTTGTTTTGAATTTGAATTTATGATTTTGAGGACCCTTTCCTTTAACAAATTTGGGTATGTTAAAGTAAGGGTCAAATTGATTTTGTTTTTATTTGATTGTTTTAGATTACTTAGAAAAATTAGGTATGTTAAGTGGAGTGAAAGTGATTATTTCTTTTTATGAATTTTGTTTTATTTTAAAAACTTGGAATTCTTCACTTAACAAATTTAGGTATGCTAAGGGAAGGATCTAAGTATGTTTTGTTTAATTTTTAAAAATAGGACACTTAGAAAATTTAGGTATGCTAAGGAAATCCTAAGTGTCTTATTTTTGTTTTGATGTTATTAATTTTGAAAAGGGTAGGATCTTTAGCAAATTTGGTATACTAAGGGGATCATAACGTGTTTCATTTTATTTTTATGTATTTTTGAAAGTGGAGACTTAACTTTAGCAAATTTGGTATGCTAAACATGAAGTCCCACTTAATTTTATGAAGTGGAAATTTCACTTAGCAAATTTGGATATGCTAAATGAAATTCCAAATGGTGTGTTCAAAATTTTTGATTTTATTTTGGTTTTGAAAATGAAAACTTCTCCATAGCAAATTTGGTATGCTAAGGAAAGAAGTTCCAAAGGTGTTTGAGAAATTTTGTTTTGACTTTGGAAACTCTCCTTAGCAAATTTGAGTATGCTACGTGAGGCTCCAAGTGTATTTGAAAAATATTTGATTTTGGGTTTGGAAATTTCACTTAGAAAATTTGAATATGCTAAATGAAATTCCAAATATGTGTTTGAAAATTTTTTGGATTTTGAATTTGGAGACTTCACTTAATAAATTTAGGTATGTTAAATGAATTTCTAAATGTGCTTTGAAAACTTTTGGATTTTGATTTGAAGACTTTACTTAACAAATTTGGATATGTTAAATGAAGTTCCAAAATATGTTTGAAAATTTTGAATTTTGGGATTTGGAGACTTCACTTAAAAAATTTGGGTATGTTAAGTGAGGTTCCAAAGGTGTTTAAAAATTTTGAATTTTGGGATTTGGAGACTCCACTTAACAAATTTTTAGTATGTTAAGTGAGGTTCCAAATGTGTTTGAAAGTTTTGAATTTTTAATTTGGAAACTTCACTTAACAAATTTTGGTATGTTAAATGAAATTCCAAAATGTGTTTTGAAAATTTTTAGTTTTGGATTTGGAAACTTTACTTAGCAAATTTGAGTATGCTAAATGAAGTTCCAAAATTATTTGAATTTTTTTTTGAATTTGGATTTAGAGACTTTACTTGGCAAATTTGAGTATGCTAAATGAGGTTTAAAAAAAGTATTTTTGAAAATTTTGAATTTTGAATTTGGAGACTTTACTTAACAAGTTTGAGTATGCTAAATGAAGTTTTAAAGTATGTTTGAAATTTTTTGGTATTTTGAATTTGGAGACTTCACTTAACAAATTTAGGTATGTTAAATGAAATTCCAAATGTGTTTGAAATTTTTTGGATTTTGGATTTGGAAACTTCACTTAGCAAATTTGAGTATGCTAAATGAAGTTCCAAAGTATGTTCAAATTTTTTTGATTTTGACTTGAAAACTTTACTTAGCAAATTTGAGTATGTTAAATGAAGTTCCAAGTATGTGTTTGAAAATTTTAAAATGTGATTATTGATTTTGATTTAGGATTTGAAATCTTTACTTAACAAATTTGGGTATGTTAAGTGAAATTCCAAATGTGTTTTGAAAAGTTTTCAAATATGATTGTTGATTTTGGAAAGATAGCTAGTTATTTATTTAGAAAGATACTAAGTCCTAAACTCAAAAGAGACTAGATCATGTAAAGGGACATGCAAATGACCTAAATGTAATTCAATTCAAATTTCATTTTATTTTATTTTAGACAATTATTTTGAACTAATAGGATTCATATGACTAATGCATGAGAAAGAAGATTACCAAAATCAAAAGAAGAGGAGGTGAGTTTCCACCATATAAAAATGTTCTTTGGCAAAGGTGGAATCCATCCAAATCAAGAGTGAAATAAGATGCATTTGTGCATGATATTATAAATAAATGCTCATCCAAATGTGGGTTGCTAATTCTTTTTATCTTGATTTTAAACCTAAGCTTTAGGTGAAGTTATGAGTTGTTTAATTTTAATTTGAGTTGTTAGGTTGGGTAAAGATTTATTTTTCCCTAAAGAGCCTAATCCACATCTAGGCCATACATAAAGCAAGAAAGAAACTAGGAAAATCATGGCACATAATGCAAAAGCTAAACAAATTATCAACCAATTTATAAAGCTAGCCACAAAAAGAATAAATACCATTGGGTGAATAAGACAACCAAAATTATCAGGCTCTACCTTATACAACTCATTACAAATGAATTAAATTACAACTAAGCAAGGAATTCATTGTTATGGGTCTTCAAGCTTTATTCTTCTTCTTCTTTCTTTTCTTCTTCTTTTCTTCTTTCTTTCTTCTTTTGGTTCCTTCCTTTGGATGGTTGGATGGTATATGCTCCAAGGCTTCACATGGTGCATAAGATAGGATCTTATGACCAATGTTTATCCTAATCTCCATAATAATCATTCCAAAATCCTAATTGCACAAATTTACATGAAAAAGAAATGTGGAAATCTAACTAACACCTGTAAAATAAAGGTTAGTTAAAGCACACCACACAAATCCCATGCATGTATATTGGACTTATCACCCGACACATGGGTGACTAAGTTCACCTGGCCTATGGATTATGCTTAGAGGTATAAAGTGTTTGCAAGCAAAATTATTTATATTTTTAATTATGATAGCACCCCTAATGGAGGATGGATGACTAAGATCATCCAAGTTCTTCCCTTTAATCAATAGAGACCGTCCATAATCAAGGGGAAGATCCAAGCTTGATCTATCATAGAATCAAACCAAATTCAACCCACACCATCTAAAGACAGAGAGTGACAAATCTAACGGTAAAAAATTCATGGGGTGAAAATTTCTTTCACAAAGTTCCATACCACATTGATTTAATGGTTGGAAAATCCCATACCTCATCGAAGGTGTTCACCGACGCTTGATTCCCTTGGAGAAGCTTTGTCTGGTTGAGACGAAGCCTTGTTGAGAGTATGAGCACTTGAGGTTGAGTTGATCAATGTATGGACCAACTCCTCCTTGCTTGAGTCTCGACTTTGATCCAATTCAATCACCCCTTGCCTTTAGAACTGTGAGAGAGCTTAGGCAAGCGACTTGACCCTCTATGGAGTGTGCAAGAGCAATTGGATTCAAATGGAATGTAGAAGAAGTTGGAATTTCACACTACCTCCCCTATTTTTCACTGTTCAAAAGTTGAGAAAAGGAAATGGGAAGAGCTCTAGGAGGCTTAGGATCAATCTCCAATGGCTCCTATGGTTTCCTACCTTTCAATCGACCTTGAGTGAATCAAAATAGAAGTGAATTAGGGGGAGTATATCTCCCCCTTGAAGGATCAGACGACCAACAATGGACATGCTATTTTGATCCAATTGATCATAGGCTAAGGGCTGTTTGATCAGTTAGGAGTGTGCACATGGTTGGTTTGAGTCAAAGAGGGGATTGCCAACCTCCCATGTGCTTGAATTTGAGCTTGAGAGGGAGTTTGAAATGTGCATTTCGACCCATAGGGTTAGGTTTGGTCTAGGGACCAAATGGGCTGACCCAAACCCATTGTGTTGGGTGCACCACTCTCCCCTAGGTCTCCTTGAGCTTTTAAGAAAGCTTTAAGTGAATGTGAAGAGGGTATGACCAAATTACCCATGAGTTAAGCCAAAATTTATTCTATGGCCTAGGGGTAGGATGGTCATTTTACTATTTTTCCACTTTGGACATGTTGGGTATGTGGAGAAACTAGGTTTGGCCAAGTTTCATTGGATTTGGAATTCATTTGATAGGGTTCGGCTCATGTTAACCCATTTAGGTCAAAATGGGTCAACTTGGGTCAAGTTCATATGACTATTTGAAATATTTTGGTGGCTTTGGTTTGGTTCAATTTGGATCAGTTTTGAATATGGCTCATATGACTTCATTTAGGTCAAATGGGTCAAGTTGACCTATTTGACCCATTTGACCTATTTGAGGTAAAGGTAGTTTAGTTAGGTTAGTTATATGGAGTGAATTGGTATCTTTGTTTCCAATCAATTTGGGTTAAGTTCAATTTTGGCTCAACATGACCCCTTTAGGTCATATTAGGTCTAAGGTCAATTGGGCTAGGTTAGGTCTAGTTGGCCAATTGAGGCTTTGGTCAAGTTTGACAAGTGATTTTGAATGGACTTGACCCATTGGTTCCAATCAATTTGGCTTAGATCAAGTTTTGACACATTTTGACCCTAAAGGTCAAAATAGGTCAACTTGGGTCAAGTGGGCTAGGTTTGGCTCAAATGTTGGCTTGGTCAAGTTCAAACATAGGTCATGAGTGAACTTAGATCAATGGTTTCAATCAATTTGGCATATGGTGGAATTTGGCTATATTAGGTTTCATTTTGGGTTAACTGTTGGCTTGATCAACCCTTAGGTTTGACTTGGTTTGACCCAATTTGATTGATTGATCATCCCATAATGATTGTTGATCATAATGAGAGGGATATATGAGTTTGGTTCAATCCAATTTGGTTAGGATTAGAATTTGGCTCATAAGGGTACTTTAGGTCACTTTGGGTCAAGTGAGCCTGAGTGGGTCAAATGGCTTGGTCAAAGCTTGATTTGAAGTTGATCTTGTATATGGACTTATGATTGAAATATAAATCCATTTACAAGTGGTTTGAAGTCAAATGAGTTTTGATCTATTTGAAAATTTCATATTCAAAGGAGAATAAAGGGGTTTTGGTTTAATTTTGAACTAGGTTTTGATTGAGTGATTGAAATTTGGATTTGTGTATGAGCTCATGATTGTAGGGTTGATTGAACTATGAGAGAAAATCAGGGGATTGGCTTGATTTGAAAATGATTTGGCTAAGTTCAAGGTTTTGACTTGAAAGGCTTAGATTGAATTTTGAGTTGATTTGAGTTTGATTTTTAGAATAAGTTTTGATTGTTTGATATTTCATATATTATATATATATATATATATATATATATATATATATATATATATATATATATATATATATATATATATATATATATATGTGTGTGTGTGAATATAAATGAGAATATAAATGGATCATGAAAATTTCAATAATTTGAAAGGGTTTAATCATGATTTGGGCTAAGTCCATTAAGAAGGATTTTAAAGAACTTAGGAAAATTTAGAGTAGGGATTTGAATTTTTGAATTTGGTTTGATTGATTTATATTTTTATTTTATTTATATATCTGAATATAAATGAGAGTATAAATGAATTATGAGAAAATCTCATGACTTTGATATGGTTTGATCACGATCTTGGATAAGTTCATTAATGGAAAATTAATGACTTAAGGAGGTTTTGAATTAGGAATTTAATTTTTGCCTTTGATTTAATTGATTTATATTTATATTTCATTTATATATGTGAATATAAATGAGTTTTGAAAAAAAAAATCCCATGAATTTGAAATGATTTGATCGAGTTTTAGGCTAAGTCCATTAATGGAAAATTAAGGGACTTAAGGAGAATTTCATGAATCTTAAATTTAGAATTTTATTTTTGCCTTTGATTTGATTGATTGATATTTATATTTCATTTATATATGTGAATATAAATGAGAATATAAATGAGTTTTGAGAAAATCCCAAGGATTTGAAATGGTTTGATCAAAGTTTAGGCTAAGTCTATTAATGGAAAATTAAGGGATTTAGGAAAATTTCATGAATTGATTTGGAATTTTGAGTTTAGTTTGATTGATTTGAATTTATATTTCATTTATATATGTAAACATAAATGAGAATATAAATGAATTATGAGAAAATCTCGAAGATTTGATATGGTTTTGATCAAGATTTTGGTTAAGTCTTTAAGGGAAGATTAAGGGCTTAATCAAAATTTGGACTTAGGAATTTTTGATGGATTTTGGTCATGGGTTTCAATCATAGAGTTCAATCATGGAATTGATTTGAGTTTGGAGAAAATCAAATAGAATTGATTTGGAGTTTGATTTGAAATAAGGAAAGTGAGGAATGGTTTAAGCTAAGGGTAGGGAATTTCCTAACACCTCTAAGGCATGACCCATCCCTATAGCTAAACCTTCTAAGTCTTTTAGGGCTAGGCTTGAGTGTCCACCTAATCACTAGATGTGTCTTAAGACTAAGGAACTCTTAAAGTCTAAGAGGAGTCCTATGTCTAAGATAGAGGGGTTGAGAGCTCATTCTAAAAATGAGGTCAACCGTATACAGTGGCCAACTCCTAGAGAATGCTTGTAGATTTACATCTGCCATGAGTGGTGTATCCACTAAGTGGGTCACCATCAGCATGGTGATAACTAGCCAACCTAAGGTGCCCACCGGTGTGCAACAATTAGTCTAGAAAGAATGCTTGTAGACTTACACCTCCCTAAAATGGAACTGATTGCTAGGATAGTCTGTCTTCAGCTCGATAGGTGTTATTCGGCCTAAGGAGACTACCAAGTAGGGAGTCTCATGTAAGGACTGGACCCAGACTTGAAGTAGAGCCACTAGGGGACTTATCCTAAGCCTCAAATATACTCGACCTAGTCAGTGCACGATGGCTAGTTCAAGAAGAAAGCATGTAGGCTTACATCCTCTTAAATAAAGTCATCATGAGGTAGCTTATCGGTCATGCAGTAAGGTTTACCAAACTAACAAGGCGTTCGTCAGTGTGCAATGGTCAAGTTAGGAAGAAAGCATACACACTTACATCAATCAGACAAGTAACCACTAAGGTGACACACTATCAAGGTAGCATGTCATCCCGACTTAGAGCAGCTAATGAGTGAGTGCCATAGGGGATGTTATCCCACATCAAAATAGCCCAAGATAAAAGATATGTGTTTATTTTATATGTGGTTATGTATAGTTTGTGTTGGTGTTGTGTTGCTAAAGGATAGGATGCCACTTGGGTTCCTTACACCTACCCTAAACACATCATGGAAAATTCACAAGAAAAGGTTTTTCTAACCAATATGAAGAGATGGAATTTGAAATAAAAAGAAGTTTTATTGATAATTATTTTCAAGCATGATTTATGGATAATATTTCTTTAGGTAGAGCCCATTGATTAGAAGCATAGGACGCTCTTCTTTATAATTTATAAGCTGATAGGATCCTCTTTGGCAGGCATTTTCTATGGCAAAAGGGCCTTCCCATGTGGGTTCAAACATACATCCCATCTTTCGATGGGCAACGATTAGTCTCCTTAGAACTAAAACAAACTCTCCTAATTGAAAAGCTTTAGGGTAGACCAACTTGTTATGAGATTAAATCATTTTGGCTTTATATAACTCGAGGTTGGCATGCCCGAGGCTTCTCTCCTCCAAACCTTTGAGCATTTCTAACCTCAACTTGGTGTTCTGCTTCATTGTGATTTTGCTACCCATAGCTATCCTTAATGATGGGAGTTGGACTTCTAATGGTAGAACGGCTTTCGACCCATACATTAAGGAAAATGGGGTATATTGAGTTGGGGTCCTGTATGTGGTGTGGTAAGCCCACAAGGCTTCAACTAACTACTCATGCCACCATGCTTGTTGTCCGGTCTTCTTTAATATATGGATGAGAGTTTTGTTGAAGGCTTAAGCCATTTTCCTTGGGTAATAGATGAATATCTCCAATCTATGTTGTGTCTCAAGCAAAGTTATTGATTTTAGTGCTCAATGCGGTACATTATCAATATAATTTATCGAAACAACCTATATATATGGTTCAAAATTGGAGCACATGCCGAAGTGACCTCTGAGTGGGATTTCCTCTGCCACTTGGAAAAGTAGTCAGTGGCAGCTAGAATGAACCAATGACCCTTGGAGGAAAGTGGATCGATCACTTTGTGGTAAACAAATAAATGGCCATGAGGACAATGTAGGATGCAATATGGGTTGGTATAAGACCATACTGCATGACATTGGTAGCATCTCTATTATGTCCATGACCGGATCATCAAGGCTAGTAGTATCCTAGTCTCTTGATCTTGGCTTTCATTTTAGGACTGATTATGAGCTCAGATAAACCCGATTGCCATGATCTTGGGGCTTCATGCTTGTCCAAATAACGTAACCACGTATGATCGAAGGACTGTCGGTATATAGTGCCATCCATGAGAGTGTATAAGAGAGCTCTCTGCTTCACCTCATGGGCTAATGACTTCTCTTAAGGTAGTTTATTTGTATTTAGATAATCCATGAATGGTTGCCGCTAATATAACTCGTCATCCTTTTTGGCAACATCAATCTCCCCTTCAAAAGAGAGTCTATCGATGAGTTATGTATCAATAAAGGATATAACTTGTCTATTTTGGACTCTTATTGGTATGGACTCATCTTTCGGACATGCCAGCTCTTTGGCAAGCTTGGCCAATACATCCACTACTGTGTTTTCTCCTTGAGGGATCTTATAGATGGTAACCTCTGGGATTTGGGCCAGCAACTCCATGGTATACTTGTGGTAATGATGGAGCTTAGGATTCAAGACTTTGTAAGACCCAACAATTTGGTTGATAACTAATGAGAGTCCTTAAAAATATTGATTCTCTGGACACATAGGCTAAATCTGAATAATCGAGCCTCATTCAAATTTTTATTGTTGCATGGATTGCATGTGATGATGAGAATCTCATCACATCACGGTCCAGAGTTAGAAGAATTATTCCTATCCTTATTATTCCCGGAAGAGTAGATCATGGTTCTTCTCCTTTTAGAAAAGAAGCCACACCATCAAAATATATCTCCCAATGGTGAATGCTAGTATCCCCTAAGTTCATGAGTTGTTTATCGGGGAGGTCATCACTAAGCAGGGAGTCAGTATGAAGTGGGTGTGTTGCTAAGAAATCTATTAGTGCCTATCTTTCACCGCAGAGGTACAATGTGATCAAACAAGAATAAAAATCATGGACCAACATGTCAACCATCCGGATAGATGTGGTGAAATTTTTATTTTCATCCTTCATCTATCTTTTGTGAGAAAAATATAAATGAAGAACAAAAATATTAACACTCTCTTGTGTTGGACACCACGTAGATCCGCAGATGTTCTCATTAGAGTGATGGGGTACAATATTGAGGAATGATGTACTATCTCGAGAGATAGAAGTCACCATCCTATGATGGACCTAATCACCTAATGAGGACTCCTAAGGACTACAGGTCTTCGGATGTACCGGAGATTCTTCCCCTACTTTATATGGAAAAGTAAAGCAAAGTTTATTTTAAATCGGGTTTGTTAAGTTCCCTATGGAGGCAAGTCTCCATAGTTAATTACATCTTAAGGAATGATATTCCTTAATAATACTGTCGATTAAGGTAAATGATCGTTATCTCTAAATATTTCAAAGATAGGACTATCAATCAATTGTTTTATTTTTTAAAGATCAAGTGGGATTGATCAAGAGGAGGGAGTTATTATCAAATCCAAAGGAAGATAAGTAGGGGATGCTCATGATGCTAGGAAACCTAAGGAGCATCCCAAACTATCCTATGGTTGGGTTTTGTGTTTTTAAAATTTGAAGAGAGTTAATTATTTGAGTTGAACTTTTATTAGAAATCTAGGGCTTACAATTCCACAATACAAGATCATGAAAATGCCTAAGATGTGAGGATTTATGCTTATAGTCCACAAAGGGAAGTAACAACATATGAACCTAAATCTAGGGAGCTTTGGAGAGGGCCAAGGCATGGCCTAAATCTAAGGAGAAGATGGGCATATGGTTTACCTCCACATGAGAGGATAAATCACCCAACTGTTGGACTTACAATTACCTGGGGGTGGCCTCCAACTAACTCCTCTTATGATTTTAAATACATGTAGACAAGTCATATTCTTTTGCAAGATAGCTAAGCTGTTGTTTATTTAGAAAGAAGACTAAGTCCTTAAACTCACTTACTAAGATATGAGATAATGTAGGGCATGATTAATGACTTAAATCTAATGCAAATTTTGTTATGTTTTATTTTTCATTTTTGGACAATTGACTCTACATAGGCTATGAGATTCATATGCCTAATGCATGAGAAATTTGATTATGGGCCAAAATCAGCAAGAAGAAGGTGTGTTTCCACCATAGCTTTAGGTCAAGCCAAGTTCCCTGGCAAAGATGGAAGCCCCTCATAAGCAAGAGTAAAGCAAGATGCTTTTTATGTATGATGTGAAAACATACAACATCCAGCTAAGGGGTTGCTAAATATTTTATCTTGATTTGTAACCTAGGCTTTAGGTGAGATTATGAGTTGTTAATTTTTAGTTTTGAGTTGATTAGTTGGATAGAAAATTTGTTTTTTTTCCTAAGAGTCTAATAGCATCCAAACCATTCATCAAAGTAAGAAAGAAACAAGGAAATATATGTCATCTTAATGCACAAGCTATAAACAACAAATAATTTATAAAGCTAGTGTAAAAGAATAAAAGGCCTTTGTGGTCGGGCTCCACCACACAAACCTGAAAAGAAATTGGGTAGCCGAGCTCTACCCTTATACAACCCGAATTACAAATGAATTAATTACAATAAAAAAGGAATTCATGTTATGGCGGCCTTCATTCTTCATTTCTTTGTTCTTCATTTTTTTCTTCTTTCTTCTTTTGGTTGGCTGGAATGTCGGTGCTCCAAAGGCTTCACATGGTGCATAAGACATAATGTATGACCAATGTTCATCCTAATCCCCTATAACATTCATTCCAAATCCTAATTGCAAAATTACATGAAAGTGAGAAAAGTAAATCTAACTAAACCTTGCAAAATAGAGATTTTCTAAACAAACCACACAATCCCAAGAATGTATATGAATAAATTGGACTTAGCACCCCACACATGAGTAACCAAGTCCACCTGGCCTATTTTGGATTATGCTTAGGGGTATAAACAACCTGCATAGCAAAAATATTTATATTTTTATTATGGCACCTCTTAAGCACAATCCCCTGCAAAAGACAATGATTAGACTAAGATCATTACATCATCCAGTCTACGCACATACATCCTAACATCCAGATTAAAATATCACATCACAAAATAAAATTAGGCATCAAACCATGCAGTACCCTAACATAAGACTAGAAATGGTGACTTCGCCATTTAAGGCTTGTGTGGTATGTCTTAGTTAGGCTTTAAAGTTAGAGTTTTCTAAGTATGAAGGGTTTAACTTAGAGGGTGATTTTATTTAAGTGATTTAGTTAATTTGTTAAATTTACTTGATGATTTAATTTGGTTTGAATGAACCTACACTTAATTACTGAGTGTTGTAAAGAGAGGAAAAGAGAAGAGAACTTCTCTTTCCTCTCTACCTTAAGTAATTTTTAAGGTAGATTCATTAGTGATTTTTCTTTAGTGAATGTTTTGTTATGTGTTTTAATTAATCCTAAGTATAGATTTTCTCTAAATAAACCTATTTAATAAGAAAGGAATTTTAAGATTAATTAAAGTGAATTACTATTTCAAAACACACCACACTTTATTTCTTTCCAACATGTGTATCATGCACATGAAATGATCTTAAGCGTATCTATACATGCAAATGTAGATATTTAGCACACCTTAATGATGAATGCTAAGGGATGTTGCTTAAGGGAATTTGGATGTTTCATGATGCATAATTTTGTTAATTAGAAAAGAAAGGGATTCTTTTATCCATTAATCAAATGCACATTTATATGTATGAAAGACATAAGTGAGTACAACACCATTATTTTCTACACTAAGGGTATAAGGTACAAGACCTTCTTAGGGCTACTTAAAGCCTCGCAACCCGGGAATGTCCAGACTAATATACCACTTTTCTTAAATATATGTGCATGTACAAAAAAAAAAAGAAATGAATGGAAAAAGAGTCATGCAAAAGATTTTTATGTTTGACTTGGTTATGCAATTTACATGTGTAATGTGAAGATTCTTCTTAAGCCATAACATGGGAGTGCATAGGAATAGATTCAACCAAGTTTTATGTTCTTTTCTAATGAACTATACACTTTGCAAATCCTATACAATCCATGTTAAGAAAAGAGAAGAAAACCACATATCACATTTTAGGCTATATTCACATGCAAGCTTAAAAATATTTATAAGTAGTATACATTCATTTAAATTCTTTGATTTATAAGTTTTGAAAATAATTTTTGATTTAGTAGTGATAAAGCCACTCATATTCTTACTTTAGCCAAAACATGCAATTAGACATAAAGGAAACATTTCATATTAATTTGATTTTTCAAAAGGTTTGAATGCATGAGTTCACATGGCAAACAATATTTAACATGCTTGGAAAGAGATAAAATGATGTAAGCATATGATTTCATTCATCCTAATTAATTCTTAAGGTCAATCTTATGGAGTAAGATCATTTAAAGTGAATCAAAATTATTTAAAGAAATTTTATTTTAATTTTGAGTTTGATTTGATTTTGAAAAATATGAAAAGATTTGCTGGTCTTAACCCATCTGCCACATATGTGAATAAATTTAGTTTAACTTTAGAACCATTAGATTGATTTTATGTTTTGTTTAGGTTAAGGTGTAACTTAAATCCATTAATTACCCCTTACATATACCTCCTTAACATAATTATTCAAATAATTGTGAGCCAACATATGATATGCAATCACATGAAATTTAAATCAGTAATGCTTCTAAGAAAAGAAAGGAGCCTAATGCAATTGGCTCACAATTAATGATTAATTAAGCTAAATGGTTTAATTAAGTACTTTCATAACCCTTCCCACACATGTGGGTTGGATATGATTTCCTTAAGCCTACTTTAGGCTTTTGAACACCTAAGGATCTACCCAGCAAAGGATTGATTAAGTGCAAATTAATTTTGAAAATTTGACTAAGCTAATTAAGAAGATTATTAGTGGATTAATCCTTAATTAGGTTTAGATTAAGGAAGGAAGGGGGTTTAGGGAATAACTTAGGGAAGAGATACCAAAATTATTCCATAAACCTCCTATTCACTTAAATAATATTTAATTATCTTAGTTAAGTGATTAAACAACTTTCACATGCTTAATTACCCTTAATTATATTACCTATTCCATAATTTTTAAGTGAATAGGAGGTTTATGGAATAATTTTTAACTTGAGCTCAAATTGAGCTAGGTTTCAACACACACCATCTAAGAGCAAAGAGAAAGAAATCTAATGGTGGAATTCTATTGGGATTACACTTCCCTTCATAAAGGACTAAAAAATTATATGCCTAAGCTCAGTTTTGAAGCATACCTCATCAGAGGCTATCACCGGCGCTTCTAAACATTGAGGTAGCTTCGTCTAGTGGAGACAAAGCCCTGTTGAAGGTTTAAAGGCTTGAGATGAAGTGGATCTTTCTATTGGCCAAAGCTCCCTTCAATGGTGGCTTTGGTTTAGCTCATCCTTCTCATGGCTTGGTTGCTTAGGATTTGCTTTGGATGAGCTCGACTTAGTGCCTTGATGGTGCATGCAAGAGGAATTGGACTTCTATGAAGAATTGAGCAGGTTGGCACTGTCACTCAACTCCCCTATGTTTGGCAGTAAAACTGAGAATGGAGAATTCAATTGAGCTTGGGAAACCTTGGGAGAGCTTAGAAATGCTTCCTTTGAGTTCCTCGGGCTCAATCGAATGCAAGAGTTGTCAATTGAAATGAAATTAGGGGGAGTATATCTCCTCGATTGGACGATCGTGAGCTTCCTTTCTATTTTGGTTCAATTGATGAGATGGAATGGGTTTGTTAGGTTGTTAGGAGCTTCACATGGTTAGGTTTTGGCAGGGGAGTGTAGTGGAGGAGTTGCCCATGTGTTAAACGAGGGTATGGAGTGATTCCATGTGTTCATTTTTCATTGGGTGGTCAGTTTTGGCTTTGGGTTGGGTTTTGTTGAACCAAACCCATTTGGTCATGTGCACCACATCCCTTGGTGTCCAAATGGACCACTAAGAGGATGCCAAGTGGTCTTGAGTTGGAGTATGATCAAATTCCAAGTGAATTTGACCATATGTTACCCTTTAACCTAAGGGTAAAATGGTCATTTGGCTTTGATTTTGATTTAGGTAGATTTGGAGTAATTGAAAAATGGGTTGTGCTAATTTTCAATGAATTAGGTGTTTATTTGATATCATTTGGCTCATGTTGACCCATTTAGGTCAAAATGGGTCAACTTGGGTCAATTTCACCAATTGGTCAAATTGGGTCAAACCAAGGGTTAGGTCAAGTTCATATGACCATTTGGAGTGGGTTGGTACCATTGGTTTGGTTCAATTTAATTTATATTTGGTTTTTGGTTCATTTGATTTTATTTAGGTCAAATGGGTCAAGTTGACCAATTTGACCCATATGATCCAATTGGGTTAGGTCATGGGTTGGTTTGGTTAGTCATTTGAAATGTTTTGCAAGATTTGGTTTCAATCAATTTTGATTTGGTTTGATTTCAATTTGATTTGACCTTTTAAGTCAAGTTGGGTTCATGGTCAATTGGGCTAGGTTGGGTCTAGTTGGCCAATTGAGGCTTTGGTCAAATTCAACAAGTGATTTAGAATGAATTTGACCCATTGGTTACAATTAATTTGGCTTAGATCAAGATTTGACACATTTTGACCTTTTAGGTCAACTTGGGTCAACTTGGGTTAAGTGGCCAATTGGGCTAGGTTTGGCTCAAATGATGACTTGGTCATGTTCAATCATTGATCATGAATTGGTTTTGATTAATGGTTTCAATCAATTTGGCCTATGCTAGATTTTGGCTAGTTTAGGTTTCATTTGGGTTAAATATTGACTTGGTCAAAGGCTAGGTTTGACTTAGTTTGACCCAATTTGAGTGATTGATCATCTTATGATGATTGTTGCTCACATTGTGAGGCTTTGATGGGTTTAGTTCAATCCAATTTAGATAGGATTAGAATTTGGCTCAAAAAGGTGCTTTAGGTCACTTTGGGTTAAGTGAGCCTAAGTGGGTCAATTGACTCGATCAAGGCTTGATGCAAGTTTGGTTGAACTAACATATGGACTTATGATTGAATTATAAATCCAATTGCAAGTTATTTGAAGTCAAATCAGTTTTGATTCATTTGACAATTTCAAGTTCAAAGGATGAACATGGGATTGAGTTTTGAATTTAGTTTTGGTTTGATGATTGAAGTTTGCATTTATATTTAGGCTCATGATTGAAGAATTGATTGAATCATGAAGAAAATCCAAGGGTTTGAATTGATTTGAGGTTGATTTGGCTAAGTTCAAGACTTTGCTTGAAGGGTGTAGGTTGGATTTTGATTAGATTTGGGTTTGACTTTTGAATTTAGTTTTGGTTGTTTGAATTTATATTTCATTTATATTTATAAATGGGTTATGAGAAAATTTCTTGAGTTTGAATTGATTTGAATTTGATTTGAGCTAAGTCCATAAGATGAAATCATAGTGATTTAGGAAAGATTTTAGATTTGAACTTGAGCTTTGGATTTGGTTTTGGTTAATTGAATTTATATTTTATTTATATTTCTGAATATAAATGAGAATATAAATGGTTATGAGAAAATCTCTTGAGTTTGAAGTGATTTAAATTTGATTTGAGCTAAGTCCATAAGATGAAATCAAAGTGACTTAAGAAAGATTTTTTGATTTAGAATTGCTCATAGATTTCAATTATTTGGAATTGATTCATGATTTGAGAAAATCCATTGGAATTGATTTAAGGTCTAAGAAAATCAATTAAGTTGGAATTGATTTAAGATTTGATTTGGAATTGATTTGAGTTTGAAGTTGATTTGATTTGAAGTTGATTTGGATTTGAAGTTGATTTGGATTTAAGGTTGATTTGAATTTCAAGTTTGACTTGAATTTGAAGTTTGACTTGAATTTGAAGTTTGACTTGAAAGAAGGAAGTAAGGATTTGGTTCAAGCTATAGGGTAGACAATTTTTCCTAACACCCCTAAGGCATAACATGTTCCTATAGCTAACTCTTCTAAGTCTCTAGGGTTAGGTTAAGTGTTCACCTAATCACTGGAAGTGTCTTAAGACTAAAGAACTCTTAGTGTCTAAGAGGAGTCCTATGTCTAAGGTAGATAGGTTGATGCTCATTCTAAAAATGTGGTCAACAATAGCATCGGCTGTGTCATGAGATATTGCAGTGGATTGATCCTAGAGATCAGATTCACCTTATGAGAAAGCATGTAATGTCGTAGCTTTTGGGATGCAAAGATTAAAGCTAGGCAGTTCTTTTCAATAGGTGGGTAGTTTATCTCGATAGGGATTAGACGATAACTGAGATAGTAGAGTGCATTCTCTTTCCCTTCGTCATTGGTTTGAGCCAACAAAGTGCTAAGGGAGTCATCTAATGCAGCAGTATATAATATCAATGGCCTTGCCCGGGATAGGGTCTGCTAGAATTGGTGGCATCATTAGGGAATGCTTGATGTCATCGAAAACATGCTGACACTTGTCATCCCACTAGAACTTAGCATCATTTTTAACAACTGCTGAGAATGGCTGGCTTCTTCCTGATATATTGGAAATGAAATATCTTAGATATGCCAACCACCCTTAAAATGATCTGAGTTGGGTTAGAATTTTAGGGGTGAAATTTTTAAGATAGCCTTGATCTTCTCTAGGTTGATTTCTATTCTACCATGTCGGACAACAAACCCAAAGAATTTCCTTGAAGCTACTCTGAATGCACACCTCAAGAGATTCATTTCAAGGTTAAATTATCTTAGCTGTTTAAAAACTACTCTCAAGTCGAAGAGATAGTCTTTCTTTTATTTACTTTTGACTACAAGATCATCAATGTAACATTCAACCAGATGATTAATGAGTTCATTGAAGATTCAAGTCATGGCCCGCTGGTATGTAGCATCGACAATTTTAAGGATGAAAGGCATGCCCTTATAACAATAGATTTTGATCGGTGTTTGAAAATAGGTTGTATCCAGATGACCCATCCATGAAAGAGAATACTGCATGAGATGAGGCAATGTCTACCATTAACTCTGGTATAGGAAGTGAAATTCATCCTTAGGACATGCCTTATTTAGATCCCTAAAATGTGATATGAATTTGGCCATTCTTTTCTTAATTGAATGGCCAACCAGGTGGGATATTTTTCTTCCCTCATAAAGCCAACATTGATCAGTTTCTTGATTTCAGAAATGACCTACTGCTCAATGTCTAATCGCATGTGTCTAGGAGCTTGCTTGATAGGGTTAGCATTAGGATCTATTGCTAGTTTGTGGACTGCTACATCAATAGATAAACCAGGAATTTCTTCATAACTCCATGCAAAGTAGTCCTTAAACTCAATCAATAGCCTAACTAAGTCATTGGTTTCTTCTTCATTCAACAAGGAACTAATGTATGTAGGTCATGGATCTTCTTTTGTTCCTAAGTTGATTTCTTTGAGTTCATCGATGGTTGATCTGCTTTCTTCTTTAAACTTTGGTAGTGCAACTTTGACTTCAAGCTCATTTAGATCATTTGAAGTTTCTAAACATATGTCTTCATATGAGTTAGCATGATTTAAGAAGAACCTATTATACTCCAAATGATTGGTGATGACTAGGAAATGATTATCATCACCGACTGGACCCACTATGCCAAATCCTAGTCCTGATCTTGACTGAGAATATCTGCTTTGGTTGTCCCATAACCTTTCAAAGTAATCCGACCTGTGTTTAGACCAAGTATGTGGGATTAATCCCTTCTTTGCTAAGTTAAGAATACAAGGCGAATACCAATCAAAAGATAATTGTATTAAATTTTTACATGAATCATCCTCAAGTTCTACATCAGCTTCCTGACTTAAGGATGATGCTCCTAACAAAAACCTATTTGGCTTGACATCTGTGGATGACTTGGGGGGCCTTCTTACCTATTAAACCCTTAACTTTTTAGGAAGAAAGTGGGGTTAGAGATAAAGTTCCTAACTGCTGCCTGACTGTTCTACATAATACTGATTCAGATACATTCATGCTTTGCTTTGAGGCTTGGTCTTCATCGCTATCTGGCTCAAATGTCACCTCCAAAAGGACCCATTGAGAGGGGTTGATTGGCATGCTAACCACATGAGACTCATCCTACAAACTGGACTCTAAGTCTATATGGAATAGGTTGTGCCTTAGGGATTTAAGAGGACTTGCCTACCTTTTAGCCTAAACCCTTTCCTTGCTTCATTCTTCCAAACCAACTCAATTGATTTTTTCAATGACCAAATTCAAGTTCCAAAACCCTCCTTAAGCCCTTTGATTTCATCTTATGGGCTTAGCTCAATCAAATCCTGATTCAATTGTTTTTTTCAATTACCAAACTCAACCTTAAATCAAATCCCAACTCAAATATCTAAATCAACTCCAAGCGATTGAAACCCATGATCAAATCCAAACTCCAAAATCCATTCTTAAGTCATATGAACCACCTTCATATGCTTAGCCAAATATTTATCCGAATCAAGCTTAACTTGATTGAATTTATAAGTCAAATCATTCCTTGATTTATATTCACAAATATAAATGAAATCCACCCTCCAATGACCAAAAATAAATCAAATCAAATCAAAACCCAAGTTAGCCTTTTTGACCTACATTCATGAATTTAGTCAAACTTGCTTCCAAATCACTCTAGACTCAAGTTATTTTCTCATAACCATTTATATCTTCAATTATATAAACAAATATAAATGAAATATAAATCCAAATGACCAAAACCAAACCTAAATCAAATCAAATATCTAATTTTAGCCTTTTTAGCTAATTTCTTAGACTTGGCTAAATGATATCCAAACCAATTCAAAACCCATGGATTTCTTCATGATTCAATCATTCCTACAATTATTGACCAAAATATAAACATAAACCATACTTATTAAACCAACCCAAGTAAACCCAAGTCAAGCCCATGTTGACCCTTTTGACTTGAAATTATCATATGAACCTATATACCTCATTTTTAGGATGAGCTCTCAACTCCTCCATCTTAGACATAGGACTCCTCTTAGACTTTAAGAGATCCTTAGTCTTAAGACACATTTAGTGATTAGGTGAACACTCAACCTAGTCCTAGAGACTTAGAAGAGTTAGCCATAGGAATAGGTCATGCCTTAGGGGTGTTAAGAAAATTTACCCACCCTATAGCTTGAACCACATTCCTTACTTCCTTCTTTCAAGTCAAACACCAAATTAAATAAACATCAAAACTAAATCAATTTTGACTTAATTTATTTTCTAAGCTCAAGCCAATGCCAAATGATTAGCAATACGTACCTTGGGGTTAAGAAAATTTACCCACCCTATGCTTGAACCACATTCCTTACTTCCTTCTTTCAAGTCAAACACCAAATTAAATAAACATCAAAACTAAATCAATTTTGACTTAATTTATTTTCTCTAAGCTCAAGTCAATGCCAAATGATTGAAACCCATGATTGAAACTTATGATTGAAGCCCATAATTGAAATTCCAAATCTTGCCTAAATCCTTTAATTCCCTCTTAAGTACTTAGCCTAAATCATGCTCAAATCAAATCAAACTCATGAAATTTTCTCACAATTCATTTATATGCTCATTTATATTCACAGATATAAATGAAATATAAATTCAAATTAATCAAATCAAATTCCAAATTGAAATTCAAAGATCAAAATCTTTAAGTCTAATTCTCTGGACTTAGCCTAAATTAAATAAATCAAAACTTATGAAACTATAACCATTTATATTCTCATTTATATTCTCATATATAAATGAAATATAAAATCAAATTAATCAAATCAAATTCCAAATTTGAATTCAAATCACAAATCTTTCCTAAGTCACTTTGATTATCTTAAGGACTTTGCCTAGATCATATTCAAATCACTTCAAATCCTTGAAATTTTCTCATAACCCATTTATATTCTTATTTATATTCACATATATAAATGAATTATAAATTCAAACAACCAAACCAACCAAAAAAATCAAACAAATCAAATCAACCTAATTTTTTTTCAAGTCAAAATCTTGAACTTAGCCAAATCAACTTCAAATCAAGCCAAACCCTTATTTTTTCTTCATGATTCATTCAATCCTACAATCATGATCCAATTATAAATACAAACTTCATTCACTTATCCAAAACTCAATTCAAAAATCAAACCCAAGTCAGACTCATGTTCACCCCTTTTGAACATGAAATTGTCACAACATTAACAAAAGCAATCCCACTAATGTACATGAATCCTTCATATCCATTATGTCCTATTATGTCAAATTCTCATTTAATTCAAGTATAATAAGATCATTTTTATACATCACTTTTAATCACTCTACCTTTCTTAACATAAGGCAAATCTAATGCATCTACTCTTAATCACATCTAACTTAAGACGCTTATGTAAACCATCTATACTCTCCTAATCTACCATGAGCTACCCAACTTTTTCCGAACATACTCATTTTGCTATCTCTAAGAGTAAATCCACTCATCCACAGCATCCTTATCTAAAATTTAACTTAGTCTTATGCTTCTCTTTTATTGGCCAACATCAAACCATAAGTCATTGGTCTTACCACCATCTTATAAAATTTTCCTTAAGTTTATGAAACTTTTCTATATAATAGCCATGCATTCCTCCACTTCAACCATCCAACTTGAATTTACCAATAACATCTCCATCTATTTTACCATCATTTTGAACAATAGAGCCTAAATATCAATCGCCACTTTATTAATGACTTGATCACCTAAAGTCACAACACTATCACTAAAACTTCTACAACTAAAATTACACTCCATATATTGTTAGATCTACTTAAACTAAAAAACCTTTAGTCTCTAAAGTTGACCTCCATTTTCTATTAGACTCCCTCTCTAATCTTATCAACAAGAAGAATGTCATCAAGAAAAGCATACTTCATCTTCTTGTAAATGCCTCAAGAACATCCATAACTAAAGTAAAAGATAAGGGCTTAATGTTGATCTCATGTAATCCAACTAAAATAAATATATTTTGTCAATCCTCCTTATGTTTGGACACAAGTCACCCATATATATCTAATGACTTGAATATAACCAATATTAACTCCTTTCTATTCTAGAACTCCCCAAAGAACATCTCTTGAGACTTTATCATAAGCTTTCAAATCCATGATATCATATGTAGATCCTTCTTACTTTCTATGCTTTCCATCAAACCTCTTAACAAATGTATAGAATCCATAGTAGATCTACATCATGAAACTAAATCAAGAAACTTCATCACATCGTAACCTATGCTCAATTACTCTCCATAATTTCAATGTATGGCACATTAACTAATTCTCTATAATTTGCACACTCTTGTGCATCACCTTTATTCTTAAATATGGAACCAACAAACTCTTTCTCCACTCATCTAGCATCTTTTAGTCTTTAAAATAACATCAAAATATTTGTAAGCCAAGAAATTCCTTGGATCTCCTAAACATTTCCACACATCTATTGAATATTATCTCTTTTGCTTTTCCACTTTTCATTTTCATTAAAGCTTCACTAACTTGATTTACTAATTTAAGATAAAATGAAATTCTCTTTTTTTGTTAGGTATTAAGGTTGCTAAAATTAATCGATTCATCCTTCATTGAAAGTTTATCAAAATACCATCCACCTATTTTTCAATATCTTTCTAAGAAAAGCACTTTATTATTTTCATCCTTACTCACTTGAACTATCTTTACTTCTCCTATCTCTTTTCACAACTTATACATACATCTACATTCTTTTGTTCTAATCTATTGTATAAATCACTAAAAGCTAATTTTTTGCATCATATATAGCTTCAAATCTCTACAGGTCACTTTATATCTTTCCCAATTCTCCGAGTTTTTACATCTAAACTAAGTTTTATTACAATGTTTCTTATTTCTTATCTTTTATTGCACACTCTGACTCCACCACCAACTATTCTTATTAAAAGAAGATTTTTCTTTTGATTCTCCAAGCACATCTTTAGCAACTTGCTTAATTTCACTTGATAAGAAATGTATGTTCAATCAAACTCAAATCAAGCTTTGACCAAGCCATTTGACCCAAAGTGACCTAAAGTACCCTTATGAGCCAAATTCTAATCATAACCAAATTGGATTGACCTAAGCCCACCTAAGCCTCTCATCATGATCAACAATCATCGTGAGATGATCAATCACTCAAATTGGGTCAAACTAAGTCAAACCTAAGGGTTGACCAAGTTAACACTTAGCCAAAATGAACATAGGCCAAATTGATTGAAACTAATGGTCTAAGTTCATTCATGATCAATGTTTGAACTTGACCAAGTCAACATTTGAGCCTAACCTAGCCTAATTGGCCACTTGACCCAAAGTTGACCCAACTTGACCTAAAAAATCAAAATGTGTCAAAACTTGATCTAAGATAAATTGATTGAAAACAATGGGTCAAGTCCATCCTAAAATGATTGTTGAACTTGACCAAAGCCTCAATTGGCCAACTAGACCTAACCTAGCCTAATTGACCTTGAACCCAACTTGACCTAAAGGGTCAAACTGAGCCAAATTCAACTTAACCAAAATCGATTGGAAACAAAGATATCAATCCATTTCATATGACCAACTAAATCGAAACCAACCCATGACCTAGCCCAAATAAGTCAAATGGGTCAAATTGGTCAACTTGACCCATTTGACCTAAATGAACTCAATTGAACAAAATTCAAACCTAAACAAAATAGAATTAAACCAAAGCCACCAAAATATTTCAAATGGTCATATGAACTTGACCCAATCTTGGTTTGACCCAATTAATAATTGGTCATTTGACAAGTTGACCCATTTTGACCTAAATTCAACATGAGCCAAATCACATCAAACCAACTCTAAATTCAATGAAACTTGGCCAAACCTAATTTCTCATCATACAAAATATGCCCAAACTGAAATCAAGGTCAAATGACCACCCTTTAGCCATGGGTAACCTAAAATAAAAATCACTTGGAATTTGGTCAATTCTTTTTCATGAACATTTGACATCCTCTTAGTGGACCAAATGGTCACTAATGGACCTAGTGCACATGACCCATTGGGTTTGGGTCAACCAAACCCAACCCAAACTCAAAGTCGACCACATGCCTTGAAATGGAGCACATGGGATCCTCCTTCCACTTGAATTAAGCACATGGGAAGTTCACCATTCCACTCCTTAGGCCAAATTGAATGCAAGGACATCCAAAATGGCCTAACAAACTCATGGCATAAGCTCAATTGGATCAAAATGGCAAAGAGGCTTGCGGCTGTCCGATCCTTCACAGGGGAGATATACTCCCCTAATTCAACTGAATCTCCACTCTCCCTAATTTGATTGAAGCATAGGAACTTAGAGCAAGCCCTAGCTACTCTTCCCAAGATTCTTAGAGAGAGTTTGAAATCTCATCTCCTCGATTTTCATAGCTTGAAAATAGGGGAGCTCCACTCAAAATCCAATTTACTCTATACCTAAAATTAAGTCAATTCCCTTTGCAAACTCCCTCAGGGACCCTAATTAAACTTGCCCAAGCTCTTTCCCAAGCTCTAAAGGCAAGATGGGTGCTAGTTTGATCAAAGCCGAAAGGAGTTCAAGGTGGAGTTGGCCTCTAGAAGCAACCACCCAATCTCAAGATCTCAAACTCTTAGGAAAGATTCGTCTCCACTAGATGAAGCTTCTCCAAGGAAATCGAGCACCGGTGATGACCTCCAGTGAGGTAAACCATTTTTTCGAGCTTAATCTAGCCATAGTGTGGAGCCTTATGAAATAAATTTTCATTGAATGATAAACTAGCCGTTGGATATGATCTCCATTGTATGATGAAGGTGTGAGATAAATTTTAGCCTAATTCGAGCTCAATCGAGCTTGGATCTTGCCCTAGAACATGGATAGTCTCCATTGTTCACAGGGAATTATAGGGATAAATCTCTGGCCATCCATCCATGCATTATGGATGGAAGACCGAGGTTAAAACACGTAGCACCCATGGATTTACCTTTAGAACCGTGACTTTAATCTCGATCCTTGATCGAATTAGGAAGTGCATAATCATCCACGCTGATGTGACAAGTTAAATACCCAATCCCATCATGCCAATGAAAGATGCAGTCACGCCACATGGCGAGATTAAATACTTAATTCGGCTATTTAAATATTCTAATTAATTATGGAAACTTCTAAAATTTATATCTATGCCTAGAAAAATCATAAAAATATGAAATAAATTACATTGGATAGATAATTAAATATAGAATATTCTAAAATTGATTTTAAAGGATTTTGAATAGCATTTTTTTGTCTAAATTAGGGTTTTATTGGGAATGTTATTTTGCTAATTATCCTCTAATTACTCTACTGATTAATCCCAAACTTTTTATGCTTAATTAGTGGGATGACTTCTGCCTCCCCTAAATTTTTTGAGATTTATTGATGTTTTAATTTGGGAAATTGCTAGTTCATTCCTTAATCACTCCCTTAATGTAATTAAGCTTAATTAAGGGAATAATTAGTGGTTTAACCCTCTGATTGAATCAATTAAGTTTTGATTAAGTGAGTATGAGGTTTAGGGAATAATTTTGGGATACTTTTCTTGAGATATTCCCTAAACCCATTTTTCTTCCTTAATCCATCCTTAATTAATTAATTACTACCCTAATTAATTTCATAAAATTCTAAAACTTTCCTAACTCAATTAATCTATCTTGGGTAGATGCTTAGGTGTTCAAGAGCCTAAGTAAAATTAAGAAAATCAAAATCCAACTCATATGTGTGAGTTATGAAATTACGTAAGTTAAACCCCTTTGTTTAATTAATCATTAATCATGAGCCAAATGCATTAGGCCCTTTTCTTACTAGGTGCATTGCTGATTTAAATTCCTTGTTTGGTTTTATGTCATCTCATTGGCTCATAATAGTTTGATTAACTATGCTAAGTTGGTATAGGTAAGGGGTAATTAACATGCTTAATTCATACCTTAACCTAAATAACATATAAAAAATCATCTAATCAACTAAAAATAAAACTAAACCAACCAACATATGTGGGAATAGGTTAGGAACAACCAACTCATCTCATATTTTCCAAATTAAATCAAACTCAAAATAAAAGCAAACCTTCTTTAAAAAATTTTTTTATTTACTTTAAACTTTCTTATTTCATGAGCTTGTCTTTAGGAATTAATTAGGGTGAATGTGTTTGCATGCTTTCATCACTTTAGTTCATTCCTAACATGCTAAATGTGTATGACATATGAATTTCATGCATTCATTCTTTTCAAAAATCAAAATGAAAATGAAATATTTTCTTTATGTCAAATTTCATGTTTTGGTTAAAGTAAAATATAAATGACTATTATCACTATTAAATTCAAAACTATTTTCAAAATCTCTAAATCAAATACCTAAAAATGATAGTGTGCTACTTATAGTTTATTTATAAGCTTGCATGTGAATATAAAAATGTGTCTTATGTTTACTTCCTTTCTTCCCTCTTATATAAAAAGGTCTCTTCTCTTTCCCCTCTCTTTAAAACCTAGTAATTAATTGTAGGGTTCATTTAAACTAAATCAAAATACAAAATAAAATAAACCCAAATCAACTAAACACTTAAATGAAACCACCCATCTAAGTTAAACATCTTCACACTTAGAAAACCCAAATATTAAAACCATAGCTAAGCATATCACACAAACCTTCTAAAGCACACATATTAGGCTAAGTCATCACTTCTGGCTTTAGGTTAGCGCGATGCATGGCTTGATGTTTGTTTTTGTTTTATGATATTTTATTTTAGTCGGATGTTTAGGTGAATGTGTGTAGAATGAATGGTAGGATGATTTAGTCTAATCATTATTTTCTGCAAAAGATTGTGCTTAAGGGGCATTGCAATAAATAAAAATATAAATACTTTTACTGTACAGGTGCTTATACCCCTAAGCATAATCTAATAGGCTAGGTGGACTTGGTTACCTATGTGTGGGGTACTAAGTCCAATATACATGCTTGGGATTTGTATGGTTTGTTTAGCTAATCTTTATTTTGCAGGTGTTAGTTAGATTTACTTTTCCTTTCAAGTAATTTTAGCAATTAGGATTTTAGAATGAATATTATGGGGGATTAGGATGAGAATTGGTCATAAGATTACATCTTATGTACCATGTGAAGCCTTCAGAGCAACCACCTTCCAACCATGCAAAAGAAGAAACCAAAGAAGAAAGGAGAAAGAAGAAAGATCAAAAGAAGAAAAGAAGAAAGAAGAAAGGAAGAAAGAAGACCCCCATAACATGAATTCCTTACTTGATTGTAAATTAATTCATTTATAATCTGGGTTGTATAAGGGAAGAGCTCAGCTACTCAATTTATTTTTTAGGTTTGTGCAGTGGTGCCTGACCATAAATGACCTTTTATTCTTTTGCGTTAGCTTTATAAAATATTTGATATTTTGTTTAGCTTGTGCATTAAGATAACAAGTTTTCCTAGTTTCTTTCTTGCTTTGTTGTATGGCCTGGATGATGATTAGGTTCTTAGGGAAAAATAAATCTTCTACCAAATTAATAAATTCAAAATTAAAATAAATAACTCCTAACCTCACTGAAAACCTAAGTTAAAATCAAGATAAAAGAATTAGCAGCCCCTTAGCTGGATGAGTATTTCTTTTATAACATCATGCATAAAAAGTATATTATTTCACTCTTGATTAGAGGGCTTCCATCTTTGGCAGAGAAACTTGGCTTGACTTTTAACAATCATGGTGGAAACACACCTCCTCCCTTCTCACTAATTTTGGCCAATAATCTTATTTCTCATGCATTAGGCATATAAATCCTATAAGCATGAGTCAAATAATTGTTCAAAAATGAAAATAAAAATGTAATATGAATTGCATTAGATCTAGGTCATTTCTCATGCCCTTACATGATTTGGTCTCTTAGGGAGTGAGGTTAAGGACTTAGTCTTTTTCTAAATAAATAATAGCCTAGCTATCTTGCATAAAGCATATGACTTGCCTACATGAATTTAAAATCATAGGAGGAGTTAGTTGGTGGCCACCCCTAGACAGTTGTAAGTCCAAGCAGCCGGATAGTTTGTCCTCTCTTGTGGAGGTAAACCGAATACCCATTTTTCACCTTAGATTTAGGTCGTGCTTTTGGCCCTCGCCAAAGTTCCATAGATTTAAGTTCTGAGGTTGCTTCTCCCTTCTATGGGCCATAAGCATAAATCCTCACCACTTAGGCATTTCCATGACCTTGCATCATGGAATTATAAGCCCTAAACTTCTAATAAAAATTCAACTCAAATAAATAATTTTCCTCAATTTCAAAAATGTAAAGCCCAACCATAAGATAGTTTGGGATATTTTGTAGGATTGCTAGTATCCTAAACATCCCCTACTCACCTCCATTTGGCTTCGATAAGAATTCCCTCCTCTTGATCGATCCCACTTGATTTGCCAAAAATAAACTAATCGATTGATAGTCCGACCTATTGAAATATTTGGAGACAATGATCATTCACCTTAATCGAGAGTATTCTTAAGGAATTCCCTTCCTTAGGATGTAATTAACTATAGGGGTTTGCCCCTGTAAGGAACTTAATGAACCCGATTTAAAATAAACCCTACTTTACTTTTCCATGTAAAGTAGGGGAAGAATCTTTGGTATATGCACTATTGTCCTGGGAGTCCTAAGGTGATTAGGTCCATTGTAGGGTGGTGACTTCTATCTTTCAAGATAGTACACCTCTCCTCAATGTCATACCTAACCACCCTTAATAAGAACATCTACGGATCTACGTGGTGTCAAAAATGCATAAAAAGAAGAGATGTATATTTCTATCTTCATTTTATCTCGCATAGAGTGAAGATGGAAGTATATATTATTCTTTAGAAATTATAAAAATTTCACCACAGAACCAAAACTCATTTGGCTCCAAACCAATTACAATTAGATTTATATTTCAATCCTAGGTTCATGTAGGAGTTCAACCAAACTTGAATCAAGCCATGTTCAAGCCAATTGACCCATTTAAGTCCACTTGACCTAAAGTGACCTAAAAGACCTTTTTGAGAAAAGTTCTAATCCAACCCAAATTGGATTGACTAAGCCCATCCAAACCTCATATCATACCCAACAATCATCCTAGGGTGACCAACCACCTTGAATTGGGTCAAACCAAGTCAAACTTAGCCTTTGACCAAGTCAACATTTAGCCCAAATGAAACCCAAACTCGTCAAAATCTACCATATGATAAATTGATTGGAACCATTAACTCAAACCCACTCATAATAAATGACTGAACATGACCAAACCCTCATTTGACCCAATTTGGCCTAAAAATAAAAAATGGGTCAAATCATGATTTAATCCAAATTGATTGTAACCAATGGCTCGAGTTTATCCCAAATAACCTATTGAACTAGACCAAAGCCATAATTGAGCCTAAGTTGACCAATCGGTTAACTTGACCCAACCTAGCCCAAATTGACCTAAAGGGTCAAAATGGACAAAATTCAAATTAATTCAAAATTGAACCAAACCAAAGCCTTTAATCATTTTCAATCAACCAATTGAACTTGACTCAACACCTAACCCAACCCAATTTGGTCAAATTGGTCAACTTGACCAATTTAACCCTTTTGAATCCAAATGAGTCAAATCCAAACCTAGGCCAAACCAATCCAAATTAATTGAACCAAAACATCCCAAATCATCATATGAACCTAACCCAAGCCTTGGTTTGACCTAATTTGACCATTGGTCAACTCAACCCAACCTAACTCAAATGAACCCATTTTGACCAAGTCAAGCCAAATCACCCAAAATCACTTTGTAGAACCTTGGTGGCTGACCTAACCCGACCCAAATGGACTCTAGGTCAGCTCCAAACCCAACCCAATCCATGGTGGACCCTGCCAAGGGGATTAGCCACTAGATAAAGCCTTATTCCCATGGGATCTCTACTTTAACAAGCCAAAGCAACCTCCCCATCACCATGGCAGCTCCCAAGTACTCAAGTGAGGCTCCACTTGACCCACTTAGCCCACCTAACCCACCCTAGGTTAGCCAAGGACCAATGGAAGCTTAACTCATCCTCACTCAAGCCAAACTGAGCACCCTATGGACAAAGGAGAAGAAAACTTTGCACACCAGCCCTTGAGGCTCCTCCCATGGCTCACTCCACTAAAATTGAGCCATGTGGAATTGGAAATGACCCCTCTGGCACCCTGATGTGGACTACTGGCCAAAGCAAGCCTACCCATCCTGTCCATCCCTCACATTTGCTTTCGGCCAATACACCCTCAATTTGAGTGGGAAAGGACACACTTCACACTCTCTGAGCTTAGGAAGCATAAACTCCCTTAGAGCATTTCCATAGATACCCAAGCCCTCTTCAATCAACATTCCTCACTCCCGAGCAAAGCTAAAATATGACACCACTCATCCGAACAATATTTCCTCTCCACTAAATCAAATCCAAATTTCTTGCAACCACACCATCCCCATACTCTATCGAAGCCAATCAATCAATTCCAAGCCTTCCCAAGCACTAGAGATCAAAGTTTGAATGGAGCCGAGGCATTTGCATGTGTGGATTGGTCAACCAAGCACTCTGCTAGCTCAAAGCTCTTCAGCAGGACCTCGCCTCAACTAGGCAAAGCTACCTCTAGTGTTACACTGTCGGACATTAGCTCTGGTGAGGTAATTTCATAAATTGAGCCTTGCATGGAAAAATGGGTTGGTCTTTTGTAAAAGAAATTTGAAAGTCATGGATTTTTGACCGTTGGATGTGTGCATCTCCCTTCCCCGAAGGTGTGGGAAGAATTTGGAGATAATCTGAGCTCGGGTGAGCTTGGATCGAACGAGGAAAGATGGACGACATCCATCTTTCATCGCTCATGAACAGGATAGATCATGAACCTTCCATTCTACATGATTGGAATGAACGGCTCTAATTAGATCCCGTGGTAGATCCCTTGATTTCTTTCCTAAACCCAAGATTGAATCATGGTTGTCCGATCTTAAATCAGATGATCCATAGAGAAAGCACATCCATCGCCATCTGAGTCAGCCTTCGGATGTGAAAACTTAAATAGCCACTTCTGTCGAGCCACATGGAAAATGCACCATGTAAGCCACCACGTGGCCCGATGGGATTAAGGTTGTAATTAGGCATAATTAATCCATTTTTAAACCTGGAACTTCTAAAAATCATAACTAATAGTAGAAAAATCCAAAAAAAAACAAGCTTAGACTCATTTTGAAGATATTTCATAGTAGAATCTAGGAAAATTATTATTAATTGATTTTGGATAGTGATTTTGGCTTAATTAAGATTTAATAAAAAAATTTAATTAGCTTAATTGCCCCTCAATTAATCACCCAATTAATTTTAAAGTTTATGTAGATGTTTAGGGGATGACCTCTGCCTCCTTATTTTTCTGGAATTTTATTGATTACTTAATTAGGAAAATTAATTGATTAAGCTCTAATCACTCTTTTAATATAATTAATTATAATTAATGAATGAACAGTAACTTGATTAATCATCTAATCCTAATCACCTCTGTTGAACAGTAAGATAGCTAGGGGATGGGATTGGGATACTTTTCCTAATTCATTTCTTAAGTTTTATTTACTTTTTATATCAAATTAATTAACGGTTAATGAAATAACTTATTGATCAATTAATTATTTAACCTTCAAGATAAAAATTAGAATTTAATTCAATGTTTAAAATGACTTGGGGGTTAGGATTGGGGCCTTGCCCTTGATCTTTCTCCCTAAGTTAATTTCATCATTCTAATTAATACATAATCAAAGTGTTTAATCAATTAATTAAAGGCTTAATGAAATTAAAATTTAAAATCATTTCATCCACACCTAAGCAACCTTAATTAATTTTGGGTAGCTCTTTGGGTGTTCAATAACCCAAAGTGGGAGATGATAAAATTATGGTTAGCTCACATGTGTGAGAAAACCATAAAAGTAAAAGTGAGATCCCTTAAGCCTAATGAACTATTAATCGTGAGCCAATTGCATTAGACCCCTTTCATTTCTTAAGTGGTTGCATATCATGTTGGCTCATTATTAATTAGTTAATTAACTTAAGGTGATATAGGTATGGGTTAATTAATTCACTTAATTCATACCCCAACCTAATCAAGACATAAAATCAATCTAATTATTCTTCATTAAACCAAATTAACTTACACATGGGGAATGGGATTAGGCTTAGCAAACTTCCTTCATATTTCCTTAAATCAAATCAAACATGAAAATGAAATGACATTAAAGAACTTTGGTTTATTTTAAATAGTCTTATTTAGTTTGAATGAAATGAAATGGCTTCAAGTCTCCTTTGACACAATACTCAATTCCACCTCTTCAAAATTTGATGCATTGATGTAAAGAGCATGGAACTGTGTTGTTTCCATGTATCCAAGGCCTATCGAGCAAAGCAGAGAAAGATGTATCTGAATCAATTATGTAGAACTTAGCTTCTGTCTTCCAGTCATCTTTCTCTAATGGAAACACTATGGAGCCTAAAGCCCTCTCGCCTTGCTCATTGAATCCTTTCAACATCATCTGATCTCCTCAGAGTTTGATGATGTCAATCTTCAGGTAGGCATGGGTCTTTAGACTCATAATGTTCTTGATGCACCTAGATCAACTAACACCTAAGAGTAAGCCCATGTCCACTATGATGTAGAGGGACGGTTGTGCCTTGTTCCCCAAAAGAAGGTCTTCATCGATGAATGTAACTCCATGGGCTTCTCTTGAATAACATGCCTTCTCTCCAATAGGTCGAGCTAAGCATATTTATGGATCGAGAAGGGCTTTGATCAATGACTCCCTCATCTCTTTGGATAAGATAAGAGCATCATATATGCTTAGCTTAGCTGACAACTTTCTCAGGTGAGCAAGGACATTATAGTCAACTCTGGGATAGTCCTTTACAAGAATATGTGGAGCATCCTGTTGAGGGGTTACTTGATCACTAGAACCAATGACTTGCTTACCCTTACCCTGAGGTGCTACCCTAGGAGGTATAACTTTGCCACTACGAAGGTTGACTTCAGTGACTTCACGAGATGGATTAGTGAAAAGTTCTACATGCTCATCAAGTTCACCTACAGCTTCTCCTATGGGATCATGAGAGATGGATGACTCCAAATCAATCTCAATGGGCAAACCTGAATGATTCAGGAATGGGTAATCCATTTCTAAGTCAGAAGAAAAAGAGTGATCGAAACTAAAATTATTATTAATTAGACTTGGAGAGCTATCTATAGGAATAAACTCAAGAAGATCATCAGAAGTGACACAAATGTAAGTGGAATTAGATTTCTTCATTGATTTCTTAGATTTGGATGAAGGTACAAAATAAAATCAAAGTAATCGAGTAAGGGATTTAGCACCCCTCCGCTAATACATAGACTACAAGAAGAAGAGCTAGGGAGGAACTGTAAGCTAAAATGGAGTGTTGAACCGGTTGGTTATGCTACTATACTATCCCGAAAGTGGAGGTTATTACTATTGGGCTCCTTTAAGTTGTCCTTAGCAACTTGCAAACCTTTCTTAGAGTTGGAGATTTGAGCAACTTCAAGCACCTATGAGGGTAATTTCTTGATCTTAGAAATAATTTTCTTGGAGGTTCGGGATAGGGAGATATCCCAACCTTCCTTTATCTTAAGAGGGTCGCATGTATCTCTAAGGATTACTCTAACAAAACTAGAAGGTTGTTCTAATAGGTATTCCTTGAGGATGACAATGTCACCCATCTTGTAGCTATGCTCAAGCCAGTCCTTAAAGGTAATGTAATCTTCTAAGACATGGCCTAACATGCGGTGGTAGGGGAAATAGCTTGGATCATGACTCTTGCCCACTTCCCTTAGGCTCAGTAACTAGAAATCAAGCTTCTTTAAGAGATTCTTAAAGATCTTCGACTACCCTCTTGAATGAATAAGCTTTATTCAATCTATCAACAAGAGTGTAAGTAATAGCTACGGGGGTAGGAATATTGCTGATGATCTTGATGGAGGAGGTGGTGGCGACTAGTGGCAACCGAGGTGGCGAGGATAAGGTGTGGTGGTAGAGGAGGTGGCAGAGGAGGCTACTGAGCTCAAGGCCTATCTGATTGAACCCTAGCTGGCTGCTTCCCCTTATTAACTACTATGACTACCGGTCTCTTCTCAAATGCTCTCTGAGGTTTAGGCTTGGCTGACTGGTCTTGGAAAGATAACTATTTGGCTTCTTCTTGTAGACTAGCCACCTTGTTGATTAATTTCTCAAAGGTTTTGATTGTAAAACCCTTGAGCATGAAAGCAACTAGGCCATGGATGTTCTTCAGGAGAATCTCTATGTGTTATTGAGTATTTGCATTTCATACTTAGGTTTCATAACCTAAGAATGTAATCAATAAGGGACTCATTGGGTACTTGTGTCACTACAATAAGATCACAAATAGTAACCCTTTGATGAGCTCCAGCAATCCTCTTAATGAAGAGGTGCTCCAACTCAGCAAATATCTTTACTGAACTGTTGGGCAATTCGGCATACCAATCAAATGCAACACCCACTAAACTGCTAACAAATAATCTGAAAAGAAGGGCATCATTACCTCCGGCATTACAACAATCGGCCCTAAAATGTGCAATGTGTTGGCGAGGGTTCCCACTGCCATCAAAAATTTTGAAAGAATGAGGAACAAAACCCTTATGATATTAGACTGCATCAAATTTCTCTGGGTAGGGTCTACCCTTTAGAACAGATGAGCCACCATAAGCTTGTGCTAGCGCTTCTCTCACCTGTTGCTCCACCATATGTTTTATATCCTTCTCATGCATGGGGGTACTATCCACCACCTTCTTATGCAAGCTACCACTATCTTCTTCTATGAAAATGCATCTAAGGTGATCTAAGGTAAGTACCAACTCTACTCTATCGGCTATAATGGGAGAAGGCTATGAAACTGGGGCTGATTTTTGCAATGCTGAAACCACTTCCATCAACTCCTCAATTTTCTTCCCCATCTTATTAATATGATCATCTATCTATCTAAGTTGATGGAGGAGGTGCTGAGTTGAATGGATGTTGTCATCCTCTTCAACTACAATACCTTCCTGCCTCTATTGGTCTCTTTGGAGGGAGCTCCTAGTATCGACCATGTGGACCTTGGCCAAGTCTTCCAACAAATCATCCTCATCGGGGTCAAAACTGATCTTACACTCATCATGATTAGAGCAATCACTCCCAAAAATCTATCTCTTATCTACAAAATACTGTGGTAGAATGTCATCCAAGGAATGGTCTAACTGTGCCAACATAAATACTCATGTAGTAGGACTGCTACAATACATCTAACACTGCCTACCACAAGAGTGCTATCTCTGGGAGGACTATGCTCACTAGAAGATACATGCTCATGATTGCCCACTATCGGTGGAGTGTTGTCTTTGGGGGGATCTACTGCCATAGGGACCGCGGAACTATCTCCCTCCCCCTCTACTATTGCCGCCGCTACCAACCACAGTGGAGGTGGTGGAATGACTACGACGCTCTTAGGTCGTTATTCCTTCTTCATCATAGTTGAAGTAGAAGGTCGAGAAGGAGAGCTCGACCCCACCTCAATGGGTGGAGTAGATAGAATGAGACCCTGAGGTCGTAATCGAATCACTAATGAGACTTTTTCTCCCTTGATGCTATCTTCTATGCCTTAGCCGGCATAGGGGATGCTGGAACATGCACTAGTGAAGTGAGTGTGCGATGTGGTGGAGACACACCATCGCGCATAAACTCTCCTCTTATGACCGATTGTGAGTATCGTCGATGGTCGTAGCTTATCATCCTGGGAAATCCACAAGAGAGGAGGTTGCCAACTGCCGGACATTCCTCCTCCTCTCTCTCCAATCATCCTGCACTACCACTCAGGCCTCTGTATATCTTGCTCTGTGTATTTGATCCCTGATGCTCCTAGGGATCAATGACCTCAAGTCAAATAATGCACCGACTCAAGCATCATGGGCTCACATCGATGAATACCGAGCATAATCGTAGGGTCTCCTCCTTTCCCTAACCAGTGTCTCATAATAAGCTTGTGGTGGAGGTGATGCTGCTATCCTTTTGTAGTCCTCCTCTCCATCTGAGCCAAAGAGAGGGTGGAATCTACTGCCACTGAGTAAGGGAGAAACCTCCCTGGGTGAACCCTCCTCCACAATATGGGATGCTACCTCTACCTCTGTAGCTGCTCGCTCATGGTGTCACTTGACCTTGACTCTTATTGCAGCACTGAGTATGGGTAAGTCAAGGCAAGAGTTGGAACCTACCTTGAAGGTAGGGGTGACTATCTCGGAGGCCAAGATAGCCTTCCCCTTTGAGGAGACCAACGAGGAAGTGTCAGCCCTTGTTAGGGTAACAATGAACAATTGGTGAAATAAATAGGGGAACCATTGACACTACTGGTGCTACCACTGAAGCTGATCAATTTTTATATGATTTCTAAAGAAGTAAAATATATGCTTCCATCTTCACTCTATGCAAGATAAAATGAAGATGGAAATATACATCTCTTCTTTTCATGCATTTTTAACACTACATAGATCCACAAATATTCTTATTGAGGGTGATCGGGTATGACATTGAGGAGAGGTGAACTATCTAGAAAGATAGAAGTCACCACCCTACAATGGACCTAATCACCTCAACAAGGACTCTGAAGGACAATGGGTTTGCCTGCATACCAAAGATTCTTCCCCTACTTTACATGGAAAAGTAAATTTGGATTTATTTTAAATTGGGTTTGTTAAGTTCCCTACATGGGCAAGCCCCCATAGTTAATTACATCCTAAGGAATGAGATCCCTTAGGAATACTCTCGATTAAGGTAAATGATCATTGTCTCCAAAGATTTCAATAGGTAGGACTATCAATCGATTAGTTTATTTTGAAGATCAAATGAGATTGATCAAAGGGAGAGAGTTATTATCAAAGCTAAAGGAAGATAAGTAAGAGATGTTTATGATGCTAGGAAACTTAGCGAGCATCTGAAACTATCCTATGATTGGGCTTTACATTTTTGAAATTGAATTACTCATTTGAGTTGACTTTATATTAGAAGTTTAAGGCTTATAATTTCACAATACAAGGTTATTGAAATGCCTAAGAGGTGAGAATTTATGCTTATGTCCCATAGAAGGATGAAGCAACCTCAAAACCTAAATCTAGGGAGCTTTGGTGAGGGCCAAAAGCACGACCTAAATCTAAGAAAAAAATGGGTATTTGGTTTGCCTCCACAAGAGAGGATAAACCACCCAACTGCTTGGACTTACAACGCCTAGGGGTGGCCGCCAACTAACTCCTCCTATGGTTTAAAATTCATGTAGGCAAGTTATATGCTTTATGCAAGATAGGTAGGCTATTATTTATTTAGAAAGAGACTAAGTCCTTAAACTCACTCCCTAAGAGACTATACCATGTAAGGGCATGAAAAATGACCTAGATCTAATGCAATTCATATTGCATTTTTTTTAGACAATCATTTGACTCAGGCTTATAGGATTCATATGCCTAATGCATGAGAAGTAAGTTTATTGGCCAAAATCAGTGAGAAGGAAAGAGATGTGTTTCCACCATGGCACTCATAGGTCAAGTCAAGTTTCTCTAGCAAAGGTGGAAGCCCTCCAATCAAGAGTGAAATAAGATGCTTTTGTGCATGATGTTATAAAAAAATACTCATCCAGCTAAGGGGTTACTAATTTTTTTATCTTGATTTTTAGCCTAAGCTTTAGGTGAGGTTATGAGTTCATTATTTTAATTTTGAATTGTTAAATTTGGTAAAAGATTTATTTTTTCCTAAGAGCCTAATCCACATCCAGGCCATACATCAAGCAAGAAGAAACTAAGAAAAGGATGTCATCTTAATGCACAAGCTAAACAAATCATCAATCAATTTATAAAGCTAACATAAAAGAATAAGAGGCCATTTAGGTTTCATATAACACCGAATTAATTTACAATCAATCATTTCTTCATTTCTTCTTCCTTTCTTCTTTCTTCTTTTTCTTCTTTTGGATGGTTAGAAGGTGGTTGCTCCAAAAGCTTCACATGGTGCATAAGATGTAATCTTATGACCAATGCTCACCCTAATCCCCATAACATTCATTCCAAAATCCTAATTGCAATAATTACATGAAAAGGAAAAGTAAATCTAGTTAACACCTGCAAAATAGAGATTAGCTAAACAACCATACAAATCCAAAGCATGTATATTGGACTTAGCACCCCACACATGGGTAACCAAGTCCACCTATCCTATTGGATTATGCTTAGGGGTATAAGCATCTACACATCAAAAGCATTTATATTTTTTATTACAACACCCCTTAAGCACAATCCCCTGCAAAAAATAATGATTAGACTAAATTATCCTACCATTCATTCTATGCACATTCACCCTAACTTCCAGACTAAAACAAAACATAAAAAAATAAAAGCAAAACATCAAGCAAGCCATGCACTATGGTGAAATTTTTATATTTAATTTCTAAAGAAGTAAAATATATACTTTCATCTTCACTCTATGGGATAAAAATGAAGATAGAAATATACATCTCTTTCTTTTTTATGTATTTTTGACACCATGTAGATCCACAGATGTTCTTATTGAGAGTAATCAGGTACAATATTGAGGGGAGGTGTACTATCCAGCACCACCCTACAATGGACCTAATCATCTCAACAAGGACTCCTAAGGACAATGGGTCTGCATGTATACCAAAGATTCTTCTCCTACTTTACATAGCAAAGTAAAGTAGGGTTTATTTTTAATCGAGTTCGTTAAGTTCCCTATAAGGGCAAGCCCCCATAGTTAATTACATCCTAAGAATATGATTCCTTAGGAATACTCTCGATTAAGGTAAATGATCGTTGTCTCCAAAGATTTCAATAGGTAGGACTATCAATCGATTAGCTTATTTTGAAAGATTAAATGGGATTGATCAAAAATAGAGAGTTATTATCAAAGCTAAGGGAAGATAAGTAGGAGATGCTCACAATGCTAGGAAACCTAGTGAGCATCTCGAACTATCCTATGGTTGAGCTTTATGTTTTTGAAATTGAATTATTTATTTGAATTGAATTTTCATTAGAAATCTAGGGCTTATAATTCCATAATACAAGGTTATGGAAATGCCTAAGAGGTGAGGATTTATGCTTATGGCCCATAGAAGAGAGAAGCAACCTCAGAACCTAAATCTAGGGAGCTTTGGCGAGGGCCAAAAGCATGACCTAAATCTAAGGCAAAATGGGTATTTGGTTTGCCTCCACAAGAGAGGAAAAACCACACGCTTGGACTTACAACTGGCCCAACTAACTCCTATGATTTTAAATTTATGTAGGTCATATGCTTTATGCAAGATAGCTAGGATGTTATTTATTTAGAAAGAGACTAAGTCCTTAAACTCACTCCTTAAAGAGACTAGATCATGTAAGGGCATGCTTCAAATGACCTAAATCTAATGCAAATCATATTACATGTTATTTTTATTTTTGGATAATCATTTGACTCAAGCTTATAGGATTCATATGCCTAATGCATGAGAAGTAAGATTATTGGCCAAAATCAATGAGAAGGGAGGACGTGTGTTTCCACAATGGCTCTCAAAGGTCAAACCAAGTTTTTTTGGCAAAGGTGGAAGCCCTCCAATCAAGAGTGAAAATAATATGCATTTGTGCATGATGTTATAAAAGAAATACCCATCTAGCTAAGGGGTTGCTTATTCTTTAATCTTGATTTTTAGCCTAAGCTTTAAGTGAGGTTATGAGTTCTTTATTTTAATTTTGAATTTTTAAATTTGGTAGAAGATTTATTTTTCCCTAAGAGCCAAATCCACATCCAGGCCATACATCAAGCAAGGAAGAAACTAGAAAAACATGACATCTTAATGCACAAGCTAAACAAAACATCACATATTTTGAAAAGCTAATGCAAAAGAATAAAATGCCATTTGTGGCCGGGCACCACTACACAAACCCAAAAAAAAAAACAAATTTGGTAGCCAAGCTCTACCCTTAAACAATCCAGATTACAAATGAATTAATTTACAACCAAGTAAGGAAATTCATGTTATGGGAGTCTTCATTTCTTCTTTCTTCTTTTGGTTCCTTCTTTTGGATGGTTAGGATGTGGTTACTTCAAAGGCTTCACATGGTACATAAGATGTAATCTTATGACCAATGCTCATCCTAATCCCCCCATAATATTCATTCCAAAATTCTAATTGTAAAAATTACATGAAAAATTAAAGTAAATCTAACTAACACCTGTAAAATAGAGATTAGATAAACAAACCATAGAAATCCCAATCATGTATATTGGACTTAACGCCCCACACATGGGTGACTAAGTCCACTTGGCCTATTGGATTATGCTTAGAGGTATGAGCACCTGCACAGTAAAAGCAATTATATTTTTATTGCAATGCCCCTTAACCACAATCCCCTGTAGAAAATAATGATTAGACTAAATCATACTACCATTCATTCTATGCACATTCATCCTAACATCCAGACTAAAATAGAACATCACAAAATAAATGCAAAACATCAAGCCATGCACCGCCCTAACCTAAAGCTAGAAGTGGTGGCTTAGTCTAATATGTGTGCTTTAGAAGGTTTGTGTGGTATGCTTAGCTATGGTTTTAAGGTTTGGATTTTCTAAGTGTGAAGATGTTCAACTTAGATGGGTGGTTTCATTTAAGTGTTTAGTTGATTTGGGTTGATTTTATTTTGTATTTTGGTTTGGTTTAAATGAATCCTACAATTAATTACTAAGTTTTAAAGAGATGGAAAAGAGAAGAGAACTTCTCTTTCCTTCCCTACTTAATTAATTTCTAAAGTGGATTCATATTTAGTTTTGTTTAGTGAATGTTTTATTATGTGTTTTAATTAATCCTGAGTTTAGATCAATTCTAAACAAACCTATTCCAAAAAGAAAAGAATTTAAAGATTAAGTAAAGTGAACTAAATTCACAAAACACACATATCTTCATTTCTTTTCTAACATGTATAACATGCATATGAATGAATCCTAAGCATATCTATACATACAAATGAGAATGTTTAGCACACTTTATGATGAATTCTAAGTGGTTTACTTAAGAAAATTTGAATACTTTATGATGTATGACTTTCATTGGGTAGGGAAGAGGTTTTTTTTATCACATGCACACATGTTTGTATGAAAGGCATAAGTGACTACGACGCCATTGTTAACAAGGGGTGTAAGGTACAAGACCTACTTAGGCCTATTTAAATCCTCACAACCTCAGGGTTATCCAGACTAATATACACTTTCTTTAAATACAAGCATATGTACAAAAGAAATGAATGGAAAAGAATGGATGCAAAAAGTTATACATGATTGTTTGATTTGTTTATGCAATTTATATGTGTGAATATGAAGATCCTTGTTAGGTTATAATATGGAGGGGATAAGAGTAGATTTGAACAAGTGTTATGTTCTTTTAAAAGAACTATACACTTTGCAAATCTTATTCAAATCCATGTTAAGAGGAAAGAAAGGAAGCAAACATAAAACACATTTTTGTATTCACATGCAACCTTAAAATAAAATATAAGTAACACACTTTCAATTTTGGTAATTGATTCATATATTTTAAAAAAATAATTTAGAATTTAATAGTGATAATAGCCATTCATGTTTTTTTTTACTTTAGCCAAAACATATAATTTGACATAAAGAAAATATTTCACTTTCATTTTGATTTTTGAAAAGAATGAATGCATGAAATTCATATGACATACACATTTTGCATGTTAGAAAGAACTAAAGTGATGAAAGCATGTAAACACATTCACCCTAATTAATTCCTAAAGATAATCTCATGAAATAAGAAAGTTTAAAGTAAATCAAATTATTTTTAAAGAAGGTTCAATTTTGTTTTTAGTTTAATTTAATTTGAGAAATGTGAGGTGAGTTTACTGTTCCTAACCCATTCCCACATATGTTGGTTATTTTAGTTTTAATTTTTTAGGTGATTAGATGATTTTTATATGTTACTTAGGTTAAGGTATGGATTAAGCATGTTAATTACCCCTACCTATACCACGTTAGAATAGTTAACCAAATAATTATGAGCTAATGAGATGACATAAAACCACACAAGGAATTTAAATCAGTAATGCATTTAGTAAGAAAAGGGCCTAATGCATTTGGCTCATGATTAATGATTAATTAAACTAAGGGGTTTTAACTTAAGTAATTTCATAACCCCCCTCACACATATGAGTTGAGTTTTGATTTTGTTAATTATACTTAGGCTATTGAACACCTAAGAATCTACCCAAGATAGATTAATTGAGTTCTGAAAAGTTTTAGAATTTTATGAAATTAATTAAGGGGGTAATTAGTGAATTAACCCTTAATTAAGGATGGATTAAGCAAGAAAAAGGGGTTTAGGGAATATCTTAAGGAAAGTATCCCAAAATTATTCCCCAAACCTCATACTCACTCAATCAAAATTTAATTGACTCAATCAGAGGGTTAAACCACTAATTATGCTCTTAATTAAGCTTAATTTTATTAAGGGAGTGATTAAGGAATGAACTAGAAATTCCCTAATTAAGCCACCAAAAAATCCCAAGAAAATTGGGGAGGAGTCATCCCACTAATTAAGCACAAAAAGTTTGGGATTAATCAGTGGAGTAATTAAAGGGTAATTAGCTATGGTGAAAATTTTAAGATATTTCTTTAGAAGAATATATATATATTTCCATCTTCACACTATGCGGGATAAAATGAGGATGGAAATATACATATTCTTCTTTCTTTATGCATTTTGCCACCACGTAGATCTGTAGATGTTCTTATTGAGGGAGATTGGGTGTGACATTGAGGAGAGGTGTACTATCTTGAAAGATAGAAGTCACCACCCTACAATGGACCTAATCATCTCAACAAGGACTCCTAAGGATAATGGGTTTGCATGTGTACCAAAGATTCTTCCCCTACTTTACATGAAAAAGTAAAATAAGGTTTATTTTAAATTGGGTTTGTAAGTTCCCTCTGGGGCAAGCTCTCATAATTAATTACATTCTAAGGAATGAGATTCCTTAGAAATACTCTCGATTAAGGTAAATGATCATTATCTCCAAAGATTTCAATAGACTATCAAGATTATTTATTTTGGAAGATCAAATATGATTGATCAAAGAGAGGGAGTTATTATTGAAGCCAAAAGAAGATAAGTAGGAGATGCCCACGATGCTAGGAAACCTAGCGAGCATCTCAAGCTATCCTGTGGTTGGGATTTATATTTTTGAAATTGATTTAATTTGTTTGAGTTGAATTTTTCAATAGAAATTTAGGGCTTATGATTCCATAACATAAGATTAAATAAATTTCAAAGAGGTGAGAAATTATACTTATGGCCCACAAAGGCGAGAAGCAACCTCAGAACCTAAATCTAGGGAGCTTTGGCGAGGGCCAAAAGCACAACCTGAAGCTAAGGAAAAAATGAGTATTTGGTTTGCCTCCACAAGAGAGGACAAATCACCTGACTGTTTGGACTTACAACCACCTGGGGTGGTCGCCAACTAACTCCTCCTACGATTTTAAATTCATGTAGGCAAGTCATATGCTTTATGCAAGATAGGTAGGCTATTATTTATTTAGAAAGAGACTAAGTCCTTAAACTCACTCTCTAAAGAGACTAGATCATGTAAGGGTATGCTTCAAATGACCTAAATCTAATGCAATTTAGATTTCATTTTATTTTCATTTTGGATAATTATTTTGACTCAGGCTAATAAGATTCATATGCCTAATGCATGAGAAATGAGATTATTGGCCAAAATAAGTGAGAAAGGAGGAGGTGTGTTTCCACCATGGCTCTCAAAGGTCAAGCCAAGTTTTCTAGAAAAGGTGGAAGCCCTCCAATCAAGAATGAAAATAATATGCATTTGTGCATGATGTTATAAAAGAAGTACTCATCCAGCTAAGGAGTTGCTAATTCTTTTATCTTGATTTTTAGCCTAAGCATTAAGTGAGGTTATGAGTTAGCAATTTCCCAATTAAGCCACCAATAAATCCCAAGAAAATTAGGGGAGGTAGAGGTCATCCCCAAAATACACTCAAGAAATTTGAGATTAATTAGTAGATTAATTATGGAGTAATTAGCAAATTAAGCCTTCCAATAAAACCCAAATTCAGGGAAAAGAAGTATTCAAAATCCATTAAAACTAATTTTAGAATATTCTAGATTGAATTATCTTTCAGTGGCAATTTACCTCATATTTTTTTATATTTTTCTTTAAAGAGATATGAGTTTTTAAATTTTAGGCAATTAATTAGAATTAAATAAACCCTAATTAATCCCTACGACATGACATGCAAGAGCTGACTTGGCCACGCTTTACACGTGTCATCCTCTGAGTGGCTACTTAAATGTCACATCATAGCCCCGTGTGGCAGCGGTGCTACGTGCTTTTGCCTCCGCCGTTCGATCAAGGATGGAATGGCTAGGATTTAATCCATAGTTTTAAAAGGATAAAGCGGATTATAAAATGTGATTTAAGCTCAGTTGTCCATCCAGAACACATGGATAGATGGCCAGAGATCATCTATGTTCATCCCTAAGGATCAATGGGGACTGTCCACTTTCAAAGGGAAGATCCGAGCTCGAATTGAGATGAAATTTTGCACACACCATCTAACCCTAATGGCAAGCACATCAAATGATTGAAATCTCATGGGATAAAAATTTCTTTCATAAAGCTCCACACCACATTGAGTTTAGTGATCAAAAAATGGCATACCTCACCGTAAGTGATCATCTGCTCGATTCTTGGAGGAGCTTTATGAGATGAAGCTTTGGTGAAAGTTTTAGCTCTTGAGGTTGAGTGGATAGCTCCATGGACCAACCCCTCCTCCTAGTGAGCTCAGCTTTGATCTAGGTGAATCCTCCTATGCCTTTGGAGCTTGGGAAAGGGCTTGGGCAAGCTCAACTTGACCCTTTAGTGGAGTGTGCAAAGTGAATTCACTTGGTTTGGTGTATGGAGAAAGTTGGAAAATCCTTAGAGCTCCCCTATTTTTGCTTAAGGAAAATTGTGAATGGAAAATTCAATCTCCTTCTACAAAGCTTAGGATCATTGAAGAAACACTCCTCTGACTTTCTAACACTCAGTCGAATTAGGCTCTGGAATCAAAGTGAAGTAGGGGGAGTATATCTCCCCCAATGGCAATCGGATGACCGAAGTATTACTTATCATTTTGATCCAATTAACCTTAGGCAGTGGGTTGTTTGATATGTTATAGGCTTGCACATGGTCGATTTGGGTAGAGGAGTGGAATGGTAACTCCCCATGTGCTCAAATTGAGTAGAAGCATGATTCCCATGTGGCCAATTTGAGCCATGTGCTCAGTTTTGGCCTTGGGACAAGTTAACTGACCCAAACCCATTGGGTTGGGTGCACCACCCATCATAGGGATTACTTGACCTATTAGGAAAGTATCAAGTAGGTATGAAGTGGACTTGACCAAATTCCCCATAGATTTGCCCAAAATTTGTTCTATGGCCTAGGGGTAGAATGGTCATTTGGCTAATTTTTAATTTGGATATGTTGGGTATGTTGATAAAATAGGTTTGGCCAAGTTTCATTGGATTTGGAGTTCATTTGGTATGGTTTGGCTCATGTTGACCAATTTAGGTCAAAATGGGTCAACTTAGGTCAAGTTGACCAATTGGTCAAATTGGGTAAAATCAGGGGTTGGGTAAAGTTCATATGACCATTTGAAATGTTTTGGTGGCTTTGGTTTGATTGAATTTGTTTCAGGTTTGAATTTGGTTCATATGGCTTCATTTAGGTCAAATGGGTCAAGTTGACCAATTTGACCCATTTGACCTATTTGAGCTAGGTCATGGGTAGGTTTAGGTTTGGTTAGTCATATGAAGTGGATTGGTATCTTTATTTCCAATGAATTTTGGTTAAGTTTGAATTTGGCTCAAAATGATCCTTTAGGTCTAGTTGGGTTCATGGTCAATTGGGCTAGGTTAGGTCTAGTTGGCCAATTCAGGCTTTGGTCAAGTTCAACAAGTGATTTGGAATGAACTTGACCCATTGGTTTCAATCAATTTGGCTTAGATCAAGTTTTGACACACTTTGACTTTTTAGGTCAAGTTGGGTCAACTTGGGTCAAGTGGCCAATTGGGCTAGGTTAGGCTCAAATGTTGACTTGGTCAAGTTCAAACATTGGTCATGAATGAACTTAGATCAATGGTTTCAATCAATTTGACCTATGGTGAATTTTGGCTATGCTGGGTTTCATTTTGGCTAAGTGTTGACTTGGTCAACCCTTAGGTTTGGCTTGATTTGACCCAATTTGAGTGATTGATCATCTCATGATGATTATTGATTATGATGAGAGGAATAGGTGAGTTTGATTCAATCCAATTTGGTTATGATTAAAATTTGGCACATAATGGTACTTTAGGTCACTTTGGGTCAAGTGAACCTAAGTGGGTCAAATGACTTGGTCAAAGCTTGATTTGGGTTTGATTGAACTTGTGTATGGACTTATGATTGAAATATAAATCCATTTGTAAGTGGTTTGAAGTCAAATGGGTTTTGATTCATTTGACAATTTCAAGTTCAAAGGGTGAACATGAAATGGATTTTGGCTTGATTTTTGAATTGAGTTTTGGTTAAGTGGATTGAGGTTTATATTTATATTTGGATTCATGATTGTAGGGTTGATTGAATTATGAAGGAAAATCAAGAGTTTGGTTTGATTTGAAGTTGATTTGGCTAAGTTCAAGATTTTGGCTTGAAAGGCTTAGGTTGGATTTTGAATGAGTTTTAGTTTGAAATTTGGAAGTGGTTTTGATTGTTTGAATTTATATTTCATTTATATATGTGAATATAAATGAGAATATAAATGGGTTATGAGAAAATTTCATGAATTTGAAGTGATTTGATCATGATCTAGGCTAAATCCTTAAGAGAAAATTTAAAGGACTTAGGAAAGATTTGGAATTTTTGAATTTGAATTTTTGAATTTGGTTTGATTGATTTGAATTTATATTTCATTTATATATGTGAATATAAATGAAAATATAAATGAGTTATGAGAAAACTTCATGAATTTGAATTGATTTAGATCACGATTTAGGCTAAGTCTTTAAGAAGTTTAAAGGACTTAGGAAATTTTGTAATTTGGAGCTTGAATTTTGAATTTGATTTGATTGATTTGAATTTATATTTCATTTATATATGTGAATATAAATGAGAATATAAATGAGTTATGAGAAAATCTCATGAGTTTGAATTGGTTTGATCATGATTTATGCTAAGTCCTTAAGAAGAAATTTAAAGGACTTAGGAAATTTTTAAAGTTTTGGATTTGAGTTTTGAGTTTAGTTTGATTGATTTGAATTTATATTATATTTATATATGTGAATATAAATGAGAATATAAACGAGTTATGAGAAAATCTCATGAATTTGAATTGATTTGAATATGATTTAGATTATGTCCTTAAGAGGGGATGAAGGACTTACGAAGAATTTTGAACTTGGAATTTCAATCATGGATTTCAATCATGGGTTTCAATCATATGATATTGATTTGAATTTGGAGAAAATCAAATAAGATTGATTTTGAGTTTGACTTGAAGAGAGGAAGGTGAGGAATGGTTCAAGCTAAGGGTGGGCAAAATTTTCCTAACACCCTTAAGGCATGACCTATTCCTATTACTAACTCTTCTAAGTCTCTAGGGCTAGGTTGAGTGTCCACCTAATCACTAGATGTGTCTTAAAACTAAGGATGTCTTAAAGTCTAAGAGGAGTCCAATATCTAAGATGTAGGGGTTGAGGGCTCATTCTTAAAAAAGTGAGGTCAACAAAGGGCGCCCAATAGGTGTGGTGTGACTGACAAGGAACACCGCATGTATTGGTGTTGACCGAAATGATCAACAACACCGACTGATCATAAGCACCAACATAAACAATCTATCCTTAACCTAAGGTGTAGAAAGAATCCAAAGCTTAGTGCAATCTGGCTCTACTTATGTCAAGGACATAAGAGAAGGCAGGAGGAATCCACTAGGGATAGAGTGTGAACCTTCTACTAGGGAAGTAGGTTCAAGTCATCCATAAAGGATGAGAGGTTTGATTTGATTTGAGTCTCACTAAGGAGAAATTTCCACTAGGGAAGAGGGTTGAATTTGTTTCAATTTTTAGATTTGGAATTTTAGATGAGTCATATTGGTTTGCGATGGACTGCATTGAGTAGGAGCCACGGAGGCCAAGACCTAACTCAGATTTATCAATCCAAAGGGGTAGTCTACTAAACACATATAGTAGGACCAGCCAACCAAAGGGATGCCTTTCATACAACAATTATACTAGGAAGAAATCATAGTAGACTTACATCCTCCAAAGTAGGGACCAGTTGCTGGGGTAATCTATTGGCAAGGCAACAGATTGAACCCAACCTATGGTTGGCTATTGAGTGAATGCCATTGGGGACTTAAATTAGCTCAAAGATAGTCAAAGATTAATTTTATTTTTAGATTTATTTTGATGGATTCCATTGGTTTGTGATGGATTGCACTAAGTAGGGGCCATGGAGGCATAGACTTAACTTAGATTCACCAATCCAAAGGGAGTAGTCTACTAACCACAAAGTAGGGCTATCCAACCAAGGGGGTGCCTTTCAGTTTGCAATGGTCAAGTCTTAAGAAGAAAGCATGGAGACTCACATCTTCTAGAAACAAGAAACCACTGGGGTGATCGGTCACTTTGGGCAACAAATAAAACCCGACCTAAGGCTGACTATTGAGTGAATGCCACTGAGGGACTTAGATCGAATCAAAGATAGTCGAGATTAATTTCATTTTTTAGATTTATTTTGATGGATTCCATTGGTTTGCGATGGATCAAACTGAGAAAGAGCTTATATCAGCCTAGACCTATCTCAGATTTTACTAAACCAAAGGGAGTAGCTTTTTGGCCGATGGGAGAACTATCCAACCAAGGAGTGCCTTTTGATTTGCAATAATCAATTTAAGGGAAGAAAGCTCAGGGACTCACATCTTCCACTACAAAAGATCATTGGGGTGATTGGTTACTTTAGGAAATAAATCAAACCCGAAGTAGGGCTACCCATCAGTTTGCGACAGTCATGCTAGGAAGAATGCGTCAAAGTCTTACATCTTCCAAAGCAGATTGACTGCCAGGGTAACCTGCTTGTAGCAAAATAGATTGAACCCGACCTAAGGGCGACTATGGAGTGAGTACCGACCCAGGGATTTATCTCAACTCAGGTAGTCAAGCAATTCCTATAGGGAGTTCTGCTGACATTGCCCTAAAGATAGTATGCTTGCTTGGAAATGGGGCCCTTTGAGAGCTTGAATTCCTAATCCACAAGCAAATTAATTTATTTATTTTATTTAGATCATTTAACGTGGACCCTGTTAGTTTATGAGGGATCAAATTGAGAAAGAGCTTACATCATCCTAGACCTATCTCAGATTTACTGAACCAAGGGAAAATTTGCACATCTATTGAACAAATTCTCCAACCACAAGGGTGGCTACTAGGAAAGGGAGATTTTCCAATCCAAAAGTAACCCAGGTAGTGTCTAAATGGGGTCGCAAAGGATGTGATCCAAATAGAATGCCCGTAAGGGATGGGGCTGCTAAGGGCTTAATCCAACACCCTGGAGAAAATGATATGGCTAGTCATATATCCAATAGGTATTCAGTGTCCAACTCAAGGAGAAAGCTCAGGGACTCACATCTGCTAAGAGTGGTGTATCCACCGGGTGAGTTGCTGTTAGCATAACGAACATCAACCAACCTAAGGTGCTTGTCAATTTGTAACAATCAGCCTAAGAAGAAAGCTCGGGGACTCACATCCTCCTATAGAGCGAGGATAGTCTGTCTTCGGCTTGATAAGGTGCTATCCGACCTAGGGAGACTACTGAGTGAATGCCATTGGGGGACTTATATTGGCTCAAATGTTGTCAAGAGGAAAGGAGACTCTAGGAGACTTACCCTAAACCTCAAATATACTTGACATAGTTAGATCATGATGATCAGTTCAAGAAGAAAGCACGGGGACTCACATCTTCTTAAATAAAATCAACATGAGGTAGCTTACTGCTTAGGCAGTGAAGACTACCATACTAACAAGGCGCTCATTAGTTTGCAATGATCAAGTTAGGAAGAAAGTGCAGGGACTCACATCCTCCAAACAAGTGACCACTGTGGTGACATACTAGTGAGGTAGCATGCAGACCCGACCTAGAGCTGCTAATGAGTGAGTGCCATAGAGAGCTTGCTCCCACATCAAAATAGGTTGAGATAAAAGATTTGTGTTTATTTTTGTGCATGTATTAAAAGGTAGGATGCCTCGGGGACACTCTTACACTTACCTTAAACACACTTGGGGATTTTAGATGAAGTGGTGCCACAGATGGTAAATGGGATCTCCTACTAAGAAAGGATTCTGCTTGGGTTCTCTCACACCTAACTTAGTTATGCTAATCTAAATAGGATGCCTCTCGGGTTCTCTTACACCTATTATAATAGCATTGGGAGATTGTGTTTGTGTTGTGAAAGAGGGATGGGATGTCGCTGGGGGACCCTTACACCTACCCTAAACACGTATTACGGTGGATTCATAAGACAAGCAAACAATGCTCAAAAGAAGAGAAGATTTGATGAATGGAATCAAATTTTGTTCTTTGATAGAATTATTTTAAAACATGATTTATTTCATGGGTAATATTTCTTTAGATAGAGCCCATTAATTGGAAGCATCAGGTGTTCCCCTTTACAATCAATAAGTTGATAAGATCCTCCTTGCTAGGCCTTCTCTATGACATAGGGGCCTCCCATGTGGGTTCAAACTTACCTCCCATCTTTTGAAGGACAACAATTGCTCTCCTTAAGACTAACACAAGTTCTCATACTCGGAAAGACCTAGGGAAGACCAGCTTGTTGTAAGCTTGAATCATTTTGGCCTTGTACAACTCGAGGTTCTGGCATGCCCATAGTGACTCTCCTTCAAACCTTTGAGCTCTTCTAACCATAACTTTGCATTCTTCTCTATAGTGATCTTGTTACCCAATGTTATCCTTAGTGATGGGAGTTGAACTTCTAAAGGTAGAATGGCTTCAGACTCATATACTAAGGAAAATGGGGTAGAGTTGGAGTTTGGTATATGGTGCGAGCCCACAAGGCTTCAACTAAGCTTGTTCCACTATGTTGTCATCAAGATTCTTCTTCAATATAGATGGATGACTTTTGTTGAATGCACATTTGCTCTAGGATAATAGATAGTGGAGTATCTCCAATCTATACCATGTCTTCTGGCAATGCTGTTGATCTTGGTGCTTTTAAATATAGTACCATTATCGGATATAATTTATCGAGGCACCCCAAACCTATATATGATATGGTTCCTAAAAAAGTGAAGCACATGCTAAGCTGTGACCTCTCTGAGTGGGATGACTTCCACTCACTTGGAAAAGTAGTCGGTGGAAGCAAAGATGAACTCATGCCCCTTGAAAGAAGGAGGATCGATCAAACCCACAATGTCGGTACCCCAACACTCGAATGTCCATGAGGCCAATGTAGGGTGTAGAATGTTGGGTGGTTTGTGGAAGACTACACTGTACTTGACATTGATGGCATCTTCTAGCAACATCTATGCAGTCTGTAATCATCAATAGCCAATAGTATCCTAGTATATTGATCTTTGTCTTCATCTTCAAACCATATTGATGTGCTCCATATAGACCTAAATGTACCTCAGTTACAATGCCATGGGCTTCGTGTTTGTCTAAATAATGTAACCACATTTGGTCAAATGACCGGTGGTATAGATGCCATCAATGAGAGCATAGGAGAGATCTCTTTGTTTCACCTGATGGGCTTGTGACTTTTCTTGAGGTAGTTTTTCAGAGTTCAAGTAATCTATGAATGGTTACCTCCAATCTAGTTCCTTTTCCATTTTGGCAACGACAACCACCCCTTCAAGAGAAAGTCTCTCGATGAGTTCAGCATCAATAAGGGTAGAACTTGTCTATTTTGGACCCTTATTGAGATGGACTCATCTTCCAGACATGCCAACTCTTTAGCAAGTTTGGCTAGAGCATCTACTACTATGTTTTCTCCATGGGGGACCTTGTAAATGGTGACTACAGGGATTTGAGCCAATAACTTCATGGTGTACTCATGGTAGTGACTGAGCTTGGGCTTGATAACTTTGCAGGACCCGACAATCTGATTGATGACCAACTGAGAATCCCCAAAGATATTGATGCTCTTGACACTGATAATGATGGCTAACTCCAGACTCAGACTGACAATCAAAGCCTCACACTCGACTTCGTTGTTGGTGTAAGGGTTGGAAATATAGTATGAGAATCTCATCACATTGTGGTTTGGAGTTAGGAGAACTAACCTTACCCTTGCCTTTCCTAGTAGAGTAGATCGTGGCATTTCCCCTTTATGAAAAGAAGATACACTATCAAAATACATCTCTCATTGGTGGTTGCCAACCTCCCCTAAGTTCATGATTTGTTCATCAGGGAGATCGTCGCCAAGGAGAGAATCAACAGGAAGTGGGTGTGCTGCTAAGAAATCCGCTAGTGCCTATCCTTTTACCACACAGAAGGGTATGAATGTGATGTCAAACTACAAAAGTATCAGAGCATCGAGAGAGTCATCCAATGCAACAGTATAGAGGATGAGTGGCCTACTCAAGATAGGGGCTGCTAGAACTGACTTCACCAAATACTGCTTGATGTCTTCAAAGGCATGCTGGCACTTATCATCCCACTTAAACTTGACATCCTTTTTGACAAGTGCTGAGAATGGCTTGCATCTCTCTGATAGTTTGGAGATAAAGCATCTTAGATATGTCAGCCATCCTTGGAAGGATCTGAGTTAAGTTAAACTCTTAGGAGGTGCATTTCTAAGATAGCTTTGATCCTTTCTAGATCTATTTCTATTCCTAGGTGTCAACAACAAACCTAAGGAATTTCCCTGAAGCTACTCTGAATGCACACTTTAGGGGATTCATTTTGAGGTTATATTATCTTAACCGTTCAAAAAACTACTCTCAAGTTAAAGAGATGGTCTTCCTTTTCTCTGCTCTTGACTACTAGATCATCAACGTAGCACTCAACCTGATGATGGATGAGTTCATTGAAGATCTGAGTCATGGCCCATTGGTATGTAGCACTAGCATTTTTAAGGCCAAAAGACATGACCCTATAAAAGAAGATTTCAATCGAGGTTCAAAAAGTAGTGTTTTTTTCATCTTCAGGGGACATCTTAGGGTTTAGGGTTTAGGGTTTAGGAAACTCATCCTTAGGATATGCTTTATTTAAGTCCCTCAAATCGATGCAAATGCAAATTTGGGCATTCTTCTTCTTAACTGGGATGACATTGGCTAACCAAGTAGGATATTTTTCTTCCCTGATGAAACTAGCATCGATCATTTTATTGACTTTAGAAATGACTTGTTTAATTTTTAGGAGCTTACTTAATAGGGGTAGAATTAGGGTCTATTGCTAGCTTGTGAACTGCTACGTCAAGAGATAATCCGAGCATCTCTTCATAACTCCATACGAAGCATTCTTTAAACTCAGTCAATAGCCTAACTAAGTCATTGGTTTCTTCTTCATTCAGGAATGAACTGATGTATGTTGGATTTTCTTCTATTGATTTCTTTGTCAATTATTGAATGAATCTCCTCTTCAAATTATGGTGGTACATCTTTGATTTGGAGATCATCTGGATCATCTGAGATTTTTAAATACACATTCTCATAAGAGTTGGTGTTGTGTGAAAAGAACCTATCAGACTCCAAATGATTGGTAACAACTAATCAATAATCATCTTCATCGATTAGACCCATTATACCGAATCCTAGTCCTGCTCTTGCTTGTGCTTCCCTGCTTGTATTGTTCCATAGCTTCACTGACCTCCTGTGACCGGAACAAACCTTTACGTATAAGATTATGAACACAAGGCGAGTAAAAGTCAAATGGTAATTCCATTAATTCTTTAAATGTATTCTCCTTAAGTTCTACATTAACTTCAAGACTTGAGGATGATGATCCCAAAAAGAATCTCTTAAGCTTTATATCAATCGAAGACTTAGGGGCTTCCTTAACTACTAAACCTTCAACTTTTGAGATGTAAGTGAGGTTAGAGCTAAGGTTCCCAACTGCTGCCTAATAGTTTCACATAGACCTGATTCGAATACTTTGCTTTGTCTGGAGGCCTAGTCTTCATCTTTGTTGGATCAAAAGTCACCTCCAATGGAACTCACTGAGAGGGGTTGGCTGGTATACTAATCACATCCCCTCCAACTAGATTCCAAGTCTATGTGAATAGTAGGGTACTCTTATGAATGGGAACATGACCTCTATGGCCAAACTGTGGGGTCTTCCACCTGAACCTCTATTTCTGCCTTCCTAGTGGAGCTTGAGCTATCCTACCCATATGTCCATATGATGGAATGAACTGTGGGTGGAATGTGATATGCATATCTATTTCTTCTTCAATTCCCCTTTCTTGTTCACTTGGGTTTCCACTTTTCTTTTCTTTTTCTTTCATCTTTTCTTTTTCTTCATTTTCTTTTTCTCTTGAATTTGAATTTTCTCCAAGTTCATGAGAAATGACATTTTGAGGAAGATAGTAGGTCGCATCCTCATAAATCTCAACCTCTAATTGAAAATGGCTTTTCATCTCCATTGACACAGTATTCAATCCCATCCTTTCTGAATTTGATGCACTAATGGAGGGAGGATGGAATTATCTTTTGATGTATTCAAGGCCTATCGAGCAAAGCAGCGAATGATGTATTTGAATCCATGATGTAAAACTTGCTTCAGTCTTCCAGTCACGTATCTCCAAAAGTAACACTATAGAACCTAAAGCTCACTCACCTTGTTCATTGAATCCTCTCAACATCATCCAATCTCCTCAGAGTGTGGAGATGTCGATCCTCAAATAGGCAAGGGTCTTTAAACTCATAATGTTCACCGATGCACCTGGATCAATGAGAACTTTGGCAAGTCTATATCTACTATGTCAACTATGATGTAGAAGAAGGTCTTCATCTGTAAAGGTGATCCTGAGCTTCATTTGTGTAATGTGCCTCCTACATGGTTGTTGAGCTAAGTATATCTCGTGATCAAGGAGCCTTGATTAGATCTGAGATATACTTAGATGGAATTTTTAGATGAGAGAATATTGTAGTCCACCTCACGATCCTCTACAAGCATATCCAAGGGTGGAGCATTTTGTGGAGGGGCTTCTCGATCCTCTGTGCCAATGACTTATTTCACTCTACCTTGAGGTGTTGCCCTAGGAGGTAGAACCTTGCCACTATGGAGGTTGACTTCGGTGATCTCTTGTGACAGGGTAATGGAAGGTTCTACCTGCACTTTAGGTTTACCTATAGCTTCTCCTATGGGACCCTCAAAATCGGATGATTCTAAGTCTATCTCAAGAGGTGAACCCATAGTATTCAGAGTAGAAAAGTTTAACTCTGAATTAGAAAGAGGAAGATCAAAATTATTATAGTTATTTTGACTAAACAGTTACCATTAAGAATAAAAGTAAATAACCCATCAAAAGTGACACAAATGTAATTCAATCTAGCTTTATTCTTTAATTTCTTGGATTTGTTTAGAGGTATGAAGTAGAAATCAAGTAAGGTGAGTGGGTAAGGGATTTGATGCCCTTATCTGTCGATACAAGAATTCTAGTAGAAGAAGAAGAATTAGCTAAAGTAGAGGAGGTCACCGATGTGGTAGCTGCAACTATAGGCTAGACTCGATCGATGGTTGTGCTACTGGGCTATCCTGGGTTGACACATGCTGCTGCTACTGCTGAGCTCTCCCTTTCCTCGAATTGGCACTGGAAACCTGCAAACCTTCCTTAATGTTGGAGGTTTGAGCTGACTCAAGAACCTACAAAGAAAGTTTCTTGATCTTCTGGATGATCTTTTTAGAGGTTTTAAATAAAGAGATATCCCAACCTTCTTTAGTTTTAGAAGAATCACATGTATCCCCAAGGATTACCCTAATAGAACTAGATGGTTGTTCCACAAAGCATTCCTTTGAGATATCTATTGCATCGATCTTAAAGCTATGTTCAAGCCAGTCCTTAAATGTGAAGAAATCTTCTAAAACATGGCCTAGTATATGATGGTAGGGGCAAAAGTTAGGATCATGACTTTTCCTGCTTCCTCCTGTCTCCTAGGCTTGTGTAGCTAAAAACTAGGCTTCTTTAAGAGATTCCTAAAGATCTTCCTGATTACCTCCCTCTTAAATGAATAAGGTTTGTTAAGCTTATCTAAAAGAGTAGGTGGACCATAGCTACCTGGCGGCGGGTATGTGTGCCACTACTGCTGCTGGTATGGCTAAGGAGGCAATGGTGCTAGCCATGGAGGCTGCTGTGGAGGCCGGTAGGGTTATCTTGGCAGTGGTAAAGGAGGTGGATGTGAAGACTGCTGAGGTTGTAGTCTCTCGGACTGATCTCTAGCTGGTTGCTTCCCCTTATCTACCACTATCACTGCTCCCGACTTCTTCTCATAGACCTTATGTGGCTTTGCTTTGGGCAACTGGTCTTGAAAAGGCTATTTGGCCTTTCCTTGTAGATTAGCCATGTTGTTGATTAACTTCTCAAATATTTTGATAGTGAAGCCCTTAAGCATAAAGCACCCATTCCATGGATATTCTTGAAGAATCTCAATGGTATGTCGCTAACATGCTCACATTTCATACTCAAGTTATACCATCGGAGAATATAATCAACAAGGGACTCACCTGGGTGTTATTGCGCTACAACGAGATCACATACAATAACCTTTTGCTAAGCTCCAACAAACCTCTTGATAAAGAGTTCCTCCAACTCAACAAATGTCATTACTGAACCATTGGGAAGTTCATCATACCAATCAAAGCAATCCTTGCTAGGATACTAATGAAGAGGAGGAATAGCAAAGCGTCATTGCCAATGACGTTGCAACAATTAGACCTAAAGTGTGTTATATGTTGCCTTGGATTTTCACTGCGATCAAAGCTCTTGAAGGAAGGTGGCACAAATCCTTTGCGATATTGTATTGCATCAAATTCCTCCGGTAGGGTCTACCCTTTGGAATCGATGATCCTCCCAGGGCTTGAGCCAATGCTTCCTTCACTTGCTACTCAACCATGGATCTAATGTCTTTCTCCTATATGGAGGTACTTTCCACTACCTTCCTATACATGCTAGTGCTACCTTGCTCAATGGGAGGTAAGGTCTTATTGGGTCTAAGACATGCACTAACTCTGGCTAACTAATGGTTGTAGTAGGATGAACTGATGGGGCTTGTTTCTGAAGTACTGATACTATTGCTAATAAGTCCTCAAGCTGCCTCACCATCCTATCTATCTGCTCATCTTTCTACCTCAATTGATATCAGTGTTGGGCTATTGGGATGTCTTCCTGATTAACCTCATCACCTTCCATGGCTTGTTGCTCCTTAAGAAGAGATCCCCTGGTATCTACCATACAAATCTCGACTGAGTCTCCCAAAAAATCATCTTCATTGGGATTGAAGCTGACCTTCTCCTCATATGACCAATCATATCCCAATCTCCTTCTTCTTTACAAGATAATGTGCTACTATCTCCTTGAGAGAACAATCAATCTAAATAGGAACAAATGATTTTGGGTGTGATCACTATCATAGAGAGGCACTGACGCTATTGGAGAGTCAATCCTATGAGGTTTGTACTCACTAGAAGAGACATAATCCTGACTATCACTAACTCTAAAAGGGGTGACACTCCTAGGAGGTTCTACTATCATGGTACTACAACATATGCTCCTCTGCAATAAGCCACCATCTCCATGTCTGAATCAAGGCGGTGTTGGTGAAGGGATGACCACTATGCTTGGTCGCTCCTCCACCACCATGGGGTCAAGGTTGAAAGGAGAGCTCGCCTCACCACGAGTGTATGAGTAGGATCCCTCTAGGGGATCATCAGGTAATGCTTCTCCCGGATATGGCTTCATGGCCTTCTGGAACAAGATGTTGATGTGGTGATGGTGGATGGGGGGTAGAGTGGTATAGTGGAGACACCACTGACTCTCTATGAATAGGAGCTATCCTCCTATGATGATTGGTCCCAATAAGTAGGATATTATCTGTATGGTTGGTGCGGGTAGCATGCCGAGCTGGAAAATTGATGAGTGTAGAAGTTGCAGACTGGTAACTGAACCTCTTCTCTCCCTATTGGTAATATGAACAGATGTATAGGCCTCTCTGGCCCTCTCCTATCAAATATGTTTCCCCACACTATGGGGATGATGTATCTCAAATCAAATTGAGCTCTAGACTCTGAACGCGTAAGCTTTGCCAACTTGGCGCAAGACTGATCGGAGGCCGGCATAAGACCTCCTACTCTGAATAACTAAGGGCTGATGCTGAACCACTGGTGGAGGTGAAGTATGTATCCTCCTCACATCCTCTCTGTCTAACCTGAAGAGAGGATGAAACTTATTCACTATAATCAGTGGGGTGATCAAAGTAGCTACCTCCTCTACGACGACCGAGTAGCGGCCTCCATCTCCTTGGAAATCCTAGTGTGATATCACTTAATCATGTAGTTTTTATTTCTCCTTTGTGTCCTAATAGGATGAGCAGAGTAAGAACTAGACCCAACTTCAAAATCTGGGGAGGCAATCTCTGGAATCAGAGAAGCCTTACCCTTAAAGGGTGCCAAAGATGGGTGTAGCCCTCGGGCAAAGAGAAACCATGCACAGATGCTATCACCGTTGGTGAGATGCTTGCTTTCCTCTTCAATGAGGAGATATCAAAATCTGAAGGTAAATCATCTAGATGATGGCTTCTACCTGGCCACTGCAGTCCTACTGATAGTTGTGAGGGGAGTGCCCTCACATGTGATCCTCACTCCCTCAAATCCCCTATCAAAATGGATATGGTGGGTATGATCCAATTGAGGGAAATTGGTCTGATCCAAGGCCAAGTCCATGCCATCAGGGAAAGTGAACACAAACTTCTATGAGCTGGCCATTTCAAATCAACTGTAAAACTAAAATATTGAACGGTAGCTGTACTAATGTAGAGAATTTGAAATATAGAAAATGAGCTTGAATTAGATTTCTATTTTTGTTGATTTCTGAATTTGAATTTATAATTTGAACCCACACCCAACATCTTGGAAGTGTTAAGTGGGGTTTAAATGTATTTGAGAAGATTTAGAAATTTGATTGGAAAGATAAATTTTTGAATATGAGTCCAACTTCAACAAATTTGGGTATGTTGAAAAGTGGATTCAAATATTTTTAGAAGGATGCTTCCATAGGTTCATGTTTGAAATTAGATTTTGATTTGAAGACCCATTCCTTTAGCAAATTTAGGTATGCTAAAGTTAGAGTCAATTGGTTTTGTTTTTGATTTGGTGTTTTTGGAATTTTACTTAGAAAATTTAGATTTGCTAAGTGAAGTGTTTGAAAATAATTGTTTATTTTTGTGAATTGTTGTTTGATTTTGAAAATTGGAATTCCCACTTAGCAAATTTAGGTATGCTAACTGAAGAACCCAAGTGTGTTTTATTTGATTTTTGAAAATAAGATTCTTAGCAAATTTGAGTATGCTAAGAAAACCCTAAAGTGTTTCATTTGTTTTGGATATTTTGATTTTTGAAAAAGTAGGATCCTTAGCAAATTTGGGTATGCTATGCAAATCCTAATGTATTTCATTTTGGTTTTGATTTGTTTTTGATTGAAAGTGGAGACTTTACTTTAGCAAATATGGTATGCTAAAGATGAAGTTCCACTTAATGAAAATTTCACTTAGCAAATTTGAGTATGCTAAATGAAATTCTAAAAGATGTGTTTTAACCATTTTATGTTTTGGTTTGGTTTGAAAATGGAAACTTCTCTTTAGCAAATTTGGTATGCTAAAGAATGAAGTCCCAAAGGTGCTTGAGAATTTTTTTTTTTTTTTTGGTTTGAATTTGGAGACTTTACTTAGCAAATTTGAGTATGATAAATAAAGTTGCAAATGTGTTTGAAAATGTTTGGTTTTGAATTTGGTGACTTCACTTAACAAATTTGAGTATGCTAAATGAAGTTCCAAATGTGTTTGAAAATTTTGTTTTGAATTTGGAGACTTCACTTAGCAAATTTGAGTATGCTAAATGAAGTTCCAAATGTGTTTGAAAATTTTAAAATATGATTTTAAGTTTGATTTTGAGGAGAACTCCATTCAAGCAAATTTAGCTATGTAGAATGGAAGTCAATCTTATTTTGAAATGTGAAAATTTTTTTTGTGTGTGATTATTTAGACTTATGGAATGTTATAAAAGAGAAACATAAGACTAAGTTAAGTGTTACAGATGAGGATGCTCATGGATGAGTGGCTTTACTTAGAGATAGAATGCAAATGAGTATGTTCAAAATTGGTTCCAAATGGTAGATAAGATTAGAGAGATTGATGGTTTGGCCACATAATTTGATGACTGATTAGAGAGTAGATGCATTAGATTTGCCTTATGTTAAGAAAGGTAGAGGTAGACCTAAAGACTTGTTAAGATGTATAAAAATGATCTTAGTATACTGAATTAAATGAGAATTTGACACATATGACACAATGGAGATGAGGATTAATGTAAAAGTGGGATTAAGGCTTGTTTTGAAATTGTTGTTGTTGTTGTTGTTGTGTGATTATTGCTTTTTAAAAGGGGGAGTTCCAACTTAATCATATATGGAATATGTTTAAGTGGGATCTCCAAATGATTTTATTTTTATTTGAGAATGAAATCTTCTTTCAATAAATTTGGGTATATTGAATGAAGATGTTCATATGTGTTTTTGAAAATTTTAGTTTTGTTTGAAAATGAAACTCCCATTCAATAGGTTGGGTGTATTAAATGGAAAGGTTCATATGTGTTTTTTGAAAATTTTACTTTTGATTTTGATTTTAACTTTTGGAGAGATGATTGTTCATTTTGAAAATGAAATCTTCATCAAAATGAATTGAAGGAAGATGTTCATTTGTGCTTTTGGAAAATATTGTTAGTTTTATTTTGAAGATTCCTACATGTAACAATTATGAGAATTGTTAGATGATGTGATTTAAGAATATTTTTTTGGAAAATATTTTATTATGCACACTTTTTGAAAGAGTGCTTTTTTAAAAGGCCTGCTTTTTATTATTTTTAGAATGAACCTTTTCTTATCATTAAAATTACAAGGAGGAAGTCTTTAAATGTTTTCTTTTAATTAGATCTTTTTATTTTTACCCATTGGAGAACCCAACCAACACAAGGTGAGGTCCTAAAACCTAAAGATGTTGGCTAACTCAACTTAAGGATGAAATAAGCTAAGTGCCAATAGAAAGAAAGATAGTCTCAGATTCATACCAAAGTACAAACCCACTATCGATACTCAAAGACAATGATCATTTACCAAATATGGAGAAAGGAACCATCCCTAGTGGAGTCAAAAAATCTATAGTGAAAATTTTAAGATATTTCTTTAGAAGAATAAGATATATACTTCCATCTTCACTCTATGACGGGATAAAATGAAGATGGAAATATACATCTTCTTCTTTCTTTATGCATTTTGCTATCATGAAAATATGCAGATGTTCTTTTAAAGGGAGATCGGGTGCGACATTGAGGAGAGGTGTACTATCTCAAAAGATAGAAGTCACCACTCTACAATGGACCTAATCATAACAAGGACTCAAGGATAATGCATGTGTACTAAAGATTCTTCCCCTACTTTACATGAAAAAGTAAAGTAAAGTTTATTTTAAATCGGGTTTATTAAGTTCCCTACAGGGGCAAGCCCTCATAGTTAATTACATCCTAAGGAATGAGATTCCTTAGAAATACTCTCGATTAAGGTAAATGATCGTTATCTCCAAAGATTTCAATAGGTAGGACTATCAATTGATTAGTTTATTTTGGAAGATCAAATGAGATTGATCAAAGAGAGGGAGTTATTATCGAAGCTAAAAGAAGATAAGTAAGAGATGCCCATGATGCTAGGAAACCTAGCGAGCATCTCAAACTATCCTGTGGTTGGGCTATACATTTTTTAAATTGATTTAATTTGTTTGAGTTAAATTTTTCATTAGAAATTTAGGGCTTATGATTCCATAACAAAATATTAAGGAAATTCCTAAGAGGTGAGGAATTATGCTTATGGCCCACAAATGGGAGAAGCAACCTCAGAACCTAAATCTAGGGAGCTTTGGCGAGGGCTGAAAGCATAACCTAAATCTAAGGTGAAAATGGGTATTTGGTTTGCCTCCACAAGAGAGGACAAATCACCACTTTGGACTTAAAAGCCCGGGGTGGCTAACCAACTCCTCCTATGGATTTAAATTCATGTAGGCAAGTCATATGCTTTATCCAAGATAGGTAGGCTGTTATTTATTTAGAAAGAGACTAAGTACATAAACTCACTCACTAAAGAGACTAGATCATGTAAGGGTATGCTTCAAATGACCTAAATCTAATGTAATTCAGATTTCATTTTATTTTCATTTTTAGATAATTAATTTGACTCAGGCTAATAGGATTCATATGCCAAATGCATGAGAAATGAGATTATTGGACAAGATTAGTGAGAAGGGAGGAGGTGTGTTTCCACCATGGCTCTCAAAGGTCAAGCCAAATTTCTTTAGCAAAGGTGGAAGCCCTCCAATCAAGAGTGAAAATAATATGGATTTTTTTTGTATGATGTTATAAAAGAAGTACTCATCCAGCTAAGGGGTTGCTAATTCTTTTATCTTAATTTTTAGTGTAAGCATTAGGTGAGGTTATGAGTTCTTTATTTTTCATTTTGAATTGTTAAATTTGTTAGAAGGTTTATTTTTTCCTAAGAGCCTAATCCACATCCAGGTCATACATAAAGAAAGGAAGAAACTAGGAAAAGGAGGCTATTTAATGCACATGCTAAACAAATCATCAATCAATTTATAAAACTAATCGCAAAAGAATACGAGACCATTGTGGTCCACCACAGAAAAAAAAAAAATTAGTGAGCTCACCCTTATACAACTGGATTACAAATGAATTAAATACAATTAAGCAAGGAATTCATTATTATGAGGGTCTTCAAGCTTCATTCGTTTCTTCCTTTCTTCTTCTTTTCTTCTTTCTTCTTCTTTTCTTCTTTCTTCTTTGGTTCCTTCTTTTGGAAGGTTGGAGGGTGGATGCTCCAAGGGCATCACATGGTACATAAGAAAAGATCTTATGACCAATGTTCATCCTAATCCCCATAACAATTATTCCAAAATCCTAATTGCAAAAATTACATGAAAAGGAAAAGTAAATCTAGCTAACACCTGCAAAATAGCAATAAGCTAAACAAATCACATAAATTCCAAGCATGTATATTAGACTTATCACCCCACACATGGGTGACTAAGTCCACCTGGCCTATTGGATTATGCTTATGGGTATAAGCACTACAAAGAAAGCATTTATATTTTTATTTATTACCTTAATAATCCTCAGAAGATAATGGTTAGACTAAGATCACCCTACCATTCATTCTACGTACATACATCCTAACATCTAGACTAAAACATATATCACAAAATAAAGAAAGCATCAAACCATGCACCGTCCTAACCTAAAGCTAGAAGTGGTGACTTAGCCTAATGTGTGTGCTTTGGAGGTTTGTATAGTATGCTTAGCTATGGCTTTAAGTTAGAATTTTCTAAGTGTGAAGCATGTTCAATTTAGCATAGGATTTCATTTAAGTGATTTAATTATTTTGGGTTGATTTTATTTTATGTTTTTGATTGGGTTCAAGTGAATCCTAGAATTAATTACTAAGTTATAAAGAGAGAAAGAGAAGAGAACTTCTCTTCCCTAACCTAAGTAATTTCTAAAGTGGATTCATATTTTAGTTTTGTTTAGTGAATATTTTAATTAAGTGTTTTAATTAATCCTAAGTTTAGATGAACTCTAAACAAACCTATTCAAAAATAAAGGTATTTTAAGATTAAATAAAATGAACTAAATTCACAAAACATGCATCACTTCATTTCTTTCCCAACATGTATAACATGCATATAAATAATTCCGAAACATATCTATACATACAAATGGGAATGTTTAGCACACTTTATGATGCATGCTAGGTAATTTACTTAAGAAAATTTGGATGTTTATGATGCATGATTTTCATTAAATATCAAAAGGGTTTCTTATCCAATTTTCATGCACATATGAATGTTTGAAAGGCATAAGTGAGTATGATGCCATTATTAACTAGAGGTGTAAGGTGCAAGACCTACTTTGGGATACTTAAAGCCTCACAACCTCAGAGTTTTCCAGACTAATATACTACTTTCCTTAAATACAAGCATGTGTACAAAAGAAATGAATGGAAAAGAAAGAATGCAAAAGTTGCTATTGGTTGATTTATTTTTGTTTATGCAATTTACATGGAAATAATAGGTATCCTTCTTAAGTGATAGTATAGGAATGAATATGATATGGAATTAGGCAAGTGTTAGGTTCTTTTCAAATACACTTTGCCAAATCCTATTGAAAATTATACTAAAAGAGGAGAAGGAAAACCTACACTAAGCACATCCTTATATTTTATTCACATGCAAACTTATAAGTTATAAGTAACATACCTTCAGTTTTGATAATTGATTCATATATTTTAAAATAATTTGGATTTAATAGTGATAATAGCCACTCATATTCTAACTTTAGCCAACACATGTAATTTGACATAAAAGAAACATTTTTATTTTAAATTTGATTTTTAAAATGTATGAATGTATGAAACTATATGGCACACATATTTAGAATGTTGGGGAAGAACTAAAGCAATGAAAGCATGTAAACACATTCACTTTAATTAAATCCTAAAGACAATCTTATGAAATAAGAAAGCTTAAAGTAAATCAAAGTTTATTTAATATGAATTTTGTTTTATTTTAATTTTGATTTAATTTTAAAAATGTGAGTTGAGATTGTTATTCCTAACCCATTCCCACATGTGTTTGACATTTTTGTTTGAGTTTTAGATGATTAGATTCATTTTATATTTTGATTAGGTTAAGGTATGAATTAAACATGTTAATTACCCCTTACCTACACCACCTTAGTATAGTTAATCAAATAATTATGAGCCAATGAGATGACATAAAACCTCACAAAGAATTTAAATTTGTAATGCACCAAGGAAGAAAGGGGCCTAATGTAATTTGGGTCATAATTAATGATTAATTAAGCTAAGGGATTTAACTTAAGTAATTTCAAAATGCCCCTCACACATATGAGTTGAATTTTGATTTCCTTAATTGAACTTAAGCTCTTGAACACCTAAGCATCTACCCTAAGTAGATTAATTAAGTTCTAGAAAGTTTTAGAGTTTTAAGAAATTAATTAAGAGGGTAATTAGTGAATTAGCCTTAATTAAGAGATGATTAAAAAACAAAAGAGGGTTTAAGGAATAGCTTAAGGGAAATGCCCCAAAAAATTATTCCCTAAACCTCCTATTTTCTAAAATAGACGTTAATCAACTTTAATAATGAGTTAAACCACTAATCAAACCCTTAATTAACCTTAATTACATTAAGGGGGTAATTAGAAAATGAATTAGCAATTTTCCTAATTAAGCCACCAATAAATCCTATGAAAATTAGGGAGGCAGAAGTCATCCCCCAAAATACACTCAAGAAGTTTGAGATTAATTAATGGATTAATTAGGGAATAATTAGTAAATTAAGATTTCCAATAAAACCTAAATTCAGAGAAAAGAAGTATTCAAAATCCATTAAAACCAATTTTAGAATATTTTAGATTGAATTATCTTTCAATGGCAATTTACCTCATATTTTTTTATTTTTCTTTAGAGAGATATGAACTTTTGAAGTTTATAAAATTAATTAGAATTAAATAAACCCTAATTAATCCCTATGGCGTGACACGCAAGCACTGACTTGGCCGTGCATTACATGCATCATCCTCTGAGTTGCTACTTAAATGTGACATCGCAGTGCTACGTGGTGGCGGCGCTACGTGCTTTTGCCTCCGTCGTATGATCAAGGATCGAACAGCTAGGATTTAATCTGCAATTTTAAAAGGATAAAAAGGATTATAAAATGTGATTTAATCTCAACCATCCATCCAAAACATGTGGATGGATGGCCAGAGATCATCTCTGTTCTTCCCTGAGTATCACTAGGGACTGTCCACTTTCAAAGGGAAGATCCGAGCTATATCGAGCTCAGATTGAGATGAAATTTTGCACACACCATTATACCCTAATGGCAAGCACTTCTAATGGTTGAAATCTCATGATATAAAAATTTCTTTCATAAAGCTCCACACCACATTGAGTATAGAGATAAAAAAATGGCATACCTCACTATAAGTGATCACCGATGCTCGATTCCCTTGGAAGAGCTTTGTCTAGTTGAGACGAAGCTTTGGTGAAAGTTTTAGCTCTTGAGGTTGAGTGGATAGCTCCATGGACCAACCCCTCCTCCTAGTGAGCTTTTATTAGGTGAATCCTCCTCACCTTAGAGCTTGGGATAGGGCTTGGGCAAGCTCGACTTGACCCTCTAGTGGAGTGTGCAAAGTGAATTCACTTGGTTTGGTGTATGGAGAAAGTTGGAAAATCCTTAGAGCTCCCCTATTTTTGCTTAAGGAAAATTATGAATGGCAAATTTAATCTCCTTCTACAAAACTTAGGATCATTGAAGAAACACTCCTCTGACTTCCTAACACTTAATTGAATTAGGCTCTATTGGAATCGAAGTGAATTAGGGGGAGTATATCTCCCCCAATGGAAATCAGACGACAGAAGTATTACTTGCCATTTTGATCCAATTGACCTTAGGCAGTGGGTTGTTTGATCTATTAGAGGCTTGCACATGGTCAATTTGGGCAAAGGAGTGGAATGGTAACTCCCCATGTGCTCAAATTGAGTAGGAGCATGATTCCCATGTGGCCAATTTGAGCCATGTGCTTAGTTTTGGCCTTGGGCCAAGTTGGGCTAACCCAAACCCATTTGGGTGCACCACCCTTCATAGAGTTTCTTGACCTAATAGGAAAGTATCAAGTAGGTATGAAGTGGATTTGACCAACATTTGTTCTATGGCTTAGGGATAGAATGGTCATTTGGCTAATTTTTGAATTTGGATATGTTGGGTAAAAGAAAATAGGTTTGTCCAAGTTTCATTATTTGGAGTTCATTTGGTATGGTTTGGCTCATGTTGACCAATTTAGGTCAAAATGGGTCAACTTGGGTCAAGTTGACCAATTGGTAAAATTGGCTCAAACTAAGGGTTCGATATAGTTCATATGACCATTTGAAATGTTTTGGTGGTTTTGGTTTGATTGAATTTGTTTTAAGTTTGAATTTGGTTCATATGGCTTCATTTAGGTCAAATGGGTCAAGTTGAACAATTTGACCCATTTGATTTAGGTCATGGGTAGGTTTAGGTTTGGTTAGTACATGAAGTGGATTGGTATATTTTTTCCAATCAATTTTGGTTAAGTTTGAATTTGGCTCAAAATGATCCTTTAGGTCAAGTTGGGTTCATGGTCAATGGGCTAGGTTAGGTCTAGTTGGATAGCTTTGGTCAAGTTCAACAAGTGATTTGGAATGAACTTGACCCATTGGTTTCAATCAATTTGGCTAGATCAAGTTTTGACACACTTTGACTTTTTAGGTCAAGTTGGGTCAACTAGCCAATTCGACTAGGTTGGGCTCAAATGTTGACTTGGTTAAGGTCAAACATGGGTCATGAATGAACTTAGATCAATGGTTTCAATCAATTTGGCCTATGGTGGATTTTGGCTATGTTGGGTTTCATTTTGGTTAAGTGTTGACTTGATCAACCCTTAAGTTTGACTTGGTTTGACCTAATTTGAGTGATTGATCATCTCATGATGATTGTTGATCATGATGAGAGGCATAGGTGAGTTTGATTCAATCCAATTTGGTTAGGATTAGAATTTGGCTCATAATGGTACTTTAGGTCACTTTGGGTCAAGTGAGCCTAAGTGGGTCAAATGGCTTGGTCAAGGCCTGATTTGGGTTTGAGTGAACTTGTGTATGGACTTATGATTGAAATATAAATCCATTTGCAACTGGTTTGAAGTCAAATGGGTTTTGATTCATTTGACAATTTCAAGTTCAAAGGATGAACATGAAATGGATTTTGGGTTGATTTTTGAATTGAGTTTTGATTAAGTATTGAGGTTTAGATTTATATTTGGATTCATGATTGTAGGGTTGATTGAATCATGAAGGAAAATCAAGAGTTTGGCTTGATTTGAAGTTGATTTGGCTAAGTTTAATATTTTGACTTGAAAGGCTTAGGTTGGATTTTGAATGAGTTTGAGTTTGAAATTTGGAAGTGGTTTTGATTGTTTGAATTTATATTTCATATATATATATATATGTGTGTGTGTGTGTGTGTGTGTGTGAATATAAATGAGAATATAAAAGGGTTATGAGAAAATTTCATGAATTTGAAGTGATTTGATCATGATCTAAGCTAAATCCTTAAGAGAAAATTTAAAGGACTTAGGAATGATTTCAAATTTTTGAATTTAGTTTGATTGATTTGAATTTATATTTCATTTATATATATGAATATAAATGAAATATAAATGAGTTATGAGAAAACTTCATGAATTTTAATTGATTTAGATCATGATTTAGGTTAAGTCTTTAAGAGGAAATTTAAAGGACTTAGGAAATTTTGGAGTTTGGAGCTTGAATTTTGAATTTGATTTGATTGATTTGAATTTATATTTCATTTATATATATAAATATAAATGAGAATATAAATGAGTTATGAGAAAATCTCATAAGTTATGAGAAAATCTCATGAGTTTGAATTGATTTGATCATGATTTAGGCTAAGTCCTTAAGAAGAAATTTAAAGGACTTAGGAAATTTTTGGAGTTTTGGATTTGAGTTTTCGAGTTTAGTTTGGTTGATTTGAATTTATATTATATTTATATATGTGAATATAAATGAGAATATAAATGAGTTATGAGAAAATCTCATGAATTTGAATTGATTTGAATATGATTTAGATTAAGTCCTTAAGAGGGGATTAAGGACTTAAGTAGAATTTTGAACTTGGAATTTCAATCATGGATTTTAGTCATGGGTTTCAATCATATAGTATTGATTTGAACTTGGAGAAACTCAAATAAGATTTATTTGGAGTTTGACTTGAACGAAGGAAGGTGAGGAGTGGTCCAAGCTAAGGGTAAGAAAATTTCCTAACACCCCTAAGGCATGACCTATTCTTATGGCTAACTCTTCTAAGTCTCTAGGGTTAGGTTGAGTGTCCACCTAATCACTAGATGTGTCTTAAGACTAAGGAACTCTTAAAGTCTAAGAGTAGTCCTATGTCTAAGATGGAGGGGTTGAGAGCTCATCCTAAAAATGAGTCAACATTAGCAAAATAAAATTTCTAGTAAAACCCAAATTCAGAGAAAAATACTTTTCAAAATCCATTGAAATTAATTTTAAAAAATTCCATACTCAATTATTTATCCAATGCAATTTATTTCATATTTTTTTGATTTTTCTATGCTTAGATATAAATTTTAGAAGTTTCCAATTAGAATAATTAAATACACTAATTTATTTAATCTTATCGATGCCATGTGGGCTGCTGATGTGGCATGTACTTTCCACATGGCATGACGGGATTGGATACTTAACCCATCACATCGTAGTGTCGTGTGGCGGTGGCGCTATGCGCTTTCTCCTCAGCCGCCCGATCAAGGATTGAACGACTGAGATTAAAGCCGCGGATGAGAGGGGAGAATCGTGGGAGGCTATGTGTTCTAATCTCAGCCATCCATCCAAAATGGAGACCATCCATCTTTGAGGCCAGGATCTGAGCTCGATTGAGCTCGGATTGAGATGGAAATTAACTCACACCATCTAAGCATGAGTACAAGCACATCTAATAGCTAGATCAACATAAGATTGAAATCCACTTCACAAAGGACCAACATACATTGAACTTAAAGCTCAATTTAATGGCATACCTTGCTAGAAGTGATCACCAAATTGAGAGAAGCTTTGAGATGCTTTTGAAGTTTAGAGGCTTTGAAATTGAGTGATTGCTTCTAGAGGCCAACTCTACCATGAGCTTCTTGCGGCTTTGATCAAATTGGATCTTCCCTTGACTTTGGAGCTTGAGAAAGAGCTTGGGCAAGTCGACTTAGTTCTCTGATGGAACTTGAAGAAAGAATTGGGTTGATGTTGAGTGTGGAGAAAATCAATATGGAGCTCCCTATTTTCAAGTGATGAAAATAGAAAAAAAATCAACTTTCAAACTCTCTAGGAAGCTTGGGAAGACTAAATTTAGGCTTGCTGAGTTCTTATGCTTCAATCGACTAAGGGAGAGTGAAGATTGAATTGAATTAGGGGGAGTATATCTCCCCCTTTGGAAATCAGATGGTCGAGCAAGACCTTGCCATTTTTGATCAATTGCCTTGATCTGGTGGGATTGTTATATTGTTTGGGATGTCCTTGCATTCATTTTTGGTCAGGCAAGAAGTGGGTGAGGTGGCCATGTGCTTGAATTGAGTGGAAGGAGGATTCCATGTGCTCCATTTCAAGGCATGTGCTCGGTTTGGCCATTAGGCTAGTTGACTCAAACCCATTGGGTTGCACCACACCTAGTGTTCACTTGATCCACTAAGAGGGTGCCATGTTGTTATGGGGAGGATTTGGCCAAATTCCAAATAGATTTGGCCAAAATTTACCTATGGCCTAGGGGTAAAATGATCATTTAACCTTGATTTTAGTTTGGGTATGTTTGATATGATGAGAAAATAGGTTTGGCCAAGTTTCATTGAATTTGGAGTTGGTTTGATGTGATTTGGCTCATGTTGACTCAATTAGGTCAAAATGGGTCAACTTGGCTCAAGTTGACCAAATGGCCAAATTGGCTCAAACCAAGGGTTGGGTCAAGTTCATATGACCATTTGAAATATTTTGGTGGCTTTGGTTTGATTCAATTTGGTTTAGGTTTGAATTTAGTTTATTTGATTTCAATTAGGTCAAATGGGTCAAGTTGACCAATTTGACCCATTTGACCTATTTGAGCTAGGTCATGGGTAGGTTTAGGTTTGCTTGGTCATATGAAAGGGATTGATATCTTTGTTCCCAATCAATTTTGGTTAAGTTTCAATTTGGCTCAATTTGATCCTTTAGGTCAAGTTGGGTTCATGGGCAATTGGGCTAGGTTGGGTCTAGTTGGCCAATTGGGGCTTTGGTAAAGTTCAACAATCATTTCGGAATGAACTTGACCCATTGGTTTTAATTAATTTGGCTAAGATCAAGTTTTGACACATTTTGACTTTTTAGGTCAAGTTGGGTCAACAATCAAGTGGCTCTTAGCTCAAATGTTGACTTGGTCAAGTTCAAAACATTGATCATGAATAAACTTAGATCATTGGTTTTAATCAGTTTGGCCTATGGTGGATTTTGGCAATGTTGGGTTTCATTTTGGCTAAGTGTTGACTTGGTCAACCCTTAGGTTTGAATTGGTTTGAGCCAATTTGAGTGATTGATCATCTCATGATGAGAGGCTTAGGTGAGTTTGATTCAATCCAATTTGGTTAGGATTAGAATTTTGGTCATAAGGGTACTTTAGGTTTCTTTTGGTTCAGCGAGCCTAAGTGGGTCAAATGGCTTGGTCAAAGCTTGATTTTGGTTTTATTGTACTCACATATGAACTTATGATTGAAATATAAATCCATTTGCGAGTGGTTTAAAGTCAAATGGTTTTTGATTCATTTGATAATTTCAAGTTCAAAGGGGTGAACATGATTTTGACTTGGGTTTGATTTTTTGAATTGATTTTTGGTTAAGTGATTGAAGTTTGTATTTATATTTGGATTCAAGATTGTAGGATTAATTGAATCATGAAAGAAAATCAAGGTTTTGGCTTGATTTGGAATTGATTTGGCTAAGTTCAAGATTTTTACTTGAACGGCTTAGGTTGGATTTTGATTGAATTTGAGTTTGATTTTTGGAGTTGGTTTTGGTTGTTTGAATTTATATTTCATTTATATATGTGAATATAAATGAGAATATAAATGGGTGATGAGAAAATTTCATGAGTTTGAATTGATTTGAACATGATCTAGGCTAAGTCCTTAAGAGAAACTCAAAGTGACTTAGGAAAGATTTGTGATTTGAGTTTGAATTTAGTTTGATTGATTTGAATTCATATTTCATTTATATATGTGAATATAAATGAGTTATGAGAAAATTTCATGAATTTGAATTGATTTGAACGTGATCTAGGCTAAGTTCTTAAGAGAAAATCAAAGTGACTTAGGAAAGATTTGTGAATTTTGATTTGACTTTTAGATTTAGTTTGATTGATTTGAATTTATGTTTCATTTATAAATGAATATAAATGAGAGTATAAATGAGTTATGAGAAAATTTAATGAGTTTGAATTGATTTGAAGATGATTTATGCTAAGTCCTTAAGAGGGCAATAAGGACTTAGGAAATATTTGGAATTTCATTCATGGGCTTCAATCATGGATTTCAATCATGTGGCATTGATTTGAGTTTGGGAGTAAATCAACTAAGCTGGAATTGATTTAAGTTTGATGTTGATTTGATTTGGAGTTTGACTTGAAGGAAGGAAGTGAGGAATGTGGTTCAAGCTATAGGGTAGTCAAATTTTCCTAACATAAGGCATGACCTATTCTACTAACTCTTCTAAGTGTTTGATTGAGTATCCATGTAATCACTAGATGTGTCTTAAGACTAAGGAACCCTAAAATCTAAGAGAAGTCCTATGTCTAAGATGGAGTTAAGAGCTCATCCTAAAATGAGGTTCAGTCTGAGCCTCACTTGGGACCTCTATTCCTTTAGCGGAGAAAACTCAGGGTAAGAAGGCATGTCAAAATGAATAAGCGGCATCTATCCCACCACTTCCTCCCTACTAACTGTTGTGAGGACTGTCCCCTCACATGTGACTCACACAGCCTCAAACCCACAGCCAAATTGAATGAGACCTATAGTGGGTGAAGTGGGCTCGGCCTGATCCAAGGCCAAGTGAAGACCAGTCGGGAAGGAGAGCACAAACTTGCTAGGAGCCATGTGTACTAAACTGAACTAAACAGGAACCGGCTAATCTAAAACTCTATATTTGTTGGAAACATAACTGAATCAGTCCCTTTTGCCTTGATATTTCACATTCAAAAATAAATCCTAGACTTGATTTGGAAATTTGAACCCACACTCAACAAATTCAGTTATGTTAAGTGGGGCTCATTGGAGAGATTTTGATGATGTGAGGAGAGTCTTTACCATTTGATTTTGATTTAGAACCCATACTCAACCAATTTAAGTAGGTTTGGGTGAGGTTCAGATATTTGAAGATGCTTGTGTTGTGATCTTGTTTGAAAATTTTGTATTTTGAAAAACTTTACTTAGCAAATTTAGGTATGCTAAGGAAAGGTTGTGATTACATGTTTTAGAAATCTTGTGAAATTTTTTCTTATGATGATTGATAATGTGTGCGATATATGTTGATTTGATTTCAAAGTGGGGATTCCTATTTAACAAATTTGGTATGTTAAGTAAGAACCAAATGTGATTGATATGTATTTGTTTGATTTGAAAATGAGGCTCTCCACTTAACAAATTTGGTATTTTAAGTAAGAACCAAATGTGATATGATTTGAAAAGATGATTCTCACATAGCAAATTTGGTATGTTAATTGGAACCAAATGTAATATGATTTGAGAATGGGATTCTCACTTAATAAATTTAGTATGTTAAGTGGGAACAAAATGTAATATGATTTGAAAATATGATTCTCACATAACAAATTTGGTATGTTAAATGGAACCAAATGTGATATGATTTGAAAATGAGAATCTCACCTAACAATTTTGGTATGTTAAGTGGAAATCAAATATGGCATGATTATGTGATTCTCACTTAACAAATTTGGTATGTTAAGCGGAACCAAATGTGACATGATTTGAAAATGAGATTCTCACTTAACAGATTTGGTATGTTAAGTGGGAATCAAATATGACATGATTATGTGATTCTCACTTAACAAATTTGGTATGTTAAGTGGAACCAAATGTAATATGATTTGAAAATATGATCCTCACTTAACAAATTTGGTATGTTAAGTGGAACCAAATGTAATATGATTTGAAAATATGATCTTCACTTAATAAATTTGGTATGTTAATTGGAACCAAATGTGATATGATTTGAAAATGAGATTCTTACTTAACAAATTTGGCATGTTAAGTGGGAATCAAATATGACATGATTTGCTTTTGAAAAGAGGGAAGCTTCAATTCTAACATATGTGAAATATGTTAAGTGAAGTTTCAATTTTATGCTATGATTTTATTTGAAAATAGACTCCTCATTCAACAATTTTGAGTATGTTGAATGAATAACATTTTCAAGAACTTATGAAAATGAAACCCCAACTCTAACATATGTGAAATATGCTAAGTGGAGTTTCAATTTTATGCTATGATTTTATTTGATAATATACTCCTCATTCAACAATTTTGAGTATGTTGAATGAATATGGTTATTTTCAAGAATATGCTTTTAAAAAGATGAAACCCCAACTCTAACATATGTGAAATATGTTAAGTGAAGTTTCAATTTTATGCAATGATTTTATGTGAAAGTAGAATCCTCATTCAACAATTTTGAGTATGTTGAATGAATATGGTCATTTTCAAGAATGTTCTTTTGAAAATATGGAAACCCCAACTCTAACATATGTGAATTATATTAAGTGAAGTTTCAATTTTATGCAATGATTTTATGTGAAAGTAGAATACACATTCAATAATTTTGAGTATGTTGAATGAATATAGTCATTTTCAAGAATGTGCTTTTGAAAAGATGGAAACCCCAACTCTAATATATGGGAAATATGTTAAGTGAAGTTTCAATTTTATGTTATGATTTTATGTGAAAGTAGAATCCTCATTCAAAAATTTTGAGTATGTTGAATGAATATGGCCATTTCAAAAAATGTGTTTTTGAAAAGATGATTTTGATCTTGATTTTGAAAAGGACTTACATGTAGCAATCATGGGGATTGTTAGGTGAGGTTTGGTTATATGAGTTTTGTGTTGTTTTGAAATTTTTGTGCAAAAAATTATTTATTATGTGAGTTTTAAAAAAGGTGCTTTTGAAAAGTGGCACTTTGCAAAAGCATTTATTTTCTTAATCATTACGATGAACATTGCCTCACCAAGCTAGTGGTAAGGAGGTTTTAAATTTTTGTCATCTCCTTTCATGGGTTAAATTTATTTTTACCTATTGGAAAACCCAATAGGGGTTCCAGGACTTACAAGGAGTGAGGTCCTAAAACCTAGAGGATGTTAGCTAGCTTTGCTTAAGAATGAAATAAGTTAAGTGCCAATGGAAGGAAAGATATTCTAGGACTCATATGAAATACAAGTCCACTATCGATGCTTGGAGAATGGTGTTCACTAGAGATGGAGAGAGGAACCATATAGATGAAAAAAATCTATGATATTTATTTTGATGTGTATGATATGTGTGTGTGTATATGGGGGGACACCACACAGATCTGAGGGAGTACTTATTGAGGTGATCAGGTATGACATCAAGGAATAGTGCACCATCTCAAAAGATAGAAATCACTACCCTATGATGGACCTAATCAATTAATAAGGACTCCTAAGGCACGATGGGTCTTCAAATGTACCAGAAATTTATCCCCTACTTTACATGGATAAATAAAGTAGGTTTATTTTAAACCGAAGTTCTGTTTTAAGCAAGCCCCCATAGTTAATTACATCTTAAAGAAGGTGAGTTCCTTAGGAATACTCTTGATTAAGTAGGCAATTGTTGTCTCTAAAGAATTCAAAGATAGAACTATCAATAAATTAGTTATATTTAGAAGTTCCAATGGGATAGATCGCAAGGAGAGATTTATTATTGGAAAGAGATGAATAGGGATGATCATTATATGAAGCTTGAAGCATCCCAAACTATCCTATGGTTGGGCTTTATATGTTTGAAGTTGAGGAGAATTATATATTTGAGTTAAAATTTTATTAGAAATCTAGGACTTATAATTCCACAATACATGATTGTAGAAATTCCTAAGAGGTGGGGATTTATGCTTGTAGCCCCAAAGGGAAACAATAACCTCAGATCCTAAATCTAAGGAGCTTTAGCAAAAGCCAAAGCACAACCTATATCTAAGGCAAAAGTGGGTATATTATTTACCTCCACAAGAAAGAGTAAACCACCTGATTGTTGAACTTATAATCTCCTAGAGTGGCAGCTAGCCAACTCCTCCTATGTTTTTAAAATTATGTGGTCAAGTCATATGTTTTGCAAGATGGTTAGGATGTTATTATTTAGAAAGAAACTAATGTCCTTAAACCCACTCTCTTAGAGACTAGAGCATGAGTGCTATGAATAATGACTTAATCTAATATAAATTTTATCAAATTTTATTTGATTTTGGACCCTTTATTTTGACACAATCTATAGAATTTTATATGCCTAAATGCATGATGAAATGGGTTATGAGCTAAATCAAAAGAGAAAGAGGTGTTTACCATCATAGGCTCTCAAAGGTCAAGCATTTTCCCTATCTGGCAAAGATGAAAACCCTCTCTTATCAAGAGTGAAACAAAATGACCTGCATGATATTAAACATACAACATCCAGCTAAAGGGTTGCTAAATATTTTTTTATCTTGATTTAATGCCTAGGCTTTATGTGAGGTAATGAGTTATTTTAGACAATCTAGTTATGAGTTACAGTTGGGGTAGAAAATTTATTTTTCCATAAGAGCCTAAACGAATCCAGGCCACACATTAAATCATCATACATAAAGAAACTAGAAAAAAATATTCCACTTTTATTGCATAATGTAAACAAATCATCAAACAATTTATAACCTCAATGTGAAAAAATAATGGTGGTGTGGTGGAAGCAACCCAAAAAAAAAAAATGTGAGTGAGAGCATTATACATCCTGATATATGAAAGAATAATTACAAATTATAAATGGTAAGTGTCATAGGGGGTCTTCAAGTCTTCATGCTCCTTCCATTTCTTCATTTTATTTTCTCCATTTGATTTGGTAGGCTTCTAGGCATCACATGGCACCCCAGGATTAAACCTTCTAGCCAATGTTCATCCTTAACCCCCATAACACTTAACCAAATTCCTAATGCACAATTACATTAAAAAATAGAAAAGTAAATCTAACTACAACTATAAAATAAGTGTTAGCTAAACACACCATACAACCCAAACAGTTATACGAATAATTTGGACTTAGCACCCTGCACATGGGTAACCAAGTCCACCTATCATAATGTAGATTATGTTTAGGGTTAAGTAACCTACAAAAAAGAGCATTTATATTTATTTTAAGCACCTCTTAAGCATAATCTCCTGTAGAAAATATGATTAGGCTAATCAAGGCCTAACATTCAGTCTATGAAATATACACTCTAACATCCAGTCTACAATAGTACATTACAAAATAACCATACATCAAACCATATATCGCCCTAACATAAAGCTAGAAGTTGTGACTTAAATCTAATGTGTGTGTTAGGGATTGTGTGGTATGTCCTAGCTAGGCTTTAGAGTTAAGATTTTCTAAGTATGGAGAACATTTAATTATAAAGGATGGTTTCACTTTAAATGGTTTAACTAATTTGCAAATTTTACTTAATATTTTCTTTTGTTTCATTTGACCTACACTCAATAATTAAGTGTTATGAAGAGAAAGAAAGAAAGGCTCGCTCTCTTTTATCCCTACCTTAAGTCACATCTAAAGAAAATTAGTTAATCAATTCCACCTTTAGTGAATGGCTTATTACATGTTTTAATTAGTCCTAATGTTTGGGTTCACTTTAAATAAACTCATTCAATAAGAAAGGCATCTTAAGATTAGTTGGAATGAATTACTATCACATAACATATGTTTGTTCATCTTTTCATCAAGTATATCATGCATATGTTTAAATCCTAAGCATAGCTATACATGCAATTTGTATCTTAGCACACTTAAATGATGAATGTGAGTAAATATATTTGGAATTAATATCTCATTTGCTTGAATTATTTTGTCATATCAATTTAAAGCTCTATCTAAATTCTTATATAAAACATAAGGAAAGAACCTTAAATCACATGACTAATCAACTCAACCAATTAAATAAAGTATGAATGCATGTCTTTTTTAATAGAAAATTTTATCCATTAGCTAAGTACACATTCATATGTATAAAGTTTTAAGCAACGCCACCATTGTTCTACAAGGGAATGATGTAGGAACCTCTTAGGCTACTTAAAGTCAGGCGTCCCTGGGATGTCCAAACTAATATACCCGCTATCCTTAGATACATATGGATGTATAAACAACTACAAGAATAGAAATACATGCAAAAATTATATTTTGATTTGATTGATTTATTTTGTTTAAATGAGCCAAAGTTCTTTCTTAATTTTGATGTTAAAATGCATAAGAATGAAATCAAGCAGGTACCTTGCCATTATTTCACACCAAGGGAACGAGGTAGGAATCTCCTTAGGGATATTTAAAGCCATGCATCCCTGGGATGTCTAAACTAATATACCAGCTAGCATTCTTACTTATACAAATCAACACATGAATGTAAGGAAGATACTTTATTTCATACACTAAATTTATATTCACTTGCATTTTCGATGTATATATAACTAAAGTTACAATATATATGTATATTCAATCATAATAAACTTTTGAAAATATATTTGAGATTTAATAGTGATACTAGCCACACATTTTTAATTAAGCCAACACATGCAAATTAACATAAAGGAAATCATTTTTTTTATTTGATTAATTTGAAAGACATGAATGCATGTGTACAAGTGGTATATAATATTTTTAGCATGAATGAAAGGAAATAAAACAACACAAGTATGTGATTTCATTCAATCCAACTAAGTCCTAAGGACAATCATACTAAACAAACTCATTTAAGATGAACTAAAGTTTCTTAAAGCCATTTTTTGATCTTTATGTTTGGTTTGAGTTACGGAATGTGAAAGAGGTTTGCTAATCCTAATCTCATCCCCCATGTGTGAGTTAATTTGGTTTAATGAAGAGCAATTAGGTTGATTTTATGTCTTAATTAGATTGAGGTATGAATTAAGTCTATTAATTAACCCTTACCTACACCACCTTAAGCTAATTAACTAAATAATGATGAGCCAATATGAGATGCAACTACATAAAAAGTAAATTGACAATGCTTCTAAGAAATGAAAAGGGTCTAATGCAATTGGCTCATAATTAGTAGTTAATTAAGCCTAAGGAGCTCACTTAACTACTTTTATGGTTTTCTCACACATGTGAGCTAACAATAATTTCATTAGCTCTCTCTTTAGGTTATTGAACACCCAAAGAGCTACCCAAGATTAATTAAACAAAGTTAGGTTATAAATGAATGGATTTTAAATTAATTTCATTAAGCCTTTGATTAATTGATTAAATTCTTTGATTATGTTTTAATTAGAATGGTGAAACTAACTTAGGGAAAGGGATCAAGGAAGAGGCCTCAATCATAATCCCTAGGTCATTCTTTAGGTTCATCCATTAGCTAAGTACACATTCATATGTATAAAAGTTTTAAGCAAGTATGTCGCCATTGTTCTGCACCAAGGTTATGAGGTAGGAACCTCTTTAGGGCTACTTAAAGTTGTGCATCCCTGGGATGTCCAAACTAATATACCCGCTATCCGTATATACATATGGATGTATAAACAACTATAAGAATAGAAATCCATGCAAAATTTGTATTTTGATTTGATTGATTTATTTTTGTTTAAATGAATCAAAGTTCTTTCTAAATTTTGATGTTAAAATGCATAAGAATGAAATCAAGCAGGTACGTCACCATTATTTCACACCAAGGGAATGAGGTAGGAACCTCCTTAGGGCTACTTAAAGTTGTGCGTCCCTGGGATGTCCAAACTAATATACTAGCTAACTTTCTTACTTATACAAATCAACACATGAATGTAAAGAAGATACTTTATTTTATACACTTAATTTATATTCACTTGCATTTTCGATGTATATATAACTAAAGTTACAATATATATGAATATTCAATCATTAATAAACTTTTGAAAATATATTTGAGATTTAATAGTGATACTAGCCACACATTTTTAATTAAGCCAACACATGCAAATTAACATAATGGAAATCATTTTTTTATTTGATTAATTTGAAAGACATGAATGCATGTGTACAAGTGGCATACAATATTTTTAGCATGAATGGAAGGAAATAAAATAATACAAGTATGTGATTTCATTCAATCCAACTAAATCCTAAGGACAATCATACTAAACAAACTCATTTAAGATGAACTAAAGTTTCTTAAAGCCATTTTTTATCTTTATGTTTGGTTTGAGTTAAGGAATGTGAAAGAGGTTTGCTAATCCTAATCTCATCCACCATGTGTGAGTTAATTTGGTTTAATGAAGAGCAATTAGGTTGATTTTATGTCTTAATTAGATTGAGGTATGAATTAAGTCCATTAATTAACCCTTACCTACATCACCTTAAGCTAATTAACTAAATAATGATGAGCCAATATGAGATGCAACTACATTAAAAGTAAATTGACAATACTCCTAAGAAATGAAATGGGTCTAATGCAATTGGCTCATAATTAGTAGTTAATTAAGCCTAAGGAGCTCACTTAACTACTTTTATAGTTTTCTCACATATGTGAGCTAACCATAATTTCATTAGCTCTCTTTAGGATATTGAACACCCAAAGAGCTACCCAAGATTGATTAAACAAAGTTAGGTTATAAATGAATGGATTTTAAATTAATTTCATTAAGCCTTTGATTAATTGATTAAATTCTTTGATTATGTTTTAATTAGAATGGTGAAACTAACTTAGAGAAAGGGATCAAGGAAGAGGCCTCAATCCTAATCCCTAAGCCATTTCAAACACTCAATTAGGATCTAAAATATTTAGGTTCTCTCTTATTTTAATTGGTTAATTGAATGGTTAATTAATTATTTAAGTTTTTTTAATTAACTTGAAATAAATGAAAAGGCTTAACGAAATGGTTATAAGAAATGAACCCAAACCATTTCCCTAAGACTTCCCACTATTGATAGAGGATAATGAGCTTAATTAATTAGTTAAACCACTGTTAATTATCTTAATTATCATTAATTAAGGTTGGAGAGTAATTAAGGCTTAATCGATTGATTTTCCTAATTAACTATACAATAAATTCCAAGAAAAATAGGGGAGGCGGAGGTCATCCTCCTAAATATCTTTGAAAATTTTGAAATTTATTGGAAAACTAATCAAAGAGTAATTAGGCTAATTAAGTTTTTAATTAAACCTTAATTAAGAAAAAATTACTATTCTAAATTAATTAATAATAATTTTAATGGATTCTACTTTGAAATATCATCAAAATGAGCCCTCATTTATTATTATTTTTTTAGATTTTTCTAGGATTAGTTATGATTTTTGGAAGTTTTAGCCTTAAAAATTATTGACCTCATTTTTAGGATGAGCTCTCAACCCTTCATCTTAGACATAGGACTCCTCTTAGACACTAAGAGTTTCCTTAGTCTTAAGACACTTCTAGGTGAACACTTAGCCTAACCCTAGAGACTTAGAAGAGTTAGCCATAGGAATAGATTATGCCTTAGGGGTGTTAGGAAAATTTGCCTACCCTATAGCTTGAACCAAATCCTCTCTTCCTCCTTTCAAGTCAAACTCCAAATCAAATCAACATCAAAACTTAAATCAATTCCAACTTAATTTATTTTCTCAAACACAAATCAATTCCAAATGATTGAAGCCCATGATTAAATTCCAAATTCAAAAATTGTTTCTAAGTCACTTTGATTCTATCTTATGGAGCCTAAATCAAAGCCAAATCAATTCAAATTCAAGAAATTTTCTCATAACCCATTTATATTCTCATTTATATTCACAAATATAAATGAAATATAAAATTCAAATATCCAAAACTAAAATTCAAATTCAAATTCAACCAAAATTCAACCTAAGCCTTTCAAATTCAAGAGCAAATCAAATTCAAATCAAGCCAAACCCTTGATTTTTCTTCATGATTCAATCAATCCTTCAATCATGAATCCAAATATAAATATAAATATAAAATTCAATCATCAAACCCAAAACTAAATTCAAAACTCAAATCCAAATTCAACCAGAATTCAACCTAAGCCTTTCAAGTCAAATTCTTGAACTTAGCCAAATCAAATTCAAATCAAGCCAAACCCTTCATTTTCTTCATAATTCAATAAATCATTCAATCATGAATCCAAATATAAACATAAACTTCAATTATCAAACCAAAACTAAATTCAAAACTCAAATCCAAATTCAATCAAAATTCAACCTAAGCCTTCCAAGTCAAATTCTTGAACTTAGCCAAATCAAATTCAAATCAAGCCAAACCCTTAATTTTTCTTCATAATTCAATCAATCCTTCAATCATGAATCCAAATATAAACATAAACTTCAATCATCAAACCAAAACTAAATTCAAAAATCAAACCCAAGTCAAACTCAAGTTCACCCTTTTGAACTTGAAATTGTTAAATGAATCAAAACCCATTTGACTCCAAATCACTTGCAAATGGATTTATATTTCAATCATAAGTTCATATGTGAGTTCAATCAAACTCAAATCAAGCTTCGATCAAGCCATTTGATCCACTTAGGCTCACTTGACCCAAAGTGACCTAACCTTATGAGCCAAATTCTAATCCAACCCAAATTAGATTGAATTAAGCCCAACTAAGCCTCACATTATGAGCAACAATCATCATGAGATGATCAATCACTCAAATTGAGCCAAACCAAGTCAAACCTAAGGGTTGAGCAAGTCAACACTTAGCCAAAATGAAACATAAACTAGCCAAAATCCACCATAGGCCAAATTGATTAAAACCATTGATCAAAACTCATTCATGATCAATGTTTGAACTTGACCAAGTCATCATTTGAGCCTAACCTAGCCCAATTGGCCACTTGACCCAAGTTGACCTAAAAAGTCAAAATGTGTCAAAACTTGATCTAAGCCAAATTGATTGAAACCAATGAGTCAAGTTCAATCCAAATCACTTGTTAAACTTAACCAAAGCCTCAATTGGCCAACTAGACCCAACCTAGCCCAATTGACCATGAACCCAACTTGACCTAAAAAGGTCAAATTGAGCCAAAATCAAATTAAACCAAAATTGATTGGAAATAAAGATACCAAATCATTTCAAATGACCAATGAAATCTAAACCAACCCATGACCTAACCCAAATAGGTAAAATGGGTCAAATTGGTCAACTTGACCCATTTGACCTAAATGAAATCAAATGAACCAAATTCAAATATAAATCAAATTGAACCAAACCAATGATATCAAAATATTTCAAATATTCATATGAACTTGACACAACCCTTGGTTTGATCCAATTTGACCAATTGGTCAACTTGACCCAAGTTGACCCATTTTGACCTAAATGGGTCAACATGAGCCAAATCACATCAAATCAATTCCAAATTCATTGAAACTTGGCCCAACCCTTTTTTCAATCATTCCAAACATATTCAAACTAAAATCCAAGCAAAATGGCCATTTTAACCCTAGTTAAAAGGGTAATTCTTGGCCAAATGCACTTAGAATTTGGTCAAATCCTCTTCATAGCCACTTTGCACTCTCTTAGTGGACCAAGTGGTTACTAATGAGCATGGTGCACATGACCCAATGGGTTTGGATCAGCCAAACCAACTCAATGGCCAAACTGACCACTCTTCATTTTAAGCACATGGGAATCCTCATCCACCCAAAAATCAGCACATGGCATTCCTCCACTACCTCTCTCTAGCCAAACCGAACCATGTGCAAGTTCAAACGTCCTAACAAACCCATTGCATAGGATGAATTTGATCAAAATGGAAGGAGAGCTTGCGGCCGTCCGATCCTTCAAGGGGGATATATACTCCCCCTAATTTCACTTGAATCAGACACACTCATACTCGATTGACTGATAGAGACCTAAGGCAAGCTCCCTCAAGGAATCCCTAAGAATTTGGCATTCTCCATTTTTGGATTCCTTCAAACCGAAAATAGGGGAGGCTAAGGCAATTTACAACTCATCCAATACACAATATCAATCCAATTCCTCTTGCAAGCACTCTGGGGAACCTAATTGAACTCATCCAAACTTTCTTCCAAGCTTCAAAGTTAAGGGAGGTGGGAGCTAGACCAAGGCTATGAGCATTTAAAGAGGAGCATGGTCCATAGGAAGATCCACTCCATCCCAAGGCTAGAAACTTTCAATAGAGCTTCGTCTCTACTAGACGAAGCCACCTCGACGGATTGGAGCGCCGGTGATAGCCTCCGGTGAGGTATGTCTTCATACCGAGCCTATAATAGGGAGTGTGTGGTCCTTTGTGAGGAGAATTTCCATCTCAAGTAAAATTAGCCATTGGATGTCTTCCCCCTTGCATGATGATGGTGTGGGTTGAGTTTGAGTTCAATTCAAGCTCAATCGAGCTGGATCTTACCCTAAGGAGTGGACGATGTCCCTCTCCCACAAGCGAGCTCAGTGATGGATCAAGGACCATCCATCCACACATTTTGGTTGAACAGTCATGATCAAGCCATGCAGGATCTGTGATTAAACCCTTTAGAAACCACGGGCTCGATCTCAACCGTCCGATCTTTGATCAGATGATCTAGAGAGAAAGCGTGTAGCACCGTCACTGACGCAACTTCAAATGTGACAACTTAAATAACCAATCCCATCATGCCACATCAAAGCATGCGCCGCGCCAGCAATCCACGTGGCGCCGACGAGATTAATTAATAATCAGGAGTTTTAATTAATTGTTAATCATTGAATCTTCAAATATTCATAACTAAATGTACAAATTAGAAAAATACAAAATAAAAAGCATTGTGAAGATAATTCAATGGGGAATAATCTAAAATTAATTTCAATTGATTTTGAACAATGATACTTTCTAAATTTGAGTTTTATTAGGAATATGATTAGGTTAATTACTCTCTAATTATTCTAGTGATTAATTCCAAACTTCTCATGTGCATTTAGTGGGATGACTCCTGCCTCCCCTAATTTTCTTGGAGTTTATTAATGGTTTAATTAGGGGAATTTCTTGAGTCATTCCTAATTACCTTCTTAATCAATTAAATAACTAATTAAATTTTTAAATAGTGATAAATAAATTAATTAAGTTTGCTAATTACCTTAGAATAGTGAATGAACTTAGGGAATGAGATTAGGAATTCTCTCCAAATCTTTTCCCCTAAGTTTATTTCATTTGGATAAAAACTTAATTAAAGTGCAAATTAATTAAATAGTTCAATCACTTAATCAAATGACTTAATTAATCAAACTTTTCAAAATTAAAACATTCTAGAACTTAATCAATTCATCTTGGGTAGGTGGTTAAGTGCTCAATAACCTAAGTAACTTGAAATCAAAATTCAACCCACATGTGTGGAAGGGTTATGAAAGTACTTAAATTAAACCTTTTAGCTTAATTAATCATTAATTGTGAGCCAATTGCATTAGGCCCTTTCTTTCTTAGGTTCATTGCTAATTTAAATCTATGTGATTTTATGTCATACATTGGCTCATAATTATTTGATTAAATATGTTAAAGTGGTGTAGGTAAGGGGTAATTAATGAACTTAATGTACACCTTAACCTAAACAAAATATAAAATCAATCTAGATTCTAAAATTGAAATAAAATAACATACACATGTGGGAAATGGATTAGACCAGCTAACCTCTTTACATTTCTTAAATTCAAATCAAACTCAAACAAAATTAAAAATTTCTCTAATATAATTTTGATTTACTTTAAATAATCATATCTCATGAGATTGACTTTAGGAATTAATTAGGGTGAATGAATTAACATGCTTTCATCACTTTATTTCTTTCCTAATATGATAAATGTGTATGATATGAAAATCATGCATTCATTGCCTTTTAAAAATCAAATTAACAATAAAATGTTTCCTTTATGTTAAATTGTATGTTTTGGCTAAAGTAAGAATATGATTGGCTATTATCACTATTAAATTCAAAATTATTTTCAAGACTTATAAATCAAATATCATAACTGAAAGGTATGCTACTTATAATTATTTATAAGCTTGCATGTGAGTATAAATATAAAGATGTGCATTGTGTGACTTTCCTTCTCTTCTCTTTCAACATAGTTTTGAATAGGATTTTGTAAAGTGTATAGTTCATTTGAAAAAAACACAATACTTGCTTAAATCCATTCCTATTCATTCCTATGTTATCACTTAAGAAGGATATTCACACTTTCATTTGTAAATTGCATAAACAAATCAAACAAACTAACATAAACTTTTTGCATGATTCTCTTTCCATGCAATTCTTTTTATACATGCACATGTATTTAAGAAACGTGGTATATTAGTCTGGACAACCCTGGGGTTGTGAGGCTTTAAGTATCCCTAAGTAGGTCATGTACCTTACACCCCTGGTGCTAACAATGGCATCGTACTCACTCATGTCTTTTATACTTGTAGATGTGCATATAAAAATGGATAAAAGAATCACTCTTTTTCTACTTAATAAAATCATGCATCATGAAACATCTAAATTTTCTTAAACAAAATCTCTTAGAATTCATCATTAAGGTGTGCTAAACATTTCCATTTGCATGTATAGATATGCTTAGGATACATCCATATGCATGTTACACATGTTGGGAAACAAATGAAGTGTTGTGTTTTGTGATAGTATTTCACTTTACTTAATATTAAAAATGACTTTCTTTTTTAATAGGTTTATTTAGGGAAAATCTAAATTTAGGATTAATTAAAACACATAATATAACATTCACTAAACAAAAATGAAATGTGAATCTACCTTAGAAATTACTTAAGGTAGGGAGGAAAGAGAAGTTCTCTTCTCTTTTCCTCTCTTTACAACACTTAGTAATTAATTGTAGGTTCATTCAAACCTAATAAAATTACAAAATAAAAATTAACCAAACCAACTAAATCACTTAAATGAAATCACCCTCTAAGTTGAACATTTTCATACTTAGAAAACTTCAATCCTAAATCCTAGCTAAGCATACCACATAAACCATAAATAGCACACACATTAGGCTAAGTCGTCACTTCTAGCTATAGGTTAGGGTAGCACATGGTTTGATGTTTGCTTTTATTTTGTGATGTAATATTTTAGTCTGGATGTTAGGGTGTATGTGTGTAGACTAAATGATAGGGCGATCTTAGTCTAATCATTATCTTCTATAGGGGATTGTATAAGGGGTGTTGTAATAAAAATATAGCTACTTTTACTATGCAGGTGCTTATACCCCTAAGCATAATCCAAAATAAGCCAGGTGGACTAGGTTACCCATGTGTGTGGTGCTAAGTCCAACTTATATATATACATGCTTGGGATTGTATGGTTTGTTTAGCAAATATCTATTTTGCAAGTTTTAGCAAGATCTCCTTTTTCTCATTTTCATATGATTTTATAATTAGGATTTTGGAATGATTATTATGGGGGATTAGGATGAACATTGATTATAATACTATGTCTTATGTACCATGTGATGCCTTTGGAGAAACCACATTCCAAGCAACCAAAATAAGAAAGAAGAAAGAAGAAAGAAGAAAGAAAGGAGAATGAAGAAAAGAAGAATGAAGACCTCCCATAATAATGAATTCCTTCTTGATTGTATTTAATTCATTTGTAATCTGAGTTGTATAAGGGTAGAGCTCGCTACCCAATTTGTTTTTGGGTTCATGCAGTGGAGCCCGACCATAAATGACCTCTTATTCTTTTTTGCTAGCTTTATAAATTGATTGATGTTTGTTTAGCTTGTGCATTAAGATGGCATCTTTTCTTAGTTTATTCCTTGCTTTGATGTATGGCCTGGATGATGATTAGGCTCTTAGGAAAATAAATTTTCTATCAAATCAAAATAACTCATACCCTTACCTAAAGCCTAGGTTATAAATCAAGATAAAAGAATTAGCAACCCCCTTAGCTGGATGTTGTATTACTTTTCTCACATCATGTATAAATAAGCATATCATTTCAGTCTTGATTGGAGGGCTTCCACCTTTGCTAAAGAACTTGGCTTGACCTTTGAGAGCCATGGTAGAAACAAACCTCCTTATCTTGCTGATTTTGGCTTATAATCTAATTTCTCATTCATTAGGCATATGAATCCTAAAGCTTGTGTCAAATTCATTGTACAAAATGAAAATAAAATGTAACAAAATTTGTATTATATTTAAGTCATTAAATCATGCCCTACATGATCTAGTCTCTTAGGGAGTGTGTTTAAGGACTTAGTCTCTTTCTAAATAAATAGCTTAGCTATCTTGCAAAAGCATATGACTTGCCTACATGTATTTAAAATCATAGGAGGAGTTAGTTGGAGGCCACCCCCAGGCGGTTGAAAGTCTAAACAGTCGGGTGGTTTATCCTCTCTTGTGGAGGTAAATTATATACCCATCTTTTGCCTTAGATTTAGGTCATGCCTTGGCCCTTGCCAAGGCTCCCTAGATTTAAGATCCGAGGTTGCTTCTCCTCTTTGCGGACTACAAGCATAAATCCTCACCTCTTAGGCATTTCCAAGACCTTGTATCATGGAATCATAAGCCCTAACTTTCTAATAAATTCAACTCAAACAAATCAATTCCATTTCAAAAATGTAAAGCCCAACCATAAGATAGTTTGGGGTGCTTACTTGGCTTCCTAGTATCCTAAACATCCCCTACTTATCTTCATTTAGCTTTGATAAGAACTCCCTCCTCTTGATCGATCCCACTTGACTTTTCTAAAATTAAACCAATCGATTGATAGTCCTTCCTTTTGAAATCTTTGAAGACAATGATCATTTACCTTAATCGAGAGTATTCCTAAGGAATCTTGTTCCTTATGATGTAATTAACTATGGTGGATTGCCCCTGTAAGGAACTTAAAGAACATCTAAAATAAACCCTACTTTACTTTTTCATGTAAAGTTGGGGAAGAATCTCTGGTAAATTCTGAAGACCCATTGTCCTTAGGAGTCCTTATTAAGGTGATTAGGTCCATTATAGGGTGGTGACTTCTATCTTTTGAGATAGTACATATTTTCTCAATGACGTACCTGATAACCCTAATAAGAATATCTGCAGATCTGCGAGGTGTCCCAATAAGGTGTTATATCTCTATTTTTATGTATTCCTCTTTCCAAATAAAAGGGGATAGATGAAGGCAGGAATTTATAATTTTCACCATAAAAATAAATTAATTAAGCCTAATTAAAGCCTTTCTCGTCGGGCCACATGGCAGCTGACGCAGCACACTTTTCATGTATCACGATGAGATTGGGCACTTAAGTTGTCACATCTATCATTGAATCAGATTATGGTAGGCGTGCTATCCCCATGGACCATTTGATCTAAGATCGGATGGCCATGATTCGATCTATAGTAAAGGAAGTAAATCAGAGGATCTAACATGCAATTTGATCACGGCCGTCCATTTCGATCACACGGAACGGATGACCCGTGTTCTTTCTCCTTTGCGAGTGGCAAAAGATAGATTCCATCCATATTTCCCCATTTGATTTGAGCTCACCCAAGCTCAGATTTCCTCCAAAATCATCCCACACCTTCAAGGAAGGGAAACACACACATCCAACAACTAAGATTCGCTTAAAGGCACATTCACTTCACAAAGGACCAAAAGATTTTCACTAGGGAGCTTGGTTTTATAAATTTACCTCACTGGAGATAATGTCTGATGATTCGAATGACTGAGGAAGATTTGTCTGGTTGAGAAGAAGCCCTACTGAGCTACATGAGCCTTGATTTGGTATAGAGCTCTCAGTCGACCAAGCCACGCATGTAAGAGCCTCTGCTTTGATCAAACTCTAGTCTCTGATGGTCTGGAAGGCTCAGGGATGATTTATTTGGCTTCATTGAAGCATGAGAATGGTGCGGGTGCGAGGAACTGAGATTTGGTTGAGTGGAGAAGGAGTATTGTACGGGAGAAGCTAGTTCTATTTCAGCTTTGCTCATGGAGGAGGAAAGGCTGATCGAAGAAGCTCGGGGAGGCTCTTGGGAAGTCTTTGGGATTTTGAAAAAGGTTTAGGGAAGTCCATGAATCAAACCATGTTGATTCTCACTCGAATTGGGGGAGTATACACTGAAATTGAGCTTGATGGACACAAGGGATCATTTCTAAAAATTTAGCCGATTCATCATCACCGGCTCACCGAGGTCATCGCCATTGGTGCCAAGTGGCTCACCATGAGTGGCCAAAGCCATGTCAAGCTTCCAAATGGAAGATTTGGGCAGGCTTGAGTAATTGCTTTTCCCTTGTGTCCATGGTGGGGTTCGGCCATGAGAGGGGTGGGGGAGGAAAGATTACCTTCGGTCCATGTCAAGTGCTAGGTGTGTGTAGAGTAGGTTAAGGTGTCTTTGGAATGCCTCATTTTTCAAGTGGAGGGCTGCTATGGGAAAGGAAAAGTGGACTTTTTTAATTATGGCAAGAATCCTATGCAAAGAGCTTTGCACATTGGCCAATTCCCTTGGATTGGATCCCACTTGGATTTGGGCTGGCTTAGGGCTGACCTAAGATCAGTTTAGGTCAGGTTAGGTCAGCCACCAAGGTTCCATAAGTTGGTTTGGGGTGATTTGGCTTCATTTGGACAAAAATGGGTTCATTTTGGGTTAGGATGGGTTGGGTTGACCAATTGATCAAATTGGGTCAAACCAAGGCTTGGGTTAGGTTCATATGATGATTTGGGATGTTTTGATTCAATTGGTTTTGATTAATTTGACTTAAGTTTGAATTTGACTTATTTAGATTCAAAATGGTCAAATGGTTCAAGTCAATCAATTTGACCAAATTGGGTTGGGTTAGGTGTTGAGTCAAGTTCAATTGGTTGATTAAAAGTAATTGTAGGCTTTGGTTTGGTTTAATTTGGATTTAAATTTGAATTTTTGGCCAATTTGACCCTTTAGGCCAATTTAGGCTAGGTTGGGTCAAGTTGACCAATTGGTCAAATTGGGCCCAATCATTGCTTTGGTCAAGTTCAATAAGTAATTTGGATTGAACTTGAGCCATTGGTTGCAATCAATTTGGTTTAAATCATGATTTGACCCATTTTGGCTTTTTAGGCCAACTTAGCTAAAATTGAGAATTTGATTTGATTTTAGTTTGGTTTTTGCCACTTGGATTTATATTTCATTTATATTTATGAATATAAATGAAGATATAAATGGTTCATGAGAAAATCACTTGGATTTAGAGTGATTTGGAAGCAAATTTGACCAAGTTGAGGGATGTAGGTCAAAAGGGTTAAAGTAGGGAATTGATTTGGTTTGATTTAGTTTGATTTGATTTGAAAGGTTTGAATTTAGATTTCATCTATATTTGTGAATGCAAATGAAGGAATGATTGATTTATAAAGAAATCAATCATGTTTTATTTATTTTGAAGGGAGTTTTGGCTAAGCATATGAAGGTGGTTCATATAACTTAGAGAGGGATTTTGGAGTTTGAATTTAATCATGGGTTTCAACCATTTGGAGTTGGATTTGATTTAGAATTTTGGTTTGGATTTAATTTGATATTGAGTTTGATAATTGAGAAAATCAATTGAATTATAGTTGATTTGAATTTGATTAAGGCTAAGTCTATATGATAAAATCAAAGGGCTTAGGAAGGGATTTGGAATTTGAATTTAATCATTGGTTTCAACCATTTGATTTGGGATTGGATTTATGATCTTGGATTTGAATTTGAGGTTTGGTTTGGAAGAAGTAAGCAAGGATTGGGTTTAAGGTTATAAGGTAGGCAAGTCTTCCTAAATCCCTAAGGCATAACCTCTTCCTATGGCTAACCCTTCCAAGTCTATAGGCTTAGGTTAAGTGTTCACCTAATCACTAGAAGTGTCTTAAGACTAAGGAGCTCTTAATGTGTTTACAAGAGTCCTGATCTATGATGATAAAGTTGAGAGCTCACTCCAAAAGTGAGGTCAACAGATCTCCAATACAAAGTGTTGTTGACGAAAGCATAGTGCAACATTCTCTTCTTGATTTAAGTTGCCAGTGATTTATTACTCGTAATTTTCCTTCTTTAAAGTAGTTGATGAAGGGTTGCCTCCAATCATGTGGCTCTTCTACTATAAAGGCTTCTCATTGCTTTTCTGAAGTAATGTCACACTTAGCTCTTCTTGGTATAACTCATTATTGATTTTGGGGAGAATAAGGAGCAACTTGAGTCGCATCCTTCTAGGTTGATTTTGATAACCTCTCTACCTGTGGGATTGATACTTTGTTGGCTTTAGAACTCATCGAGTAAATATCCAAATCATGACATAATCATCATTCATACTTACCATCTCCTTAGCTAATTTTGCTAAGCAGTCTACTTTGCTATTCTCGGATCGAGAGACTCACGTTAGTGTGATATTTGGTATTTGCTTCATAAGCTCAAGAACTCACTTGTGATAGAAAATTAACTCTAGCTTGTTGATTTCATAGATGCCCAATACTTAATTTAAGGGAATCACCAAAATTATGCAAGTTTTGAATGCCTATGAAAATAACTTCTTCAAGGCCTGCTACCAATGTTTCATACTCAACATCATTATCAGTTCTTGGCTCAAGCCATATGGTCGTCTTATTATTCCTCCCTCTAGTGTTATCAAGATGATGCCAATTTCTGCTCTTACCTTGGAAATTTAGAGGTTGGACTTGTTTGATCGATGAGACTCCATCAAAGTATATTTCTTAAATTTGTGAATTTTTTCTTTCATGAATGAGCATATTTGCTCATCAGGCAAATCACCATTAAGAGAAGAGTCCGCAGGAATGGGATGTGTAGCAAGAAAATTTGTTAAAATTTATCCCTTCACTATTTTCTATGGAATGTATGTAATATCAAATTATAAAAGTAATACCGCCCATCTTGTCAAGCGACCTATCAACGATGGTCTTGTCATCAAGTACTTTAGTAGATTGATCCTTGAGATGAAGATAATTTTGTGTGTGGTGAAAATAATATCTTCACCTTCATCTATCATCTTTTTGAAAGAGAATAAATGAAAATAGAAATATTACATCTTTTGGTTGGGACACAACGTAGATCTATAGATATGCTTGTTTAGGTGATCAGGTACATCATCAAGGAATAGTGTACTATCTCGAGAGATAAAAGTCACTACCCTTTAAGGGACCTAATCATCTCAATATGGACTCCTAAGGACAATGGGTCTACATATGTACCAAAGATTCTTCCCCTACTTTACATGGAAAAGTAAAGCAGGATTTATTTTAAACCAGGTTCGTTAAATTCCCTACAAGGGCAAGCCCCTATAGTTAATTATATCCTAAGGGATGGGATCCCTTAAGAATACTCTCGATTAAAGTAAATGATCATTGTCTTCAAAGATTTCAATAAGAAAGGACCATCAATCGATTAGTTCATTTTTGAAGATCAAATGAGATTGATCAAAGAGAGGGAGTTATTATCGAAGCTAAAAGAAAGATACGTAGGAGATACTCATGATGCTAAGAAACCTAGTAAGCATCTCAAACTATCCTATGATTGGGCTTGACATTTTTGAAATTGATTTAATTTGTTTGAGTTGCATTTTTCATTAGAAATTTATGTCTTATGATTCCATAACACAAGATTATGGAAATGCCTAAGAGGTGAGGAATTAAGCTTATGGCCCACAGAGGGGAGAAGCAACCTCAAAACCTAAATCTAAGGAGCTTTGGGGAGGGCCAAAAGCACAACATAAATCTAAGGAAAAAAATGGGTATTTGATTTTCCTCCAAAAGAGAAGACAAACCACCCAACTGCTTGGACTTACAACCACTTAGGGGTGGCTGCCAACTAACTCCTCCTACGATTTTAAATTCATGTAGGCAAGTCTTATGCTTTATGCAAGATAGCTAGGCTATTATTTATTTAGAAAGAGACTAAGTCCTTAAACTCACACCCTAAAGAGACTAGATCATGTAGGGACATGCTTCAAATGACATAAATCTAATGCAATTCAAATTTTATTTTATTTTAATTTTTGGATAATTATTTTGACTGTTCATATGCAGCATGAAATAAAGTTATTGGCCAAAGCAAGAGAAGGGAGATAAATATGTTTCAAAAGGTGGAAGCCCTCTAATCAAGAGTGAATGTGCATGATATTGTAAAAGAAATACTCATCCAGCTACGGGGTTGCTAATTCTTTTATCTTTATTTTAAACCTAAGCTTTAGGTGAGGTTGTGAGTTCTTTATTTTTAGTTTTGAATTATTAAGTTTGGTAAAAGATTTAATTTTCCCTAAGAGCCTAATCTACATCCATGCCATACATAAAGCAAGGAAGAAAATAAGAAAAAGATGCCACATAATGCACAAGCTAAACAAATCATCAATCAATTTATAAAGCTAATCACAAAAAGAATAAGAGGCCAAGTGTGGTCGGGCACCACCGCATAAACTCAAAATGAATTGGGTAGCCAAGTCTACCCTTATACAACCCAGATTACAAATGAATTAAATACAATCAAGAAAGGAATTCATTATTATGGTGGTCTTCAAGCTTCATTTCTTCTTTCTTTTTTTCATCCTTCTTCTTCCTTTCTTCTTTCTTCTTTAGTTCCTTCTTTTGGATGGTTAGAAGGCGGATGCTCCAAAGGCTTCACATGGTGCATAAGATGAGATCTTATGACCAATGCTCATCCTAATCCCCATAACAATCATTCCAAAATCTTAATTGCAAATTTTACATGAAAATGAAAAGTAAATCTAGCTAACACCTGCGAAACAAAAGTTAGCTAAAAAACCACTAAATCCCAAGCATGTATATTGGACTTATCACCCCAAACATGATTGACTAAGTCCACATGGCCTATTGGATTATGCTTAGGGGTATAAGCACCTGCATAGCGAAAGCATTTATATTTTTATTTATGATAGCTCCCCTTAAGCACAATCCCCTGCAAAAAATAATGGTTAGACCAAGATTGCCCTACCATTCATTCTATGCATATACATCCTAACATCCAGTTTAAAATATATATCACAAAATAAAAGCAAGCATAAAACCATGCACCACCTAACCTAAAGCTAGAAGTGATTACTTAGCCTAATGTGTGTGCTTTGAAGGTTTGTGTGGTATGCTTAGCTATGGATTTAAGTTATAATTTTCTTAAGTATGAAGCATATTCAACTTAGAGGAGGGTTTCATTTAAGTGATTTAATTAGTTTGGATTATTTTTATTTTATGTTTTGATTTGGTTCAAGTGAATCCTACAATTAATTACTAAGTTATGAAGAGAGGGATAGAGAAGAGAACTTCTCTTTCCTTCCCTAACCTAAGAAATTTCTAAAGTGGATTCTTATTTTTAGTTTTATTTAGTGAATATTTTGATTAAGTGTTTTAATTAATCCTAAGTTTAGATGAACTCTAAACAAACCTATTCAAAAGAAAGGAATTTTAAGATTTCACATGAATATACATATCATATGAAGATAACATGCATATGAAAAGATATTTATGAAAATATTTAACACACTTTTTATTATGCATGCTAAGTAATTTATTTAAGGAAATTTAGAAGTTTATAGTGCATGATTTTCATTAAGTAGAAAAGGGATTTCTTATCCAATTTTCACATGCTCACATGAAAGTAAGAAAGACATAAGTGAGTACAACGCCATTGTTAACCAGAGGTATAAGGTACAAGACCAACTTAGGGCTACTTAAAGCATCACAACCTCAGGGTTGTCCATACTAATATACCACTTTCCTTAAATACAAACATGTGTACAAAAGAAATGAAAGGAAAAGAAAGAATACAAAAATTTGTACTAGTTGATTCATTTTTGATAATGCAATTTATGTATGTAATATGTGAGGACCCTTCTTAGGTTGTAACATGGGAGAGGATAAGAATAGATTTAAGCAAGTGTTATGTTCTTTTAATAGAACTATACACTTTACAAATCTCATCCAAGACCATATTAAGAGGAAAGAAAGGAAGCAAACATAAAACACACTTTTATATTCACATGCAAACTTATAATTAAAATATAAGTAACACACTTTCAGTTTTGATAGTTGATTCATATATTTTGAAAATAATTTGAATTTAGTAGTGATAATAGTCACTCATATTATTACTTTAGCCAACACATGCAAATTTGACATAAAGTAAACAATTTCATTTTAAATTTGAATTTTGAAAAGTAAGATTGCATGAAACCACATGACATACATATTTAGCATGTTGGGGAAAGAACTAAAGAAACAAAAGCATGTAAACACATTCATTTTAATTAAATCCTAAAGACAATCTTATGAAATAAGAAAGCTTAAAGTAAATCAAAGTTTATTAAATATGGTTTTTGTTTGATTTAGAATTTAATTTACTTTTGAAAATGTAGATTGAATTTATTGTTCCTATTCCATTCCCACATGTTTTTGACATTTTTGTTTAATTTTTAGATGATTATATTGATTTTAGATTTTTGATTAGGTTAAGGTATGAATTAAACAAGTTAATTAACCATTACCTACATCACCTTAGCATAGTTAACCAAATAATTATGAGCCAATGAGATGACATAAAACCTCACAAGGAATTTAAACTTGCAATGCACCTAGGAAGACAAATGCCTAATGCAATTTGGCTCATGATTAATGGTTAATTAAGCAAAGGGGTTTAACTTAAGTAATTTCAAAACACCCCTCACACATGTGAGTTAAGTTTTGATTTCCTTAATTGTACTTATGCTCTTGAACACCTAAGCATCTACCCAATATAGATTAATTAAGTTCTGGAAGGTTTTAGAATTTTTGAAATTAATTAATCGAGTAATTAATGAATTAACTCTTAATTAAGAGAGGATTAAAAGAAAAGAGGTTTTAGGGAATAGCTTAGGGGAAATACCCCAAAATTATTCCTAAGCCTTTCATTCACTGGATTTGACTTAATCAACTTTAATAAGGGATTAAAATACTAATCAAACCCATAATTATCCTTAATTACATGAAGGGTGTAATTAGGAAATGTATTTGGAATTCCCCAATTAAGCTTTTAATAAATCCCAAGAAAATTAGGGAGGTAGAAGTCGTCCCTCAAAACATACCCAAGAAGTTTAGGATTAATCAGAAGATTAATTAAGGAGTAAAATATGATTTCCATTAAAACCCAAAATTAGAGAATAATATGATTCAAAATCCATTAAAATTAATTTTATAATATTTTAGATGGAATTATCTTTCAATAAAAATTTACCTCATATTTTTTTGATTTTTATTTAGGAAGATATGAATTTTTAAAGCTTAGGGGATAAATTAGAATTAATTAAAATTTTAAATCCTTTGTATACGCGACAAGCGGTATCAGCGCACTTTACACGCGTGTCCGCGTTATGAGCGGTCACTTAAACATCCATCACCACTTATGGCGACGGGATGGGGTTTGATACCCGTCATTCGATCAAGGATCGAACGGCCATGGATCACCCCGTGATTTCTAAAAGGATAAATCAATTTATAAACGTGCACTTAATCTCAGCCGTCCATCCAAAATGCGTGGATGGATAGCCAGGATTACCCCTATTCTTTCTTGAGGATCAATGGAGACTGTCCATGATCTAAGCCTTGATTCGAGCTCGATTGAGCTAGGATTAGGTTAAAATTTTGCACACACCATCACAAAGCATAGAAGATCACATCCAAAGGTGGAATTCTCATGCCATGACACTTTCTTTCACAAAATACCAACACCTCTTAAGCCTAGTGGTCAAAAAATTCCACACCTCATCGGAGGTGATCACCGGTGCTCGATTCCCTTGGAGGAGCTTCATCTGGTTGAGACGAAGCTATGCTGAGAGAATTAGCTCTTGAGGTCATGTATATGGCTCTATGGACCAACATCTACTCCTCTCCTTTGTGACTTTGATCAAATTGAACTCCTCCTTGCCTTGGGAACTTGAGGGAGAGCTTAGGCGAGCTCAATTTGGTCCCCTGAGGGAGCGTGCAAAGAGAATTGAAGTGAATTATAGTGTAGAAGAAGTTAGGAAATGAGACGAGCTCCCCTATTTTTTAAGGAAGAAAATTGAGAATGCTTGATTTTAATTCCCTCCTAAAGCTTAGGAATGCACTTTGATGGCTCCTAACACTCTCTAGCACTCAATTGACAATGAGGATCTGTGAGTTGAATTTAATTAGGGGAGTATATGATGGAGGTGGGCTTCTTTCTTTTGATGAGATTGAGAGACTATTAGAAGGAAGAAGATATGTTGATAACTAGCTCACATGGATTGCTTGTAGCTCAAACCAAAAGCTCAAAATTTTGCAATTGCCAAGTTCCTTTCATTCAAGTAAGAGGTATTTATAATTCATATTTCAAAGAAAGAATTCAAAACATGGAGGAAAAGTGGGTCACATTTAAGCATTAAATTGCCTCATTATTTTATGCCAACCACCACATGTCATGCATATGTGGATTCAACCACCTCACATGTCATGCTTTGAATTAAATGCAAAATTTCAAACATGGAGTTCTGAAAATTAAAATTACATAAATAAATAAGAAAAAGAATCATGATAACTTGGGGCTAATATTTGAGCCTACTTCTCTTGAATTTTCTTGGGCTTTGAGATCTTGTAAATGGACCTTGGGCTAAATTCTTGGGCTTTAGATCTTGTAAATGGACCTTGGGCTAATTTTGGTTCCTCTTGATGTTCATCATTATATCTCCCATGGAAAAATGGGTGGTTGCCATTTTGATCCAATTGACCATATGGAAAGAGTTGTTTAGGCTATTTAAAGTTGTCACATGATTGATTTGAGCTAAGCAGTGGGTTAGTAACCTCCCATGTGCTTTAAATCAAGTGGAGGGAGGTTTTAAATTGACCAATTTAAGCTATGGGGTCAGTTTTGACCTTGGGTCCATTTGGGCTGACCTAAACCCATTGGGTTGGGTACACCACCCTCCATAGGGTTCACTTGACCTATTAGGAAGGTATCAAGTTGATTTAAAGAGGGCTTGACCAAATTCCCCATGGATTTGAACAACATTTGTTCTATAGCCTAGGGGTAGAATGGTCATTTGGCTGAGTTTTGAATTTTAATATGTTGGGTATGTTGAGAAAATAGGTATGGCCAAGTTTCATTGTATTTGGAGTTAATTTGATATGGTTTGATGTTGACCATTTAGGTCAAAATGGGTCAAGTTGACCAATTGGTCAAATTTGGTCAAAAGAAGGGTTGGGTCAAGTTCTTATGCCATTTGAAATATTTTGGTGGCTTTGGTTTGATTCAATTTGGTTTATTATTGGCTCATATGACTTCATTTAGGTCAAATAGGTCAAGTTGGCCAATTTTACCCATTTGACCTATTTGAGCTAGGTCATTGGTAAGTTTAGGTTTGGTTAGTCATATGAAGTGTATTGGTATCTATGTTTCGAATCAATTTTGGTTAAATTTGGCTCAACATGACTTTAGGTCAAGTTTGGTTTAAGGTCAATTGGGCTTTGGGTTGGGTCTAGTTGGCCAATTGAGGTAGTCCATTCAACAAGTGATTTGTAACTTGATCCATTGGTTTCAATCAATTTGGCTTAGATCAAGTTTTGACATATTTTAACTTTTAGGTCAAGTTGAACTTGGGTCAAGTGGCCAATTGATGGTTAGGCTCAAATGTTGGCTTGGTCAAGTTCAAACATAGTTCATGAATGAAGTTAGATTGGTTTTGATCAATTTGGCCTATGGTAGATTTTGGCTATGTTAGGTTTCATTTTGGCTAAGTTTTGACTTGGTCAACCTTAAGTTTGACTTGGTTTGACCCAATTTGAGTGATTGATCATCTGATAATTGTTGATCATGATGAGGCATAGGTGAGTTTGATTCAATCCAATTTTGTTAGGATTAGAATTTGGCTCATAATAGTACTTTAGGTCACTTTGGGTCAAGTGAGCCTAAGTGGGTCAAATGGCTTGTCAAAGCTTGATTTGAGTTTGATTGAACTTGTATATGGACTTATGATTGAAAATATAAATCCATTTGCAAGTGGTTTGAGTCAAATGGATTTTGATTCATTTGATAATTTCATATTCAAGGAAGAATATGGATTTTGGGTTTGATTTTTGAATTAGATTTGATTTATTGATTGAAGTTTGTATTTATATTTGGATTCATGATTGTAGATTGATTGAATCATGAAGGAAAATCAAGAGTTTGGCTTGATTTGAAGTTGATTTGGCTAAGTTCAAGATTTTGACTTGAAAGGCTTAGGTTGGATTTTGAGTGGCTTTGTGTTTGATTTTTTGGAATTGGTTTTGATTGTTTGAATTTATATTTCATTTATACATGTCATTATAAATGAGAATATAAATGGATCATGAGAAAATTTTAAGGATTTGAAGTGATTTGATCATGATTTAGACTAAGTCCTTCAAAAGGGATTTGAAGGACTTAGGAAATTTTTGGAGTTTGGAGCTTGAATTTTGGAATTAGATTTGATTGATTTATATTTATATTTCATTTATATATGTGAATATAAATGAGAATATAAATGAGTTATTAGAAAATCCCATGAATTTGAATTGATTTAGATTTAATTTTGGCTAAGTCCATGAAGAAAAACTTTGAGTTTTAGTTTGATTGGTTTGAATTTATATTTCATTTATATATGTGAATATAAATGAGAACATAAATGAATTATAAGAAAATCTTATGAGTTTGAATTAGTTTAGATCATGATTTAGGCTAAGTCCTTAAAAGAAGATTAAGGACTTAAGAGAGATTTGGACTTAGAAATTTCATTCATGGGTTTCAATCATGGATTTCAATTATGGGTTTCAATCATGGATTTTAGTTATGGGTTTCAATCACATGGAGTTGTAGTGATGTGAGTTTGGAGAAAATCAAATAAGATTGATTTGGAGTTTGACTTGAAGAGAGGAAGGTGAGGAATGGTTCAAGCTAAGGGTGGGCAAATTTTCCTAACACCCCTAAGGCATGACCTATTCCTATGGCTAACTCTTCTAAGTCTCTAGGGCTTGGTTGAGTGTCCACCTAATCACTAGATGTGTCTTAAAACTAAGGATCTCTTAAAGTCTAAGAGGATTCCTATGTCTAAGATGGAGGGGTTGAGAGTTCATTCTTAAAAAAATTAGGTCAACAAAGGGCGCCCAATAGGTGTGGTGTGACTGACAAGGAACATCGCACGTATTTGTGTTGACCAAAATGATCAACAACACTGAAAGATCACATGCACTAACAAATCTACCCTAACCCAAGGTGTAGAAGGAATCAGGAAACTTATGCAATGTCTCATAAGAAAGGGATGGTGCGGGGGGTGGGAGTTTGATTTGATTTAAGTCTCACTGAGAAGAAATTTCCACTAGGGAAAAGGGTTGAATTTATTTCAATTTTATTAGGTTTGAATTTTTTTGAGATGAACCCTGTTGGTTTGCGATGGACTGCACTAAGTAGGAGCCATGGAGGCCAAGACCTAACTCAAATTTACCAATCCAAAGGGATAATTTACTAAACACGTAGAAGACTAGCCAACCAAAGGGATGCCTTTCGGTATGCAGCTATACTAGGAAGAAAGCATAGTATACTTACATCCTCCAAAGTAGAGATCAGTTGCTGGGGTAATCTATTAGTAAGACAACAGATTGAACACAACCTAGGGCTGACTATTGAGTGAATGTCATTGGGGGACTTAGATCGACTCAAAGATAGTTAAGATTAATTTCATTTTTTTTTAGATTTGTTTATTTTGATGGATTATTGGTTTGCAATGAACTGTACTGAGTAGGGCCTGGAGGCCTAGACCTAACTCAGATTCACTAATCTAAAGGGAGTAGTCTACCAACCACAAGGTAAGACTATCCAACCAAGGGGGTGCCTTTTGGTTTGCAATGGTCAAGCCTTAAGAAGAAAGCATGGGGACTCACATCTTCTAGAGATAAGAAACCACTTGGGTGATCGATTTCTTTGGACAATAAATCAAACCAGACCTAAGGCTGACTATTGAGTGAATGCCGCTGAGGGACTTAGATCAACTCAAAGATAGTCAAACATTAATTTCATTTTTTTTTTAGTTTGTTTTGATGGATTTTGTTGGTTTTGATAGATCATACTGAGAAGGAGCTTATATCGTAGACCTATCTCAGATTTATTGAACCAAAAGGAGTAGCTTTTTGGCCGATGGGAGAACTATCCTACCAAAGGAGTGCCTTTCAATTTACAGTGATCAATTGAAGGGAAGAAAGCTCGGGGACTCACATCTTCCACTAGAAAAGACCACTGGGGTGATTGGTTACTTTGGGCAACAAATCAATCTCGACTTAGGGCTGCCTGTCAGTTTGCAACAATCATGCTGGAAAGAATGTGTCATAGTCTTACATCTTCCAAAGAGGAATGACTACCGGGGTAACCTGATTATGGAAAAATAGATTAAACCGACCTAAGGGTGACTATAGAGTGAGTACCAACCCAGGGATTTATCTTAACTCAGGTAGTTAGGCAATTCATGTAGGGAGTTCTGCTGACACTGCCCTAAAGATAGGATGCCTTCTTGAGAAAAGGGGCCCTTTGGGGGCTTGAATTCTAATCCATAAGAGAATTAATTTTATTTATTTATTTAGTTTATTTTATCATGGACCCTATTAGTTTGCAATGGATCAAACTGAGAAGGAGCTTATATTAGCCTATGCCTATCTCAGATTTACTGAACCAAGGAGAATCTACACATCCGCTGAACAAATTCTCCAACTACAAGGGTGGCTACTAGGAAAGGGGGATTGTCCAATCCAAAAGTAACCCAGGTAGTGTCTAAATGGGGTCACAAAGGACATGATCCAAATAGAATGCCCACAGGGAGAGGGCCCACTAAAGGCTTAATCCAAAACCGAGAAAATGACATGGCTAGTCATATATCAATCAGGTATTCGGTGGCCAACTCAAGGAGAAAGCTCAGGGACTCATATCTACCAAGAGTGGTCTATCCACTGGGTGATTCATTATCAGCATAGCGAATATCAACAAACCTAAGGTGCCCATAAGTTTGCATAATTAGCCTAGGAAGAAGGCTCGGGACTTACATCCTTTTATAGCAGAACTGATTGTTGGGATAGTCTGTCTTCAGCTCGACAGGTGTTATCCGACCTAGGATGACTGAGTGAATTCCACTAGGAGACTTATATCGACTCAAAAGTAGTCAAGAGAAAAGGAGCCTCAGGGGACTTATCCTAAACCTCAAATATACTCAACCTAGTTAGAGCATGATGGCTAGTTCAAGAAGAAAGCATGGGGACTCACATCTTCTTAAACAAAGTCAATCATGAGGTAGCTTACTGGCTTGGCAGTGAAGTCTACCATACTAATAAGGCACTCGTTGATTTGCAATGGTCAAGTTAGGAGGAAAGACTAGGACTCATCTTCCAAATAAGTGACCATTGGGGGTGACATACTACGGAGGTAGCATGTAGACCCAACCTAGAGCAGCTAATGAGTGAGTGCCACAGGGGGCGTGCTCTCACATCAAAATAGCTCAAGATAAAAGATTTGTGTTTGTTGTTGTGCATGTGTTAAAAGGAATAGGATACCTCTGAGAGACTCTTACACCTACCTTAAACATGATAGGGGTTTGATGAAATGATGCCACAGATGGCAAAAAAGATTCCCACTAAGAAAGGATGTCGCTTGGGTTCTCTCACACCTAACTTAGTTGCACTAGTCAAAATAGGATGCCTCTCGGGTTCTCTTACACCTATTCTAAAAGCATCAAGAGATTGTGTTTGTGTTGTGAAAGAGGGATAGGATTCCACTGGGGGACTCTTACACCTACTCTAGACACATCATGGCAGATTCGCAAGACAGAAAATAATGCTTCGGAAGAAGAGAAGATGTGATGAATGGAATCAAATTTTTGTTCTTTTTATTAATGATTATTTTTAAACATGATTTATTTCTTGGTTAATATTTCTTTAGATAGAGCCCATTAATTGGAAACATCGGTGTTCCCTTTACAATCAATAAGTTGATAAGATCCTCCTTGGTAAGCCTTCTCTACTACATAGGGGGCTTCCCAAGAGAGTTTAGAATTGCCTCCCATCTTTCAACGGGCAACAATTGTCTCCTTAGGACTAACACAAGATCTTATTTGGAAAGACCTAGGGCAGACCAGCTTGTTGTGAGCTTGAATCATTTTGGCCTTGTACAACTCAAGATTTTGGGATGCCCGTAGGTGCTTCTCCTCTAAACCTTCAAGCTCTTCTAACAGTAACTTTGCATTTTGCTCTGTAGTGATCTTGCTACCCAACACTATCCTTAGTGACAGGAGTTGAACTTCTAAAGGTAGTACAGCTTCAAAACCATACACTAAAGAAAATGGGGTAGACTGAGCTAGGGTTCAGTGTGTGGTGTGGTAGGCCCACAAGGCTTCAACGAACTAGTCATTCCACTACCGCTTATTGTCATCATGAGTCTTCTTCAGTATCTGGATGAATGCTTCTGCTAAGCCATTTGCTCTAGGGTAGTAAATGGTGGAGTATCTCCAATCTATATCATGTCTTCTAGCGAAGCTGTTGATCTTTGTGCTTTTGAATACAATACCATTATCAAATAAAATTCATCGAGGCACCCCAAACCTATATGCGATATGGTTCTTGAAAAATGGAAGCACATGCTGAGTTGTGACCTCTCTGAGTGGGATGGCTTCCACCCACTTGGAAAAAGTGGTAGCTAAGATGAATCGATGCCCTTGGAAGAAGAAGGATCGATGACACATAATGTTGGTACCCCAACACTCAAATGGCCATGAAGCCAATGTAGGGTGTAGAATGTTGGGTGGTTGGTGGAGGACCACAGGTACACATATGGCATCTCCCCTACATCCATGCATCACATCGAAGGGCGATTCATAGTCTCTTGATCTTCATCTTCATCTTCGGTCGATTGATGTGCTACATGACTGAATGTACCTCAGTTATAATGACATGGGCTTCGTGTTTGTATAAACAGCATAACCACATTTGGTCAAAGGACCGATGATACAGGGTGCCATCAATAAGATCGTAGGAGAGAGTTCTCTATTTCACCTAAAGGGCTTGTGACTTTTCTTGAGGTAGTTTGTCAGTGTTCAAGTAATCTATGAATAGTTGCCTCCAATCCAGCTCCTTATCCATTTTTCCAATGGTAACCTCCCCTTCAAGAGAAAGTCTTTTGATGAGTTTAACATCAATAAGGGATATGACTTAACTATTTTGGACACTTATTGGAATGGACTCATCTTCCAGACATGTCAATTCTTTGGCAAGTTCGGCCAAAGCATCTACTACTGTGTTCTCTGGGAACCTTGTAGATGGTGACTTCAGGGATTTGGGTCAACAGCTTCATGGTATACTCATAGTAATGATGAAGCTTAGGTTTGAGAACCTTATAGGACCCGATAATCTAGTTGATAACCAGTTGAGAATTCCCAAAGATGTTGATGCTCTTGACATTGATAGTGATGGCTAACTCCAGACTAGTAATCAAAGCCTCATACTCAGCTTCATTATTTGTGTAGGGGTTGGAAAGATAGTCTGAGAATCTCATCACATTGGTCTGGAGTTAGAAGAACTATATCTACCCCTACCTTTCCTTGGAGATAGATCGTGGTGCTTCCCCTTTGTAAAAAGAAGCTGCACCATCAAAATATATCTCCCATCGGCGGTTGTCGGCCTCCCCTAAGTTCATGATTTGTTCATCAAGGAGATCGTCACTAAGTGGAGAGTCAGCAAGAGTGGGTGTGCTACTAAGAAATCCACTAGTGCTATCCTTTTACCGCACGGAGGGGTATGAATGTGATATCAAACTACGAGAGAATCATGGACCAATGTACCAAACATCCGGATAGCATTGGCGTGTCATGATATGCTGCAGTGGATTTGTTCTGGACATCAAGTTGACCTTATGATAAATCATATAGTGCCATAGCTTTTTGGAAGCAAATATCAACGCCAGGCAATGTTTCTCAATAGGTGGATAGTTCACTTTAGCAGGAATCAGAAGACAGCTGAGGTTCTTGTTGACCTCATTTTTAGAATGAGCTCTCAACACCTCCATCTTAGGCATAGGACTCCTCATAGACTTTAAGAGTTCCTTAGTCTTAAGACACATGTTGTGATTAGGTGGACACTTAACCCAGCCCTAAAGACTTAAAAAAGTTAGCCATAGGAATAGGTCATGCCTTATGGGTGTCAAGAAAATTGTCTACCCTTAGCTCAAACCATTCCACACTTTCCTTCTTTCAAGTAAAAACTCCAAATCAATTCTATTTTATTTTCTCCAAACTCAAATCAATTCCATGATTGAAATCCATGATTGAAATCTATGATTGAAACCCATGATTAAAATCCATCAAAATTCTTAAGTCCAAATTTTTCTAAGTCCTTAATCCTCTCTTAAGGACTTAACCAAAATCATGACCAAAACCAATTCAAATCTTTGAGATTTTCTCATAATTCATTTATATTCTCATTTATATTCTCATACATAAATGAAGTATAAATTCAAACGAATCAAACTAAACTCAAAATTCCAAATCAATTCATGAAATTTCCTTAAGTCCTTAATTTCCTTTAATGGACTTAACCCAATCAAATCAATTCAAACTCATGATATTTTCTCAAAACTCATTTATATTCTCATTTATATTCACATATATAAATAAAATATAAATATAAATCAATCAAATCAAAGGCAAAAATTAAATTCTCAATTTAAAATTTTTCTTAAGTCCTTAATTTTCCATTAATGGACTTAGCCTAAGCCTTGATCAAACCATTTCAAACTAATGGATTTTTTATCAAAACTCATTTATATTCTCATTTATATTCACAAATATAAATATAAATCAATCAAATCAAAGGCAAAAATTAAATTCCCAATTTAAATCTTTCTTAAGTCCTTAATTTTCCATTAATGGACTTAGCCTAAATCATGATCAAATCATTTCAAATTCATGGGATTTTATCATAATTCACTTATATTCTCATTTATATTCATATATATAAATCAAATATAAATATAAATCAATAAAACCAAATTCAAAAATTCAATCTTCAAACTCCAAAATTTTCCTTAGCCCTTTAAATCCCTTTAACGGACTTAGCCTAAATCATGATTAAATCACTTCAAATCCTTGAAATTTTCTCATGATCCATTTATATTCTCATTTATATTCACATATATAAATGAAATATAAATTCAAACAATCAAAACCAATTCCAAAAATCAAACTCAAATCTACTCAAAATCCAAAATAAGCCTTTCAAGTCAAAATCTTGAACTTAGCCAAATAAACTTCAAATCAAGCCAAACTCTTGATTTTCTCTTATGATTCAGTCAAACCTATAATCATGAGTCCAAATATAAATCAAACTTCAATCAAACATCAAAACCCAAGTCAAAAATCAAAGCCAAAATCTTTTCATATTCTTCCTTTGAATATGAAATTGTCAAATGGATCAAAACCCATTTGACTTCAAACCACTTGCAAATGGATTTATATTTCAATCATAAGTCCATATACAAGATCAACCAACTTCAAATCAAGCTCTGACCAAGCCAATTGACCCACTTGACCCAAAGTGACCTAAAGTACCTTTATGAGCCAAATTATAATCCTAAATAAATTGGATTGAACCAAACTCATATTTGCCTCTCATCTTGATGAACAATCATCATAGGATGATCAATCAATCAGATTGAGTCAAACCAAGTAAAACCTAAGGGTTGACCAAGTCAACACTTAACCCAAAATGAAACCTAACATAGCCAAATTCTAGCATAGGCCAAATTGATTGAAACCATTGATCTAAGTTCACTCATGACCTATGTTTGAACTTGACCAAACCAACATTTGAGCCTAACCTAGCCCAATTAGCCACTTGACCCAAGTTGACCCATTTTGACCTAAAGGGTCAAAATGTGTCAAAACTTGATCTAAGCCAAATTGATTGCCAAGTCCATTCCAAATCACTTGTGGAACTTGACCAAAGCCTCAATTGGCCAACTAGACCCAACCTAGCACAATTGACCTAGGACCCATCATGACCAAAAGGGGGCATGTTGAGCCAAAATAGAACATAAACAAAATTGATTGGAAACAAAGATACCAATCCATTCCATATGACTAACCTAACCTAAACCTACCCTTGACCTACCTCAGATAGGTCAAATGGGTCAAATAGATCAACTTGACCCAGTTGACCTAAATGAAGTCATATGAGCCAAATTCTAAACTAATCCAAATTGAACCAAGCCAAAGCCACCATAACATTTCAAATGGTCATGAACTTTACCCAACCCTTAGTTTGACCTAATTTGACCAATTGGTCAATTTGACCCATTTTGACCCATTTTGACTTAAGTGGGTCAACATGAGCCAAACCCTATCAAATGAATTCCAAATCTCATGAAACTTGGCCAAACCTAGTTTCTCCGCATACCCAACATATCCAAAGTAGAAAAATAGCAAAATGAGCAACCTACCCCTAGGCCATAGAACAAATTTTGGCCTAATCCATGGGTAATTTGATCATACCCTCTTCACATTCACTTGAGGCTTTCCTAAAAGCTCAAGGGGACCTAGTGAAGAGTGGTGTACCCAACCCAATGGGTTTGGGTCAGCCCATTTGGTCCCTAGACCAAACCCGACCATATGGGTCAAAATGCAAAATTCAAACTCCTCTCAAACTCAAATTAAGGCACAAGGGAGGTTGGCAATCCACTCATTGGCTCAAATCGACCTTGTGCACACCCTTAACTGATCAAACACCCACTTCCTGATCAATTGGATCAAAATAGCAAGTGCATTATCGATCATCCGATCCTTCAAGGGGGAGATATACTCCCCCTAATTCAATTCAATTCTCACTTCCCCTCTGTCGATTGAAGCTAAGGAACTCAGTGCAAGCATCAGAGAGTATTCCCAAGCTTCTTAGAGAAGATTTAAAAAAGCCATTTCTCAGTTTTCAGAGCTTGAAAATAGGGGAGGTTCACTGAATTGTCAACTTCTTCCACACCACAATCCACTACAATTCCTTTTGCAAGCACTCTTAGATGACCAAGTCGAGCTCACCTAAGTTCTTTCCCAAGCTCTAAAGGCAAGGAGGGACCTAATTAAATCAAAGCCATAAGCTAGCTATGGAGGAGTTGGTCCATACATCAATCCACTCAACCTCAAGTGCTCAAAACTTTAGCAAGGCTTCGTCTCAACCAAACGAAACTTCTCCAAGGGAATCGAGCACCGGTGATCACCCCAACTAGGTATGGGATTTTTCAACCATTAAACTCAATGTGGTGTGGAGCTTTGTGAAAGAAATTTTCACCCCATCATTTTTTGACCATTGGATTTGCCATTCTTTAGCTTTAGATGGTGTGGGTTGAGTTTGATTTGAATCCATACTAGATCGAGCTTGGATCTTCCCTTGATCATGGATGGTCTTTATTGATCAAGGGGAAGAACTCAGGAGATCTCAACCATCCATCCGTGCATTTTAGATGGATGGAGATAATTTCACGTTCAGATTTTCTTTTATCCATTTTAAACCATAGGGAGATCCTTGATCGTCCGATCTTTGATCGGATGACGAATTAATGCACCACCACCTAGATTTGATAACTTAAGTAATCCCTTGTGATGTGTAAAAAAGCCACGCCACATGCGTGCATTGTGAGGATTAGTTAGAGTTAATTAAAATGCCTTAATCAATTTCTATTAATTCAGGGATCTTCTAAAATTTATAACTCCCTATAGAAAATTCAAAAAAATATGAAATAAAATTTTGTGGAAAGATAACTAAACCTAGAACATTTTAAAATTAATTTCAATAGGTTTTAAATTATGCTTTTCTATGAATTTGAATTTTATTAGAAAGTTTATTTTGCTAATTACTTTTTAATTAAGCTTCTGATTAATCCCAAATTTCTTGGGTATGATTTAGTGGTTGACCTCTATCTCCCCTAATTTTCTTGGGATTTGTTGAAGGCTTGATTAGAAGAATTGCATATGGTTTCCTTAATTACCCTCCTTATGTAATTAAGCATAATTAGGGTATGATTAGTGATTTTAAACTATGATTAGCATTGATTAAGGTCAGATCCAATAAGTAGAAGGTTTATGGAATATTTTTGGGGTGTTTCCCCTAAGCTATTCCCTAAACCCCCTCTTCTTTCCTTAATCTCCTCTTAATTAAGGGTTAATTCATTAACTACTCCCTTAATTAATTTCTAAAATTATAAAAAGTTTGAGAACTTAATTAATCTACTTTTGGTAGATTCTTAGGTGTTTAATAGCCTAAGTTCAATTAAGAAAATCAAAACCCAATTCATAAGTATGAAAGGGTGTTTTGAAATTACTTAAGCTTAACCCCTTAGCTTAATTAACTTTTAATTGTGAGCCAAATTGCATTAGGCCTCTTTCTTATTAGGTGCATTGCAAATTTAAATTCCTTGTGGGTTTTATGTCATCTCATTGGCTCATAATTATTTAGTTAATTATTCTAAGGTGGTGTAGGTAAGGGTTAATTAAGTTACTTAATTCATACCTTAACCTAATTTATGCATAAAAAATGGATCTAATTATCTAAAAATTAAATAGAAATATCAAACACATGTGGGAATGGGTTAGGAATAGGAAACTCATCTCACTTTTTCAAAATTAAATCAAACTTCAAACTAAACAAAAATCACTTTGAATTCACATTGATTTATTTTAAACTTTCTTATTTTATAAGAATGCTTTAGGATTTAATTAAAGTGAGTTTGTTTACATGCTTTCATTACTTTGAATCTTTCCCCAACATGTTAAATTATATGTCATATGATTCCATGCATTCATAATTTTAAAATTCAAATTTTAAAATGAGATTGTTTACTTTATGTCAAATTTGCATGTATTGGCTAAATTAGAAATATGAATGGATATTATCACTACTAAATCTAAATTATTTTCAAAATATATAAATCAAATACCAAATCTGAAAGTGTGCTACTCATACTTTAATTATAAGCTTGCATGTGAAAGAATATAAAGGTATACTTAGCATAGGTTTCCTTTCTTTCTTATGTTGGTATAGTTTTGAATAGGAATTTGGTGAGGTGTATGGTTCATTTGAAAAGAACCTAACACTCACCTAATTTCATATCCTATTCATCTCTATGCCATCACTTAAGAAGGGTTCCCTATACTAACATACATAAATTGCATAAATAAAATGAATCCATTAATACAACTTTTGCATTCTCCTTATCTATTTCATTTCTTTTATACACATATTTGTATTTAAGAAAGTGGTATATTAGTCTGTACAACCTCGAGGTTGCAGAGGCTTTAAGTATCCCTAAGTAGGTCTTGTACCTTACACCTCTGGTTAACAATGGCGATGTACTCACTTAAGCCTTTCTTACTTTCATGTGTGTATGTGAAAACCCTTTCTATTTAAGAAAAGCATGCATATTCAACTTCTAAAATTTCCTTAAAATGGATTACTTAGCATGCATCATAAAGTATGTTAAATATTCTCATTTGTATGTATAGATATGCTTAGGGTCCATCCATATGCATGTTATATATGTGGGGGGAAGAAATGAAGTAATGTGTGTTATGTGAATTTTGATTCATTTTATTTAATCTTAAAATGCCTTTCTTTTTGAATAGGTTTGTTTAGAGTTTATCTAAACTTAGGATTAATTAAAACATTTAATCAAAACATTCACCTAATAAAACTAAATTGTGAATCTACTTTAGAAATTACTTAGGTTAGGAAGGAAAGAGAAGTTCCCTTCTCTTTCCATCTCTTCATAACTTAGTAATTAATTGTAGGATTCACTTGAACCAAAAAAAATATGAAATAAAATCAACCCCAAACAATTAAACAACTTAAATGAAACCCTCCTCTAAGTTGAACATGTTCCTCACACTTAGAAAATTTGAACCTAAAGCCATAAGCTAAGCATACCACACAAGCCTTCAAAGCACACCATTAGCCTAAGTCACCACTTCTAGCTTTAGGTTAGGTCGGTGCATGGTTTGATGTTTTTTTTTATTTTATGATATATGTTTTAGACTGGATATTAGGGTGTATGCTTATAAAATGAATGGTAGGATGCTCTTAGTCTAACTATTCTTTTTTGTAGATGATTGTGCTTAAGAGCTATCATAAATAAAAATATAAATTCTTTTACTTGCAGGTGCTTTATACCCCTAAGCATAATCCAATAGGCCAGGAGGACTTAGTCACCCATGTGTGGGATGATAAGTCCAATATACATGCTTGGGATTTGTGTGGTTTATTTTAGCTAACCTTTATTTTGTAGGTGTTAATTAGATTTCCACTTTTCTTTTTTTCATGTAAATTTACATAATTAGGATTTTAGGATGATTATTATGGGGATTAGGATGAACATTGGTCATAAGATCCCATCTTATGTACCATGTGAAGCCTTGGATCATCCACCTTCCAACCATCCAAAAGAAGGAACCACAGAAGAAAAGAAGAAGAAAGAAGAAAGAAGAAAGAAGAATGAAGCTTGAAGACCTGCCATAATAATGAATTCGTTTGCTTAATTGTAATTTAATTCATTTGTAAACTAGGTTGTATAAGGGTAAAACCAATTTGATATTTTTTTGGGTTTGTGCGGTGGAGACCAATGACCTTTTATTCTTTTTACGATTAGCTTTATAAATTGATTGATGATTTGTTTAACTTTTGCATTAAGTGGCATGATTTTCCTAGTTTCTTCCTTGCTTTATGTATGGCTCTCCTACTTATCTTCCATTTTGGCTTCGATAATAATTCCCTCTTTTGATCAATCCCATTTGATCTTTCAAAAATGAACTAATCGATTGATAGTCCTTTCCTATTAAAATCTTCAAAGACAATGATCATTTACCTTAATCGAGAGTTTTCCTAAGGAATCCCCATTCCTTAGGATGTAATGTATGGGGCTTTCCTGCGAACCAGTTTAAAATAAACCCACTTTACTTTTCATGAAAAGAGGGAAGAATCTCTGGTACATATCAGATATCATCTTGAGTCCTTATTGAGGTCCATTAAAGTAGTGACTTTCTTTCGAGTACACTATTCCTTGATGACATACATGATCACTGAATAAGTACACAGATGTGGCATCCTAAAAAGATGAATTTATATATGCTTGCCTCTTTCATTTCTCCCCATAGATTCGAAGGTGACTCCGTATATAGAGATTTTTCTTTTTAACCAACAGATTTTTCTAGCGACTCCGCTGGGGAAGGTTAATCTCTCCATCTTTGGTAAATGATTGTTCTTTTTGAGTATTGATAGTGGGTTTATACTTTGGTATGAATCCAAGATTATCCTTCTTTCCATTGGCACTTAGCTCATTTTATTCTTGAGTTGAGGTAGCCAACATCATTAGGTTTTAAGACCGCATTCCTTCTTGGTCTTAAAAACCACTGTTGGGTTCTCCAATTGGTAAAATGAAAAGATCTAAATAAAAAGAAAATATCTTAAAGACTTCCTCCTTATCATTTTCATGATAAGGAAAGGTTCATCCTAAAATGATAAAGATAAAATAAATCTTCCATAAAAGAACTTTGCTTTTCAAAAGCACCTTTTCAAAAATGCACTTAATAAAATATTTTCTACAAAAATTTTATCACCCTCATTTAATAATTCTCATGATTGTTACATGTAGGAACTTTCAAAAATAAAACTAATAAAATTTTCCAAAAGCACAAATGAACATCTTCTTTCAAATTCACTTTGATGAAGATTTCATTTTTAAATTAAAATGAACAATCATCTTTCCAAAAATCAAAATCATAATCATAAAGTTTTCAAAAAGCACACAGGAACCTTTCTATTCAATACATTCACACATATTGAATGAAAGTTTCATTCTCAAATAAAATCAAACTTTTCAAAAAGCACATATGAATATCTTCATTTAATTTACTCAAATTTATTAAATGAATATTTCATTCCCAACTAAAAATAAAATATCATTTGGGAAATCTCACTTAAATATACCTCACATATATTTTAAGTTGGAGTTCCTCTCTTTCAAAAAGAAATAATCACACACAAAATAAATAAAAATATTCACATTTGCAAAAATGAGATTGATCTCCATTCCTACATATCCAAATTTTGTTGAATGGACGTCCTCTTTTCAAAAAAAAAAAAATTAACAGATCATGTTTTCAAATTTCAAACACATTTTTGAACTTCATTTAGCATACTCAAATTTGCTAAGTGAAGTCTCCAAATTCAAATCCAAAATTTTTCTAAACACATTTGGAACTTCATTTAACATACCCAAATTTGTTAAGTGAAGTCTCCAAATTTTTTCTAACCACATTTGGAACTTCATTTAGCATACTCAAATTTGCTAACTGAGGTCTCCAAATTCAAAATTCAAAAATTTTCAAAACACATTTTGGAACTTCACCTAGCATACTTAAATTTGCTAAGTAAAGTTTCCAAATCCAAAATCAAAAATCAACAATCATATTTCAAAATTTTCAAAACACATTTGAAACTTCATTTAGCATACTTAAATTTGCTAATTGAAGTTTCCAAATCCAATATCCAAAAATTTTCAAAACACATTTGGAAATTCATTTAGCATACTCAAATTTTCGAATTAACATTTTCAAATCCAAAATCCAAAAATTTTCAAAACATTTGGAAATTCATTTAGCATACTCAAATTTGCTAAGTGAAGTTTCCAAATCCAAAATCCAAAAATTTTCAAAACATATTTGGAACTTCATTTAGCATACTCAAATTTGCTAAGTGAAGTTTCCAAAGTCAAAACCAAAATTCTCAAACACCTTTGGAACTTCTTTCCTTAGCATACCAAATTTAGGAGAAGTTTCCATTTTCAAAACCAAAATGAAATCAAAATTGTGAACACACCATTTGAAATTTCATTTAGCATACTCAAATTTGCTAAGTGAAATTTCTATTTCACAAAATTAAGTGGAACTTCACATTTAGCATACCAAATTGGCTAAAGTTAAGTCTCCACTTTCAAACAAATCAAAACACAAATGAAACACTCAAGATTCCCTTAGCATACCAAATTTTCTAAGGACTCTATCCTTTTCAAAAAAAAATCAAAACATCAAAATAAAAATGAAACACTATTTCCTTAGCATACCTAAATTTGCTAAGGATCCTATTTTCAAAAATCAAACAAAACACACTTGAATTCTTCACTTAGCATACCTAAATTTGCTAAGTGAGAATTCCAAACTTTCCAAAATCAAAACAAAATTCACAAAAAAATAATCATTTCACTTTTACTTCACTTAGCATACCTAAATTACTAAGTGAAATCCCAAAACAATCAAACAAAAACAAAATCAATTTGACCCTTACTTTAACATACCAAAATTTGTTAAAGGAAAGGGTCCTCAAATAAAAAAAATTCAAATTCAAACATGAACCTATGGAAGCATCCTTATCAAAAATTTTGAATCCATATTTCAACATACCTAAATTTGTTGAAGTTGGATTCATATTCAAATTCCTCTTTCAATCAATCTTCTCAAATCCATTTGAACCCCACTTAACACTTCCAAGTTGTTGGATGTGGGTTCAAATTTTCAAATTCAAAATTCAAAATCTATAGAGAAATCACAAGTTCATTTCTCATTGCAGATTCTTACAGTCAGTGCAGTATAGTTTAGTTTCAATTTATTACAGTCAGTGAAATGGTCGGTTCTCATAAGTTTGTCTTCACCTTCCCCACGGTATGGATCTAGCTTTAGATCTGACTTCCCCCCATCTGGACCATACCCACCTGATTCACTTTTCTCAGGGATATGAGGGAGCCAGGATCACTTGTGAGGGCATTCCCCTCACCACAGTCGAGGACCAAGGTGTGACGGCCATCATCGGGATAGACTTACCTTGATTCGATGTCTCCCTGAAGGAAAGTTATGGCAATACCGACTTATTATAGTGCCAAAGTACTTGATGCCGACTCAGGTTGCAATTCATCCCATAGTTGCCCAGTGAGGGCTAGCATCCTACCATCTGTACCCTCTAAGGGTAAGGCTCCCCTAGTTTCAGGGCCTACCTCCACTACATTTGGGTATGAGTCTAGCTCGCACTCCAGCCATCCTACCCATACCCAGCATAGGAATGCAAATTGCATGTTCAAGCGGTTTCACACCAGGATAGCTAGGGAGCTAGAGACAGTAGCTCGATCAGCCATGGATGAGTCTCCCATTGTCACATCACCATTGGTTACAAAAAAACTAGTTCCATCCTCTCTCTAGATCAGACAGATAGGATACTAGGAGGATCTTTTCATCACCTCCCCTAGTGGTGCAATTTTAGCCCACAGTTTCTAGGAGCAGGAAGTCATATGCTGGCCTCCGATCTGTCATGCGCCAGGTAGGTAGAGCATAATGATGCTCAAAGTCCAAAACTTAGTTTGATCTTTAATCTATTATCCCCTATAGCATGGGAGGTAGATTCATCAGGAGAGGGCCCGTGAGGCCATACATCACATGTTACTAGCGGAGTGGGTTCCCATCGTCGACGTCTACTGATTGATTTTCCATTTCGGGTACACCGTCGACCATCTTGATAGTATTCTTCTCATTGGGACTAACCACGGGAGGCGGTTCATTTACATAGAGTCATGGTGTCTCCACCCCACCTCTCACCCCTGTCGCCATCACCGGTATAGTTACATCTCCCATTCCATCTAAGGCCATGAAGGCATCAGAGGAAAAGTGCACCTGGTGATCCTATGAGCCAGGATCATACCCCTACACCACCCATTGTGGTAGGGCTCTCCTCTCACCTTCTGCCTATGGTGAGTGCAGAAGCATCTTGGCAACCGAAACATGTGGTCATCCTTCACCAACTCATGTGGAGATGGTGATGGTTATTATAGATATTCCAGATTGCAGTGGAAGAGGAACATCCTAGATTGTTACCCTATCTTAGTAGCGATTGGAGTTTCATTCATTCATGAGTATTCCACAAGATTGACTCTCCAGTGACAGGTGAGGTCCGGTGCCTCTCAGTGCATGATAGTGATCACACCGATCAGCCTAGATTGTTTGTACTTTCTCAGATGGACCATTCTTTAGATGAGATAGTTGCACATTATTTCATGGAGAAGAAGGAGATCTTGGGGTACTCTTGGTTAGATGAGAGAAGTCATTTGACCCTGATGATGATGACTTGTGGAGATTTAGAGTGCATGGTTGACACTAGAGGATCTCTCTTTAGGAAATAACAAGCCATGGAAGGTGATGAGGTTGATTAGAACAGAATCAGCCCGGCCTCAACATCGATTGAGGTAGAAGGACAAGATTGATAGGATGGCACATCGGTTACACACTTGTTAGCGATGTCGTGCTTTAAAACAAGCCCTTTAGTTCATCCTACTACGATGTTAGTCACTGAGTTAGTGCATGTCTTGGACCCAGAAACTCTACCTCCATTGAGCAAGGTAGCACTAGCCTTATAGGAAGGTATGGAAAGTACCTCCATACAAGAAAAGATATAAAATCCATGGTTGAGCAGCAGGTGAAGGAAGCCTTGGCTTAAGCCTGGAGAGAATCATCAGTTCCAAAGGGTAGACCCTACCTAGAAGAATTTGATGCTCTCCAAAATCCCAAGGGTTTCATGCCTTTTTCCTTTAAAAACTTTGATGGCAGTGAAAACCCGAGGCAACACATAGCACATTTTAGGGCCAGTTATTGCAATGTAGGTGGCAGTGATGCTTTTCTTTTTTGACTTTTTGTTAGTAGCCTAATAGGTATTGCTCTTGATTGGTATGCTGAACTGCCAAATGGTTCAGTAAATACATTTGATGAGTTAGAGCAACTCTTCATCAAGAGATTTGTTGGAGCTCAACAAAGGGCTACTGTATGTTATCTCATTGTAGCACAACAGCACCTCGGTGGTGTCACTTATTGATTATATTCTCTGATGGCATAACCAGAGTATGAAGTGTGAACCACAGCTATCTAAACAACATGCTATTAAGATTCTCTTGAAGAATATTCATGGCTCGGTCACCTTCATGCTTAAGGGATTCACTAATATGATATTTGAGAAGCTAATTAATAAGGCGACTAGTCTACAAAGAGAGGCCAAACAATTACCTTTTCAAGATCAGTTGCCTAAATAAAAGCCGCAGAAGGTTTATGAGAAGAAGCTAGGGGCAGTAGTAGTGATTGACAAGGGGAAGCAGCCAGCTAGAGATCAGTCCGAGAGACCACGACCTCAGCAGCCTCCACCTCCTTTTCCACCACCGAAGCAGCCCTATCAGCCTCCACAGTAGCCTCCATGGCCACACACCACCTCCATACCACCACCGGTGGCATGCATATCCACTAGCTATGGTCCACCTACTCTTTTAAATAAGTTAAATAAACCTTATTCTTTTAAGAGAAAAGTAATCAGGAAGATCTTTAAAAATCTCTTAAAGAAATATGATTTTCAGCTACCCGACCCTAGGAGACTGGAGGAAGTAGGCAAAAGTCATGATCCAAACTATTGCCCTTACCACCGTATGTTAGGTCACATTTTAGAGGATTGCTTCACATTTAAGGACTATCTTGAACACAGTTTCAAGACCAACATTGTAGTTATCCCAAAGGAATACCTTGTGGAACAACCTTCCAGTTCCATTAGGGTAATCCTTGGGGATATAAGTGATCCTACCAAAACCAAAGAAGGTTGGGACATTTCTTTATCCAAAACCTCTAAGAAGATCATTCAGAAGATCGAGAAGCTTTCCTTGTAGGTTCCTAAGTCAGCTCAAACCTCTAACACCAAGGAAGGTTTGCAAGTTGCCAGTGCCAACTCTAAGAAAGGGGAGCTGGGCATGTCTTGTCTTTAGCCCGACCAGCCAGTCTCTTGATTTATAGCGGTGACCTCTTCCATTTCAACTAGCTCTTATTTCTTCTACTAGTAGAACTCTTGTATCGGAATAAGGGCATCAAATCTTCTTCACTCTCACTCTACTTGACTTCTACTTTGTACCTCTAAATAATTCTAAGAAATTAAAGAATAAAGCTAGTTTGAATTACATATGTGTCACCTCTGATGGGTTATCTTCTTCTATTCCTAATGATAACTCTTCAAGTCTAAATAACTATAACAATTCTGATCTTCTTCTTTCTAATTCAGAGTTGGACTTTCAACTCGAATACTGGTTCTCTCTTGAGATAGACTTGCAATCATCGATTCTAGGGTCCCATAGGAGAAGCTATAGGTGAGCACAGTGCGTGAACCTTCCATTACCTCAAGAGATCACTGAAGTCAACCTCCGTAGTGTCAAGGTTCTACCTCCTAGGGCAGGACCTCAAGATAGAGGGAAACAAGTCATTAGTATTGAGGATCGAGAAGCCCTTCCACAGGATGCTCCACCCTTAAGTATGCTTATGGAAGATCAACTGAAGGTTCCCTTGTCTTATCCAAAGAAATGAGGGAAACACTAATCAAGGCTCTCCTTGGTCCTGAAATATGCTTAGCTCAGCCGACCGCTATAGGTGAGGAAGCACATTATACAAAAGAAGCCCAGGGGAACACCTTCACAGATGAAGACCTTCTTCTGGGGGACTTGGAGTACAACCGTCACTTCTACATCACAGTTGACATGGACAAGACTATGTTCTCATGGATGCATCGATGAATATTATGAGTCTAAAGACCCTTGCTTATTTGAGGATCTGCATCTCCACACTCTGAGGAGATCGGATGATGTTGAGAGGATTCAATGAACAAGGTGAGAGAGCTTTAGGTTTTATAGTGTTACCTTTGGAAATAGGTGATTGAAAGACTGAAGCCATGTTCTACATCATCAATTCCAATACTTCATTCACTGCTTTGCTTGGTAGGCCTTGGATACATCAGAACAAGAACATTCCATCCTCCCTCCATCATTGCATCAAGTTCAAAAAAGATGGAATTGAGTACCATGTCAACGGAGAAGAAAAGCCATTTTCAGTTAGAGAGGTTGAGATTTATGAGAATGCGACCAACTATCTTCCTCAACACACCCTTTCTCATAAACTTAGACAAAATGCAAACACAAAAGAAAAAGAAAATGAAGAAAAGAAAAGATAAAAGATAAAAGAAAAAGAAAAGTCCAAGTGAACAAGAAAGGGGAATTGAAGAAGAAATAGATCTGCATATAACATTCCACCCATAATTCATTCCATCATATGGATATGTGGGTAGGATAGCTCAACCTCCACCAGGCATAGGCAGAGGTAGAAATAGAGATAGTTTCAGAGGTGGGAGACCCCTTAGTTGGCCTTCAACCAATAAAGGTCGTGTTCCAGTTCATAGGAGTACCCATACTATTCACATAGACTTGGAATCTAGCTCAAAAGATGAGTCTAATGTGATTAGTATACTAGCCAACCCCTCTCAGTGGGTTCCATTGGAGGTGACTTTTGTCTCAGACAGAGACAAAGACCAGGCCTCCAAGCAAAGCAAAGTATTCAAATCTAGTTTATTTGAAACTATTAGGCAGCATTTGGGTACCTTAGCTCTTACCTCACTTACATCTTAGAAAGTTGAAGATTTAGTAGTTAAGTCCCAAGTCTAGTGACGGAAAGAAGTTCTTTTTGGGATCATCATCCTCAAGCCCTAAAGTTGATGTAGAGCTTGAGGAGGATACTTTTAAAGAATTAATGGAATTACCTTTTGATTTTTACTCACCTTGTGTTCATAATCTTGTATAGAAAGGTTTAGTTCCTTACACATGGTCCAAGCACAGGTCAGAGTATTTTAAAAAGCTATGGAATAATATAGGCAGGGAAGCACAATCAAGAGTAGGACTAGGATTCGATACAGTGGATCCAGTCAATGACAATGATTACTGTCTAGTTATTACCAATCATTTGGAGTCTGATAGGTTCTTCTCACACATCCCCAACTCTTATGAGAATGTGTGTTTAGAGACCTCATATGATCCAGATGATCTCCAAGTCAAAGAGGCACCGCTAGAGTTTGAAGAGGAGATTCATTCAATAATTGACAAGCTTAAAGAAATCAACCTCGGGACAAAAAAATCCATGCTCGACATACATAAGTTCATTGTTGAATAAAGAAGAAACCAATGACTTAGTTAGGCTATTGATTGAGTTTAAAGACTGCTTCACATGGAGTTATGAAGAGATGCCCGGATTATCTCCTGACATAGCAGTCCACAAGATAGCAATAGATCCTCGCTACCCCTATTAAGCAAGCTCCTATATGCATGCGATTAGAAATTGAACAATATGTCATTTCAAGTCAAGAAAATGTTGGTTTCATCATCCTACTTGGTTAGCTAGTGTCGTCCCAGTTAAGAAGAAGAATGGCCAAATTCACATTTGCGTTGATTTTAGGGACTTAAACAAAGCATGTCCTAAGGATGAGTTTCTCCTTCCTATAATAGAATTAATGGTGGATATTGCCTCATCTCATGCAATCTTCTCTTTCATGGATGGGTTATCTGGCTATAACCAAATCAAGATGTCACCTGAAGATGAAAGAAACACAACTTTTCAAACCCCGATCATAATCTTCTGTTATAGGGTCATGCCTTTCGGCCTTAAAAATACTGGTGCTACATACCAACGGGCCATGACTCAGATCTTCAATGAACTCATCCATCATCAGGTTGAGTGCTATGTTGATGATTTAGTGATCAAGAGCAAAGAAAAGGAAGACCACATATTTGACTTAAGAGTAGTTTTCGAATAATTAAGATAATATAACCTCAAAATGAATCCCCTGAAGTGTGCATTCGGAGTAGCTTCAGGGAAATTTCTTGGGTTTGTTGTTCGACACCAGGGAATAGAAATAGATCTTGAAATGGTCAAAGCTATCATAGAAATGCCACCTCCTAAGAGTTTAACTCAACTCAGATCCTTTCAAGGATGACTAGTGTATCTAAGATGCTTTATCTCAAACCTAACGGGGAGATGCAAGCTATTCTCTGCACTTGTCAAAAAGGATGCCAAGTTCAAGTGGGATGATAAGTGCCAGCATGCATTCAAAGATATTAAAGAGTACTTGGTGAAGCCGCTAATTCTAGCAGCCACTATCCCAAGCCATCCATCCTTTGCATTAATGACTCTCACCTCTCTGTTGGCCAATGATGAAGGGAAGGAGAGCACTCTCTTACTACCTCTCATCATCGATCCAAGCAAACTATCCACCTATTGAGAAACATTGCCTAGCTTTGATCTTTGCATCTCAGAAGTTACGGTACTACATGCTTTCTCATAAGGTGAACTTGATATCCTGAACCAATCCACTGCAGTACCTCATGACATGGCCAATGCTATCCGGATGTTTGGCACGTTGGCCCATGATACTCTCACAGTTTGATATCACATTCGTACCCTCTATTCAGTAAAAGGATAGGCACTAGATTTCGGCACACTACGCTAATTCTGCTAATGATGATCTCCTTGATGAACAAATCATGAACTTTAGGGAGGCTGGCAACCGTCGATGGGAGATGTATTTTGATGGTGCTGCTTCTTTTTACAAAGGGGAAGTACCATGATCTATTCTCCCAGGAAAGGTAGGGGTAGGAATAGTTCTCCTAACTCCAAACCGTGATGTAATGAGATTCTCATACTATCTTTCAAACCCCTGCACCAATGATGAAGCTGAGTATGAGGCTTTGATTTCCAGTCTAGACTTAGCCATCACAGTTTGTGTCAAGAACATCAACATCTTTAGGGATTCTCAGTTGGTCATCAGCATTGGCTACAAGGTCCTCAAACCCAAGCTTCATCATTACTACAGTATACCATGGGATTCCCAAAGTCACCATCTACAAGGTTCCCTGAGCGGAGAATGCAGTAGTAGATGCTTTGGCCAAACTTGCCAAAGAATTGGCATGTCCGGAAGATGAGTCCATTTCAATAAGGGTCCAAAATAAACAGGACATATCCCTTATTGATGTTGAACTCATCAAGAGACTTTCTCTTGAAGGGAAAGTTGTCATTACCAAAATGGACAAGGAGCTAGATTGGAGGGAACTATTCATAGATTACTTGAACACCGGCAAACTACCTCAAGAAAATTCAGCCCATTAGGTGAAATAGAGCTCTCTCATATGCTTGTTATGATGGCACCGTATCCGATCCTTTGACCAAATGTGGTTACATTGTTTAGACTAACATGAAGCCTGTGGCATTATAATTGAGGTACATTCGGGTCTATGCCTCAATTCAATCTGAAGATGAAGACAAAGATCAAGCGACTTGGATACTATTGGCCTTCGATGATTACAGATTGCATGGATGTAGCTAGGAGATACCATGTCACCATGGTCCTCCACCCACCAACAACAACTTACATTGGCTTCATAACCATTTGAGTGTTGGGGTACCGATATTGTGGGTCCAATCGATCCTCCTTTTTCTAAGAGGCATCGATTCATCTTAGCTGCCATCGACTAATTTTCCAAGTAGGCGGAAGCCATCCCACTCAAATAGGTCACAGCTCAGCATGTGCTTCAATTTTTCAGGAACTATATCATATATAAGTTCGGGGTGCCTCAATGAATTATATCTGATAATGGTAGTGCATTCAAAAGCATGAAGATCAACAGCTTCACTAGAAGACACTGTATAGATTGGAGATACTCCACCATCTACTACCCTAGAGCAAATGGCTTACTAAAAGCATTCAAAAAACTATCATCCAGATACTGAAGAAGACTCTTGATAAAAATAAATGATAGTGGAATGAGCAGTTGGTTGAAGCCTTGTAGGCCTATCGCACCATATACAGGACTCCTACTCAGTGTACCCCATTTTCCTTAGTGTATGGGTTCAAAGCCATCCTTCCTCTAGAAGTTCAACTCCCATCACTAAGGATAGTATTGGGTAGATCACTACATAACAGAATGCAAACTTGCGGTTAGAAGACTTGAAAGGTTTAGAGGAGAAGCACCTACGGGCATCCCAGAACCTTGAGTTGTATAAAGCCAAAATGATTCAAGCTCATAACAAGGTGGTTCACCCTAGGTCTTTCCAAGTAGGAGAGCTTGTGTTAGTCCTAAGGAGACCAATTTTTGCCCGTCAAAAGATGGGAGGCAAGCTTGAACGGAAAGCTCCTATGTCATAGAGAAGGCCTACCAAGGAGGATCTTATCAGCTTATTGATTGTAAAGGAGAACACCAGATGCTTCTAATTAATGGGCTCTATTTAAAGAAATATTACCCATGAAATAAACCATGTTTGAAAATAATCATTAATAAAAAGAATAAAATCATATCCCATACATCAAATCTTCTCTTCTTTTAAAGCATTGTTTGCTTATTTTGCGAATCTGCCGTGACGTGTTTAGGGTTGGTGTAAGAGTACCCCAGTGGAATCCTATCCCTCTTTCATAGCATAACTAAGTTAGGTGTGAGAGAACCCAAGCGGCATCCTTTCTTAGTGGGAACCCTTTTTCCATCTCTGGCATCACTTCATCAAACCCATGTGTTTTAAGGTAGGTGTAAGAGTCCTCTAGAGGTGTCCTATTCCTTTTAACACATGCACAACAACAAACACAAACTTTTATCTCAAGCTATTTTGATGTGGGAGCAAGCCTTGTGGCACTCACTCATTAGCTGCTCTAGGTTGGGTATCCATGCTACCTCTCTAGTATGTCACCGCAGTGGTTACTTGTTGGAGGATGTGAGTCCCCAAGCTTTCTTCCTAACTTGACCATTGCAAACCAATGAGGGCCTTGTTAATATGGTAGATTTCATTGCCCAATAAGCTTCCTCATGTTGACTTTGCTTAAGAAGATGTGAGTCCTCATGCTTTCTTCTTGAACTAGCCATCATGCTCTGACTAGGTCAAGTATATTTTAAGTTTAGGGTAAGTCCCCCAGAGGTTCCTTTCCTCTTGACTACCTTTGAGTTGATATTAGTCCCCTAGTGGCATTCACAAGAGTGCCTAGGTCGAAGAGCACTGAGGCGAAGAAGAAAAAATTATCCCGTCGGCCATAGGAGGATGTGAGTCCCCAAGATTTCTTTCTAGATTGATCATTGCAAATCGACAAGAACCTTAGGTTGGTTGATGTTCGCTATGCTGTCAGTGACTCACCCGATGAGTACATCACTCTTGGCAGATATGAGTCCCCGCACTTTCTCCTTGAGTTGGACATTGAATACCTATTGGATATATGACTAGCCATGTCATCTTCTCCAAGGTGTTGGATTAAGCTCTTAGCGGCCCTATCCCCTGGGCACTCTATTTGAATCAAGTCTTTTGCGACCCCATTTAGACATGACTTGGGTTACTTTTGGATTAGACAATCCCCCTTCCCTAGTAGCCACCCCTGGTTGGAGAATTTGTTCAGCGGATGCATAGATTCTCCCTAGGTTTGATAAATCTGAGATAGGTCTAGGCTGATATAAGCTCCTTCTCAGTTTGATCCCTCACAAACCAAGGTCCATGATAAACAAACCAAAATAAATAAGCAAAATATATTCTCTTGTGGATTAGGAATTCAAGCCCCCTAATGGGCACCTTCTCCCAAGCAGGCATTATATCTTTAGGGTAATGTCAGTAGAACTCCCTAGGAATTGCTACACGAGTTGAGATAAATCACCCATGGTCACCTCTAAGTCAGGTTTAATCTATTTTTCCACAAGCAGGTTACCCCGACAGTCATTCTTCTTTGGAAGATATAAGACTATGATGCTATCTTTCTAGCATAACTGTCGCAAATCAACGGGCAGCCCTAGGTTGGGTTTGATTTGTTGCCCCAAGAAACCGATCACCCTAGTGGTCTATTGTAGTGGAAGATGTGAGCCCCTGAGCTTTCTTTCCCTCAAATGATCATTATAAACTGAAAGGCACTCCTTTGGTCAGATAGTTCTCCCATCGGTCAAGAAGCTACTCCTTTTAGTTCAATAAATCTGAGATAGGTCTAGGCTTCCATAAGCTCCTTCTCAATGTGACCCATCATAAACCAACGAATCCATCAAACAAATTTAAAAATGAAAATTAATCTTGACATTCTTCGAGTTGATTTAAGTCTCACAGCGGCATTTACACAATCGTCAGCCCTAAGTCGGGTTTGATTTGTTGCCCAAAGCAACTAATCACCCCAGTGGTTCCTTGTTGGAAGATGTGAGTTCCCGTGCTTTCTTCCTAACTGCATACCAGGTACCCCTTGGTTGGATAGTACATTATGGTTGGTAGACTCCCTTTGGATTGGTAAATAGAGTTAGGTCTAGCCTCCATGGCCTCTACAGGTGCATAAACCAATGGGATCCATCATAATCAAATAAATAAATCTAAAAATGAAATTAATTTTGACTATCTAGGAGTTGATCTGAGTCCCCCAACGGCATTCACTCAATAGTCAGCCCTAGGTTGGGTTCAATCTATTATCTTGACAATAGATTACCCCATTTGGTCTTTACTTTGGAGGAAGTAAGTCTACTACGCTTTCTTCCTAGTACACTTGCTCCATAGTGAAAGGCATCCCTTTGGTCGGCTAGTCCTACTATGTGTTTAGTAGACTACCCCTTTGGATTGGTAAATCTGAGTTAGGTCTTGGCTTCCACGACTTATACTCAGTTGGATCTATCGCAAACCAACTGGGTTCATCTAAAAATTCAAACCTAACAAAATTGAAACAAATTCAACCCTCTCCCCAATGGAGATTTCTCCTTAGTGAGAATCAATTCAAATCAAACCTCTCATCCCCTTGTGGATGACTTGAACCTACTTCTCTATTGAAAGGCTCACACTTTATCCCTTAGTGGATTCTTCCCTCTCTCTTATGTCTTGGACATAAGTAGAGCCACATCGCACTAAGTTATGGATTCTTTCTATAAACTTAGGTTAGGAATAGATTGTTTCTGTTAGTGCTTGTGATCTCTTGATGTTGTTGATCATTTCGGTCAACACCAATACATGCGGTGTTCCTTGTTAGTCACACCACGCCTATTGGGCGCCCTTTGTTGACCTCATTTATAGAATGAGCTCTCAACACCTCCAAATTAGGCATAGGACTCCTCTTATACTTTAAGAGTTCCTTAGTCATAAGACACATCTAGTGATTAGGAACCTAGGCCTAGAGACTTAGAAGAGTTAGCCATAGGAATAGGTCATGCCTTAGAGTGTTAGGAAAATTGCCTACCCTTAGCTCGAACCATTCCTCACTTTCCTTCTTTCAAGTCAAAACTCCAAATCAATTCTATTTTATTTTCTCCAAACTCAAATCAATTCCATGATTGAAATCCATGATTGAAATCTATGATTGAAACCCATGATCAAAATCCATCAAAATTCTAAGTCCAAATTTTTCTATGTCCTTAATCCTCTCTTAAGGACTTAACCAAAATCATGACCAAAAATAATTCAAATATTTGAGATTTTCTCATAATTCATTTATATTCTCATTTATATTCTCATACATAAATGAAGTATAAATTCAAACCAATCAAACTAAACTCAAAATTCTAAATCAATTCATGAAATTTCCTTAAGTCCTTAATTTTCCATTAATGGACTTAGCCAAACTTTGATCAAATCAATTCAAACTCATGAGATTTTCTCAAAACTCTTTTATATTCTCATTTATATTGACATATATAAATGAAAAATAAATATAAATCAATCAAATCAAAGGCAAAAAAAATTAAATTCTCAATTTAAAATTTTTCTTAAGTCTTTAATTTTTCATTAATGGACTTAGCATAAGCCTTAATCAAACCATTTCAAACTCATGGGATTTTCTCAAAAATCATTTATATTCTCATTTATATTCACATATATAAATTAAATATAAATATAATTCAATCAAATCAAAGACAAAAATTAAATTCCCAATATAAATCTTTCTTAAGTCCTTAATTTCCCACTAATGTACTTAGTCTAAATCATGATCAAACCATTTCAAATTCATGGGATTTTCTCATAATTCATTTATATTCTCATTTATATTCATATATAAATGAAATATAAATATAAATCAATCAAACCAAATTCAAAAATTCAATCTTCAAACTCCAAAATTTTCCTAAGCTCTTTAAATCCCTTTAATGGACTTAGCCTAAATCACGATTAAATCACTTCAAATCCTTGAAATTTTCTCATTATCCATTTATATTCTCATTTATATTCACATAAATGAAATATAAATTCAAACAATCAAAACCAATTCTAAAAATCAAACTCAAATCTACTCAAAATCCAACCTAAGCCTTTCAAGTCAAAATCTTGAACTTAGACAAATCAACTTCAAATCATGCCAAACTCTTGATTTTATCTTATGATTCAATCAATCCCTCCATATATAAATCCAAACTTTAATCAAACATCAAACCCAAGTCAAAAATCAAAGCCAAAATCCTTTCATATTCTTCCGTTGAATATGAAATTGTCAAATGGATCAAAACCCATTTGACTTCAAACCACTTGCAAATAGATTTATATTTCAATCATAAGTCCATATTCAAGATCAGCCAACTTCTAATCAAGCTTTGACTAAACCATTTGACCCACTTAGGCTCACTTGACCCAAAGTGATCTAAAGTATCCTTATGAGCCAAGTTCTAATCCTAACCAAATTGAATTGAACCAAACTCATATTTGCCTTTCATCTTGATCAACAATCATCATGGGATGATCAATCAATCAAATTGGGTCAAACCAAGTCAAACCTAAGGGTTGACCAAGTCAACACTTAACCCAAAATGAAACTTAACATAGCTAAATTCCACCATAAGCCAAATTGATTGAAACCATTAATCTAAGTTCACTCATTACCTATGTTTGAACTTAACCAAGCCAACATTTGAGCTTAACCTAGCCCAATTGGCCACTTGACCCAAGTTGACCCATTTTGACCTAAAGAGTCAAAATGTGTCAAAACTTGATCTAAGCCAAATTGATTGAAACCAATGGGTCAAGTCATTCCAAATCACTTGTGGAAGTTGACCAAAGCCTCAACTGTCCAACCAGCCCAATTGACTGACCCACAACATGACCTTAAGGTGTCATGTTGAGCCAAAATGGAACATAACCAAAATTCATTAGAAATAAAGATATCAATCCATTCCATATGACTAACCTAACCTACCCTTGACCTATAAAGGTCAAATGGGTAGGTCAACTTGACCCATTTGACCTAAATGAAGTCATATGAGCCAAATTATAAACTAATCTAAATTGAACCAAACCAAAGCCTCCAAAACATTTCAAATGGTCATATAAACTTGACCCAACTCTTAGTTTAACCCAAGTTGACCCATTCTGATGGGTCAACATGAGTCAAACCCTATCAAATGAATTCTAAATCTCATGAAACTTGGCCAAACCTAGTTTCTCCACATACCCAACATATTCAAAGTGGAAAAATAGAAAAATGACCATCCTACCCCTAGGCCATAAAACAAATTTTGGCCTAATCCATGGGTAATTTGGTCATACCCTCTTCACATTCACTTGAGGCTTTCCTAAAAGCTCAAGGGGACCTAGTGAAGAGTGGTGCACCCAACCCAATGAGTTTGGGTCAGCCCATTTGGTCCATAGACCAAACCCGACCCTATGGGTCGAAATGCAAAATTCAAACTCCCTCTCAAACTCAAATTAAGGCACATGGGAGGTTTTCAATCCACTCCTTGCCTCAAATCGACCATGTGCACACCCTTAACTAATCAAACAACCCACTGCCTATGATCAATTGGATCAAAATGGAAAGTGCATTATCGGCCGTCCGATCCTTCAAGGGGGAGATATACTCCCCCTAATTCAATTCAATTCTCACTTTCCCTCTATCGATTGAAGTAAAGGAACTTAGAGCAACCATCAGAGAGTATTCCCAAGCTTCTTAGAGAGGATTTGAAAAAGCCATTTCTTGATTTTCAGAGCTTGAAAATAGGGGAGGTTCACTGAATTATCAACTTAGTCATATGAAGGGATTGGTATCTTTATTTCTAATCAATTTTAGTTAAGTTTGAAATTGGATCAACATGACCACCCCTTTAGGTCAAGTTGGGTTCAAAGTAAATTGGGCTAGGTTGGGTCTAGTTGGAAAATTGAGACTTTGGTCAAGTTCAACAAGTGATTTGGAATGAACTTGACCCATTGGTTTCAATCAATTTGGCTTAGATCAAGTTTTGACATTTTTTTAGGTCAAGTTGGGTCAACTTGGGTCAAGTGGCCAATTAGGCTCAAATGTTGACTTGGTCGAGTTCAAACATAGTTCATGAATGAACTTAGATCAATGGTTTTAATCAATTTGGCCTATGGTGGATTTTGGCTATGTTAAGTTTTATTTTGGCTAAGTGTTGACTTGGTCAACCCTCAAGTTTGACTTGGTTTGACCCAATTTGAGTGATTGATCATCTCATGATAATTTTTGATCATCCAATTTGGTTAGTATTAGAATTTGGCTCATAAGGGTACTTTAGGTCACTTTAGGGAAGAGCCTAGTGGGTCAAATGGCTCAAAGCTTGATTTGAGTTTGATTTAACTTTATATGGACTTATGATTAAAATATAGATCCATTTCAAGTGGTTTGAAGTCAAATGGGTTTATTTGACAATTTCATATTCAAAGGAAGAATATGAATGGATTTGATTTTTTGAATTAATTTTGATTGAAGTTTGCATTTATATTTGGATTCATGATTGTAGGATTGATTGAATCATAAGGAAAATCAAGATTTTGGCTTGATTTAGTTGATTTAAGTTTGAAGGTTTGATTTTAAGTTTGACTTTTGGAATTTTTTTTTATTTATATTTCATTTATATATGTGAATATAAATGATAATATATATGGATCATGAGAAAATTTCAAGGATTTGAACTGATTTCATCATGATTTATACTAAGCCCTTCAAGATGGATTTAAAGGACTTAGGAAATTTTTGGAGCTTAGAGCTTTAATTTTAGAATTATATTTGATTGATTTGTATTTATATTTCATTTATATATGTGAATATAAATGATAATATAAATGAGTTATGGTAAAATCTCATAAATTTTAATTGATTTAGATTTGATTTTGGCTAAGTCCATGAAGAAGAACTTAAAGGACTTTGAAAATTTTATGAATTGATTTTGAATTTTTAAGTTTTAGTTTGATTGGTTTGAATTTATATTTCATTTATATATGTGAATATAAATGAGAATATAAATGAATTATGAGAAAATCTCATGACTTTGAATTAGTTTAGATCATGATTTAGGCTAAGTCCTTAAAAGAAGATTAAGGACTTAAGAAAGATTTGGACTTAGGAATTTCATTTATGGGTTTCAATCATGGATCTCAATTATGGGTTTCAATCATGGATTTTAATTATGGATTTCAATCACATGGACTTGCATTGATTTGAATTTAAAGAAAATTAAATAAGATTGATTTGGAGTTTGACTTGAAGAGAGGAAGGTGAGGAATGTTTCAAGTTAAGGGTTGGCAAATTTTCCTAACACCCTTTAAGGCATGACCTATTCCTATGGCTAACTCTTTTAAGGTTCAAGGCCTAGGTTGAGTGTCCACCTAATCACTAGATGTTTCTTAAGACTAAGGATCCCTTAAAAATCTAAGAGGAGTCCTATGTCTAAGATAGAGGGGTTGAGAGCTCATTCTAAAAAAAATGAGATCAGGATAATACATATAATGATGGAGCTTTTGGGTGAAGATCAATGCAAGCTTCTATCGAGAGTATCTCATTTCTGCTTCTATCAACCTCCAATTGATATAATAAAGAGCATTCTCTTTTCTTTCTTAATTGTGTTGTGCCAACAATGTTCCAAGGGACTCTTCTAATGTTGATATGTATAGAATAAGAGGCTTCCCAAGAGTAGCATGAGGATTGGATTTAACAGTAGTTTTAATGCTATCAAAGGCTTAGCACTCCTTGCCCATTTGAATGGAGCATTCTTTTCATCAACTTTGCAAATGGTTGACAGCATCATGATAGGTTTGATATAAATCATCGGATGAATGTAAGTTGTCTTTGTAAAGAATGGAGCTCACACAAACTCTTCGGCGAAGGCATCTCCATAATTGCTTTGATTTTAGCAGGATCGATCTCAATTCCTCTATGACGTACAATATACCCAAGGAATTTTCTAGAGGATACCCCAAATGCATATTTTAGATAATTCATCTTGAGATCATATTTTTCGATTCTCTTTAATACAATTCTCAAGTCTTCAAAGTGATTTTCATGATTTAAACTTGTAGTGAAAAATATTTTCACCTTCATCTATCCTTTTAGAAAGATAAATGAAAACAAAAATATAGACCTTTGGACAACATGTAGATCTGCAGATGTTCTTATTAAGGTGATCGGGTATGACATTGAGAAAAGGTGTACTACCTCAAAAGATAGAAATCACCCTGGACTAATCATGGATAAGGACTCCTAGGACTATGGGTCTTCATATGTACAGATTCTTCCTACTTTACATGAAAAAAAAAGCGGTTTATTTTAAACTGGTTAAGTTCCTATGGAGGCATAGTTAATTACATCCTAAGAAATATGATTCCTTAGGAATACTCTCAATTAAGATAAATGATCGTTGTCTTCAAAGATTTCAAAGATAGGACTGTCAATCAATTAGTTTATTTTTGAAAAATCAAGTGGGATTGATCAAGAGGAGGGAGTTATTATCAAAACCAAAGGAAGAAAAGTAGATGATGCTTATGAAAGAAGCCTAGTAAGCATCCTAAACTATCCTATGGTTGTGCTTTATATTTTTGAAGTTTGAAGGGAATTATTTGTTTTGAGTTGAATTTTTATTAGAAAACTAGGACTTATAATTCCATGATACAAGGTCATGGAAATGTCTAAGAGGTGAGGATTTATGCTCGTAGTCCACAAAGGGAAGTAGCAACCTCTAAACCTAAATCTAGGGAGCTTTGGTGAAGGCCAAAAGCATGACCTAAATCTATGCTGAAAATGGGTATTTGGTTTACATCCACAAGAGAGGATAAACCACCCGACTGTTGGACTTACAACCACCTGGGAGTGGCTGCCAACTAACTCCGCCTACAATTTTAAAACATGAAGGCAAGTCATATTCTTTTGCAAGATAGCTAGGTTGTTGCTTATTTAGAAAGAGCCTAAGTCTTAAACACACTCCCTAAGAGACAAGATCATGTAGGGCATGATTTTAATGACTTAAATCTAATACAAATTTTGTAACATTTTAATTTTTTTTATTTTGGACAATTAATTTGGCACATGCTTCATGATTCATATGCCTAATGCATGAGAAATTAGATTATGAGCCAAAAAAATCAGCAAGATAAGGAGGTGTGTTTCCACCATGGCACTCAAAGGTCAAGCCAAGTTCTCTGGCAAAAGTGGAAGCCCTCCAATCAAGAGTGAAATAATATACTTTTTATGCATGATGTGAGAAAGTAAGACAACATCCAGCTAAGGGATTGCTAATTTTTTTATCTTGATTTTAACTTAGGCTTTAGATGAGATTATAAGTTATTTATTAATATTTTTTTGAATTAATTAGTTCGATAAAAAATTTATTTTTCAAAGAAAGTAAGGAATAAACTAGGAAAAGATGCCATCTTAATGCACAAGCTAAACAAACATCAATCAATTTATAAAGCTAGCGCAAAAGAATAAAAGGCCATTTATGGTCGGGCTCCACTGCATAAACCTGAAAAAAATAGATTGGGTAGTCAAGCTCTACCCTTATATATCCCAGATTACAAAATAAATTAATTACAACTAAGTAAGGAATTCATGTCATGGGGGTCTTCATTCTTCATTTCTTCTTTCTTCTTTCTTCTTTCTTCTTTCTTCTTTTGGTTCCTTCTTTTGGATGGTTGGAATATGGTTGCTCCAAAGGCTTCACATGGTACATAAGACATGGTCTTATAACCAATGTTCATCCTAATATCCCATAACAATCATTCTAAAATCCTAATTGCAAAATTATATGAAAAGGGAAAAGTAAATCTAACTAAAACTTGCAAAACATAAATTAGCTAAACAAACCATACAATCCCAAGCATGTATATGTATGAATTGTACTTAGCACCCCACACATGGGTAACTAAGCCCACCTAGCTTATTTTAGATTATGCTTAGGGGTATAACCACCTGCACAATGAAAGCAGTTATATTTTTACTACAACGCTCCTTAAGCACAATCCCCTATAGAAGATAATGATTAGACTCAATCATCCTACAGTTCATTCTATGCACATTCACCCTAACATCCAAACTAAAACATGGCATCACAAAATAAAAGCAAACATCAAACCATGCACCACCCTAACCTAAAGCTAGAATTAGTGACTTAGCCTAATATGTGTACCATTTAAGGTTTGTGTGGTATGCTTAGTTATGGCTTTAAGGTTTATATTTTCTAAGTATGAAAATATTCAACTTAGAGGGTGGTTTAATTTAAGTTGTTTAGTTTCTTTGGTTGATTTCATTTTATATTTTGATTTGGTTTGAGTGAATCTTACAATTAATTACTAAGTTGTAAAGAGAGGAAAAGAGAAGAGAATTTCTCTTTCCTCCCTACCTTAAGTAATTTCTAAGGTAGATTCATATTTGATTTTTATTTAGTGAATATTCAATTATGTATTTTAATTAATCCTAAGTTTAGATATTTTCTCTAAACAAAGCTATTCAAAGAAAAAGGCATTTTAAGATTAAGTAAAGTGAAATACTATCACAAAATGCACATCACTTCACTTCTTTCCCAACATGTATAACTGCACGATGAATGAATCCTAAGCATATTTATACATGCAAATGAAAATGTTTAGCACACTTTAATGATGAATTCTAAGAGAATTTTTTTGAGAAATTTGAAGGTTTTTATGATGCATGATTTTGTTAAGTAGAAAAAGAGGGATTCTTTTATCCATTTTTTCATATATACACATACATGTATGAAAGGCATAAGTGAGTATGCCATTATTTGCACCAGGGATGTAAGGTACAAGACCTACTTAGGGCTCCTTAAAGCCTCGCAACCCTGGGGTTGTCCATACTAGTATACCACTTTCCTTAAATACATATACATGTACAAGAGAAATGAATGGAAAAAGAAAGATGCAAAACTTTGTGTTTGTTTGTTTGATTTGTTTATGCAATTTATATGTGTAAGTGTGGATGTCCTTCTTAAATAATAACATAGGAATGAATAAAATAAATTTAAGCAAGTGTTGTGTTCTTTTCAAATGAACTATACACTTTGCCAAATCCTATTCAAAACTATGCTAAAAGAAAAGGAAGGAAAGCCACATTATGCACATCCTTATATTTTTACTCACATGCAAGCTCATAAATAATTATAAGTAGCATACCTTTCAATTTTGATATTTGATTTATAAGTATTGAAAATAATTTTGGAATTAATAGTGATAATAGCCATTCATATTCTTACTTTAGCCAAAACATACAATTTGACATAAAAGAGACATTGCATTTTTAATTTGATTTATACAAAGCATGAATGGATGATTTTCATATGACATACACATTTATCATGCTAGGAAAGAGATAAAGTGATGAAAGCATGTAAACTCATTCACCCTAATTAATTCCTAAAGATAATCCTATGGAATAAGATTATTTAAAGTAAATCACATTTGATTTAAGGAAAGTTTGATTTTGTTTTGAGTTTGACTTCAATTTGAGAAATGTGAGAAGGTTTGCTAGTCCTAATGCATTCCCACATGTGTATATTATTTTTTTTTTAAATTTTTATGTGATTATATCAATTTTATGCTTTAGTTAGGTTAAGGTGTACATTAAGGGCCTAATGCAATTGGCTCATAATTAGTAATTAATTAAGCTAAAGGGTTTCAATTTAAGTACTTTCATAACCCTTCCCACACATGTGGTTGGATTTTGATTTCCTTAAGCTATTTGGGTTATTGAACACCTAAGCACCTACCCAAGAAGGATTGATTAAGTTTTGGAATGTTTTGATTTTAAAATCAAATTAAAAGCAAGTGATTAGGAGATTAACCCTTAATTAAGTTAGGATTAAGAAAGGAAAGGGGTTTAGGGAATGGCTTAGGAAAATTTCCCAAATCCATTCCATAAACCTCTTCTCTACTTAAATAAGGCTTAATTAACTTAATAAAAGGATTAAACACTGTTCATATGCTTAATTACTCTTAATTACATAAAGAGAGTAATTAAGGATTCATTAATTGATCTCCCTAATTAACCTATTAATAAATCCCAAGAAAATTAGGGGAGGCAAAAGTCATCCCCCTAAATGCACATGAGAAGTTTGGAATTAATCAGTAGAATAATTAGGGAGTAATTAGGGTTATTAAGTATTCATTAAAACCCTAATTTAATAAAATACAATATTCAAAATCTATTGAAAATAATTTTAGAATATTCTCCTCTGAATTATCTTTACACTACATTTTACTTTGTTTTTTTATGATTTTTTTAGAATTAATTATGCAATTATGAAGATTCAGCCAATAAGGATAATTAATTAAATCTCTAATTTAATAGCTAATCCCATGGCACATGGTGATGCGGATGCTTTCCACATGGATGGAGAGGCCACTTAAGTTATCACATTGTAGCATCAGCGGTGTGCTATGCACTTTCTCTCCATCGTAGATGAGATCGGGGTAAAAAAACGTATTAAGGAATTAATCAGATATTCGTGCATGTCTTGATCATGGCCGTCCATCCAAAATGTGCAGATGGATGGCCCATGATCCATCACTGAGTTTCACTACGGGAGAGGACATCCATCCACCTTTTAGGGCAAGATCCGAGCTCGATTGAGCTCGGATTGAACTCAAATTCAACCCACACCATCATCATGCAAGGGAGAATACATCCAATGGCTAGATTTACTTGACATGAAAATTCCTTTCACCAAGGACCACACACTCTCTAGTTTAAGGTCAGTTTTGATCCATACCTCACCAGAGGCTATCACCGCCCTCATTGAGGTAGCTTTGTCTAGTGGAAACGAAGCTGTGTTGAAGATTTGAGGTGAATTGGTTGAGTGGATCTTCCTATGGACCAAGCTCTCCTTCAATTGGGTTTAGTCTTGATCAAAGTCCCACCTCCCTTGCCTTTGGAGCTTGGAAGAAGCTTGGGATGAGTTCAATTAGGCCCTTTGAGGGTGCTCGAAGGAGGAATTGGATTGATTTTAGGTATTGGCTAAGTTGAAAAAGAGGAGCTCCCCTATTTTCAATCTAAGAAAAATCAAAAATGGAGAATTCGAATTCACTCTAGGAAGCTTGGGGAAACTTGCAAATTCTTGCTCTGAGTTCCCTTAGCTCAATCGAGTGTGGCTCTATTGAATTCAAGTGGAATTAGGGGGAGTATATCTCCCCCTATGTGAATCAAACGACCATGAGTGCTTATGTCATTTTGATCCAATACATCCTATTCAATGGGTTTTTTTGGCCATTTAGAGTGGCATGGCATTCTGTTTTGGCTAGAGAAGCTAGTGGGAAAGTTTGCCATGTGCTAAACAAGGTGGAGGAAGGATTCTCATGTGCTCATGTCCATGTGGGTGGTCGATTTTAGCCTTAGGTTGGGTTGGGCTGACCCAAACCCATTGGGTCATGTGCACCATGTCCATTAGTGACCATTTGGTCCACTAAGAGGATACCAAGTGTCCATGAAAAGGAATTAACCAAATTCTAAGTGGTTTTGATTTTAGATTACCCTATGGCCTAGGGGTGAAATGGTCATTTGGCTTGTATTTTAGTTTGAATATGTTTGGTATGATTGAAAAATGGGTTGGGCCAAGTTTCAATGAATTTGGAGTTGGTTTGATATAATTTGGCTCATGTTGACTCATTTAGGTCAAAATGGGTCAACTTGGGTCAAGATGACCAATTGGTCAAATTGGTTCAAACCAAGGGTTGGGTCAAGTTTATATGACCATTTGAAATATTTTGGCATTATTGGTTTGGTTCAATTTGATTTATATTTGGATTTGGTTCATTTGATTTCATTTAGGTCAAATGGGTCAAGTTGACCAATTTGACCCATTTGACCTATTTGGGTTAGATCATGGGTTGGTTTATGTTTGGTTGATCATTTGAAATGTATTGGTATCTTTGTTTCCAATCAATTTTGGTTTAATTTGATTTTGTCTCAACATGACCTTTTAGGTCAAGTTGGGTTCATGGTCAATTGGCTTAGGTTGGGTCTAGTTGGCTAATTTAGGCTTTGGTCAAGTTCAACAAGTGATTTGGAATGAACTTGACCCATTGGTTTCAATCAATTTGGCTTATACATCAAGTTTTGACATATTTTGACTTTTAGGTCAAGTTGGGTCAACTTGGGTCAAGTGGCCAATTGGGCTAGGTTAGGCTCAAATGGTGACTTGGTCAAGTTCAAACATTGATCATGAATGAGTTTTGATCAATGGCTTCAATTAATTTGTCCTATAGTGGATTTTGGCTAGTTTGGGTTTCATTTTGGCTAAGTGTTTACTTGGTCAACCCTTAGGTTTGACTTGGTTTGACCCAATTTGAGTGAATTATCATCTCATGATGATTGTTGCTCACAATGTGAGGCTTAGGTGGGCTTAGTTCAATCCAATTTGGTTAGGATTAGAATTTGGCTCATAAGGGTACTTTAGGTCACTTTTGGTCAAGTGAGCCTAAGTTGGTCAAATGGCTTGGTCAAAGCTTGATTTGATTTTGATTGAACTCACATATGGACTTATGATTGAAATATAAATCCATTTGCAAGTGATTTGAAGTCAAATGGGTTTTGATACATTTGATAATTTCAAGTTTAAAAGGGTGAACATGTGTTTAATTTGGGTTTGATGTTTAGTTTTGATTTGATGATTGAAGTTTATGTTTATATTTGGATTCATGATTGAAGGATTGATTGAATCATGAAGAAAAATCAAGGGTTTGGCTTGATTTGAATTTGATTTGGCTAAGTTCAAGATTTTGACTTGAAAGGCTTAGGTTGAATTTTGGTTGAATTTGGATTTGATATTTGAATTTAGTTTTGGTTTGATGATTGATGTTTTTGTTTATATTTGGATTTATGATTGAAGGGTTGATTGAATCATGAAGAAAAATCAAGGGTTTAGCTTGATTTGAATTTGATTTGGCTAAGTTCAAGATTTTGACTTGAAAGGCTTAGGTTGAATTTTGATTGAATTTGAGTTTGAGTTTTGAATTGATTTTTGGATATGTGAATTTATATTTCATTTATATTTGTGAATATAAATGAGAATATAAATGGGTTATGAAAATTCCTTGAATTTGAATTGATTTAGATTTGATTTAGGCTAAGTCCATAAGATAGAATCAAAGGACTTAGGAAATATTTTGGAGTTTGGAATCCAATCATGAGCTTCAATCATAGGTTTCAATTATTTGGAATTGATTCATGATTTGAGAAAATCTATTGAATTGGTTCAAGGTTTAAGTTAGAGTTGGAGTTGATATGAGTTTGACTTGAAGGAAGGAAGTAAGGAGTTGGCTCAAGCTATAGGGTGGGCAAGTTTTCCTAACACCTAAGGCATGACCTATTCCTATGGCTAACTCTTCTAAGTCTCTAGGGCTAGGTTGAGTGTTAACCTATTCACTAGAAGTGTCTTAAGACTAAAGAGACTCTTAGTGTCTAAGAGAAATCTCATGTCTAAGGTGGAGAGATTGAGAACTCATTCTAAAAATGAGGTCAACAAAGGGTGCCCAATAGGTGCGGTATGACTAACAAGGAACACCGCACGTATTGGTGTTGACCAAAATGATCAATAACATCGAATGATCACAAACACTAATAGAGACGATCTACTCCTAAACCAAAGTGTAGAAGGAATCCAGAGCTTAGTGCAATGTGACTCTACTCATGTCAAAGACATAAGAGAGTGAAGGAGAATCCACTAGGGATAGAGTATACAAACCTTCCATTAGGGCAATAGGTTCACATCATCCACAAAGGGGATGAGAGATTTGATTTGAGTTGAGTATCACTGGGGAGAGAAATTGATTTGATATATTTTGTTTTGTTTTGATTGGATTGACTCCACTGAGAGAGATTGATTGGATTTATTTTGTTTATTTTTGTTTGACTCCACTGAGGGAGGAGGGTTAAATTTGTTTCAAATTCTTAGATTTTAGATATTGAGATGAACCCTTTTGGTTTGCGAAGGATTGTGCTGAGTAAGAGCCTTAGAAGCTTAATCCTAACTCATATTTACCAATCCAAAGGGGTAGTCTACCAAACACATAGTACGACTAGCCAACCAAAGGGAATGCCTTTCGGTGTGCAGCAGCTGTACTAAGAAGAAAGCGTAGTAGACTTACATCCTCCAAAGCAGAGACCAATAGCTGGGGTGATCCATTGGCATGACAACGGATTGAACCTAACCTAAGCTTATTTGACTGAATGCTGTTGGGGGACTTAAATCAGCTCAAAGATAGTCAAAGATTATATTTCATTTTTTTATTGTTTTGATGGATCCTACTGGTTTACAATGGACTGCACTGAGTAGGGGCCATGGAGGCTTTGGTCTAACACAGGTTTACCAATCCAAAGGGAGTAGTCTACTAACCATAAAGTAGGACTATCCAACCAAAGGGGTGCCTTTTGGTTTGCAATGATCAAGTTACGAAGAAAGCGCGGGGACCTGCATCTTCCAAAATAAGGAACCGCTGGGGTGATCAGTTGGCGAGGCAACAAATCGAACTCGGCCTAGGGCTAACTATTGAGTTAATGCCGCTGGGGGACTTAGATCAACTCAAGGATAGTCAAGATTAATTTTATTTTTATAATTTGTATTGATGGATTATGTTGGTTTGCGATGGATCATACTGAGAAGGAGCTTAAATCAGCCTAAACCTATCTCATATTTACTAAACCAAAGGGAGTAGCTTCCCGACCGATGGGAGAACTATCCAACCAAAGGAGTGTCTTTCAGTTTGCAATGATTAATTCAAGGGAAGAAAGCTCAGGGACTCACATTTTCCACTACAAAAGACCACTAGGGTGATCGGTTGCTTTGGGCAATAAATCGAACCTGACCTAGGGCTGCCCATTAGTTTGTGACAGTCATGCTATAAAGAATGCATCATAGACTTACATCTTCCAAAGCAGAATGGCTGCTGGGGTAACCTGCTTATGGTAAAATAGATTGAACCTAACCTAAGGGCGACTACGGAGTGAGTACCGACCCGAGGATTTATCTCAACTCAGGTAATCAGGCAATTCCTATAGGGAGTTCTGCTGACACTGCCCTAAAGATAGGATGTCTGCATGGGAAAAGGGGGCCTTTTGGGGCTTGAATTCTTAATCCATAAGTGAATTAATTTATTTGTTTGTTTAGTTTATTTTAATGTTGATCATGTTGGTTTGTGAGGGATCAAACTGAGAAGGAGCTTATATCAGCGTAGACTTATCTCAGATTTACTAAACTAAGGGAGAATCTGCGCATCTGCTGAACAAATTCTCTAACTGCAGGGGTGGCTACTAGGAAAAGGGACTGTCCAATCCAAAAGTAACCTGGGTAGTGTCTAAATGGGGTCACAAAGGACGTGATCCAAATAGAGCGCATGCAGGGAGAGGGGCTGCTAAGGGCTTGATCTAACACCCTAGAAAAGATGACATGACTAGTCATATGTCAAATAGGTATTTGATGCCCAACTCAAGGAGAAAGCTCCAGGACTCATATTTGCCAAGAGTGGTGTACCCACCGGGTGAGTCACTGTCAACATAGCGAACATCAACTAACCTAAGGTTCCTGTTAGTTTGCAACAATCAGCCTGGGAAAAAAGCTCGGGGACTCACATCTTCCTACAGCAGAACTGATTGTCGGGATAGTCTATCTTCGGCTCAATAGGTGTTATCCAACCTAGGGAAACTACTGAGTGAATGCCACTGGGGGACTTATATCAACTCAAATATATTCTAGAGTAAAGTTATCTAGAACCTCAAATATACTCAACTAGTTAATGCATGATGACAGTTCTAGAAGAAAGCTGGGGACTCACATCCCCTTAAATAAAGCCAACATGAGGTAGCTTACTGGCTGAAGCTACCAAACTAAAACTAACAAGGCTGGATTGATGATCAAGTTGGGAAGAAACCACAAGGACTCACATCTTCTAAACAAGTGACCACTATGGTCACAGGCTAACGAGGTAGTATGTAGACCCAACCTTGAGCAGCTAATGAGTAAGTGCCACAGGGGGCTTGCTTTCCACGTAAAAATAGCCTGAGATGAAAGATATGTGTTTATGCTTGTGCATGTATCAAAAGAAATAGGACGCCTCTCGGGTTCACTTACACCTATCTTAAAAAATGTTAGGGATTCGATGAAATGGTGCCATGAATGGCAATAGGAATTCCCACCAAGAAAGAATGTCGCTTGGGTTCTCTTACACCTAACTTAGTAGTGCTAGTCAAAATAGGATGCTTCTTGGGTTCTCTCACACCTATTATAGTAGCATCGAGAATGGTGTTTGATTATGTTCGTGTTATGAAAGAGGAATAGGATGCCTCTTGGGTTATCTTACACCTATCTTAAACACGTCGTGGCAGATTCGCAAGATAAGTAAACAATGCTTCAAAAGAAGAGAAGATTTTGATGAAATGGAATCAAATTTTCTTCTTTTGTTAATAATTATTTTAAAACATATTTTATGGGTAATATTTCTTCAAATAGAGCCCATTAATTGGAAGCATCGGGTGTTCCCCTTTACAATCAATAAGCTGATATGATCCTCCATGGTAGGCCTTCTTTATGACATAGGGGCCTTCCCAAGTGGGTTCAAACTTTCCTCCCATCTTTTGATGGGCAATAATTGGTCTCCTTAGGACTAAAATAAGTTCTCCTACTTAGAAAGACCTAGGGAAGACTAGCTTGTTATGAGGTTGAATCATTTTGTCCTTGTACAACTCGATGTTCTGGCATGCTCGTAGGTAACTTTCCTCTAAATCTTTAAGCTCTTCTAACCATAATTTTAGCATTCTGCTCTGCAGTGATCTTGCTACCCAATGTTATCCTTAGCGATGGGAGTTAAACTTCTAAAGGTAGAATGGCTTCGGACCCACACAGTAAGAAAAATGGGGTAGATTGAGTTGGAGTTTGGTATGGTGCGATAGGCCCACAAGGTTTCAACCAACTGCTCATTCCACTATCATTTGTTGTCATCAAAAGTCTTCTTTAGTATTTGGATGAGAGTTTTGTTGAATGCTTCTGCTAAGCTATTTGCTCTAGGAGAGTAGATGATGGAGTATCTCCGATCTATACCGTGTCTTCCGCTAAAGCTATTGATCTTGGTTCTTTTGAATGCAGTACTATTATCAGATATAATTCATCGAGGCACCCTGAACCTATATATGATATGGTTCCTAAAAAACTAAAGCACATGCTGAGTTGTGACCTCTCTGAGTGGGATTGCTCTGCACACTTGGAAAAGTAGTCGATGATAGCTAAGATGAACCATGACCCTTGGAAGGAAGGATCAATAGAACCTACAATGTCTGCCAACACTCAAATGGCCATGACCATGAGGCCAATGTAGGGTGTAGAATATTGGGTGTGATGAACCTAGCACTGATGGCATCTCCTAGCTACATCCACGCTATAATCATCGAAGGTCAATAGTATCCTAGTCATTTGATCTTCGACTTCATCTCAAGACCGGATTAAGGTGCTACGCATAGACCTGAATGCACCTTGGTTACAATGTCATGAGCTTCATGTTTATCTAAAAAATGTAATCACATTTGATTAAAGGACTATCAGTACAAGGTGCCATCAACGAGAGCATAGGAGATAGCTCTCTATTTCACCTGATGGGCTTATGACTTTTCTTGATTTTAGCCTAAGCTTTAGGTGAGGTTATGAGTTCTTTATTTTTAATTTTGAATTATTAAATTTGATAGAAGATTTATTTTTCAATAAGAGCCTAATCCATCTAGGCCATAAATCAAGGAAGAAACTAGGAAAAGGATGCCATCTTAATGCAAAAGCTAAACAAATCATCAATCAATTTATAAAGCTAATGCTAAAGAATAAGAGGCCATTTGTGGTTGGGCACACCAAACAAACCAAAAATAAATTGGGTAGTCGAGCTCTACCCTTTTATAATCTGGATTATAAATTAATTAAGTATAACTAAATAAGTAATTCATTGTTATGAGGGCCTTCAAGCTTCATTTCTTCATTCTTCTTTTCTTCTTTCTTCTTCTTTTCTTATTTCTTCTTTGGTTCTTTCTTTTGGATGGTTGGATGGTGGTTGCTCCAAAGGCTTCACATGATACATAAGATGAGATCGTATGATCAATGCTCATCCAAATCCCCATAACAATCATTCTAAAATCCTAATTGCAAAATTACATAAAAAAGGAAAAGTAAATTTTGCTAACACCTATAAAATAGAGATTAGCTAAACAAACCACAAAAATCTCAAGCATGTATATTAGACTTATCACCCCACACATGGGTGGTGCCTAAGTCCACCTGGCCAATTGGATTATTCTTAGGGGTATAAGCACCTCCACAGTAAAAGCATTTATATTTTCATTTATTACAGTGTCCCTTAAGCACAATCCTTTGCAGAAAATATTAATTAGACTAAATCATCCTATCATTCATTCTATGCACATTCACCCTAACATCCATACTAAAACATATATCATAAAACAAAAGCAAACATCAAACCATGCACCGCACCTGAAGATAGAAGTGGTGACTTAGTCTAAAGTGTGTGCTTTTAAGGTTTGTGTGGTATGCTTAGCTATGGCTTTAAGTTAGACTTTTCTAAGTGTGAAGAATGTTCAACTTAGAGGAGGGTTTCATTTAAGTGGTTTAGTTATTTTGGGTTGATTTTATTTTATGTTTTGATTGGGTTCAAGTGAATCCTACAATTAATTACTAAGTTGTAAAGAGAGGGAAAGAGAAGAGAACTTCTCTTTCCCTCCCTAACCTAAGTAATTTCTAAAGTGGATTCATGTTTTAGTTTTGTTTAGTGAATGTTTTATTATGTGTTTTAATTAATCCTAAGCTTAGATGAACTCTAAACAAACCTATTCAAAAAGAGAGGCATTTTAAGATTAAGTAAAGTGAACTAAATTCACAAAACACACATCACCTCATTTCCTTCCCAACATGTATAACATGCATATGGATGAATCCTAAGCATATCTATACATACAAGTGAGAATATTTAGCACACCATATAATGAATTCTAAGTAATTTACTTAAGAAAAATTTGAATGCTTATGATGCATGATTTTCATTAAGTAGAAAAAAAGTTTCTTATCCAATTTTCACATGCACACAAGAATGTATGAAAGGCATAAGTGAGTACGATGCCAATTTTAACCAAGGGTATAAGGTACAAGACCTACTTAGGGCTACCTAAAGCCTTGTAACCCTGAGGTTGTCTAAACTAATATACCACTTTCCTTAAATACAAGCATATGTATAAAAGAAATGAATGGAAAAGAAGGGATGCAAAAGTTTGTGTTGGTTGATTTATTTTTGCTTATGCAATTTATATGTAAAAATGTAAATATCCTTCTTAAGTAATAGCAGAATGGATAGGAGATGGGATTAGGCAAGTGTTAGATTCTTTTCAAATGAACTAAATACTTTACCAAATCCTATTCAAAACTATGCTAAAAGAGGGGAGAAGGAAGACTACACCAAGCACATTCTTATATTTTACTCACATGCAAGCTCATAAATAAATATAAGTAACACACTTTAAATTTTGATAATTTATTCATATATTTTGAAAAAAATATTTTATATTTAATAGTGATAATAGCCACTCGCATTCTTACTTTAGCTAAAACATGCAATTTGACATAAAGGAAACATTTTCATTTTAAATTTAATTTTTGAAAGCATGAATGTATAAAATCATATGACACACACATTTAGCATGTTAGGAAATAACTAAAGTAATGAAAACATGTAAACACATTCACCTTAATTAATTCCTAGAGACAATCTTATGAAATAAGAAAACTTAAAAGCAAATCAAAGTTTGTTTAATGTGATTTTTGTTTGATTTTGAGTTTGATTTAATTTGGAAAATGTAAGGAGAGTTTGTTGTTCCTAACCCATTTCCAGATGTATTTGATATATTTGTTCAAGTTTTAGGTGATTAGATTCATTTTATATTTTGATTAGGTTAAGGTATGAATTAAGCATGTTATTACCCCTTACCTACACCACCATAGCATAGTTAATCAAATAATTATGAGCCAATGAGATGACATAAAACCACACAAGGAATTTAAATCAACAATGCACCTAGGAGGAAAAGGGCCTAATGCAATTTGGCTCATGATTAATGAGTAATTAAGCTAAGGAGTTTAACTTAAGTAATTTCAAAATGCCCTCACACATATGAGTTGAATTTTGATTTCCTTAATTGTACTTAGGCTCTTGAAGACTTAAGCATCTACCCAAGAAGAATTAATTGAGTTGTGAAAAGTTTTAGAATTTTATGAAATTAATTAAAGGGATAATTAGTGAATTAACCTTTAATTAAGGTAAGATTAAGGAATAAAAGGGGTTTAAGGAATATCTTAAGGTGAGTATCCCAAAATTATTCCTGAACCTCACATTCACTTAATTAAAACTTTATTGGCTCAATCAGAGTGTTAAATCACTAATTATATGCTTAATTAAGTCTAATTATATTATGGGAATGATTAAGGAATGAACTAGCAATTCCCATACTTAAGCCACCAATAAATCTCAAGAAAATTAGGGGAGGCAGAAGTTATCCCTCTAATTACACCCAAGAAATTTGGGATTAATAAGTGGACTAATTAGAGAGTAATTAGCAAATTAACACTCCCAATAAAACCCAAATTCAAAGAAAACTATTTAAAATCAATCAAAATCAATTTTAGAATATTCTATGATCAATTATCTTTCTAATGCAAATTTATTTCATATTTTTCTATTTTTCTATGTTGAGATATAAATTTTAGAAGTTTAGGTGATTAATTAGAAAATAAATAATCCCTAATCATATTATTAATTCCACTTGCGCCATGTATGCCGCTGACACGGTATGTGCTTTACACGCGTCGGCGATCGGATTGGGTATTTAACCCATCACATCATAGCGCTGCATGGAGGTGGTGCTACACTTTCTCCTCAACCGTTTGATCAAGTATTGGACAACTGAGATTAAAGTCATGGATCAGAGGGGAGAAATGTGGGAGGCCACGTATTCTGATCTCATCCATCCAAAACATGCGAATGGATGGTCAGAGATTCATCCCTATAATTCCCTATGGGAAAGGGGATCCATCCATCTTCTAGGCCTTGATCTGAGCTCGATTAAGCTCAGATTGGGCTAGAATTTTTTCCACACCTTCATCATGCATCCTAGATCACATCAAATGACCAAAATCCCATGCCATGAAAATTTCTTTCACAAAGCTCCAAACCATATTAAATTTAAGGTCAAAAAATGCCTAACCTCACCAAAGGTGATCACCACTGATTCCCTTGAGAAGCTTGTCTTAGTTGAAGCTTTGTTAAAGTTTGAGCTCTTGAAATTGAGTGGAGGATTCTATGGACCAACTCCACTTGCACTTGAGCTCGGCTTTAGTCTAGGGCACCCTTCCTTTGCCTTTGGAGCTTAGGAAAGAACTTAGGTGAACTCGACTTGGTCCTCTAAGAGTGCTTGCAAAAGGAATTAGGCTGAGGTTGAGTGTAGAGCAGATTGGAATTTCAGTCAAGCTCCCATGTTTTCAAGTGATGAAAATCGAGAATGGAGATTTCAAATCCTCTCTAAGAAGCTTGGGAAGACTCTTGAAAGCTTACTCTGAGTTCCTATGCTTCAATCGATAGAGGGGAAGTGAAAATTCAAATGAATTAGGGGGAGTATATCTCCCCCTTTGGTAATCGGATGGTCTAGCTTCCCTTTACCATTTTGATCCAATTGCCCACAAGGAGTGGGTTTGTTAGGTTGTTAGGAGTGTCCTTGAGTTTGGTTTGGCCAAGGAGTGGAATGGAGAACTCCCCATGTACTTCAATTGAGTGAGGAGAAGGTTTGCCATGTGGCCATTTCCATGCACATGGTCGGTTTGGCCATTGGGTTGGGTTTAGCTAACCCAAACCCACTGGGTTGGGTACACCACACTCCCTAGTGTTCACTTGATCCACTAAAAGGGTGCCAAGTGGGTATGAAGAGGATTTGACCAAATTCCAAGTGGAATTGGCCAAAATTTAACCTATGGCCTAGGAGTAAAATGGTCATTTGACCATGATTTTAGTTTGGGTATGTTTGGTATGAAGAGAAAATAGGTTTGGCTAAGTTTCATTGAATTTGGAGTTGGTCTGACGTGATTTAGCTCATGTTGACCCATTTAGATCAAAATGGGTCAACTTGGGTCAAGTTGACCAAGTGGTCAAATTGGGTCAAACTAATGGTTGGGTCAAGTTCATATGACCATTTGAAATGTTTTGGTGTCTTTGGTTTGATTCAATTTGGTTTAGGTTTGAATTTGGTTCATATGACTTCATTTATGTCAAATGGGTCAAGTTGACCAATTTGACCCATTTGACCTATTTGAGGTAGGTCATGAGTAGGTTTAGGTTTGGTTGGTCATATGAAGTGGATTGGTATCTTTGTTTCCATCAATTTTGGTTAAGTTAGAATTTGGCTCAATATGACCCTTTAGGTCAAATTGGGTTCAAAGTCAATTGGGCTAGGGCCAATTGAGGCTTTGGTCAAGTTCAACAAGTGATTTAGAATAAATTTAACCCATTGGTTTCAATCAATTTGGCTTATATCCAAGTTTTGACACATTTTAACTTTTTAGGTCAAGTTGGGTCAACTTGGGTCAAGTGGCCAATTGGGTTAGGTTAGTCTCAAATGTTGACTTGGTCAAGTTCAAACATTGATCATGAATGAACTTAGATCATTAGTTTCAATCAATTTGGCCTATGATGGATTATGGCTATGTTGGGTTTCATTCTGGCTAAGTGTTGACTTGGTCAACCCTAGGTTTAACTTGGTTTGACATAATTTGAGTGATTGATCATCTCATGATGATTGTTGATCATGATGAGAGCCTTAGGTGAGTTTGATTCAATCCAATTTGGTTAGGATTAGAATTTAGCTCATAAGGGTACTTTAGGTCACTTTAGGTCAAGTGAGCCTAAGTGGGTCAAATAGCTTGGTCAAAGCTTGATTTGAGTTTGATTGAACTTACATATGGACTTATGATTGAAATATAAATCCATTTGTAAGTGGTTTGAAGTCAAATGGGTTTTGATTCATTTGACAATTTCAAGTTCAAAGGGAACATGAAATGGATTTTGGCTTGATTTTTGAATTGAGTTTTGGTTTACTGATTGAAGTTTGTATTTATATTTGAATTCATGATTGAAGAATTGATTGAATCATGAAGGAAAATCAAGGGTTTGGCTTGATTTGAAGTTGATTTGGCTAAGTTCAAGAATTTGACTTGAAAGGCTTAGGTTGGATTTTGATTGGATTTGAACTTGAATTTTGGAGTTGGTTTTGGTTGTTTGAATTTATATTTCATTTATATATGTGAATATAAATGAGAATATAAATGGGTCATGAGAAAATTTCATGAGTTTGAAGTGATTTTAACATGATCTAGGCTAAGTCCTTAAGAGAAAATCGAGGTGATTTAGGAAAGATTTGTGAATTAATCTTGAATTTTGGATTTAATTTGATTGATTTGAATTTATATTTCATTTATATATGTGAATATAAATGAAAATATAAATGTGTTGTGAGAAAATTTTATGAATTTGAATTGATTTGAAGATGATTTTTAGGCTAAGTCCTTAGGAGGGAAATTAAGGACTTAGGAAATATTTGAAATTTGGAATTTCAATCATGGGTTTCAATCTTATGGCATTGATTTGAGTTTGGAGAAAATCTTATGCTAAAAATTTATTTGGGTTTCATGTTGATTTTATTTGGAGTTTGACTTGAATGAAGGAAGTAAGGAAAGTGTTTCAAGCTATAGGGTAGGCAGATTTTCCTAACACCCCTAAGGCATGACCTACTCCTATGGCTAACTCTTCTAAGTCTCTAGGGTTAGGTTGAGTGTCTACCTAATCACTAGATGTGTCTTAGGACTAAAGATCTCTTAAATTCTAAGAGGAGTCCTATGTCTAAGATGGAGGGTTTAGAACTCATTCTAAAAATGAGGTCAACAAAGGGCGCCCGATAGGTGTGGTGTGACTAACAAAGAACATCGCACGTATTTGTGTTGATCGCAATGATCACAAGCACTAATAGAGATGATCTACTCCTAACCCGAGGTGTAGAAGAAATCTAGAACTTAGTGCAATGCAGCTTTACTATGTCAAGGACATAAGAGAGGGAAAGAGGAATCCACTAGGGATAGAGTATGTGAACCTTCCAATAAGGAAGCAGGTTCAAGTCATCCACATAGAGATGAGGGGTTTGATTTGATTTGAGTCTCGCTGAGGACAAAGTTCCACTAGGGAAGAGGGTTGAATTTGTTTGAATTTTTAGATTTTGATTATTGAGATGGACCCTATTGGTTTGCGATGGACTGCACTGAGTATGAGCCATGGAGGCCTAGACCTAATTCAGATTTACCAATCCAAAGGGTAGTCTACTAAACAAATAGTAGGACTAGCCAACCAAAGGGATGCCTTTCGGTGCAAAGTTATACTAGAAGAAAGCGTAGTAACATCCTCCAAAGTGTGAACCGGTTGTTGGGGTAATCTATTGACAAGATTGAACCCAACCTTGTGATTATGAGTGAATGTCGATGGGGACTTAGATCAACTCAAAGATAGTCAAGATTGATTTCATTTTTTTAGATTTATTTTGATGGATTCTGTTGGCTTGCTATGGATCACATTGAGAAGGAGCTTATATCTACACTATCTCAATTCTTGAACCAAAGGGAGTAGCTTCACAATGGGAGAACTATCCAACCAAAGGAGTTTCTTTGGTTTGCAATGATCAATTGAAGGAAGCAAGCTCGGGACTCACATCTTCTACTGACCAGGGTGATTGCTTTGAGCAACAAATCAAAACTAATGCCCGTCTTGCATAATCATACTAGAAAGAATGTGTGACATGTCTTACATCTTCCAAAGCGGACTCGGGTAACAGTGGAAAAATAAATTGAACTCGACCTAAGGGCCACTAAGTGAGTCACCGTGGACTTATATCAACCTCAAACAATTCTTATAGGGAGTTCTGCTGACACTACCCTAAAGATAGGATGTCTGCTTGGGAAAAGGTGCCCTTTGGGGGCTTGAATTCCTAATCCACAAGCGAATTAAATTTGTTTATTTGTTTAGTTTGTTTATTGTGGACACTATTAGTTTGCGAAGGATCAAACTGAGAAGGAGCTTATATCAGCCTAGACCTATCTCAGATTTACTGAACCAAGGGAGAATCTGCACATTCGCTGAACAAATTCTCCAACCACAGGGGTGGCTACTAGGAAAGGGGGACTGTCCAATCCAAAAGTAACATAGGTAATGTCTAAATGGGGTCGCAAAGAATGTGGTCCAAATAGAGTGCCCGCAGGGGATGGAGCCGCTAAGGGCTTAATCCAAAACCCGGTAGAAGATGACATGGTTAGTCATATATTAAATAGGTATTCGATGGCCAACTCAAGGAGAAAGTGTGGGGACTCACATCTGCCAAGAGTGGTGTATCCACCAGGTGAGTCATTCTCATAGATAATATCAACCAACCTTGGTTCCTACTCACTAGGAAGAAAGCTCGGGGACTCACATCCTCTTATAGCGAAACTTATTGTTGGGATAGTCTATCTTGTTCGACAGTGTTATCGACCTGGGGACTCGAGTGAATGCCATAGAACTTACATCGACTCAAATGCAGTCAAGAGGAAAGGAGCCTCTACAGGACTTATCCTAAACCTCAAATATACTCTACTTAGTTAGATCATGATGATTAGTTCAAGAAGAAAGCACGGGGACTCACATCTTCTTAAATAAAATCAACACAAGGTAGCTTACTGGCTAGGCAATAAAGTCTACCATACTAACAAGGCGCTCGTTGGTTTGCAATGATCAAGTTAGGAAGAAAGTGCGGGGACTCACATCCTCCAAATAAGTGACCACTGGGGTGACATACTAGCAAGGTAGCATGTTGATTAACCCCTAATGAGTGAGTGCCACAGGGGGCTTGCTCCCATATCAAATAGCTCAAGATAAAATATTTGTGTTTGTTTTCGTGCATGTGTTAAAAGGAATAGGATGCCTCTTGGGGACACTTACACCTAACTTAAACACGCTTGGGGATTTTGATGAAACGGTGCCACGGATTGCAATCGGGATTCCCACTAAGAAGGGATATTGCTTGGGTTCTCTTACACCTAACTTAGTTATTTTAATCATAATAGGATGCCTCTCGGGTTCTCTTATGCCTATTCTAATAGCACTGGGAGATTGTGTTTATGTTGTGAAAGAGAGATAGGATGCCACTAGGGGACTCTTACACCTACCCTAAACACGTCATGATGGATTCGCAAGACAAACAAATAATGCTTTGAAAGAAGAGAAGATTTTGATGAAATGGAATCAAATTTTTGTTGATTGATAGAATTATTTTTAAACATAATTTATTTCATGGGTAATATTTCTTTAGATAGAGCCCATTAATTGGAAGCATCGGGTGTTCCCCTTTACAATCAATGAGCTAATAAGATCCTCCTCGGTAGGCCTTCTCTATGACATAGGGGCCTTCCTAAGTGTGTTCAAACTTGCCTCCCATCTTTCGACGGGCAACAATTGGTCTCCTTAAGACTAACACAAGTTCTCTTACTCAGAAAGACCTAGGGTGGACCCGCTTCTTGTGAGCTTGAATCATTTTGGCCTTGTATAACTCACGGTTCTGACAGTAGGTGACTCTCCTCCAAACTTTTGAGCTCTTCTAACCACAACTTTCCATTCTCCTCCGTAGTGATCTTGCTACCCAATGCTATCCTTAGTGATGGGAGTTGAATGCAGTACCATTATCAAATATAATTTATCGAGGCACCCCGAATCTATATACGATATGGTTCCCGAAAAACTAAAGCACATGCTGAGCCATGACCTCTCTGAGTGGGATTGCCTCCACCCACTTGAAAAAGTAGTCGGTGGCTAAGATGAACCGATGCACCCTAGAAGAAGGAGGATCGATTGGACCTACAATGTCAGTACTCAACACTCAATGCCATGAGTAGGTGTAGAATATTGGGTGGTTGGTGGAGGACCACACATGTACATTGATGCCATCTCCTAGCTACATCCATACATGCAGAATCATGGCAGTATCCTAGTCTCTTGATCTTCATCTTCATCTTTGGACATTGATGTGCTCTGCATAGACCTAAATGTACCTCAGTTATAATGCCATGGGCTTCATGTTTGTCTAAATAGCATAACCACATTTAGTCAAAGGACCGTCAGTACAGGGTGCCATCAACGAGAGCATAGGAGAGAGCTCTCTATTTCACCTGATGGGCTTGTGAATTTTCTTGAGGTAGTTTTCTTGTGTTCAAATAATCTATGAATAGTTGCCTCCAATTTAGTTCCTTGTCCTTATAGTCAAGAGCAACCTCCCCTTCAAGGGAAAGTCTCTTGATGAGTTCAGCATCAATAAGGCATAGGACTTGTCTATTTTGGACCCTTATTGAAATGGACTCACCTTCCAGACATGTCAATTCTTTGGCAAGTTTGGCCAAAGAATCTGCTACTATGTTCTCTACTCATGGAACCTTGTAGATGGTGGCATCAGGAATTTGGTGAATAGCTTCATGGTATACTCTTGATAATGATGAAGCTTGGGTTTGAGAATCTTAGGATCCAGCAATCTGATTGATGACCAAATGAGAATCCCCAAAGATGTTGATGCTCTTGACACTGATAGTGATGGCTAACTCCAAACTGACAATCAAAGCCTCATACTCGACTTCATTGTTGGTGCAGGGGTTGGAAAGATAGTATGAGAATCTCATCACATCGTGTCTAGAGTTAGAGAACTATTCCTACCCCCTCTTTCCGAAAAGATAGATCATGGTGCTTCTCCATTATGAAAAGAAGCTACACCATCAAAATACATCTCCCATCGGTGGTTGTCAACCTCCCCTAAGTTCATGATTTGTTCATCAAGGAGATCATCACTAAGCGAGAATCAGCAGGAAGTGGGTGTGCTGCTAAGAAATCTAGTCCTTGTCCTTAGATGGAGAATGCAGAATGTGATATCAAACTATAAGAGAATCATGGACCATCATGCCAAAAATTCGGATAGCATTGGCTGTGTCATGAGGTACTATAGTGGATTGTCATCAAGTTCACCTTATGAGAAAGTATATAGGCAGCTTCTGAGAGGCAAAGATCAAAGCTAGGCAATATTTCTCAATAGGTGGATAGTTCTCTTCAGCAGAAATCAGATGACGGATGAGGTAGTAGAGAGCATTCTCCTTCCTTCATCATTGGCTTGATCCAACAATTTGCCAAGAGAGTCATCCAATGCAGCAGTGTAGAGAATGAGTGGCCTGCCCGAGATAGGGGCTGCTAGAACTGGCGGCTTCACCAAATACTGCTTGATATCTTTGAAGGAATGCTAACACTTATCATCCCACTTGAACTTGGCATCCTTTTTGACAAGTGCTGGGAATGTCTTACATCTCCCCGATAGGTTGGAGATAAAGCATCTTAGATACGTTAGCCATCCTTGGAAGGATCTGAGTTGAGTTAAACTCTTAGGAGGTGGCATTTCCAAGATAGCTTTGATCTTTTTTGGATCTATTTCTATTGCCTGATGTCGGACAACAAACCCAAGGAATTTCCCCAAGCTACTCTGAATGCACACTTTAGGGGATTCATTTTGAGGTTATATTTTCACCACACCGTTCGAAAACTACTCTCAAGTCAAAGAGATGGCCTTCCTTTTCTCTACTCTTAACTACTAGATCATCAATAGCACTCAACATGATGAATGAGTTCATTGAAGATCTTAGTCATGGCCCATTGGTATGTAGCACTAGCATTTTTTCAAAAGGCATAACCCTATAAAAGATTCGAGGTTGGAGTATTTCTTTCATCTTCAGGAGACATCTTGATTTGGTTGTAGCAAGATGACTCATCCATGAAAGAGAAGACTGCATGAGATGAGGCGATGTCCACCACTAGTTCTGGTATAGGAAGAGGAAACTCATCTTTAGGACATGCCTTGTTTAAGACCCTAAATTGACACATATGTGAATTTGGCCATTCTTCTTTTTAACTGGAATGACATAGCTAGGTAGGATATTTTTCTTCCCACGATGAAACCAAAGATCAATCAATTTCTTGACTTTGAAATGATGTTGTTCAATTTCTAATTGCATGCATCTAGGAGCTTGCTTAATAGGGATAGCTTTAGGGTCTATTACTAGCTGGACACTGTCGAGATAATCGGGCATCTCTTCATAACTCCATGCTGCAGTCTTTAAACTCGATCAATAGCCTAACTAAGTCATTGGTTTCTTCTTCATTCGTAATGAGCGTGTACATAGCATGGATTTTCTTCTATCCAAAGGTTGATCTCTTTAAGCTTGTTAATTATTAAATGGATCTCCTCTTCAAATTCTGGTGGTGCATCTTTGATTTGGAGATCATCTGGATCATTTGGATCATTTGAGATTTCTAAACACACATTCTCATAAGAGTTGGTGTTGTGTGAAAAGAACATATCAGACTCCAAATGATTGGTAAAAAAGCGAGTCATCATCATCTAGACCCATGCATCAATCCTCAGTCGCTCGATTGTGCTTCCCCGTATATTGTTCCATAGCTTTTCAAAGTACTCTAACTTGTGCCTAGACCATGTATGGGGAACTAAACCTTTCAGATAAGATTATGAACACAAGGTGAGTAAAAGTCAAATGGTAATTCCATTAATTCTTTAAATGTATCCTCAAGTTTTACATCAACTTCAGGATTTAAGGATGATGATCCTAAAAAGAATCTCTTCGGCTTCATATCACTGGAAGACTTAGCGGCTTCATTAACTACTAAACCTTTAACTTTTTTGGGTGAAAGTGGGGTTAGAGCTAAGGTTCCCAACTACTGCATGATAGTTTTACATACATCTAATTCGCATACTTTGCTTTTTCTAGAGGCCCGATCTTCATCGCTGTCTAGATCGAAAGTCACCTCCAATGGAACTCGCTGAGAGGGGTTGGTTGGTATACTAATCACATTAGACTCATCCTCCAAGCTAGATTCCAAGTCTATGTGAATAGTATGGGTACTCATATGGACTGGAACTTGGCCTCTGTTGGCTGATGGCCAACCATGGGGTCTTCTACCTCTGGAATTGCCTTTGTTTCTACCTTTGTCTCTGCCAGTTTGAGGTTGAGTCATCCTGCGCACATGTCCATATGATGGAATAAACTATGGGTGGAATGTAATATGTGGATCTATTTCTTCTTCAATTCCCCTTTCTTGTTCACTTGGATTTTTATTTTTTTTTTCTTTTGCCTTTTCTTTTTCTTTATTTTATCTCTCTTCTGAATTTGAGTTTTTTCCAAGTTCATGAGAAAGGGTGTTTTGAGGAAGATAGTAGGCCGCATCCTCATAAATCTTAATCTCACTAACTAAAAATGACTTTTCATCTCCACTAACATAGTATTCAATCCCATTCTTTCTAAACTTGATGCACTAATGGAGGGAGGATAGAATTATCTTGTTCTGATATATCCAAGGCCTATCGAGCGAAGCAATGAATGAAGTATTCAAATCAATGATGTAAAACTTGGCTTCAGTCTTCCAGTCACCTATCTCCAAAGGTAACACTGTGGAACCTAAAGCCCGCTCGCCTTGTTCATTGAATCCTCTCAACATCATCCGATCTCCTTGGAGTGTGGAGATGTTGATCTTCAAACAGGCAAGGATTTTTAGACTCATAATGTTCATCGATGCATATGGATCGATGACTGTCAAGGAGAGGAGACAATTATGCTCCAATTCCCCCAGAAGAAGGTCTTCATCTATGACGGTGATCTCCTGGGCTTCTTTTGCATAATGTGCCTCCTCACCTATAGCGATCAGCTGAGCTAAGCATATCTCAAGATCAAGAAGAACCTTGATTAATAATTCCCTCATCTCTTTGGATAAAATAAGGGCATCATATATGCTTAGCTTAGATAGCAACTTTCTTAGATGAGAGAGGACATTGTAGTCCACCTTGGGCTGATCCTCCACAAGCATATCCAAGGGTGGAGCATCCTGTGGAGGGGATTGATCCTCATACCAATGACTTGTTTCCTCATCTTGAGGTGCTGCCCTAGGAGGTAGAACCTGCCACTACGGAGGTTGACTTGGTGATCTCTTATGTGGTAATGGAAGGTTCTACTTGCACATCAGGCTCACCTACATCTTCTCCTATGGGACCCTCAAAATTGAATGATTCCAAGTCTATCTCAAGAGGTGAACCCATAGTATTCAGAGTAGGAAAGTCCAACTCTAAATCAGAAAGAGGAAGATTGGAATTATTATAGTTATTTTTACTTGAAGAGTTATCATTAAGAATAGAAGTGGACAACCCATCAGAAGTGACACAAATGTAATTCAAGCTAGCTTTATTCTTCAATTTCTTGGATTTGATAGGTGGTACAAAGTAGAAACCAAGTAAAGTAAATGGGGTAAGAGATTTGATGCCCTTATCCTCCGATACAAGAGTTCTACTAGTATAAGAAGAAGAACTAGCTGAAGTAGAGGAAGTCATCGATGTGGTAGCAACGACTAGACTGGACTTGGTTGGATGCGCCATGGGCTATCTCAGTCGCATGCTTGCTATACGAACTCCCTTTCCCCGAAGTTTGGCAACTTGTAAACCTTCCTTGATGTTGGAAGTTTGAGCTAACTCAGGCAGCTGCAAGAAAAGTTTCTTGATCTTCTAAATGACCTTTTTAGAAGTTTTGGATAAAGAGATATCCCAACCTTCTTTGGTTTTAGAAGGATCACAAGTATCCCCAAGGATTATCCTAATGGAAATGGATGGTTATTCCACAAGGTATTCCTACGGGATAACTACAGCACTGGTCTTGAAGCTATGTTCAAGCCAGTCCTTCAATGTGAAGCAATCCTCCAAAACATGACTTAGCATATAATGGTAGGGGAAAAAGTTAGGATCATGGCTTTAGCCCACTTCCTCCAGTTTCCTAGGCTTGAGTAGCTGAAAATCAGGCTTATTTAAGAGATTCTTAAAGATCTTCCTAATTACCTCCCTCTTAAATGAATAAAGTTTGTTGAGCTTACCTAAAAGAGTAGGTGGACCATAGCTACCTGGCATTGGGTATGTGTGATGCTGCTACTGATGGTATGGATGAGGAGGAGGTGGTGCTAGCCGTGGAGGCTACTGTGGAGGCCGGTAGGGCTTCCTCGGTGATGGTAAAAGAGGTGGAAGCAAAGGCTAGTGAGGTCCTGGTCTCTCAGACAGCTCTCTAGCTGGTTGCATCCCCTTATCTACCACTGTCACTATTCCTGGCTTCTTCTTAGACCTTTTGTAGCTTTGTTTTAGGCAACTGGTCTTGAAAAGGCAACTGGTCTTGAAAAGGCAACTGTTTGGCCTGTCCTTGCATACTAGCTTCCTTGTTGATTAACTTCTCAAATGTTTTGATAGTGAAGCCCTTAAGCATGAAGGTGACCAAGCCATGAATATTCTTTAGAAGAATCTCAATGTCATGCTACTCAGACAACTGCAGCTCGCATTTCATACTCAGGTTACACCATCTGAGAATATAGTCAATAAGGGACTCACCTGGGTGTTGTTGTGCTACAATGAGATCACCAACAATAACCCTTTGCTAAGCTCCAACAAACCTCTTGATAAAGAGTTGCTCCAACTCAACAAATGTCTTTACTAAGCCATTGGAAAGTTCAACATACCAATCGAAAGCTATCATTGCTAGGCTACTAATGAAGAGGCAGAATAGCAAAGCATCACTGTCACTAGCATTGCAATAATTGGCCTTGAAGTGTGCAATATGCTACCTCGGGTACTACCATCAAAACTCTTGAAGGAAGGAGGCACGAAACCCTTGGGATATTGGATTGCATCGAATACCTCCCTGTAGGGTCTACCTTTTGGAACTGATCATCCTCCTCAGGATTGAGCCAATGCTTCCTTCACCTATTGCTCAACCATAGATCTCATATCTTTCTCTTGTATGGAGGTACTTTCTACTACCTTCCTATACATGCTAGTGCTACCTTGCTCGATGGAGGTAAGGTCTTGGTTGGGTCCAAGACATGCACTAACTCGCGACTAATCTCAATTGTAGTAGGATGAACTAGGGCTTATCAAGTACTGAGCTACAAAGTCCTCGCTACCTCACCATCCTATCTATTTTATTCATCTTCGCTTTAATTGATATCGAGGTGTTGTGATGTGTCTCCTACTCAACCTCATCACCTTCCATAGCCTGCTGCTCTCTGAGGAGGGATCCCCTGGTATCTACCATGCAAACCTTGATTGAGCCTCCCAACAAATCATCTTCATTGGGATCAAAGCTGATTTTCTCCTCATCAGACCACTCATACCCAAAAATTTCCTACTTTTCTACAAGATAATGTGCCACTATGTCCTCAAGAGAACGATCAATCTGAATGGGCACAAATAATTATGGCTGATCGGTGTGATCACTCTCATGTATTGAGAGGCACTGGGCCTCCCCTACTGCTGGAGAATCAATCCTACGAGAATTGTACTCACTAGAAGAGGCACACTCCGTCACTAACTCGAATGTGACACTCTAGGAGGTTCTACTATCATCGCAACTTGGCTATCATCTCCCCTCTACAAATGCCACCATCTCATGTCCTGTTGAACTTGGTGTTGGTGAAGGGATGACCACTATGCTTTGGTCGCCATTCTCACTACAAGCGTAAGGTTGAGCGAGAAGAGCTCACCTCGCCACGAGGTGTAGATGGAATAAGATCCCTCTCCGTAGCCTGATCCCCAACGGGGTACGCTTCTCCCTGGATATGGCCTTCGTGGCCTTCAACGAAATAAGAGATGCTGCAACATGAATAGGTGATGGTAGACAGGGGGTAGAGTAGTGTGGTGGAGACACCACCAACTTTCTCAAGACAGAGACCCTCTTCCTATGATGGGTCGTCCCTGTAAACAAAATACTTTTTTTATGATTGTCACGGGTAGCGCACCGATCGGGAAATCAATGAGTGAGGCCACTATCGCCACCAAACCTTTCCTCTCGTGATATGTATCAGTGGCCTCTCTGCCCTCCTATCATAGGTGTTTTCCCACACTATGGGAAATGATAGATCTCAAATTGAATTGAGCTCTGACTGAATGTCCAGAAAGCGCCAACCCATAGAACCATGAGGTCCACCTCCTCAACACTGGCTGTTGAACCACTGTGGAGGTGAAGTACGGATCCTCCTAGCATCCTCTCTATCAGATCCAGAGAGAGGATAAAATGGGTTCATTGTAACCAGTGGGGTGATCAGAGTGGGTACCTCCTCCATAATTGACCATGTAGCGGCCTCCATCTCTTTGGCAATACAGGAATGATACTGCTTAATCATGCAATTTTTTTCTCCTCTGTATCCTGGTAGGGTGAGTGGAGTAAGAACTAGACCCAACCTCAAAGGCTGGGTAGGCAATCTCTGGGATCAGAAGAGCCTTACCCTTAGAAGGTGCTAATGAGTGGGTGCTAGCCCTTATTGGGATAGCATGGAAAACCACGGGGTATGTAGGCACTATCACTATCATTAGCACTACTAGAATTGATGGACTACGCTTCCCTTTAATGAGGGATGTCAATGGTAAATTGATCTCAATGATCACCACCATTACCTGCCAATAATTGTGAGGGGAGTGCCCTCACAGGTGATCCTCACCCCCCTCGAAACCTCTACCGAAATGGATGAGATGGGTGTGATCAACTCAGGGGAGATTGGCCTAATCCAAGGCCAAGTCCATGTCATAGGGGCAACTGAGAAAACTTCTATGAAACTGCCATTTATAGTCAACTAAAATTAAGAACCGAACGTAGAAATCGAGATGATAAGAATGTTGGAAACAAGCTTGATCGATTTCTATTTTGTTGAATTTGAATTTAAAATTTGAACCCACATTCAACATCTTGGAAGTGTTAAGTTCAAATGGATTTAGAAGATTTAGAAATTTGATTGGAAAGAGGAATTTTGAATATGAATCCAACTTCAACAAATTTGGGTATGTTGAAAAATGGATTCAAATATTTTAGAAAGAATAGGTTCATGTTTGAAATTAGATTTTGATTTGCGGACCCTTTTCTTTAACAAATTTGGGTATGTTAAAGTAAGGGTCAATTGGTTTTGTTTTTTTTATTTGGTATTTTGGAATTCACTCACTTAGCAAATTTGGGTATGCTAACTGAGGTGTTTGAAAATAATTGTTTCTTATTTCTTTATTTTTTTATCTTGTGAATTCTTATTGATTTTGAAAATTGGAATTCTCACTTAGCAAATTTAGGTATGCTAAGTGAAGAAACCAAGTGTGTTTTATTTTTGAAAGATTTTTTTTTGAAAATAGGATTCTTAGCAAATTTGAGTATGCTAAGAAAATAAAGTGTTTCATTTTTTGATATTTTGATTTTGAAAAATAGGTCTTATCCTAGAAAATTCTAATGTGTTTCTTTTTGGTTTTGACTTGTTTTTTTTTTTTTTTTTTGAAAAGTAGGATCCTTGGCAAATTCATGTATGCTAAGGGAATCCTAATGTGTTTCTTTTTGGTTTTTTTTTTTGTTTTATTGTTTGATTTGATTGAAAGTGGTGACTTCACTTTAGCAAATATGGTATGCTAAAAGAATGAAGGTGCACTTAATTTTGTGAAATAGAAATTTCATTTAGCAAATTTGAGTATGAAAAATGAAATTCCAAGATATGTGTTTAAAATTTTTATATTTTAATTTAAAATGGGGTTTCACAAATTTGCATGCTAAAGAGTGAAGTTCCAAAGAGCATTTGGAAATTTTGAAGGAATTTCATTTAGCAAATTTGAGTATGCTAAATGAATTAAAAGGTGTTTCAAATTTTGTTTTGGATTTGAAAAGGGAGACTTCATTTTAGCAAATGGGGTATGCAAAATTGAAGTTCCAAATATGTTTTGAAAATTTTTGTGGGATGAATATTTTACTTAGCAAATTTGAGTATGCTAAATGAAATTTTCAAAGTGTATTTCAAATTTTATTTTGAAAGGAAAACTTCATTTATCAAATGGGATATGCTAATGAAGTTTCAAATGTATTTTGAAAATTTTGTTTTTTTTTTGAAATTTGGAGACTTCTTAGTAAATTTGGGTAAATGAAGTCAAATGTTTTTGATTTTGAAAATATGATTTAAAGTTTTGATTTTGAAAAGAAGATCCTAACAAATTTGGGTATGTAGAATGAAAGTCAATCTATTTTGCAATGAAAATTTTTCTTTGTTTGTGATTATTGTTTTTGAAAGAGGGAATTCAACTTAATCATATATGGAATATGTTTAAGTGGATTTCCAAATGATGTTATTTTTTTTTGAATGAAATTTTCATTCAATAAATTTGGGTATATTGAATGGAGATGTTCATATGTGCTTTTGAAAATATGAAATCCCAATAACACATGTGGAATGTATTAGGTGGAAGTTCAAAGTTATGATTTTGCTTGAAGAGGTAATATCCATTCAATACATTTGGGTGTATTGAATGGAAAGGTCTATCTTCAAATTTTATGCTTTTGAAAATATGATTGTTGGAATTTTATTTTTGTAAAGATGATCTTCACATATAACAATCATAAAGATTGTTAGATGAAGATGATTTAGGAACATTTTGTGCAAAATATTTTATTAAGTGCATTTTGAAAGAGTGCTTTTTGAGAAGCATGATTTTTGATAAGGATTTATTTTATCTTTATTATTTTAGAATGAACCTTTTCTTATCATAGAAATGATAAGGAGGAAGTCTTTAAATGTTTTCTTTTATTTAGATCTTTTATTTTACCCATTGGAGAATCAACGGGGTTTTAAGACCAACACTAAGGTCCTTGATTTAAATTTTTATAGTTCTTTATATTGCCTTCATCTATCCCTCCCTTGGAAAAGAGGATGAAAAAAATAGAAATATATAAAAAATATACTTTTGACACCATGTAGATCTAGATGTTCTTATTGAGGGTGATCTGAACATTGAGGAGAGGTGTACTATCTCGAAAGATAGAAGTCACCACCCTACAATGGACCTAATCACCTCAATAAAGGACTCCTAAGGATAATGGGTCTATATGTACCAAAGATTCTTCCCCTACTTTACATGGAAAAGTAAAAGGGTTTATTTTAAATCGTTCGTTAAGTTCTACAGGGGCAAGCCCCATAGTTAATTACATCATAAGAATGAGATCCCTTAGAATACTCGATTAAGATAAATGATCATTATCTTCAAAGATTTCAATAAAAGGACTATCAATCAATTAGTTTATTTAAGATCAAATGGGATTGATCAAAGAGAGAGTTATTATCAAGCCAAAGGAAGATAAGTAGGAGATGCTGATTCTAGAAACCTAGCAGCATCTCAAACTATCCTATGATTGGGCTTTATATTTTGAAATTGAATTATTTGATTGAGTTGAATTTTTTATTAGAAATTTAGGGCTTATGATTCCACAACACAAGATTATGGAAATGCCTATGAGGTGAGGATTTATGCTTATGGCCCATGAAAGTGAGAAGCAACCTCAAACCTAAATCTAGGGAGCTTTGGCGAAGGATAAAAAGCATGACCTAAATCTAAGGTGAAAATGGGTATTTGGTTTGCCTCCACAAGAGAGAAAACCACCATTGCTTGGACTTACAACCGCTGGGGCCGCCAACTAACTCCCACAGTTTTAAATTCATGTAGGCAAGTCATATGCTTTATGCAAGATAGCTAGGTTGTTATTTATTTAGAAAGAGACTAAGCCCTTAAACTCACTCCTTAAAGAGACTAGATTATGTAAGGGTATGCTTCAAATGACTAAATCTAATGCAATCAAATTTTATTTTATTTTCATTTTTGGATAATCATTTTGACTCGCTATAGGATTCATATGCCTAATGCATGAGTAAAGATTATTGGCCAAAATCAATGAGAAGGGAGGAGGTGTGTTTCCACCATGGCTCTCAAAGGTCAAGCCAAGTTTCCGCAAAGGTGGAAGCCCTCAATCAAGAGTGAAATAATATGCATTTGTGCATGATGTTATAAAAGAAATACTCATCCATAAGGGGTTGCTAATTCTTTTATCTTGATTTTAGCCTAAGCTTTAGGTGAGGTTATGAGTTCTTTATTTTAATTTTGAATTGTTTGGTTTTATTTTTCCCTAAGAGCCTAATCCACATCCAGACATACATCAAAGCAAGGAAGAAACTAGAAAAGATGTCATCTTAATGCACAAGCTAAACAAATCATCAATCAATTTATAAAGCTAATCAAAAGAATAAGAGGCCATTTGTGGTCGCACCACCACACAAACCCAAAATAAATTGGGTAGGCTCTACCCTTATACAACCCGATTACAAATGAATTAAATACAATTAAGCAAGAAATTCATGTTATGGGGTCTTCAAGCTTCATTTCTTCATTCTTCTTTTCTTCTTTCTTCTTCTTCTTTCTTCTTGGTTCCTTTGATGGTTGAAGGTGGATGTTCTAAAGGTTCACATGGTGCATAAGATAATCTTATGACCAATGCTCATCCTAATCCCCATAACAATCATTCCAAAATCTAATTGCAAAATTACATGAAAAGGAAAAGTAAATCTAGCTAACACCTACAAAATAAGATTAGCTAAACAAACCACACAAAATCCCAAGCATGTATATTGGACTTAACACCCCACACATGGGTGACTAAGTCCTCCTGCCTATTGGATTATGCTTAGGGTATAAGAACCTACACAGCAAAAGCATTTATATTTTTATTTATTATATTCTTAAGCACAATCCCAGAAGATAATGATTAGACTAAATCCCTACCATTCATTCTACGCACATACATCCTAACATCCCAAATAGAAGTGGTGAATTAGGCATCAAAGCTCTTGAGGTTTAAAGGTATGCAGCTATGTTTAAGTTAGAATTTTTAAGTATGGAGATGTTCAACTTAGAGGAGGTTTCATTTAAGTGGTTTAGTTATTTTGGGTTGATTTTATGTTTTGATTTGGTTTCAAGTGAATCCTACAATTAATTACTAAGTTAAAGAGAGGGAAAAGAGAGAACTTCTCTTTCCTTCCTTATCCTAAGTAATTTCTAAAGTGGATTCATGTTTTAGTTTTGTTTAATCAATATTTTATTATGTTTTCTAATTAATCCTAAGTTTAAATGAACTCTAAAAAAACATATTCAAAATGAGAGGCATTTTAAGATTAAGTGAACTAAATTCACAAAACACACATCACTTCATTTCCTTCCCAACATGTATAACATGCATATGGATGAATCCTAAGCATATATATACAAATGAAAATGTTTAGCACACCTTATAATGAATGCTAAGTAGTTTACTTAAGGAAATTTTGAATGCTTATGATGCATGATTTTCATTAAGTAGAAAAAAAGTTTCTTATCCAATTTTCACATGCACACATGAATGTATGAAAGGCATAAGTGAGTACAACACCATTATTAACTAGGGGTGTAAGGTATAAGACCAACTTAGGGCTACTTAAAGCCTCATAACCCTTGGGTTGTCCGACTAATATACCACTTTCCTTAAATACAAGCATATGTACAAAAGAAATGAATGAAAAGAAAGATGCAAAAGTTTATGTTGGTTGATTTATTTTGTTTATGTAATTTATATGTACAAATGTAGATATCCTTCTTAAGTAATAGCATAGGAATGATATAGAGATGGAATTAAAAGTGTTAGTTCTTTTCAAATGAACTAAACACTTTTACCAAATCTATTCAAAAACTACCAAAAAGAGGGAGAAGGAAAACTACACTAAGCATTCTTATATTTTACTCATATACAAGCTCATAAATAAAATATAAGTAACACACTTTTAGTTTTGATAATTGATTCATATATTTTTAAAAATAATAATTTGAATTTAATAGTGATAATAGCCACTCATATTCTTACTTTAGCCAAAACATGCAATTTGACATAAAGAAACATTTTCATTTTGATTTTGAAAAGCATGAATGCATGAAATCATATGACACACATTTAGCATGTTGGAAAGAACTAAAATGAAAGCATGTAAACACATTCACCTAATTAATTCCTAAAGACAATCTTATGAAATAAGAAAGCTTAAAGCAAATCAAAGTTTGTTTTAATGTGATTTTGTTTGATTTTTTGAGTTTGATTTAATTTGAAATGTAAGGTGAGTTTGTTGTTCTAACCCATTCCCATGTGTTTGATTTTTTGTTCAATTTTTAGATTAGATTCATTTTATATTTTGATTAGGTTAAGGTATGAATTAAGCATGTTAATTACCCCTTACCTGCACCACCTTAGCATAGTTAATCAAATAATTATGAGCCAATGAGATGACATAAAACCATACAAGGAATTTAAATTATCAATGCACCTATGAGGAAAATGGCCTAATGAAATTTGGCTCATGATTAATGATTAATTAAGCTAAGGAGTTTAACTTAAGTAATTTCAAAACACCCCTCACACATATGAGTTGAATTTTGATTTCCTTAATTGAACTTAGGCTCTTGGACACTTAAGCATCTACCCAAGAAGAATTAATTCAGTTCTGGAAAGTTTTCAAATTTTATGAAATTAATTAAGAGGATAATTAGTGAATTAACCTTTAATTAAGATAAGATTAAGAAAAGGGGTTTAGGAATATCTTAAGAAAGTATCCCAAAATTATTCCCTAAACCTCATTCACTTAATCAAAACTTAATTGACTCAATCAGGGTTAAACCACTATACCCCTTAATTGCTTAATTACATTAAGGAGTATTAAGGAATGAACTAGCAATTCCCTAATTAAGCCACCAATAAATCCCAAGAAAATTAGGGAGGTAGAAGTCATCCCTAATTACACCCAAGAAATTTGGGATTATTAGTGGATAATTAGAGAGTAATTAGCAAATTATAATTCAAAAAAATTCAAAGAAAAGAACTATTTAAATATTAATTTATATATTTAATTTTTTTTTTTCTATGTTGAGATATGAATTTTAGAAGTCTAGGCGATTAATTAAGAATTAAAAAATCCCTAATCATATTATTAATTATGCTTGCACCACATATGTCACTGACATGGCATGCGCTTTACACGCATCACTGGATGTATTTAACCATCATCATCAGTAGCGTCATGTGACACTACGCGCCCTCTCTCGATCAAGGATCGGATCAGATTAAAGTACGGATTAGAGGAAAAATATATATGTTTTAATCTCCCATCCATCCAAAATGGATGGATGGCCAGATCATCCCTATAATTTCTCGAAAATGATCCATCCATCTTGAAGATGATCGAAGCTCGATTGAGCTCTTGAACTAAATTTCCCACACCTTTATCATGCATCCTAAATCACATCTAATGGCCAAATTCCTATACCGTGAAAATTTCTTTCACAAAACTCCAAACCATATTGAATTTAAGCTCGAAAAATGGCTAACCTTACCAGAGGTGATCACTAGCACTCGATTCCCTTGGAGAAGCTTTGTCTAGTTGAGACGATGCTTTGTTGAAAGTTTGAGCTCTTGAAATTGAGTGGATTCTACGGACCAACTCTTGCCTTGAGCTTGGCTTGATCAGGGCACCCTCCTGCCTTTGAGCTTGGGAAAGAGGTGAATTGACTTAATCCCGAGTGCTTGCAAAAGGAATTGGAGAGGTTGAGTGTGAGTATATTGGAATTTCAATGATCTTTTTCAATTGATGAAAATCAAGAAATGAAGATTTCAAATCCTCTCTAGGAAGCAACACTCAAAAGCTCCTGAAGTTCTTCCTTCAATCGACAAAGGAAATGAATTCAAATGAATTAGGGGAGTATATCTCCCTTGGCAATCATGGCCAGCTTCCCATTTTTTTTGATCAATTTCCACAAGGAGTGGGTTGTTAGGCTATTAGATGTCCTTGAGTTGGTTTTGGCTAGGAGTGGAATGGTGAACTCCCATGTGCTTAAATTGAGTGGAGAAGGTTTCCATGTGGCCATTTCATGCACATGGTTGGCCATTGGTTTGTTTGAGACCCAAAACCCATTGGGTGCACACACCTCCTAGTGTTCACTTGATCCACTAGGGTGTCAAGTGGTATGAAGAGGATTTGACCAAATTCTAAGTGGAATTGGCCAAAATTTACCCTATGGCCTAGGGGTAAAATGGTCATTTGACCTTGATTTTAATTTGGGTATGTTTGTATGATGAGAAAATAGGTTTGGCCAAGTTTCATTGAATTTGGAGTTGGTTTGATGTGATTTGGCTCATGTTGACCCATTTAGGTCAAAATGGGTCAAGTTGACCAAGTGGTCAAATTGGGTCAAACCAAATCAAGTTCATATGACCATTTGAAATGTTTTGGTGGCTTTGGTTTGATTCAATTTGGTTTAGGTTTGAATTTGGTTCATATGACTTCATTTAGGTCAAATGGGTCAAGTTGACCAATTTGACCCATTTGACCAATTTGAGCTAGGTCATGGGTAGGTTTCGGTTTGGTTAGTCATATGAAGTAGATTGGTATCTTTGTTTCCAATCAATTTTGGTTTAAGTTTGAATTTGGCTCAATATGACCCTTTAGGTCAAGTTGGGTTCAAGGTCAATTGGCCTAGGTTAGGTCTAGTTGGCCAATTGAGGCTTTGGTCAAGTTCAACAAGTGATTTAGAATGAACTTGACCCATTGGTTTCAATCAATTTGGCTTAGATCAAGTTTTGACACATTTTGACTTTTAGGTCAAGTTGGGTCAACTTGGGTCAAGTGGCCAATTGGGCTAGGCTAGGCTCAAATGTTGACTTGGTCAAGTTCAAACATTGATCATGAATGAACTTAGATCATTGGTTTCAATCAATTTGGCCTATGATGGATTTTGGCTATGTTGGGTTTCATTTTGGCTAAGTGTTGACTTGGTCAACCCTTAGGTTTGACTTGGTTTGACCCAATTTGAGTGATTGATCATCTCATGATGATTGTTGATCATGATGAGAGGCTTAGGCAAGTTTGATTCAATCCAATTTGGTTAGGATTAGAATTTGGCTCATAAGGGTACTTTAGGTCACTTTGGGTCAAGTGAGCCTAAGTGGGTCAAATGGCTTGGTCAAAGCTTGATTTGAGTTTGATTGAACTTACATATGGACTTATGATTGAAATATAAATCCATTTGCAAGTGGTTTGAAGTCAAATGGTTTTGATTCATTTGACAATTTCAAGTTCAAAGGGTGAACATGAAATGGATTTTGGCTTGATTTTTGAATTGAGTTTTGGTTAAGTGATTGAAGTTTGTATTTATATTTGGATTCATGATTGAAGGATTGATTGAATCATGAAGGAAAATCAAGAGTTTGGCTTGATTTGAAGTTGATTTGGCTAAGTTCAAGAATTTGACTTGAAAGGCTTAGGTTGGATTTTGATTGAATTTGAACTTGAATTTTGGAGTTTGTTTCTGCTGTTTGAATGTATATTTCATTTATATATGTGAATATAAATGAGAATATAAATGGGTCATGAAAATTTCATGAGTTTGAAGTGATTTGAACATGATCTAGCTAAGTCCTTAAGAGAAAATCAAGGTGACTTAGAAAGATTTGTGAATTGATTTGAATTTTGGATTTAGTTTGATTGATTTGAATTTATATTTCATTTATATATGTGAATATAAATGAGAATATAAATGAGTTGTGAGAAAATTTTATGAATTTGAATTGATTTGAAGATGATTTTTAGGCTAAGTCCTTGGGAGGGAAATTAAGGACTTAGGAAATATTTGGAATTTGGATTTTCAATCATAGGTTTCAATCTTATGGCATTGATTTGAGTTTGAAGAAAATCAATTAGGCTAAAAATTTATTTGGGTTTCATGTTGATTTGATTTAGAGTTTGACTTGAAGGAAGGAAGTAAGGAAAGTGGTTCAAGGTATAGGGTAGGCAGATTTTCCTAACACCCCTAAGGCATGACCTACGCCTATGGTTAACTCTTTTAAGTCTCTAGGGTTAGGTTGAGTTTTCACCTAATCACCAGATGTGTCTTAATACTAAGGATCTCTTAAAGTTTAAGAGGAGTCCTATTTCTAAGATGGAGGGGTTGAGAACTCATTCTAAACTTGAGGTCAACACTCCCCTAAGTTCATGATCGGTTCATCGGGGAGATCATCACTAAGCGGAGAATCAGCAAGAAGTGGGTGTGCTGTTAAGAAATCTGCTAGTGCTTGTCCTTTCACCGCACAGAGAGATATGAATATGATATCAAACTGTGAGAGAATCATGGACCAACGTGCCAAATGTCCGGATAGCGTTGGCCTTGTCATGAGACACTACAGTGGATTGGTTCGGAAATCAAGTTCACCTTATGAGAAAGCATATAGTGTTGTAGCTTTTGAGATTCAAAGATCAAAGCTAGGCAATGTTTCTCAATAGGTGGGTAGTTCTCTTCAGTAGGAATCAAATGATGGCTGAGGTAATAGAGAGCACTCTCCTTCCCTTCATCGTTGGCTTGGGGCAATAGAGCATCGAGAGAGTCGTCCAATGCAGTAGTGTAGAGAATGGGTGGCCTGCCATGGATAGGGGCTACTAGAACTGGTGGCTTCACAAAATACTAATTTATATCTTCAAAGGCATGCTTGCACTTGTCATCCCACTTGAACTTGGCATTCTTTTTGACAAGTGTTGAGACTGGCTTGCTTCTTACCGATAGGTTAGAGTTGAAGCATCTTAGATACTCCAACCATCCTGGGAAAGATCTAAGTTGAGACAAACTCTTAGAAGGTGGCATTTCTAAGATAACTTTGATCTTTTCTGGATCAATTTCTATTCCCTGGTGTCGGACAACAAACACAAGGAATTTCTCTGAAGCTACTCCAAATGCACACTTCAGGGGATTCATTTTGAGGTTATATTATCTTAACCGTTCAAAAACTACTCTCAAGTCAAAGAGATGGTCTTCCTATTCTGGATCATCAACGAAGCACTCAACCCTCTGGGTCATCATAATTTGGTTGTGATGACCCATCCATGAGAAAACTACATGAGATGAGGCATGTCCACCATTAATTCTGCATAGGAAGAGGAAACTCATCCTTAGGACATGCCTTATTTAAGTCAAATCCATGCATATGCAAATTTGGTCATTCTTCTTCTCATGACGGCACTACCAACCTAGGTATTTTTCTTCTCCGATGAAACGCATCACTTCTTGACTTTAGAAATGACTTATTGTTCAATTTCTAATTATATGTGTCTAGGAGCTTACTTGATAGGGTTAGCGCTAGGATCTATTGCTAGTTCATGGATTGCTATGTCAGGAGATAATTCAGGCATTTCTTCATAACTCCATGCAAAGTAGTCTTTAAACTTAATCAATAGCCTAACTAAGTCATTATTTTCTTCTTCATTCAAAGAACAACCCATGTATGTCGAGGGATTTTCCCCCAGGTTGATTTCTTTAAGCTTGTAATTATTGAATGGATATCCTCTTCAAATTTTGGCAGTGCATCTTTGATTTAGAGATCATCTGGGTCATCCAAAGTTTCTAAACATACATCATCATAAGAGTTGGTTTGGTGTGAAATAAACCTATCGATCGTGATAAGATAACTAAGCAATAATCATCATCGACGACCCAATCGCATCAATAGTCCCATCTTGTGCTTCCCCCTTTATGTTGCTCCATAGCTTTTGAAATACTCAAAGGCTTAGACATGGGAATCAAACCCTTCTTTGCAAGATTAAGAACACAAGTACCAATCAAAAGATAATTCCATTAATTCTTTATATGAATTATCCTCAAGTTCTATCAACTTAGGACTTGAGGAAGATGATCCCAAAAGAATCTCTTTGGCTTCATACCTGGAAGACTTAGGGCTTTCTTAACTACTAAACCTTCAACTTTTGAGATGAAAGTGAGAGCTAAAGTTAAGTTCCCCATTGGATCACATGCATTTGATTTGAATACTTTGCTTTGTCTAGAGGCCTGGTCTTTATCATTGTCTCGCTTGAGTGTCACCTCCAATGAAACCCGCTGAGAGGGGTCGGCTGGTATACTAATCACATTAGACTCATCCTCTGAGTTAGATTCCAAGTCTATGTGAATAGTAGGGACACTCCTATGAACTGGAACATAACCTCATGTTGGCTGATGGCCAACCAGGGGGTCTTCCACCTCTAGAACTACCTCTATTTCTGCCTCTGCCTCTGCCTAGTGGAGGTCGAGTCATCCTACCCACATGTCCATATGATGGAATGAACTGCGTGTGGAATGTGATATGCTGCTCCACTTCTTCTTCAATTCCCTTTTCCTATTCACTTGGACTTTCATTTATCTTTTCTTTTTCTTTTGCCTTTTCTTTTTCTTCTTTTTCTTTTTCTTTTGAATTTGAATTTTGCCCAAGTTTATGAAAAAAGGTGTTTTGAGAAAGATAGTAGGTCGCATCCTCATATATCTCAACCTTCTAACCGAAAATGGCTTTTCATCACCTTTGACATGGTACTCAATCCCATCCTTCTAGAACTTGATACACTAATGGAGGGAGGATGGAATCATCTTGTCCTGATGTATCCAATGCCTACCAAGCAAAGAGGTGAATGAAGTATTTGAATCAATGATATAAAACTTGGCTTCAGTCTTCCAGTCACATATCTCCAAAGGTAACACTATGAAACCTAAAGCCCTCTCGCCTTGTTCATTGAATCCTCTCAACATCATCCGATCTCTTTGGAGTATGGAGATGTCGATCCTCTAATAGGCAAGGGTCTTTAGACTCATAATATTCACCAATGCACCTAGATCGACGAGAACTCTAGCTAGTCTAAATCTACCCATGTCAACTATAATGTAGAGGGGACGGTTATGCTTCATGTCCCCAAAAGAAGGTCTTCATCTATGAAAGTGATCCCTTGGGCTTCTCTGGAATAATGTGCCTCCTCTCCAATAGTGGTCAGCTGAGCTAAGCATATCTCAAGATCAAGAGAGCCTTGATTAATGATTCCCTTATCTCTTTGGATAAGACAAGGGCATCGTATATGCTTAGCTTAGATGGCAACTTTCTTAGGTGAGAGACGACATTGTAGTCCACCTTGGGCTGATTCTCCACAAGCATATCCAAGAGTGGAGTATCCTATGGAGGGCTTCTCGATCCTCTAAACCAATGACTTTTTTCCCTCTATCTTGAGGTGCTTCCCTAGGAGGTATAACCTTGCCACACAGAGGTTGACTTTGGTGATCTCTTGGGTAATGGAAGATTCTACTAACTCATCAGGCTCACCTATAGCTTCTCCTATGGGACCCTCAGAATCAAATGATTCCAAGTCTATCTCAAGAGGCAAACCCATAGTATTCAAAGAATAAAGATCCAACTCTGAATCAGAAAGATGAAGATCAAAATTGCTATAGTTATTGTTTAAACTTGAAGAGTTATCATTATGAATAGATTTAAACAACCCATCAAAAGTGACATAGATATAATTCAAGCTATCTTTATTCTTCAATTTATTGGATTTGATAGGAGGTACATAGTAGAAATCAAGTAAAGTATGAGGGGTGAGGGATTTGATGCCCTCATCCATCGATACAAGATGTCTACTAGAAGAAGAACTAGTCAAGTAGATACCGATGTAGTAGGCCGCAATGGTGGACCGGAGGTCGGACTATGGTTTACTACTTGGCTATCCCGAGCTGCTTGTAACCTCCCTTTCCCCGAAGTTTTGGCAACTTGTAAAACCTTCCTTGATGTTGGAGGTTTGTCAAGACAAGAAGAAAGTTTCATTTGAGATAATTTTCTTAGAAGTTTTGAATAAGGTGATATCTCAACCTTCTTTGGTTTTGGAAGGATCGCAAGTATCCCCAAGGATCACCCTAATGGAGCTGGATGGTTGTTCCACAAGGTATTCTTTTGGGATAACTATAGCACCGGTCTTGAAGCTATGTTCAAGCCAGTCCTTGAATGTGAAGCAATCTTCCAAAACATGACCTAGCATACGGTGGTAGGGGCAAAAGTTAGGATCATTGCTTTTGCCCACTTCCTCCTCGTTCTAGGTTGGGTAAATCAGCTTCTTTAAGAGATTCTTAAAGATCTTCGATTACCTCCCTCTTAAATGAATAAGGCTTGTTAAGTTTATCCAAAAGAGTAGGTGGACCATAGCTACCCGGAGGTGTATGTACCATTGTTGATGATGGCTAAGGAGAGCAGCCATGGAGGGTGGCTGGGTCACCAATGGTGGTAGAGGAGGTGGAAGTGGTATGGAGCATGAGGTCTCTCAAACTACTATTTCCACTGCTTCTTATCTACTATCATCACTCCCCAAGCTTCTTCTCAAAAGCTTTATGTGTCTTCTGCTTTGTTGATTGGTCTGGAAAAGGCAACTATTTGGCCTCTCCTTGTAAGCTAGCCACCTTGTTGATTAATTTCTCAAAGGTTTTGATGGTGAAACCTTTGAGCATGAAGGCAATCAAGCCATGGATATTCTTAAGTAGAATCTCAATGGTATGTTATTCAAATAGCTATGGTTCAAATTTAATACTCAAATTATGCCATATGAAAATGTAATCAATGAGGTACTCACTAGGGTTTTATTGTGCCACAACGAGATCGCCTATAGTCACCCTTTGCTGAGCTCCAGTAAACCTCTTGATGAAGAGTTGCTAACTCAAGAAAGTTCACCTAACTTGGGAAGTTCAAGATACCAATCAGCTATGCTAAGCTAAAAAGAGATGGAAGAGTAAAGTGTCACTACCACCGATGTTGCAACAACTAGCCCTGAAATGTGCAATGTGCTGCCTCTAGCTCCCACTGCCATCGAAGCTTTTGAAAGAAGGAGGCATGAAACCTTTAGGATATTAGATGGTATTAAATTCCTCTAGTAGGGTCTACCCTTTGGAATTGATGATCCTCCCCGAGCTTAAGCCAATGCTTCTCTCACCTATTGCTCAACCATAGTCTTGATGTCTTTTTCTTGTATGGAGGTACTATCCACTACCTTCTTATACATGCTGGTGCTACCCTGCTCTACTAGAGGTAAAGTCTTGTGGATCCAAGACATGCACCAATGATTGGGGGTGTGTCTTCCTCGCCCCAAGCACCTTCCATAGTTTGTTGCGAACGTAGAAGAGAACCCTGGGTGTCTACCATGTGGACTCCTGTTGAATCCTCTAATAGATCATCCTCATTAGGATCAAAGCTGATCTTCTCATCCTCTGCATCAAACCAAGCATATCCTAAGATTTCCTTCTTATCCACTAGATACTGAGCTACAATGTCATCTAGGGATCTATCTAACTGCACAGGCATAAAAGATCGGGTCTGACCGATAGTAGGGTCACTGTCATGCACAAATAAGCACCTAACCTCTGAAGCTATAATGAGCTGATCTTGTGAGAATTACGCTCACTAGAGGAAAGATACTCCTGACTGCTACTGGATCTAGGAGTGACACTTCTAGGAGGATCTATGATCATAGGAGCGACCGAACTATCTCCTCCTCCCTCAATTGTTGCAATGATCTTTATGTCCTGCTGTGGTGGTGGTGGTGATGGGATGACTACTATGCTTCAAAGTTTCCATTCCTTCCACACCACAACTAGCGAAGGTAGAAAGAGCTCTCACCACATAGTAGGTTGTAAATGGATGGGATCTCTGGCCATACCGATCACCAACGGTTCTCTTCTCCCAATGTGGTCTTCATGGCCTTGGATGGAATAATAGATGCGACATATATGGGAGATGGGAGAAGAGAAGAGTGGTGGTGGAGGCACCACCGACTCTCGGATAGAGCTACTCTCCCATGATGTAGTCCCCATGAGTAAGATATTGTCGATGTGATCACGCGATAGCACGATCTGAAAATCAACAAGTATGAAGGTCACTATTATACCTGGCACTCCCGACTAGTAACATGAACTGATGTGCGAGCTTCTCTAGCCCTCCTACCTGAGTTGCCTACCAATGCTACTGTGGATGACAGATCTCAAATCAAACTGAGCCAGGATCTACCTACTCAACATAGAACTGAACGGAGGCCAGCTTACGACCTCCTCCTCTCACTGATCGGCCCGAACTAAACCGGTGGAGGTGAAAAGAAATCCTCCAACATCCTCTATCACTAGAGAGAGGAAGGTTTGATGTAACCATGGGAAACAATCATGGGTAGGTCCTCTACAACAGACTGGGTAGCTGCCTCTAACTCCTTAGCAATGCAAGTGTGGTACCGCTTTATCATGCAATTCTTGTTTCTTCATTGGGTCCAGAGGCTGGTAGTGAGAGCTAGACCCAACCTCAAAAGTGGGGAGACATGGGATCGTGGGAGCCTTCCCCTGAGGGCTAGTGAGTGGGTGCTAGCCTAAGGCAAACATGGGGAACAACCATGTCTTGGATCACCACTACACTCACTACTATGGGAACCGCTACCTTCCTCTTAGAGGGAATATTTGAGTTAGATGGTATGTCAAGGATGACCGCTTTTGCCCCCACGTGCTACTAACCGTGAGGGGGAGCCCTCACATGTGATCTAGTCCTCAGCCTCGACCAAATGGATGAGGTGGGCATAATCGAGATGAGGCCTGATCTAGGCCAAGTCCATCCCATGAGGAAAAGTGAACACATACACGCCATTGAATCAAATATAAATCGAGAAAAGACTGACTAAACTGAATGTAATGTCAAAATAAACTTGAATTAAATTTTCTTGCTTTATTGAGTTTCAATTTTGAATTTTGAATTTGAACCTATACTCAACATCTTGAAAGTGTTAAATCAGGCTCAAATGAATTTAGAAGAGATTTTGAGACTGATGGGAAAGAGGAATTTTTGAATTTAGAATCCATTTTCAACAAATTTGGGTATGTTGGAAATGGGTTCAAATATTTTTGGAGAGCTGCTTCCATTAGATTCATATTTGAATTTTGATTTTGATTTTGAGGACCCTTTATTTAACAAATTTGGGTATTTTAAAGTAAAGGATCAATTGATTTTGTTTTCGATTTGTGATTTTTGGAATTCACTCACTTAGCAAATTTGGGTATGCTAAGTGAGGTGTTTGAAAATAATTTCTTCTTTTTCTTTGTTTGCTTTATTTTGTGAATCCTTTGTGATTTGAAAAGGGGATCCTCATTTAGCAAATTTAGGCATGCTAAATAAAGAATCCAAGTGCATTTTGTCTTGAAAATTTTTTGAAAATAAGATTTTTTAACAAATTTGAGTATGCTAAGAAAATCCTAAAGTGTTTTGTTTTTGAATATTTTTAAAATGATGACTTCACTTTAGCAAATTTTGGTATGCTAAAATGAAGTTTCAAATGTATTTTAAATTTTGTGAAATGGATGTTTCACTTAGAAAATTTGAGTATGTCTAATGAAATTCAAAAATGTGTTGCAAATTTTGTTTCGAAAATGGAGACTTCACTTTAGCAAATGTGGTATGCTAAAATGGAGTTCCAATATGTTTTAATTTTATGAAATAGAAATTTTACTTAGAAAATTTGAGTATGCTAAATGAAATTTCAAAAATGTGTTTTTTTTTTTTTGAAGATGGAGACTTCACTTTAGCAAATGTGGTATGTCAAAATTAAGTTCCAAATGTGTTCTTGAAAATTTTGTGAAATGGATATTCCCCTCAGCAAATTTGAGCATGCTAAATAAAATTCCTAAAATGTGTTTCAAATTTTATTTTTGAAAATGGAGACTTTACTTTAGCAAGCGTGGTATGCTAAAAATGAAGTTCCAATGTTTTTTTCCATGAAATGGATGTTCCACTTATAAATTTGAGTATGCTAACAAATTTAAAAATGTGTTTCAAATTTTGTTTTTGAAGATGGAGACTTCACTTTAGCAAATTTGGTATGCCAAAATGAAGTTCCAAATGTGTTTTGAAAGTTTTTGTGTTTTGTTGATTTTGAAAAGAGAGATTTACATTTAACAAATTTGGGTATGTGAGATGGAAATCAATTTTTTGAAAGAGGAACCCAACTTAATCATATATGGAATAAGTTAAGTGGATTTCAAAATAGTGTCATTTTATTTGGACATGAAATCTTCATCCAATAAATTTGGGTATATTGAATGGAGATGTTCATATGTGCTTTTTTTGAAAGTTTTATTTTTTATTTTTGATTGGAAATGAAACCTCCATTCAATAAATGAGGGTATATTGAATGAAGAGGTTTCATATGTGCTTTTGGAAAAGGTGAAAATTCCAACTTAACACGTGGGATGATTTTAGTAAATTTTCAAAGTTGTGATTTTGCTTGAAGATGTAACATCCATTCAACATATTTGGATGTGTTGAATGGAAAGGCCTATCTTCAAATTTTTTGCTTTTTGAAAACATGGTTATTGGAATTTTAATTTTGAAAATGAAGTCTTCATCAAAATGAATTGAGTGAAGAAGTCCATTTTTGCATTTGGAAAGTATGATTGTTGGAATTTTTTTCTTTTTTTTTTTGAGATGTTCCTACATTTAACAATTATGAAAATTATTAGATGTAGTGCAAATATTTTATTAAGTGCATTTTGAAAAGCAAGACTTTTTATGAAGGATTTATTTTATCTTTATTTTTAGAATGAACCTTTCCTTACCATAAAAATGGTAAGGAGGAAGTCTTTGATCATTTTCTTTTATCAAATTTTTATTTTCGCCCATTGGAGAACCCAACGGGGGTTTTATGACCAACACGGGGTGAGGTCCTAAAACCTAAAGATGTTGGCTAGCTTAACTTAAGGATGAAATAAGCTAAGTACCATCAGAAAAGAAAGATAGTCTTTGATTCATACCTAAGTATAAACCCACTATCGATACTTGGAGATAACGATCATTTCCCAAAGATGGAGAGAGGAACCATCCCTAATGGAGTCACAAGAAAAATCTTTGGTGAAAAATCTTTTTACCTTCATCTATCCTTTTAGAAAGATAAATGAAAACAAAATTATATGCCTTTATCGGGACACCACACAAATCTGCAGATGTTCTTATTAGAGTGATCGTATGACATTGAGAAAAAATCTACTATCTCGAAAGATAAAAATCACCACCCTATAATGGACCTAATCATCTGAATAAGGACTCCTAAATACTATGGGTCTTTGTATGTATCATAGATTCTTCCCCTACCTTATAAAGTATGGTCTATTTTAAATCGGGTTCATTAAGCTCCCTATGGAGGCAATCCCCCATAGTTAATTACATCCTAAAGAACAGGATTCCATAGGAATACTCTCAATTAAGGTAAATGATCATTGTCTTCAAAGATTTCAAAGATAGGACTATCAATCAATTGGTTTATTTTTGGAAGATCAAGTGGGATTCATCAAGAGGGGGGAGTTACTATAGAAGCCAAAGGGAGATAAGTAGGGGATGCTTATGATATTAGGAATCCTAGTAAGCATCCCAAACTATCCTATGGTTGGGCTTTATATTTTTGAAGTTTGAAGGGAATTATTTATTTTGAGTTGAATTTTTATTAGAAATCTAGGACTTATAATTCCATGATACAAGGTCATGGAAATGCCTAAGAGGTGAGGATTTATGCTAGTAGCCCGCAAAGGGAAGTAGCAACCTCTAAACCTAAATATAGGGAGCTTTGGTAAGGGCTAAAAGCATGACCAAAATCTAAGGTGAAAATGGGTATTTGGTTTAACTCTGTAAGAGAGGATAAACCACCAGACTGTTGGACTTACAACTGCCTGGGGGTAGCCACTAACTAACTCCTCCTATGATTTAAAAATATGTAAGCAAGTCATAAGCTTTTGCAAGATAGCTAGGTTGTTACTTATTTAGAAAGAGACTAAGTCCTTAAACACACTCCCTAAGAGACTAGATCATGTAGGGCATGATTAATGACTTAAATCTAATGCAAATTTTGTAACATTTTATTTTTTATTTTAGACAATCAATTTGACACAGGCTTCGGGATTCATATGCCTAACGCATGAGAAATTAGATTATGAGCCAAACAAATCAACAAGATAAAGAGGTGTGTTTCCACCATGGCTCTCAAAGGTCAAGCCAAGTTCTCTAGCAAAGGTGGAAGCCCTCCAATCAAGAGTGAAATAATATGCTTTTTATGCATGATGTGAGAAAGTAAGACAACATCTAGCTAAGGGGTTGCTAATTCTTTTATCTTGATTTTAACTTAGGCTTTAGATAAGGTTATGAGTTATTTATTTTTTTTTTAGTTTGAATTGATTAGTTGGATAGCAAATTTATTTTTCTAAGAGCCTAATCATCATCCAGCCATACATCAAAGCAAGGAATAAACTAAGAAAAGATGCCATCTTAATGCACAAGCTAAACAAACATCAATAAATTTATAAAGCTAGCGCAAATGAATAAAAGGCCATTTATGGTCGATCTCCACCGTACAAACCCAAAAAAGAATAGATTGGTTAGCCGAGCTCTACCCTTATACATCCCGGATTACAAAATGAATTAATTACAATTAAGTAAGGAATTTATGTCATGGGGGTCTTCATTCTTCATTTCTTCTTTTCTTCTTTTTGCTTTCTTCTTTCTTCTTTTGGTTCCTTCTTTTTGATGGTTGGAATGTGGTTGCTCCAAAAGCTTCACATGGTACATAAGATATGGTCTTATAACCAATGTTCATCCTAATACCCCATAACAGTCATTTCAAAATTCTAATTGCAAAATTACATGAAAAAGGAAAAAGTAAATCTAACTAAAACCTGTAAAATAGAAATTAGCTAAACAAATCATATAATCCCAAGCATGTATATGTATGAATTGGACTTAGCACCCCACACATGGGTAACCAAGCCCACCTGACCTATTTTGGATTATGCTTAGTGGTATAAGCACCGCACAAAAATATATTTTTATTATCGTACCCCTTAAGCACAATCCCTTGTAAAAGATAATGATTAGACTAAATCATCCTACCTATCATTCTACACACATTCACCCTAACATCCAGACTAAAACATGGCATCACAAAATATAAGCAAATATCAAACCATGCATCGCCCTAACCTAAAGCTAGAAATGATGACTTAGCCTAATGTGTGCCATTTAAGGTTTGTGTGTTATGCTTAGCTATGGCTTTAAGGTTTAGATTTTCTAAGTATGAAAATATTCAACTTAGAGGGTGGTTTAATTTAAGTTGTTTAGTTGCTTTGGTTGATTTTATTTTGTATTTTGATTTGGTTTGAGTGAATCCTACAATTAATTACTAAGTTGTAAAGAGAGAAAAGAGAAAAGAATTTCTCTTTCCTCCCTACCTTAAGTAATTTCTAAGGTAGATTCATATTTGATTTTCATTTAGTGAATATTTGATTATGTATTTTAACTAATCCTAAGTTTAGATTTTCTCTAAACAAACCTATTCAAAGAGAAAGGCATTTTAAGACTAAGTAAAGTGAAATACTATCACAAAATGCACATCACTTAATATCTTTCCCAACATGTATAACATGCACATGAATGAATCCTAAGATTATTTATACATGTAAATGGAAATGTTTAGCACACTTTAATGATGAATGCTAAGAGAATTTAATTGAGAAATTTGATTATTTTATTATGCATGATTTTGTTAAGTAGAAAAAGAGGGATTCTCTTATCCATTTTCCATATATACACATACATGTATGAAAGGCATAAGTGAGTACGATGCCATTGTTAGCACCAGGGGTATAAGGTACAAGACCTAATTAGGGCTACTTAAAGCCTCACAATCTACCACTTTCCTTAAATACATATACATGTACAAGAGAAATGAATGAAAAAAGAAAGATGCAAAAGTTTGTGTTTGTTTGTTTGATTTATTTATGCAATTTATATGTGTGTGGATGTCCTTCTTAAATAATAACATAAGAATGAATAGGAATGGATTTAAGCAAGTGTTGTGTTCTTTTCAAATGACTATACACTTCAAATCCTATTCAAAACTATGCTAAAAGAAAAGGAAGGAAAGAACACTATGCAAATCCTTATATTTTTACTCACATGCAAGCTCATAAATAATTATAAGTAGCATACCTTTCAGTTGATATTTGATTTATAAGTATTGAGGATTTAATATTGATAATAGCCATTCATATTCTTACTTTAGCCAAAACATGCAATTTGACATAAAAGAGACATTTCATTTTTAATTTGATTTTTAAAAAGCATGAATGGATGATTTTCATATGACATACACATTAAGCATGCTAGGAAAGAGATAAAGTGATGAAAGCATGTAAACTCATTCACCCTAATTAATAAAGACAATCCTATGGAATAAGATTATTTAAAGTAAATCACATTTGATTTAAGGAAAGTTTGATTTTATTTTGAGTTTGACTTCAATTTGAGAAATGTGAGAAGGTTTGCTAGTCCTAATCCATTCCCACATGTGTATATTATTTTTTTTTTGTGATTAGATCAATTTTATGCTTTAATTAGGTTAAGGTGTACATTAAGTGTATTAATTATCCCTTACCTATACCACTTTAATATATTTAATCAAATAATTTTAAGCCAATGATATGACATAAAACCACAAGAATTTAAATCAGTAATGCACCTAGGAAAGAAAGGGCCTAATGCAATTGGCTAACAATTAGTGATTAATTAAGCTAAATGGTTTAATTTAAGTACTTTCATAACCCTTCCCACACATGTGGGTTGGATTTTGATTTTCTTAAGCTACTTGGGTTATTGAACACCTAAGCACCTACCCACGAAGGATTGATTAAGTTCTAGAATGTTTTGATTTTAAAATCAAATTAATTAATTAAGTGATTAGGGGATTAACCATTAATTAAGTTTGGGTTACGGAAGGGGTTTAGGAATGGCTTAGGAAAATTCTCCAAATCCATTCCATAAACCTCTTCTACCCAAGGCTTAATTAACTTAATAAAGGGATTAAACCACTATTCATATGCTTAATTACCCTTAATTACATAAAGAGAGTAATTAAGGATTCATTAATTGATCTCCCTAATTAACCCATCAATAAATCTCAAGAAAATTAGAGGAGGAAAAAGTCATCCCCCTAAATGCACATGAGAAGTTTGGAATTAATCAGTTAGATAATTAGGGAGTAATTAAAGTTATTAAGTTTTCATGAAAACCCCAATTGAGGAAAATACAATATTCAAAATTTATTGGAAATAATTTTAGAATATTCTCCTCAGAATTATCTTTACAGTGCATTTTACTTTGTATTTTCATGATTTTTCTAGAATTAATTATGCAATTATGATGATTCAACCATTAAGGATAATTAATTAAATAGTCAATCCCATTGACACCACATGGAGGCCGACGTGGTGCGCGCTTTCCACATGGTGCAATGGGAGAGGCCACTTAAGTTATTACATCATACCATCACAAGAAGGCACTATGGCTTTTCCCCATCCATCCAATCGAGATCTGATGGTAAAGCCCACGGTATTAAGGGATTAATCAGATATTCCTATACATCTTGATCATGGCCACCATCCAAAAAGCACGGATGGATGGCCCATGATCCACCATTGAGTTTTCCTGTGGGAGAGGACATCTATCTAACCTTTAGGGCAAGATCTGAGCTCGATTAAGCTTGAATTGAACTCAAATTCAACCCACACCATTATCATGCAAGGGAGAATGCATCCAATAGCTAGATTTACTTGAGATGAAAATTCCTTTCACAAAGGACCACACACTCTCTAGTTTAAGCTCGCTTTGATCCATACCTCACGGAGGCTATCACCGCACTGAATCATTGAGGTAGCATCTAGTGATGAAGCCTTGTTGAAGATTTGAAGTGATTTGGTTGAGTGGATCTTTCTATGGACCAAGCTCTCCTTCAATTGGGCTCGGCCTTGATCAAAGTCCCACCTCCTTTGCCTTTGGAGCTTGGAAGAAGCTTGGGATGAGTTGAGGCCCTCCGAGGGTGCTCAAAGGAGGAATTGGATTGATTTTAGGTATTGGTGTTGAAAAAAAGGAGGAGCCCCTATTTTCAAGAAAACCAAAAATGGAGATTTTGAATTCACTCTGGAAGCTTGGGGGAAACTTGCAAATGCGCCTGAGTTCCCTTAGCTCAATAAGTGTGGCTCATTGAATTCAAGTGGAATTAGGGGGAGTATATCTCCCCCTAGGTGAATCGAACAATCGTGAGTGCTTATGCCATTTTGATCCAATACATCCTATTCAATGGGTTATTTTGTCTGTTTAGAGTGGCATGGCATTCCGTTTTGGCTAAAGAAGGTAGTGAAGTTTACCATGTGCAAAACAAGGTGGAGGAAGGATTCTCATGTGCTCATGTCCATGGGGTGGTCGATTTTAGCCTTAGGTTGGGGCTTACCCAAACCCATTGGGTCATTATGTCCATTAGTGACCATTTGGTCCACTAAGAGGATGCTAAGTGTCCATGAAAAAAGAATTGACCAAATTCTAAGTGGTTTTGATTTTAGGTTACCCTATGGCCTAGGGGTGAAATGGTCATTTGGCTTTGATTTTAGTTTGAGTATGTTTGGTATGATTGAAAAATGGGTTGGACCAAGTTTCAATGAATTTGGAGTTAGTTTGATATGATTTGGCTCATGTTGACCCATTTAGGTCAAAATGGGTCAAGTTGACCAATTGGTTAAATTGGGTCAAACCAAGGATTGGGTCAAGTTCATATGACCATTTGAAATATTTTGGCATTATTAGTTTGGTTCAATTTGATTTATATTTAGATTTGGTTCATTTGATTTCATTTAGGTCAAATGGGTCAAGTTGACCAATTTGACCCATTTGACCTATTTGGGTTAGGTCATGGGTTGGTTTATGTTTAGTTGATCATTTGAAATGTATTAGTATCTTTGTTTCCAATCAATTTTAGTTTAATTTGATTTTGGCTCAACATGACCTTTTAGGTCAAGTTGGGTTCATGGTCAATTGGGCTAGTTGGGTCAATTGAGGCTTTGGTCAAGTTCAACAAGTGATTTGGAATGAACTTGACCCATTGGTTTCAATCAATTTGTCTTATATCAAGTTTTGACACATTTTGACTTTTTAGGTGGGTCAACTTGGGTCATGGGCCAATATTAGGCTCAAATGATAACTTGGTCAAGTTCAATCATTGATCATGAATGAGTTTTGATCAATGGCTTCAATCAATTTGGCCTATGGTGGATTTTGGCTAGTTTGAGTTTCATTTTGGCTAAGTGTTGACTTGGTCAACCCTTAGGTTTGACTTGGTTTGACCCAATTTGAGTGATTGCTCATATCATGATGATTGTTGCTCACAGTGTGAGGCTTAGGTGGGATTAGTTCAATCCAATTTGGTTAGGATTATAATTTAGCTCATAAGGGTACTTCAGGTCACTTTGGCTCAAGTGAGCCTAAGTGGTTCAAATGGCTTAGTCAAAGCTTGATTTGATTTTGATTGAACTCACATATGGACTTATGATTGAAATATAAACCCATTTGCAAGTGATTTTAAGTCAAATGGGTTTTGATTCATTTGATAATTTCAAGTTTAAATGAGTGAACATGAGTTTGATTTGGGTTTGATTTTTGAGTTTAGTTTTGGTTTGATGATTGAAGTTTATGTTTATATTTGGATTCATGATTGAAGAATTGATTGAATCATGAAGAAAAATCAAGGGTTTGGCTTGATTTGAATTTGATTGCTAAGTTCAAGATTTTGACTTGAAAGGCTTAGGTTGAATTTTGGTTAAATTTGGATTTAATTTTTGAATTTAATTTTGGTTAGATGATTGGAGTTTATGATTATATTTGGATTCATGGTTGAAGGATTGATTAAATCATGAAGAACAATCAAGGGTTTAGCTTGATTTGAATTTGATTTGGCTAAGGTAAAGATTTTTACTTGAAAGGCTTAGGTTGAATTTTGATTGAATTTGAGTTTGAGTTTTGAATTGATTTTTGGATATGTGAATTTATATTTCATTTATATTTGTGAATATAAATGAGAATATAAATGGGTTATAAGAAAATTCCTTGAATTTGAATTGATTTAGATTTGATTTAGGCTAAGTCCATAAGATAGAATCAAAGGACTTAGGAAATATTTTGGAGTTTGGAATCCAATCATGGGCTTCAATCATAGGTTTCAATTATTTGGAATTGATTCATGATTTGAGAAAATCCATTGAATTGGTTCAAGGTTTGATTTAGAGTTGGAGTTGATATGAGTTTGACTTGAAGGAAGGAAGTGAGGACTTGGTTCAAGCTATAGGGTGGGCAAGTTTTCCTAACACCCCTAAGGCATGACCTATTCCTATGGCTAACTCTTCTAAGTCTCTAGGGCTAGGTTGAGTGTTCGCCTATTCACTAGAAGTGTCTTAAGACTAAAGAGACTCTTAGTGTCTAAGAGAAATCCATGTCTAAGATGGAGGGGTTGAGAACTCATTCTAAAAATGAGGTCAACAAAGCTCTTCACCACCAAATCATCAACATAACATTCCACCTTCGGGTGAATCAACTCATCAACACATCATGGCTCTTTGGTATGTAGCTCTCATTCTTCAAGCCAAAAGGCATGACTGTAGCAATAGATGTCAATATGTGTTGAATGATGTATGTCTTTCATCTTCTATATTGATCTGATTATATCCTGATGATCCATCCATAAAAGAAAACATATCATAGCTGGATGTTTTATTAACCAACAATTCTAATATATGAAGTGTGAAGTCATCTTTTGGGCAAGCTTTATTAAGATCCCAGAAGTCGATACAGATATGAATCTGATCATTTTTCTTCTTCACAGGCACTTATTGACCTCACTTTTAGAGTGAGCTCTCAACTTCCTCATCATAGATCTAAGACTCTTATAGACACTAAGAGCTCTTTAGTCTTAAGACACTTCTGGTGATTAGGTGAACACTTAACCTAACCCTAGAGACTTAGAAGAGTTAGCCATAGGAATAGGTTATACCTTAGGGATTTAGGAGGACTTGCCTACTCAATCCCTACTTCCTTCTTCCAGACCGAACCTCAAATTCAAATCCAAATTCTAAAATCAAATCCAACTATCAAATGATTGAAACTCATGATTAAATTCCAAACTCCAAATGAATGAAACCCAAATCAATTCAAATTCCCAATTTTAGCCCTTTTAGCCAAATTCTTGAACTTGGCTAAATGATACCCAAATCAATTCAAAACTCATGAATTCTTTCATGATTTAATCATTCCTACACTCATTGACCTAAATATAAATATAAACCACCATTATTAAACCAAATCAAGCTTACCCAAGTTAGCCCTTTTTGACTTGAAATTGTCATATGAACCAAAACCCATTTATCTCCAAAACACTTGCAATTGGATTTATATTTCACTCCTAGGCTCATGTGTGAGTATAACTAAACTTGAATCAAGCCATGATCAAGCCAATTAACCCATTTAGGCTCACTTGACCCAAAGTGGCCTACAGAAATCTTTTTGAGCCAAGTTCTAATCCAACCCAAATTGGATTGAACAAAGCCCATCCAAACCTCACAACATAACCAATAATCATCCTAGGTTAATCAATTATCATGAATTGGTCAAACCAAGTCAAACCTAGCCTTTGACCAAGTCAACACTTAACCCAAATGAAACCCAAACTAGCCAAAATTCACCATAAGCCAAATTGATTAAAACCATTGATTCAAACCAACTCATAATCAATGATTGAACATGACCAAACCTTCACTTGAGCCAAACCAAGCTTAACTGGTCATTTGACCCAAGTTGACCCAAATTGGCCTAAAAGTCAAAATGGGTCAAATCATGATTTAATCCAAATTGATTACAACCAATGGCTCAAGTTTATTTCAAATCACTTATTGAACTTGACCAAAATCATGATTGAGCCCAATTTGACCAATTGGTCAACTTGACCTAACTTAGCCCAAATTTACCTAAAGGGCCAAATTAATTCCAAAGTAAACCAAACCAAAGCCTACAATCATTTTAATTAGCTAATTGAACTTGACTCAATGCCCAACCTAACCTAATTTGGTCAAATTGATTCAACTTGACCCATTTGACCTATATGAATCCAAAATGAACCATAATCAAATCCAAAGCAAATTGAACCAAACTAATGACACCAATACACTCCAATTGGTCATGTGAACTTGACCCAACCTTTGGTTTGACCCAATTTGACCAATTGGTCAACTTGACACAACCTAACCTAATTTGACCTAAATAGGTCAAATCAAGCCAAATTAAATCAAATAAACTTCAAACCACTTAAAATTTGGGCTAACCCATTTTTGACCCATCCCAAATATGGCCAAATCAAACCTATAGCTAAATGACTATTTTGCCCTTAGGTTTAGGGCATCCCATTAGTTAGAACACATGCTCATTAGATCATTTTCTCCCCCTAGCCACTTAACACCCAACCATAAGACCACTTAGGCACCTAGGACCATGGCTGACCTGACCCAATAGTGGTTGGGTCGACAATCATCCATGGAGAGGTGAAATCACAGCCCCATCCCCATTGGAGCTTTCCAAACAGCCATAGGACACCCACTACTCCCTTAGAAACCACCTCCACACCCTCATCCAACCAAACTGAGCCACATCATGCACCAAGGACCTCCACCACCCTCTGATTTGGCCAATTGATCAAGAAGAAGCCAAAGAAGTCATGGTCATCCGATCCAATGATGAAGGTATACCCCCCCCCCCTCATTCTCACTCAAACCCATAGAGACATACTGATTCAACCCTAGCCTAAGGAGAGAATTCCCAGTGATTTCCAAGCCTTCACATGCTCCCCAAAATCCCCATTTTCAATTTTATGCAAAATTGAAATAGGGGAGGCCACCTTCAATTCCCATTTTTCTCAAATCTCCACCAAAGTACAATTAACTTTGCACACACCTTCCTTGGAGCCAAACAAGTGAGAATGAATCCTTTCCTAAGCTTTTCGACTGTCGGAGGGTAGAGTTCAATCAAGCCTAACCACCTACGCCTTTTGCTTTGGTCTTTCAAGCCAACTACACCAAATCAAAGCTCGTGCAGCTCAACAAAACTTTGTTTCTACCAAACAAAGTTTTCAATCATGGAACCACCTCATAAGCTCGAGGTAAACCTTTAAACGATCCTTGAATGAAAATAGTTGATCTTTTATGAAAGAAATTTCTGCATGTTCCACCATTAGGATTGTTGTGCTTCCGGTGTGGGATCATTTTCATCTCCATCCGAACGGGTGAGCTGATCGATGATGATCAAGAGTAGCCATTGTTCTCGCCGAGGAGATAGATCATGGACCATCTATCCCGTGTGATTGGAATGGACAGTCCTGATCATATCACACTTAGAGTCTCTGATTAATCCCTCGAAACCATGGGTTTAATCATGGCCATCTAATCTTAGAATGGACAGTCCACAGAGTTACCACGTGCGCCACCATCCGAGTCAGCACTTGAATGTGATAACTTAAATAGCAAATCCCATCGTGGCATGTGAAAAGCATGCCACCACGGCCCGACGGGATTAAGGCTTTAATTAGGGCTAATTAATTAGTTTTTAATCCTAAAACTTACTAAATTCATAATTATTTCTAGAAAAATCCAAAAAATACAATCTTAGGCTCATTTTAAAGATATTTCATAGTAGAATCTAAGAAAATTATTATTAATTGATTTTGAATAGTGGATTTGGCTTAATTAAGATTTGATTAGAAATATAATTAGCCTAATTACTCCCTAATTAACCATCTAATTAATCTCAAACTTTTTGTGCATGTTTAGGGGGATGACCTCTACCTCTCCTATTTTTTTAGGATTTTATTGGTTTGCTTAATTGGAAAACTAATGGATTAAGCCTTAATCACTTTCTTAATATAATTAGTAAATTAAGAAAATGAATAGTAAATTAATCAATCAATTAAGCCTATTAACCTTTGTTAATGATGTTAAAGTCCAAGGAAATGGATTGGGACTCCATCTTCCAATCTTTTCTTTAAGTCTTCTCTAATCCCTCTTAAATAAATAATTAATTAACATCTCTTAATTAATTAATCAACAAGATTAATCAAAATCCAAATCATAGATGAACCTTAATTAACTAATTGAAAGGATTTAGGGATTGAGACTTAGGCTCTCTTCGTTGTCTCTTTCTCTAAGCCCATCTCATTTTGGTTGGTTAAGGTTAATTAAGGTTTAATTAGTTAATTAATGAATTTAATTAATTCAATTGAATCTATTTCTCTAATTTAATCTTGGGTAGCTCTTTGAGTGTCCAATGACCCAAAGTGAGAGATGATGAAATTATGGTTGGCTCACATGTGTGAGAAAACCATAAAGTAGTTAAGTGAGATCCCTTAAGCCTAATTAACTATTAATCATGAGCCAATTGCATTAGGCCCCTTTCATCTCTTAGGGGCATTACAAATTTACTTTTCATGTGATTTCATATCATATTGGCTCATTATTAGTTAGTTAATTAAGGGTGATGTAGGTAAGGGTTAATTAATCTACTTAATTCATACCTAACCTAATTAAATCATAAAATCAACTTAATTATTTCTTCCTTGAACCAAAATTAACTCACACATGGGGAATGGGATTACGACCAGCAAACCTCTTTCACATTTTCTAAATCAAGTTCAACTCAAAAATGAAATGATATTAAAGAACTTTGGTTTATTTTAAATAGCCTTATTTAGTATGATTGTCCTTAGGAATTAATTGGAATGAATGAGATCATGTGTTTATGTTCCTTTATTTCTTTCCACTCATGTTAAATGTTGCTTTCCATGTGTAATCATGCATTCATTTCTTTTCAAATTAACTAAATGAAATAGTTTCTTTCAAGTCTAATTGCATGTGTTGATTTAAATTAAATAGGTGTGGCTATTATTACTATTAAATCAAATGTTATTTTCAAAAGCCCATAAGTCTATTATAATGGATGGACTAATTATAAGTATCTATAAGTTTGCATGTGTTGATAATATAAGATATGCAATATGAAGCTCTCTTTCCTTATCTTATATGTATTTGCATGGGATTTATAAATATATAGTTCATTTGAAAAGAACACAACATTTATCTAAGTCTATTCCTATGCATTTCCATACTAAGACTTTGTAAGAACTTCATATCACATATGTAAATCATATAATCAAATCAAATATGACTTCTTACATGACTTCTTATTCTTGATTCTTTTTGCATATTCATATGTATGAGAAAAAATGGTATATTAGTCTGACACCCGGGTATAAGGCTTTAAGTAGCCCTAAGTAGGTCTTGTACCTTACACCTCTGGTGAAAAATAATGGCGTCATACTTACTTAAAACTCTTATACATATGTATGTTTGATGATGAATAAGAATCATAATCAAATAAATTAAAACACAACTTTTGCATGGGTTTTCCTATCCTTATAGTTGTTTTTACATCTACATGTATCTAAGAAAATTGATATAGTCTGGACACCCAATGCGAGGCTTTAAGTAATAAGTAGGTCTTGTATACTTACCCCAGTGTAGAACAATGGCGTACTCACTTAAAACTTTTATACATGTGAATATGTAGCTAATGGATGAAAAATCCCTCTTTTCTATTGAAAATGCATGCATTCATAATTCAATCAAAATGAAATAATTAAATTCCAAACACACCTCTTTGCATTCATCATTTAAGTGTGTTAAGATATGCATTATGTGTATAGGTATGCTTAGAATTTAATCATATGCATGATATACATGATGGAAAGAAATGAATAAACATGTGTTATATGATAGTAATTTATTCTAATTAATCTTAAGATGTCTTTCTTATTGAATAAAGTCATTTAGAGTGAACCTAAACTTAGGATTGATTAAAACATATAATAAGTCATTCACTAAAGAAAATTGATTAATTAACTTGCTTTAGAAGTGACTTAAGGTAGGGATGAAAGAGAGATTCACTCTCTTTCTTCTCTTTATAACACTTAGTTGTTAAGTGTAGGCCATATGAAACAAAAGAAAATACTAAGTAAAATCTTCAAATCAATTAAGTCACTTAAATAGAAATCAACCCTTTATAAATTAAATCCTCACACTTAGCAAATTACAACTCTAAAGCCTAGTTAGGACATACCACACAAGCTTTAATGCACACACATTAGACTAAGTCACCACTTCTAGCTTTATGTTAGGTGGTGTATGGTTTGGTGTATGTTTATTTTGTGATGTATTATTGTAGGGGATGTTATGTATGTGTAGTCAGATGTTAAGTCGATATTAGCCTAATTATGCTTTCTATAAGGAGTTGTGCTTAAAGGGGCCGGTAAATAAAAATATAAATACTTTTTTTGTGTAGGTTGTTATGCCCCTAAGCACAACCCATGTTAGGATAGGTGGGCTTGGTTACCCATGTATGGGTTGCTAAGTCCAAATTATTTATATAACTGCTTGGGTTGTATGGTGTGTTTAGCTAACATTTATTTTGCAGGTGTAGCTAGATTTACTTTCCTTCTTTTAATGTAATTTTGCATTAGGATTAGGATGATTGTTATGGGGATAGGATGAGCATTGGTTATGACCAAGTCTTATGTACCATGTGATGCCTTTGGAGCACATCCAAATCAAGCCAAAAGGAAGAAAGAAATGGAGCAAATCAAATGAAGAATGAAAATGAAGAGATGAAGAATGAAGAATGAAGAATGAAGACCCCATAACATTCATCATTTGTAATTATTCTTTTAATATGGGTTGTATAAGGGTAGAGCACCACATTTCTTTTGGGTTATGGTGGTACCCGCCTGGCCTTTTATTCTTTTACGATAGCTTTATAAAATTATTTGATATTTTGTTTAGCTTGTGCATTAAATAAAGGCTTGTCTTTTCATAGTTTATTTATGATTGGTAATTTTTATATGGCCTGGATGCAATTAGGCTCTTAAGATAAAAAAAATATTTCTATCCCATTAACAACTCATAAACTTTTAAAATAACTCATAACCTCACATAAAAGCTTAGGTATTAAATCAAAATAATAAAATATTTAGCAACCCTTATTTGGATGTTGTATGTTTTATCATGCATAATCATCTTATTTCACTCTTTAAGAGGGCTTCCATCTTTGCGATAGAATGGGCTTAACCTTATGAGAGCCTATGATGGAAGAACACCTCTTTCTCTTTGATTTATAACAAATTTCTCATGCATTTAGGCATACAAAATCCATAGCCTATGTCAAAATAAAAGTCCCAAATTAAATGAAATTTGATAAAAAATTTATATTATATTAAGTCATTATTCATACCCTCATCTCTCTTAGGAGCGGGTTTAAGGACTTAGTTTCTTTATAAATAATAACAACTAGCTATCTTGCAAAAGCATATGACTTTCCTACATGGATTTGAAGCATAGGAGTTAGTGCCACTCAGGCGTTATAAGTCCAACAATTAGGTGGTTAATCCTCTCTTGTGGTGGTAAATCATATATCCACTTTCGCTTTAGATTTAGGTCATTTGGCTTTTCAAAGCTCCCTAGATTTAGGATCAAAGGTTGATGTTTCTCTTTGGGGCTACAAGCATAAATCCTCACCTCTTAGGCATTTTCACAATCTTGTATTTTAGAATTATAAGTCCTAGATTTATAATAAAATTTCAACTCAAATAAATAAATCTCCTCAACTTTAAATATATAAAGCTCAACCATAGGATAGATTGGAGTGTTGACTAGGCTTCCTAGTATCATGAGCACTCCCTACTCATCTCTTTTGGTTTTGATAATAATTCCTCCCTCTTGATCTATCCCACTTGATTTTCTAAAATACAACCAATTTATTGATAGTCCTATCTTTGAATTCTTTGGAGATAATAATCACCTACTTTAATCGAGAGTATTCTTAAGGGATTCATTTTCCTTAAGATGTAATTAACTATGGGGGCTTGCCCTCATAGGGAACTTTAGAACCCAGTTTAAATAAACCCTACTTTATTCATCCATGTAAAGTAAGGGAAAAATCTCTGGTATATTCGAAGACCCATCATGCTTTAGGAGTCCTTATTAGGTGATTAGGTCTATTGTAGAGTAGTGACTTCTATCTTTCGAGATAGTATACTATTCCTAAATGTCATATCCAATTATCTCAGTAAGTACACTCTCAGATCTGCATGGTGTCCCCCATACTCAATGAATCTGAAAATAAACACTACAACACTATCCAATCAGGATACTTTTCTTCCAATATGAATTATGCTTCAATTAGCTTTTTAGTTTCAATGATCACCTATTTTTTAATTTCTAATCTCATTCGCCTCAGAGCTTATTTAATATGTGTTGTCTCTGGCTTGATTGCCAATTTATGAACTGTTATATTAGGGGATAAGCTTGGTATTTTATTATATGTCCAAGCAAAGCAATCCCTGAATTCACAAAGTAGCACTTTTAGCTCTTCAACTTTCTCAACAGGTAGAAGGGCACTGACTAAAGTTGGACGGAGATTATCCTCAGCTCCTAAGTTGATTTTTTTGAGTTCATCCATAGTAGTTGTTTGTCTACCATCTTCGAGTTCTTCAAATGTAGGCTTGGCTTTTACTTCTTCATCATTTGTAAGAAGAATTTCATAAAGATCATCTTCTTCATCCATTAATTTTGATCTCGACATTATATATTAATAAACTTTATTTTGATGAGATTTGTAGATCAACCTGAGACCTTGAGTTATAAACTTATCACTTCTTTGCGATGCTTGAGGACTTCTTTAGCTCCACATCCTATTAAATATTTAAGTTCTATGTTTAGCAGTTCCAATATAAATTCCTATCTTATGCATCATTCTTTGCAATTTTGGTGAATAGCATATTGGTATTCTTGTTTGCGCCATCTCATCAGAATCTTCATGTTGAGTAGGCTGATCAAAATTATGAGTTTGGGACTCTTCAGATTTATAAAATAAAGTTCTTGTTTCGCCACTCTCACTCAATGGTGGCACGTAGAATGTTATCAATTCTTCAATGTTATGAACCTCTAATGGAGTGATTTCTTTGAAGTACTGCGGAGTGGTGGGTATAATTTTGAAGGAGATATCTGATAATGCCAAGTGAGCTATGCTTCTTGATGCTACCCACTGAACCCTATTTTCATAAGTAGATTCAAAGTCATAGTCTGAATTAAAATCACTTATTTTATACTTTATCTTTCTTGAAATTTTATAAGTTTCCTTAGATTTGACAGGAATATTTTCTTCTTCTAGTGTGCCACTTCCCAAATGAGGAACTGATTTTCTTAATTTAGGTGTAGAATCAAGTGCTTTAGGGAGAGTTAGCATTGCCTTCTTTCTTCCTTTTTGCTTCTACTCTTTCACCTTATGAAGTTGTTTTTTAATTGCTGAAGTGGATGCTATCGCCTCAAGAAGTTCTGTTGGCATCAGGTCTTTAGGGATGAAATATTTTGCATCTTCATAAATCTTTTTTTCATAGATTGAGAATGGTTATAGGTTGTCAGGAATTTTAAACTCTTCTCCATCTTTTAAGTACTTCATACACTGATGCATAGTTGATGGGACTATGTCATACTCATGTAGCTATGACTGACCCAAGAGAGCATCTAAACTATGTATCAATGTTAATTACATGAAACTTGGCTTCTATATATAAATCTTGAAACTTGAGTGGGAGAATAAAAGAACCTAGGGTGGTTTGCCCTTTCTCATTAAAATCATGAACCATCAACAAATCCCTCCTAAGATGTTGGATATCAAGTGATAATCCTCTTAATTCTTTTAAACTCATAAGATTGATAGAAGAACTAAATCAATCAGTATTTGGTTGATCAAGATGTCATCACTCTCTTCGGTAATATATAGAGGACAGTTGTGATCTGTTATTCCCAATATAAGATCTTCTTTAGAAAATATGATTACTGGGAGATCTTGAGTTTACAATTGATCATACATTTTTTTAAAAAGCTTCATAACTCTCTAGATCTTTGAGAGCCTATATCAAAGTTTCTCGGAGGTCCTTTGACATCAAGAGAGCCTCGTACACACTCAATTGTGCTGGAATTTTTCTTAGATGTGATAGAATATTATAATATATCTTTTCGCTTAATTTAGGATTTATTTTAGGATTTTTGGGAATGATACCTTTATTGACTTTAATTTTTTTCCTTTGTCTTTATTTGAATTCCCCTTCTTTGATGATGGTGGTAAGACTTTACCACTTCTCAACTGAATTTGAATCACCTTATCATGCTTAGATTCCTCTAAAGAAGTAGTTTCTTCAAATTCACTTTTTATTCTAGAGGATTGACCAAAAGAGTTAAATTCACTTTTCAACTTCATACATTTCATATGTGATGTTGTAAATGATTCTGACTCTTCTCCATTTGAAAAACATAAATCTTCATCTGAACTATTATTTTTATTGAGTCATTAAACAAAATTCAGAGGTTAACTTCTTGGGCTCTTCTTTCTTTTCTGAGATGAATTTTGATGGGATGATTGCGTCTGTCTGACTACCCTTATCATTTGGGAGTAACTGATGTTGAAGAACATCTGATATCACATAAATAATTTGGCATGTCTCTATTGGGCAAGATTCACCATTATCTTCTTGATCCAATTCAATAATATGGAGCTTAGGCATAAAGTTTGCAAGCCTAACTGGTTGGCTTATGATACTCCTCTAAATTGTTAATAATCTTTTGAGTTGTAGTCTTCTTCTTCCTGATCTTCTTTTTCTTAGCCGGCTTCTTTGACTTATGAGGCCTATGTTTAGTAGATTGTTCCTCGTGCTGTGATGAAGTAGCCTTATCAAAATGCCACTGAGAAGCTAAAATGCTTGGTTTAGGCATTTCTTTTAAGTCCAATATAGGTTCAAGTGGTGATTTTGACTTAACATTAGGGACATCTTTTAGCTGCTTCAACATTTTCACGATCTTCTTAGAGACTATTGTTTCCCATTCTTCAATCTATACTGATTTTTTTATCTTTAATGGATGATACAGAAGAGGACGTAATCATCTTTATAGACTCTCTTTTTGGGTTGACTAGAACACTATCGAATAATGTAAATTCACCTCATCGGTATTTTCTTTCTAGCCAATCTTTGAAGACATAACAATCTTCAATAGGATGGCTGATCACCCGATGATAGGGATAGTAATTTGGATTATTGACTTGATCAGTTTCTTCAGGTTTTTTACTTTCTGGTAATTATAGACTAGCTTTGAATTCTTATCGAAATAATTTAGCCACATTGTCCCTTCTAAAAGAATATTCTTTGTTCATATTTTTCTTAAGAGATGGCTGCATTCGCTCATCATCTCTTGTCACTTATTTTGGACGCTCTCCACCACCTGAAAAATCTGAGGTTTATCATTGCCTCCCAATACTAATTTTGGCTGTGGATTAGGATGAACAAGCTTCTTTCCTTTACCATCATTATACATTGGTTGTTTTCCTTTATCTACATTATAGATTGCTCATTTTTCACCACATGAACTATAGGAAGCGGCATGAGTTTCATTTCTTCTTGAGTCCGAAGGCTCTCTTTTTTATTTATTTGTATAGATTATAGACTTAGGGTGATTTAGCTTTTCAAATTTGACCACCCTATCGAGCAAGTCCTCGAATATTGTAATTGATGTCATACATAAAAATGGTGTCATTTTATCATCCATATTGCCCATTAATAATTGAATTGTATGTTCTTCCTCCAACTGTTGTTCACATTTTATGCTTAGGTTACGCTAATGAGTTACGAATTTTATCACTGACTCATCTTTTCTATTTTTAGCAAGACAAAGTCAGCAATCATTATTTTCTCAGTTGCACTGGCGAACCTTTTCATGAACATTGTCTCTAGCTCAGCGAAGGTTTTGACCGAATCATTCAAAATTTTTGCATACCACTCGAAAATAATTGAGGTTAGGCTACTGATGAACTGGCAAAAAAGTAGTGCATCATTTCCTTCTATGTTGTCACAAGTAGCCTTGAATTGGGCTATATGTTCTTTTGGATTACCATGTCCACTACAAATATTAAATTTTTGGTACTGAGTAACCTTTCGGGTATGGCACTTGATCAAATCCAGTTGGGTAAGGTGACCCTTACTCACCGACTTTTCAACCTCCTCTAAAGCTATAATTCTTTATCTTTTCATTAATTGTTTCTAGTTGAGTTATTCTTGTTCTTGCACTAACCATTGAATTATAGGTTGAAGAGCTTGTTGATTACCTTCACTCCTCCCTTCAGGCATAGCATGTACTATAGGAGCCTGAGGTATTAGAGCAATTGGTGGTATATAAGTTGTATTATTAGTTACATGTTGATTAGCAGATGAAATAGGTGCTACACTTGATGTGATATTCTTCTCCAACATATACATCATGATATACATTTTTACCATCATGTCATTCATCTTGGTACCAAACTGTGAAATTTTTCTATCTTTGGCTTCCATTTAACACTGCATTTGTCATTGCTCTCTAGCTAGCGCCACAGCGTCAATCAATACGGGCTCTTCTTCTTCCTCTATTTTCTTTTTTGTTATTGCTCCTACTTATCTTGGGGAAGAACTTGACTATCTTCTCCTTGTGCATTTGTAGGATGGTTGTTGTTGGGCTAAAAGATGATGGATTGCAAAATCATGTACCAGGTTGATCATTTCCTAGTTCAATCATATAAAACTTCAACTCCCATAACTTTCTTTTAATTTTGATCTTCATCTTCTTCCTCTTAGATTGAAGATCCATCTTCTACTCTTTTATGAGATCCTTCCATCAACTCAGTTCAAGCTCACTGGATTCATGTTGTTGATGATGTTGAGTAAAAAGTTCATCTATATGTCTTGTCATATAGATGACTTCTACTTCCATAGTGTCATGTTCATCATCTTCTTCTTGCACATGAATTTATGATCGATGCTTCCAATGGATCTCTCATTCATTGTAAGGAATAGACATTTCTTCTATTAGGGGACTGCGATCATAGTCAACTTTCTCCCGCGAGGGTGAATCTGATTGATGATGAGATCCCCTAGAGGATTCTTCACGATGCCGATCATCATATCTTTTATGAGTGATATCCCTTCTTTTAGGTATCCATTTTTGACGAGTTATTTTTGAGGTGGATGTCACACCTCTTCCTTTCTTTAATGTAATTTCATCATGAGACTTTGGCCTCCATATATGTTTACCCTTCTGTCGTGACCTTTTGACAGTAGATTCTTAGACACACGGTCCAAGTGTCATGCTCCGATGCTCATCGTGCGAAGCATACTTGGCTTGATGACTAGTTACCATAAGGGATGGAAACCATCTTGGTGGAATCTCAGTATCTTTGACCATCACATACCTCTGAAATTTTCTTTTCATTAAGCCTATGTCCTTGGCTACTTTAAGAATATTATGTATTCTAGCAGACAATGTTTCATGTTGTCTCCTCTGCAGTGGTGTAGCTTGATGTTGTTCAGTCCAAAAAGACTGCTTCACCTCACCAGTAGAGCTATTCTTTTTTACCCATTTTAGGTTGTTAAAGTTGTTATGGGTAAGAATACTACTTCTTGTGGTAGTATTGCTTGTTCGCTAGGTTCTTTGAATGGGATTTGTTGAGCCCTTAGCTTAGCATTTATTCTTCTTCTTTGTCTTCTAGTTGCTTTGATGAGAAAGCCTCAAAATCATCTCTCCCAGGTACAAAGGTTTCAGTTAGCAAAGCAGTTGTACCATGAGGCATCAAAGATACAATTTTCCCACTGACAGTTCTTTTCATTACGGGGGCTTCAGATTGATCCAGTCTTTAAAAACTGAAGTTCTCTATCGAGAGAATTCCTTAATAGTAATTGGTTGCTGAATTGGTTGCCGAGCATGATGAGTAGGAGCTTCAGTAAACTAAGACCTTCTAGCACGACCTCGGACGAGTGCACCACGGGTGGGTACTTCAGGAGTTATAGCTATGATAGCTGAGAAATTCACTCTACCAAATTAAATTGTAGTTCCAACATCTCTTATGCTGATGATGGCATTAGTTAAGCAGATGTTTGCACCACACCCTAGCTTAACAGTGAAAGGAGTGCTTTGTAGATCTATTCTACGCAAATGAAAGATGAGGATTAGTAATTAGAAATTATTATTTCACCCTATACTTTTAAAATGCAGAGGAACTACAAAACAAAATAATAGCATAAAAAATATTCTCCACCAAATAATTCATTTGACATAGAGTCTCATACATTAGTAATTTAAATTTATTACACATTTAAATCACCATTTTATGTTTTGAATTTTTGAATATTTTATTACTACTATAGCATATATATGACTAACCAAAGATGGAAAGAGAAAATTGTCCCCAGCGGAGTCACTAAAAATCTATGAACTCCAAAAATTTGCCACCGACCTCTCGATTAAGAGAGTATGATTTAATGTGTCGGTAAAATTTTCAGAAGGCAGATGGAATAGTAGATAAGACACTACCCAGAGATTTCACCCTCATTTTATGAGGACTTTAGATCTGGTTCTAGGTTTCCTATAAGCGTAAAAACCTATAGTTAATTATCCCTCCCAATACTGAGAGAGAACTTTCGATTAAGGCTAGTCGTTAGATCGCTAAATGCATAGCATATAGTAGTAGCATGTGGAGTTTAAATTTTAATCTTATGAATTCATTATATTAGCTTAAAGCGGATGGTTGGGGGAATGATGATGTGGCCGATCTTGATCCCATCGTTCCGTCATCCCGGGCTGTCGCGGTGTCTAGTCTACTTAATCAAAGGAGGTAGTCGACCCAACCTCACTGAAGGATCTCTGATCAATAGCCATGGGTTACATCGTCCAAGAAATCCTTGTATACCTGGGGTGGTGTTTGTCTAAGGATACAAGCTTAAATCTACCTTAGTTGACAGAGGGCTTTTTGTCCTATCAGGTGTATCTTTTAATTCACATCTCAAGGTACAGAGCCATTAGGGAGCATATATGCTACCGTCGTGATCGTAATATAATGGTGTCATTTAGCGGCAACCACCTGATCAAAGGGCTCTGGTTCTGACTACATCATAGGTGGAGCCTATTGGCCAAACCACGTAGACAGAGGACATGGATCACATTTTTACTGGCATGAGATTAATTGAAAGTGAATATAAAAATATATTTGATTTGACATTGACTCCTTTGTGAGATAGAATTTTCTTAATTCATCACCCTTAATAAATAGTTGTGGAAGGTGGATTAAATGGAGTTTACTTTAAGTATTTAAGGATTGAATTTCATTTAACCATTAATAGCTTAGTGATATATCAGATTTTACATTTGGATTGATACTTAATTTAAGTTAATTTAATATGAAATTAAAATCACATTTTTGATGGAAGTATCCCCTCCTATTGAAATCTCCATTCAACACAACCATCATCGGGGTGTATAAGTCTGCTTAATCTTTTAGTTTATTATTTCAAATCGTGTTGACTCTATTAATTTAATAATAGAGGATCAGATCTACTGTCTTATGATATAATTAGCTTCTTAGATATTTTACTAAGTTGAAAATTATATAATATTATTTTTAAATTTTTAGGTTTTAACCTAATTTGGCCCCTAAGACCAAACCGAAGCAACTCAAGAAGATCCTATAAATTTAAGCATTCGTAATGTGGCCCATGCAATTTTAATAATTTAGATAATTTTATTTCTGGCATGTAGTTACATTTAAGCAATACGTAACCGGAACGAAGTACATCAAGCTTTTTGATATTAAAATTTGCACTCTAAATTTTCATCTCATATACAGCATGTATTTTAGCTTATAAATTTTCATCTAATCAATAAAATTGATTTTAAAAATCATAATTAGAATAAAATTTCTTAATTTTTGGATTGAAAGAAACTCTATAATTCATAGAGAATTTAATTTAGCAATATCTTCTGTCTGCTTGTACAAAGAATTACAGATCTGGTGGCGATGAAGACATTTTAAACTGTTCTAATATCTTGTTAGATCTCTTAGAAATAATATTTAATTGTTTTCTTTTATTCAGAGTTGTCTAGTTCCTTAGATCTTCAATATTCTCTCATTTATGTCTATTGATGATCTTCAAACTCGTTACTTTCTATGTTCAATTTCTTTTTAATCCAATTTGAGCATTTAATAAGATGAATAATATGTTTTAAATATTTTTCAAGAATTCCTTGATTATGCTTATTAACAATTCTTCAATTTCATTAGGAATCTCTTATGAATCCTTTGATTTGCTTTAATTTACTTGGAGTGAATTATATTTAAAGACTATATCTTAATTCCAAAGGGATCTCTTGTGCTTTGATTAGATATTCAATCATCTTTCATCAATCAAAAGGTATCAAGTGTTAAGCTTATGTTTATCACCAAAATATCCAACTCATTTCAATTACTTCATGATCGAGTATCTGAATATATTTCAAGACATTGCATGTTTCAATCTTAAAAATGATTGAAATTTCCTTTTGATTATCTCAATGTGAACTCGAAGATAATTCAAATATTGAGTGAGAGATGTCTGTTCATTTGAGAGCAGTTGACTAATCATTGATTTCAGTTGAAGTTAAATTTTGATAATTTTGTTTACTTCAAAATTTAGCAAACTCAAATTAAATTTTAAAATTAGCTTAATTTTAATTTAAACTAATTTATTTGAGTTGTCATGTAAAATCGGCAATTTACGTTTGAGTGACACATCTAATAGTTTACTCTAGATTCATTTGAAGTAATGGTATTTTCTGACACCACAATTTTATTTGTACTATTAAGCATTAGCGAGATCTTGAAACCTACAAAAGAATCACAGGCACATATTTCATATACATTTACATATTTCTATAAATCCACAATTACAACACCGTTAAACTCTAGCATCTAAACTAAACCCAGAAAAAGGGAAGGAATGGGAAATTGTCGTCTGATGATGGAGTTCCTTTCGGCAACGTCGTTTTTGTGGAGGGGAAGAAATCAAGACTACACGGAAAATTCCTTCGAACCTCGAGGACAGAAAACTCTCTGTGCACAAGGCAACAATCCCACTTGCCAGATCCAATCAAGGAATGCAGTAGCTTAAACCAAATTGTAGAACTCTGAATGGAAGATCGTGCAACCTAGTGTTGAGCGGCACGATATAGAAAAGCTTTCGGGAGGGTTAGAGTGAAGGTGTTAAGAGATCGAAGGATAGACCGAGCAAACCAGTGAAGTAGCTCAGCTGTACGGTGATGGCACAAAATGCAAGTTGAGAGAATGGCAGTGTGGTAATCCTAAGCGGCTGTGCGGTGAAGTGGAAGAGTGCAAGATGACAAACAAAGTAGGCTGTTCCACGGCGAAGCATAGCAGTGTTGGAGGAATCGCGTAGAGAGGAAATTGAGAGGTAGGGAGAGAGATCGTTGCATGCGGTTTGGAGGAATACCGGAAGGAAAGAGAGTGAGGCTTGATGCGGATGCTCAGAAAGGAAGCTGCTGCGATCAAACGAATCGGGAGGGCTTTGCTGGTCGAGAGAAAGAAAGAGGGAGAGAGGGAGAGAGGGATTTCGGATGGAGCCTACCTAAGATGAAAGTGAGGGCTTTCGGTCTTGGTAGAGACGAACAGGAGAGGGAAGGATATGCTTGTGTCCTGCTGCGAGAACGAGAGGGAATCGAATGAGGAGGGAGATGCCTTCGATTGAGAGGAGTTTCAGTTTTTGGAGGACGAACGAGCGAGAGCGGTTTCGTTCGATTTTGAGGGAGGATCAGGCGTGAACGGTTGCTCGGTTTCGAGGGATGGAGGCATTTGCTTGCAGTTGAGAGAGACGGAACGAACGAAAGGGAAAGAGAGGAAGCCTTGTGTGTGATCCTGCTCAAGTCGACCGTGAATAGGGGATTTAGGACCGATTTGGGTTATTAGGTATAAATTGGCTTTTTTTTTTAATTAATTTTCTAAGTATTTAATCAATCTTAAAATGAATTTTATATCGTATATATATATATATATATATATATATATATATATATATATGATTCAAGATTATTATCTGACAATTGATACTGCTTCAATGAAGCCATTTAGTTTAAGTCAAGATCGAATCAATCAATTTCACCAAACGACATCAGGCAACGCCGTGATACGTCCGAATCGACGGCGAAGTCATTTGATAGATTTAATGGACTAACAATGTAATCAATTTCACGAATGAGGATTCCGCAGCCGACCACGTTAGCACATCGACTCGATCTCTAATCGACAACCGCTAAATTGGAATGTGTATATTCCGATCAATTTCGAGCTCAACGCTAATGTGTCCATTTTGTAGATCGGGTCATTTCGACTAATTTTGGTGATGTTGCATATTAATTTCATCTAAAGATCAAACGATTGAATTCATCTTATAGGATCTATTTGACTCATTTAGCATGTATAAAGGTCAACATCCACTTAATGCTTTGCATGACAATCACTAGTTAAATGGTCAACTAAGCCTTATGGTTTGTTTTTTTTTTTCCCATTAAATCTTGGTATCATTTTTTATTGTGTGCTTTTTTCTCCTCTTCTTATATGAGAGTGAGAACTTTTTGCAAGATTCCATATAAATTTTAATTCTTATCATCATCCTATCTAATTTCTATTTGTTTGTGTATTCTTTATGCATAAAGATGTCTGTTATTATCTGTGCGGAAATATATGAGTTGGGAGGTAAAATGCAAAAATCGGAGGAAAAGTACATACAATAGAAACATTTGTTCAGAAATTTGTATTCTCACAAACTTTTTATTAATTAAATGTCAAAGTTTTTTATTTTATTAATTTATTTTTGAATCAAGATTTGAAAATATGTGTGTATTTGACTTTTAATTTTGACATAAAATATCTTTAAAATAAAATATTTATATAAATTGTAAAAAAATAAGTAACAACATTATAAAGCATTTACAAAAAATATAAAGGCTGACGATGGTGATATAAAAATAATTAAAATAACCACTGATGTTGTAACGTTTTATGATTTTAAAAAATTTCTAAAACACAATTCGTGTAAACATCTTTTATTTTATTTATTTATTTTTTCCTAAAGGGATAAAGATGTCTTATCTTATCCACTCGTAGCACACACATATATTCTCCCTTGGCGGTGTTTGTTTTGGCCAATGCAACAATGGCGTTATATCGCACGAGAAAATTTGAGCAGAAGTAGTTGTCTTGTATGCGATCATGATAAAGGTTATAGTTATTAATTTAATTTTATTAAAGTTTATAGTTATAATATGTTTTTTTAGTCAAGAGTTCAAAAAAAAAAGTGTTAAAATTTTAAAATTTTTTATTTTAATATTTAATTTTGAGATAAAATATAATTATTTTAAATTTTTAATGTAATGCTCATTATTACTAGTGGCTAAATTAACTTCTGAAAAAGGTCATCAATGAGTGCTTACTTTTTTATAGTAGATGAATTTTCATAGTCATTAAACTATCTCATGCTAAGGTTATAATTTTTTTTATACAATATTGATGTTAATTTTGATTATAATCATGCAAATTAAGATATATTTGACCAATCAAATGGTCTTAAATTCTATATTTTAATTCTAAGTATCTGATTTATGTTAATTTTAATACATATTGATTCATTCTTGACGTCATAAAATTTGCCACATAAAATTATATTATCTCAAAATATATAAAGTTATTATAAATAAAATTGAAATATCTCAAAACAATTTGCAAAATGCCAATCTTACATAATTGGGTATGAGAAATAAATGTTACCAAATTTCCCTCTAAATCGAAGTTAAATAAAAAGATGAATATCACACGGCTCGCTGTTCCATAATTCGAAATAATTTTATTATTATTAGAGGATGAGCGTCATCTCTAAGAGAGTAACGACTATGACCTTACATCTTAGCTTCTTTAAAATAGCCAGAAGCTAGTTGAGTTGAGAAATGGTTCCCTCTGATAAAAATTAGTCTGTGTTAGACCTTTTCGCCGCAGCTCTATCCTCTTCACTATCTTTGGAGCCCCGGCCTTTAATTATGCTTCTATTTCTGTTCCTCCTATTCTTTATCAGATGGTCTCTTCTTCAGAAGCGTTCAACGTTACTCATCTCCCGGGCTTCTTGCAGGAGGGTTCTCTACCTTTTCATTTAGAAACTGGGTAATTTGTTCTATCTCACCTTCCTTTATTTTTTTTTTTAAAAATTCAATTAAGTTTTGTCTGATTGGATTTGTTTGTGGCTGTAGCTATATAGAAGTAGATGAATTTCATGGTGTGGAGTTATTCTATTATTTCATAGAATCAGAGAGGAATCCGACAGAAGATCCACTCCTCCTATGGCTTACTGGAGGACCAGGCTGCTCTGCTTTTAGTGGCCTTGCTATTGAGATCGGTCTGTTTTATCGTTCTTTCATGGAATACAAGAGTTTTTAATGCTTTTTCTGGCTTGTTTTTGGCTTTGATATGTTGGTCGGATTGGGCTATTTTGTTTCATCTTTTTTGGATACATGTTGTATGTTTTGGAAATGCAATTATTTTGTCAGATGCAAATTATTTGTATTGAATTATTTTATCTGATGCAATAAATGAAGGGCCACTAAAATTCAGATCAGAAAGGTACAACGGGAGCTTGCCAAAATTAGTTTATAACCCTTACTCTTGGACTAAGGTGAGATTATCTATAACAACAATCTATAGATAAATATATGATTTAATTTCAATTTCATATTTATTGCATGAATTAATTAATCTGTGTGGTTCTTCCTTTCATTCTTAATTTGTAGATTTCCAACGTAATATTCCTAGACTCCCCAGTTGGAACTGGATTCTCTTTCTCTAATCATCCGCAAGGTTATGAAACTGGCGATAAATCTTGGTCAAAACATGCAGTAATATTTCTCAGAAAGGTTGGTGAGGAAATAAAATTTATATACTGAATTTAGTTTATTATTATTATTATTATTATTATTATTATTTAATGAAATAACTCCTTTTCCTTGATATCAGTGGTTCGAAGACCACCAGCAGTTCCTTTCAAACCAACTGTATATTGCTGGTGATTCCTATGCTGGAAAGGTTGTGCCTCTGGTAGTTCATAATATTTTAAACGGTAATATAAAATAAATAAATAAAAAAAAAAGATGTCTGATTCATCAAATTTCTCACGTTTTTTTTTTTTTTTTGGTGATTAAATTTTTAATTATTTAACCATTTTTAACTGCAGAAAATGACTTTGAGGATCTGCCAAAACTTAATATTCAGGTCATCTTTATAACACTCTGATGAGCAATAAACTTTTTCCAGTAGATAGTGTGATTATGAGGTCTAATCATTCCTTTGATTTCAAAATTTATTTAGTTAAATATATACATATATATATATATATATATATATATATATATATATATATATATATATGAGTTTTTTTCCTTCCATCATAAAATAATAACCTGCGCTATTAGTTGAATGTTATATTTATTTTTGTGAAAGCTGGCTATATGGTTGGTAATCCATCAACAGGTGAGGTGATTGATTCTAATGCTCAAGTACCATTTGCCTATGGAATGGGGATAATTTCAGACGAACTCTATCAGGTGATATTTCTAATGAGATTATTTTTAAAATAGGTTTAGTATTAATTGTAATTAATTGTTTAGGTATAAAAAAATTTTTATAATAGTGTTAACGACGATTAAACGTCAAACGGACGATAATAATTTTTTTTACGTAATCACCGAGAGGGAGAGAGAGAGAGAGAGAGAGAGAGAGAGAGTTTTTTTTTGTTTTTTGCTTTCGGTACGAGAGAGAGAGAGATTAATTTTTTAATTATTATAATTATTTAAAATATTTAAAATATATAATTTAAAAATATTTTTTATAAAATATTTAATAACTAAATATTTATATATTTAGTTATTAATTTATTTTATTTATATATATATATATAATTAAATAAATAATTTAAAAATAATTTTAATTATATATATAAATTTAGAAATTTATTTAATAATTATTAATTAATATAATTTAAAATATATTTTTATTAATTTTAATATATAATTAAAAATATTTAAAATATATAAATAAATAATTTTAATAAATAAATAAAGAAGAAATAAATTATATAAATATTTTATAAATTATATAAATAAAGTAATTATATATATATATATATAATATATATATAAATTTATTTAGTTATTTATATATTTAAATTATATAAGATATTTAAATTATATATAATTAGTTATTAAAATATTATATATAATTAGTTTATATATTTATTTTATAAAATATTATATATATATATATATATATATTATATATATATATATATATATATATATATATATATATTTATATTTATATTTATATAAGTCTATAATAATAATAATAACAAAATATAAAAAATATAAAAATAAAGAAATAAATAATTTTAATAAATAAATAAAGAAAGGAATAAATATATATAATAAATAAATAAATTTATAAATAACTAAATATTTTATAAATATATTAAATAACTAAATATTTATATAATTTAAATTTTGTATTTATTTATTTAACTAATTACTTTATTTATATAATTTATAAATTATTTATATAATTTATTTCTTTCTTATTTATTTATTAAAAATTATTTATTTATATATTTTAAATATTTTTAATTATATATTAACAAAAATTAATAAAATTATATATTTTAAATAATTATATTAATTATAAAAAAATTATTAAATAAATTTAAATTTATATATATAATTAAAATATTTTTAAATTATATATTTAATTATATATATATAAATAATAAATTAATAACTAAATATATAAATATTTAGTTATTAAATATTTTATAAAAAATATTTTAAATTATATTTTAAATATTTAAATAATTATAAATTAAAAATTAATCTCTCTCTCTTAATTAAAAAAACAAAAAAATGCTTTTGCTCTTCTTTTTTGATTATAAAAAAAAAATTAGTTAAAATTATATATTTTATTATTATAATTAAATCAAAAATTAATTTTTCTAAAAAAAAATTTAAAGGCTAATTACAGTCAATTAATCTATATATATATATATATATATATATATATATATATATATATATATATATATATATATTATATATATATATATATATATATATATATATATATATATATATATATATATATATATATATTTATTTATAATTTATTTATTTATTTATTTTATTTATTTTATATATATATATATTTATTATTTATTTATTTATATATTTTATTTTTTTTTTTTTTTTTTTTTTTTTTATTTTTTTGATATGTGCATATGTTTCTGAACCTTGTTTCCATTCTAGAGAATTGGTAAGAATTGCAAAGGTGAAGACTACGATAGTCCAAAGAATGTTGTATGTGCCTCTCTTCTTCAGATCTTTGACGAGGCAAGCATCCATGCAACCATCTCTCTCTCTCTCTCTCTCTCTCTTCAAGCCTTTATTTATGAGTTGGCTAATATTTTTATATGTTAGTATTATACTATTTTTTATATATTTTTTTTGTAATTTTTGTCGTTGAATAATGAATAGCCTTACAATCTAAAATATAGATCTCAAAAAGCTAGTTGTAGCACTGATGAAAGTCGTATTCTGTATCAAAATTAATGTACAGAAGATGCACCCCTTCTAATCAGATGCTAGTATGTATATGGAATTTATGCTACATGCGGGCTCCTGATTGGCTGGGTGAACCTTCTGCATATATCTTACTCATTTGTACTAATAATTTCTCGTGCATTGATCGAATATTGCATTTGCAGTTCAAGTCAGAGCTCATGACATCACAAATTTTGGAGCCTAAATGCAGTTTGGCTGCTCCCAAGCCTAAATACACAGCTAGTTCAAGAAGAATGTCTACTCTACAGCAGAGCAACGCGGTTCTTTTAGGACCTCCAATTCCTGAAGTCAAGTGCAGAGTAATTAATTTTCCTAAAATCATTTTCTGGAAGAAGAAGAAGAAGAAGAAGAACAATAATTTCTTTACTATTTTTTGTTATACTTCCAAATCATTAATCATTTTTATGATTAACTTTTTATAAATTAATGAGTCTTACAGTGACTTTTAATCATATCGTTTAAACATATGGCTGCAGACATATGCTTATTATCTCATGTATCTATGGGCAAACAGCAATGATGCTCAAGAGGCACTCCATGTGAAGAAGGTAAAAGATTTTGAGTATACTCTTATGTTAAATAGTTAAAAATACATATAAATTTAAACAATATATATGCAATAATTAGCCCTAGTATATAAGGTTAAGTTGTTAAGTTAAAATTGAGTTTGCATACTCATATATTTAGCTCAACTTCAATCTCTTTAATTTAAGTGACCTTAAAATAACACCGGTAAGAAAACAATTATCTACAAACTACAGAAAAAAATATTTGGTGAGGATGTTCTAGTACAATTTTTATTATGATGAATTTAAATTCTTGAATTTATATTAAAATTGATATAATTATTTATATATTATATTATTTTTAAATAAATTAAATTTTAGTCAGGTTATGCTGAGCCAATTTTTTTTTCAAAATTTAACTACTAATAAATGTTGGACTCAGGGAAAAGTGAAAGAGTGGCTGAGGTGCAATCATGACTTGAATTATACAAAAGATATAAATAGTAGCATTGAATATCATGTTAAAATCACAAGCAGAGGCTATCGTGCATTGGTTTACAGGTGAAAGGCAGATACTTCACAGAGAACCTCATTCAAGCCCTCTCCCTCTCTCTCTCTCTCTCTCTCTCTCTCTCTATATACATACATATATATATATATATATATATATATATATATATATATATATATATATATATATATATATATATATATATATATATATATATATATATATAGCTAAATTTGTTCAATTTCGATACAGTGGTGATCATGACATGCTTGTCCCCTTCGTGGGCACAAGGGAGTGGATAAAATCTCTCAAATTCTTTATCACTGACCAGTGGAGATCTTGGCATGTGGGCGGCCAAGTTGCTGGGTAATTAACTTCGAATTACTTGCTCTTTGATAATGGGAAAGAAAATTCATTAAAAAAGGAACCTATGAGAAATTAGTAATCATTAATACTTTGGAGGATTCTATTAATTTATTTTTTGCATTTATAATCACATATAATGATGGTTCATTTTTCTCCCAGTTTCCATAGATACGAATCCTACCCAATAATCGACCTTTACATCAAGGTGTGAAGCTCTCCAGACTTGATGATTGATCAGTTAATTACTTGTAATTAACTCCTTAAGCTTGTTTATGTTTGTGTTTTATATAGGGTGCTGGACACACAGCTCCAGAATATATGGCCCAGGAATGTTTAGCCATGTTTCGAAGGTGGATTTCTCACAGGCCACTATGATTGCTGCCACGTACAGATTCCAGAAACATTTAAAATATATTATTTGTCTGAGTATAGAATATATTATTCTGTTATGGGCATATTGGCCTTTTGCTGATTGCTGAGTAGTAATAGATCAGCATGATATGCAATGTGCTTTGGTTTAATAATAAAATATTCTATTTACCCACCGAATTCTTTTTTTTTTTTTGAAGAATTTGAGGGCAGAGCCCAATTTTAATTCCAAATGTAAATTGTTACAGTTACAAGTAAAACAATACAAAAAAGTTTGAAAGAAACTAAAACACACCCAGGACCAAAATGAAAAGCAAAGACAATTTAAAGCTCAAAGACCTCTGACAGCAACAGAAAGAACCTAAAATAACTCACAACCCAAAGCTGCGGAGAGGGAAGGGGGAAGAGGTGGACTCAGAATAAAAAACTAGATGGAGGTTCCATCAAAGGATGAAATCATCAGTTAGATAGCAGTTTTCAGTAATATGATTCTGGTTGCCATGTGGTCAGCCCAATGGATAGTGAACAAAGGTGACAATCCAGGTTGCCAAAGGCCTTCCAGATCCAGGAATCAATACCTCCATGAATTGCACACAAGCACATCATCATTGTCCACCTGGGGAGGGAGAAGAGAGAACAAACTATGGCGGTTTGTAATTTTGCTGCTCCTGCACCTGAGAGGGCCACAAACATTTAACTTTCCAAAGCTGAAGTTTAGCAGCTACTCGAAATTGAACCTCAGAAATAAGGGATGTAGCAGAGGTGGCTAAGGATGCAAATTTCCGTTTATTCCTTTCTTTCCATAAAGAGTAGACCAACACAGCCGTTATCAAATAATGTAAACGGATAAGAACATTATGCTGCTTATCATCCACAAAGCTTAAAACTTGCTGTAAGGAGGACTGCAACAAAAGAAATTGTCCATTTGGAATGAGAGCTCTAACAATCTTCATAGAGTAAGGGCATTCGAAAAATAAATGTGTATGTGTCTCATTGTATGAATGACAAAGAACACAAAGAGATGGTGAACCTATTCCTCTCCTTGCTAAAATATCCATAGTTTTAAGCCCATTTTTATAAGCCATCCAACAGTAAAGTGCATAATTGATTGCATACCCCTTGAACCAGATTTCCTTACTCCAACACATATTAGGGAGAGATTCAAAGATGACATCCTTGAAATCCTTTGTGGTAGGATAGTGAATATTCAGCCACCTAATAGAATCCTCCCCACCCAGAATAGGGGTTTTTATAATTCTGTTGTAACACCAAGAGGAAACAGCAAGTGGAAGAGAGGAAATGTTCCAATTTCCATTAAGGATTAAGGAGCATACCTTTGCAGTTTCTGAAAGTCCAGAGATATTTATCCCATTAGAACCCAAGGAGCTGAAAAGTGATACTCCATCACACCAAGGATCAAAGAAGAGGGAGATATTCTGACCACTACCTATGCTGAAGGTAAATTTGTCTTTGTATTTATTTGCTAACTGTTTAATGGATTTCCAGAGAGGAGAGGTTCTATATGTACTTGGATGCCATAGAGAATTAGATTTTGATTTACACCACCTTGAGAACAATGAATCCCCAGCACAGATTTTCCAGAGCATTTTCAGTTTGCAGATTTGGTTAAGAGAGGAGGCAGAAAGGAGGCCAATACCACCCTTATCCTTAGGAATGGTTGTACGCACCCAGGAGATTGTATAAAGCTTTTTGTCCTCTCCCGAATGGAAGAAGAATTTGGCTGTAAAAGAACAAATTTTATTAATAATTCCTTCAGGAATGGCCATGGCTCTAAACCAGTAAGAAAGGTAGCTGTTGATAGAGGATCTTATGAGCTGCATTCTACCACCAAGTGAGAGGAATTTGGATTTCCAACCAGCCAACCAAACTTGGAGTCTATCAAAGAGAGGATTGAAAAGTGCCTTTTTAATAGGACCCTTCACAAGAGGAAGCCCTAAGTACTTAAGTGGGAAAGATCCTTTTTTAATATCAATGAAGTTTAAGAGTACCTCCTCATTCCTACAGCCCTTTGAAAAGCATATAGATGATTTAGCTTGATTTACTTCCAGCCCTAGGTATTCCTCAACTGAGTTTAGAGAGAGCTTCAAGGAGTTGAAGGTGGTTATATTAGCTTCACCTGTAAGCAAAAGGTCATCAGCATATAGGAGATGTGATAAATTGCAATTCATTGTGGCAATAGGGCTGTATAAACCAAGGTTGACTTCCTTTTCTATGATACAGGAAAGAGTATCCATTACTATAGTAAAGAGATAGGGGGATAAAGGGCAGCCTTGTCTAAGTCCATTAGAGGAAGGGAAAAAACCTTTAATGCTGCCATTTAGAGCTATTGAGAAAGGGACATCCATTATACAAGCCTCCACCCATTTAGTAAACTTAATAGGAAACCCTTTATTGAGTAATCTATGAATAATGGAGTATCTATTGACTTTATCAAATGCTTTTCTTAAGTCAAATTTGGCAAGAAAGTAATTATTTCCAGCTGAAGGAGCAAACTCATTACAGATTTCAAAAGCCATTGCTAGGTTATCAGCTATGTCCCTTCCCTTCATAAAGGCCGATTGAGCTGTATTGATAATTGATGGAAGAAATCTCTTCATACGGCAAGCAATAATCTTAGCAACCACCTTATAGAAAGTGTTACATAAGGATATAGGTCTAAAGTCATCAATCTTATTGGAATGTTTAACCTAAGAGTACAAATGACTATATTACGTGTAACGTGAGTGTCATTATTAATTAGCTATAAATTTACTCTCTTTCTCTCTCTCTTTCTTTTCAATTGGTCCTCTTATGTCAGGCTGTATACATCAACTGCATTTACAGCTATCATGAACCTCCAATTAAAAACAGTTACTGTAAATTTCATTTAGCGGTTGAAAACTTTGCTCATGATGTGTGTTTGAGGTAAGATGTGTGTATTTCATTTGTCATTAAAATTTAATATCTTAAAAAAAATAATGTTCTACAATGATCTTTGATTATGAGATCATATATAACAAGTCACATGAGAATTTGAGCTAGGTTCAAGAAGTCACATTGCTTTGAGAGCGAACGTTAAGTGCTTTGTTGCCCAGATGTGAGAGCGAACATTACTAGAAGAGGGAGAAGCACGACAATTATATTGGTTAAGATCAATTCAAGAAGAGGAAAGGATAATCTCGAATGTATTTGAATGCTTAGTTTGCTTAAGGTAGGTGCTTGATTGTTTTGCCTTCTTGAGAAATCAATTGTGTTTGGTTGACCTTCATGCATACTACATCAGTGGAGTCGAGCTCACAAGACAAATTCGACGAACTTCAAATGTAACAATGCGTAAATCGAAGCTGAAATACACTTAATGTCGCTGAACCTAGCCAAAATGATCTTCGATCAATGAACGGACTTCCCCATCGCGTTCAGAACATCGAAATTGATCGAAATATACATATTGCACAATCCAATGGTCGATCGATTAAGAAGGAAATCTGTCGACATGCCTGCGCACATATCAGAGTCGGGAGGATGCGACGATACCCAAACGACCTCTATTCATGAAATTGATTGCATCATTGAAACATCAAAATCTATCAAATTAGATTATTTGTGCTCAATTTGAACAAGTCTACACAATATCGAGCGATCAGAAGCGACAATGCATAATTTTAAACTTAAATTGATCCGATTCGACACCAATTTGAGCCGAACGAACTCCGATAGCGAAATGGACAGCGTCATTGCATCCGGAATATCAGAATAACTTATAATTGATATCAAATTTGTCTATGTGATGATACAATTGTGAAAACTTAAAATTAGAATTTATTTTTATCTCAAATAAGAAAGAAAAGCCTACATATATATACCCCTCTTAATACCTAACCCTAGAGATTGATATTCACAATCAAGACTCCCATTTGAGTGTCGCACATCTCTCTTGCTTGATCCCCTGTCCCTCTCGGACAAACTGAACGCACACAAGCAGATGAATATCCCGTCTCTTCCTCCCAACCGAGCGGCCGAACTCCCTCGCATGTTCGTCCATCCCAAATAGCAGTTGAATGCACATGGAACAGATCTCGTAACTCTGGAGGGTTAATCATCCTTTAGCGACGTGATCTGGTACAGTTTCTTCCCCTTATCATTTCTAACCAGATTATTTTGGGCAACATTAGCATGGCCGACAACACTCAGTGGACTATTGGTTAGATGTATGCCAACAAAGCCTATCACTGTAGGAGAGTTCTTTGGCAGACTATCAAAGACAGTGCAGATCAGCAGTTACCTACTATTATTGGAGGAGACTTCAACTGTATTCTGACACACAAGGATAAGAAAGGTGGGAAGCAGTTCACCTATTCACAGGCGGTTCAGGAGATGGAAGATTGCATGACTACGGCTGATTTACATGAGCTAGACTTCGTTGGCCCACGGTACACCTGGACCGGGTCCTAGTTAATTATGTGGCATCTAACCTCCTCAGAGATACAAAGGTTAGTCCCGCATTGCTTCTGACCACTTCCCCCTATTGCTTTCAGTCTCTCCTGCTTCACATGAACCACCACAACGCTGGTTACATTTTGAGGATGCTTGGCTTTCCTACCCGATGGTTTGGAAACTTGTTTAGCAGAAGTGGAGCAAAGCAGATTATGGTACCAAAGCCACTGTTCTTCAAAGGAAAAGCAGCCGCACCCTGCGGGCCCTCTTTCATTAGAGTAAGAATAAGCTGAAGGACCTCCATTCGCTAAAGGAGGAGCTGGAGCGACATTGCTACCCTTCAGATTGCAGAGTGTTCTGATGTAGGTCTCACTATTGCACAGGATGATGAGCTTCGCTCTAAGGTCGTTGAGCTAAACTCTACATTGACAAGGCTCAACACTTGGTGGAAGCAAAGGGCAAAGACTAGATGGCTTCAGCAGGGTGATGGTAATACTCATTTCTTTCACACTATGGCTTCTTCAATACATCGCACCAATAGAGTTAGTTGTGTGACGATGGATGATGGGAGGTTGGTGAATAGTCCTGAGGCAATAGCAGTTGCCTTCACTGCCTTCTTCCATCATAAATGGATTGAGGGGGCTGTCTCCCTCGACAACTGGCCTACTTTGCCTACTGAGCAGCAGGTATCTTCTCATGTCAGTCCCCTGCTTGATACTGCAGTGTCTAAACAGGAGATTTGGGAGGCTTTGCACTCCATGGGGGCCAATCAGGCTCTGGGCTTGGATGGGATCACATCCTCCTTCTACAAGTAGTTCTGCAGTGTGTGAAGCAGGATGTCATTGTAGTCGTCCAGGAGTTCTTCAACACCTCCCACATGGATGATTCGTGGAAGGAAACTCTCATCGCTCGATACAAGGCGTAACCCGCCTCTCCAAATTTCGGCCCATCAGCTTATGCTAGACCATCTACAAGCTTATTGCAAAGATCTTGGTGAATCGGCTGAAGCACCTCCTACCTATCCTCATTTCTGAGGAGCAGGGAGCCTTTGTCCCACATCGAAACATTTCACACCGCAGCCTCCTTGCCCAGGAGATCTTCAACAAGTTCCAACATTCGATCTCTCAGGTTGTTTTTATGGCTATCAAAATTGATATGGAGCGGGCCTATGACCGGATGATTGGCAAACTCTGAAGCAGATGTTGTCCCTGAAGGGTTTCCCTGCAAGATTCAGCAGTCAGGTGGTTCAGTGTGTCACACATCCCAAGTTTTCCATCATGCTAAATGGTAGGAGGATGAAGTAGATTGATGCTCAGTGTGGCTTTCGTCAGGGGTGCCGCTCTCACCCTACCTTTTCATTCTATGCTCTCAGCTTCTCACTTTAGTGTTTAGACAGAGGGGGACTAATCTGGGCATGTACGTCGCTGTTGGAGGTACTTGCATCTCCAACCTCCTATATGCTGATGATATCCTTATCACTTCTCAGGCTTTGGTGGCACATGGTAAGAAAATTAAAGACATCCTTGAGGATTATTGTGCCTGGACGGGCCAGCGTATCAATTATGCCAAAATTGCCATCTTATTCAGCAAGGCAGTTAAGAGGTGGAGAATGAACCATCACCAGGTTGTTTGGGTTCAGAAGGGTCCAGGAGATGGATTATCTTGGCCTTAAACTGGTCATGAGAAAGTTGAACAAGAGAGATTATTCACACGATTTAGCGGGCCAAAGAGAAGATCCTTGCATGGGGGTCTCAGCATCTCTCCCTGGCTAGCCGTACAATGATTATATATTCGGCTCTAATGCCTAGGTCTATCTACCAGCTAACACATACTACCATGCCTTTGAATGTGTTGCAGGAAATTGAGAAGATATGTAGATCCTTTATTTGGGACAAGAGCTATACTCAGAAGAGTATCCATTATGTGAAGTGGTCCACTATTTGTGCACCTAGGAGGCTTGGGGGGCTTGGATTCCACTCTGCCATCAATTGGACAGGCCCTCTAAGGGCACGACTTGCTTGGGACTTCTTGCAGAAGCCATCTTTCCTTCTCCACCGTTGCCTATGGGAACGTTATGGGGATGACATCTGGGATAGATCTCTGAGGCGGGGTGACTCCAAATCTTGGGTTGTCCTTATCAGTGGAGCATAGAGCCTCAAACCTCTCATTCGGTGGAGTCTAGGCGAGAAGTGGTTCGTATTGTCCCAAATCACACGGCGTTCCCCTTTCCAGGAGACCTACTTTCCTTGATGCTGCAACCCTTGAAGACCAGCTTGTGGCTGCTTTCATTCAACTTGGTCGTTCATGGGATGTTGCAAAGTTGGAGCTACACTTTGGGTGGTGGACCAGATTAGAGGGGTGATGCTGCACCCTAACTTAGTGGCGGATGAGCCAGAGTTGATCCATCTTCCACTAAGTAAGTCCCTCACTACCCTTGCTTATGAAGCTCTCTTTCCCCCACAGTAGCCCTTGTAACTAATAGCTTCAGAGGTTCCAACTACATCCCCGGGAAAAGCTATTTTGGTGGCGTGTTCTGAAGGGGGCAGTGCCAACCTTTACTTGACTTCATGAGCGGGGACTGACTGAGGAAGTCCAGTGCCTTTGGGGCTGCATAGAGGCGGAAGACTTGGACCACATCTTGACCAGATGTTCTCTCACGACTGTTCTGCAGATTCTCTCCACTTGGGGGTTCAACATTCCTTCTTTTTCCAACTCCCAATATCTCCTCAGGGCATTCGACAACACCACCAAGGCCAACTCAGCTTGGGGTAGAGCATACTGCTACGTGGTGTATCAGGTATGGAGAACCAGAAACGCCAAGACACACGGACGACCACATGGAACCCCCAAGCTGCTTGCTGCAAACATCTTGGAGGCATTCACCAACACCTCTGCCTTTCCATTTTGAGAGCAATGGGAGCTCCACCAGCCACACCGGCTATTTTCTCACTCTTCTTGGACTCCCCCCACCCCAGATGGCTCAAGGCCAATGTTGATGGTGCACTCCTTCCCTCTGGCATAGCAGGTATTGGTGTGGTGATTAGGGATGAGGCGGGCAACCTCATCAAGGTTGCAGGAGTTCACCTCCAACACTGGGACAGCACCTCTGTCGAACTGCAAGCTATGCTTGCCATCAAACAGCTCATGGATCCGTGGATGTATGAGTACAAAGGTCTGGTTCTTGAAGGCGACAACCACAGTGTCGTGGCTTATCTTCAAGATCATGCAACAGACTTTCTGGATAGCTTGGCCACCACAGGCCCTAGATCTAGCCTTCCTCAGCGATTTCCATCAGGTGCTCTTCTCCCACACCTGCAGAGATTACAACCGGTTAGCCGATTTATGTGAATGACTCACGAGGTTCGATTGCTTAGCTTCACGATCATTGTACTATTCCTCCTACCTTCTTTGTCATTTTGAGGATGATAGGGAGCATGTTCCTCTTAGTTAATTTTTCTTTTATTTTAGTTTTTCTTCTGTTGCACCTCTGTGCTAGTTTGTAACCGCTTTCTTTTCATATTAATGCAAATTGCAACTTTTAAGAACAGATCTCGTAACCGTGGCACATTCCCAACAGAGGAAGCTGAGGCAACCACTTTTCTCTTTCCCGCGGCCAACCGATCATTCATCTCTATAAAGGTCAAACCGAAGTGTTCCATCCCATTTCTCTTGTCCATTACTGCTGCAAGTCGATCGAGTATAGCATCCTATTTCTCCCTTTCTTCCCTTTCAGTTTGAACTCTCGGTTGAAGGGCTCCCTTTCTAGTTCTCCCCTACTGCCCGAATAAGAGAGAAGGGAGTCGCTGCAAAGGTAATCATCGTCTATCCTCCAACCCCACCCTGCTTCGCACACTTCTGCTTGTCTAAATCCCATAGATCCGCCATCCAATAGGATTTATTGATTCCGAATTCAAGCAAAACGGAGGAGAAATGGGATTAAAAATCCTATAGGATTTAATGTTGTCATTTATGTTGTTTGGCAGGACATAGATTTAATCCTGCTACCCAACAACCCCATAAACTTACCGCAACACTCCTAATTCTCAAAACCCTCCAAACCACCTCTTCCCAGCCGGCTATACTCCCTCTACCCTTCCTTGTTGTTCCACTATAGCAGCCCGTAAATCACCTCATTCCAATACTACCTCTTCTCTTAAACTCTTGCATTAAACCATCAACTTTTCCTTTATTTGTTATCATTATTTAGCTTTGATAAGAAAGATTAGATAGGTGGATGATGAGAGATGTGAATCATGTTGTAATGGAGTGATATTATTTCTGATATATTAGATCGCCTCACTTCGATGTGTACATGAAAGTGAAATTATAAAAAATATTGTGATCTTAAGTACTTGCTCGTTGTTTCAACATGGTGGGAAAATTTGCTAGACATAAGTAATCATGCATATTGCTTCAACATGGCAAGGAAACCAAGATGTCTCTTATGCATGTATTGAAGGCTTATGCACGCTTTCTTAAGTGTGGTGATTTGAAAGATTTTTAAGCTGTGATATCGTAAGACACCTACCATACACACTTCCCATAAGCGTGATGGGAATGCTTTAGCACTTCCGATGCAGCCCCCTACACAAGGATAATGCCAGGAGGCTGGTGAATTTCATTTCAAATGCCTATATATATGCTTGCTTAGCGTATTAAATTTTTGTACTTACTACTTTAATATAATTATAAATATTTGCTAGATGTAAGTACTCGTGCATGCTGCTTCAGCATGATAAGGAAATTAGAATCCCTTTTATGCATGTATTGAAGACATTTGCATGCTTTCTTAAGCATGGTGGGTTTAGAAGACTCTCTAAGTCGTAGTGTCGCTAGACACTGACTATGCATACTTTCTTAGGCATGGTAGGAAGGGTCTGCACTCCCAATCTAGGGCTTAATTTTTAAAATAACCCTAATTAAAACCGTAATTAGCTAATTAACCCTTCCAAAAAAAAAATTTAAAATAGCCATTGGTGATCAGCCGACCGGATGTTTAGTCGCCTCCGATCAAGGACCGCTAAAATTTTTTTTTTATAAAACTCAACGAGATCGGAATCCGATCGATCTCTCTCTCTCTCTCTCTCTCTTCAGTATTCTTTCCTCCTAAACCCCACCGCTCCTCCGGAACGCCGATCCGCCGACCGATCCCGACGCTTCTTCGATCCGCCGCCCCATAACCGAGAGTTTTGCGGAAAAGGTTTTTTTTTAATTTTTTTTTCAAAACAAAAGGTAATATGTAGATCTACTTTGTGATATGTTGTGGATGTAATTTCTTTTATGGATCTAACTTCTTTTGTGGATATAATTTTTTTTTTGGATCTAATTTTGTGGATCTAATTTTTTTTTTTTTGGATCTAATATGTGTAATTTTGTGTAATTTGTAGATCCAATTTTGTGTATCTAGATCTACTTTATTGTAGTATGTTTAGTTATATCTTGCATTTTTGAAAGTAGAATGTTTGCTACCCTCCGATTGTTTGATACTTAATTTGCATTTATCAGGTGTGGTGAAAGATTATTGTTGTTCTGTTATCAGTGGTTAGTGATGAATTCAACTACTGTCTTTTTAGTGCTTTATTATGGAGGTGAACTGAGTGTGAATGACGATTTCATTCCAACATACATTGGTGGGAACAATCGTCCAATCCAAATCCCACGTCGTATTAGATTCGAGGAATTACAGAAAAAAATCATGAAATCATTGAAGATAGATCCAGCATATGGTCCACCGTCATATCACATGACACCACCATATGGAGTTTATCACGGGTATTCATTGCCTACACAAGCTTCAGTTGACATACCTCATGTTACAGAGTTAGGATCACAACAACCTGTGGAGCGGATGGAAGAGGAGGAGGACCATCTACATCGATCATCCGGATCTACCGGAGACCACCATCCCACTACACTCCTGGCAGCGATGCGATTCCACCACGCAGGCATCGACGACGGTAGATGTATTATGTTATTTTCTGCGTTTCATGGCATGTATTTCTGACAGTTTATATGTTTTTTATACTTACTCATTTACCTACTTCTCATTGTGATATCCTAGTAATGTTTACTGTTTATTTAATTTGGTTAACTCACGTGAGAGGATGGAAGACTTAATGTGGAATTACATATAGTTTAAAGTGTCCAAAATTATTTTTGAGTATTTATAAAATAATATGATTTATTTTAAAACAAAAAATAAAATATCTAAAATACATTAAATAATTATTTTTAAATATAAAAATATATTAAGTAATTATGTTTTTAAATTAACATACAAAATCAAAAACATAAAATAAGATTGATCCAAAAAAGCTCTAATTTAATCGATACTATCATTTACCCTAATTTCTAGAAGCAAATGAACTCTATCAATTTAAGCAATAGTTTAATTTTCATTTTGGCCCTTTGTAGCTACCTATATAAATATATGCTTATTTTCTTGTACTAATCATATTAAAATTCATTAACTGATTTCATCTTTATTTAACTTATGCAATTATTATATTTCATTTCTTCACGCTAATTGTCAAGTTAAGTTCAATATTAACAAATGAATGAAAATTAAAATTTCAGCATGAAGAGATACACTTTTTTTTTCATCAAGTATTTGAACTCTTTTCAAAATTTATATGTACGCAAAAAATTGAGGCTAAGCGGTCGAGATTCGTCAGAACTTGTCAACATGATAGTTGTAGAATATTTTATTCCCTTTCCAACGATACCAACTACGCAGAAATCCGACAACTGATGAGCCTGATATGGCCAAAAAACTGAACATGTTAATTTCATTTTTAAAAAAATTTAATGCTTCAGCGACCGGCCGATTGGTCGCCTACACCTATCACTGATCGGCTATTTTAAATTTTTTTGAAGGGTTAATTAGCTAATTACGGTTTTAATTAGGGTTATTTTAAAAATTAAGCCCCCAATCTAGCCCCTTACATGGGGATGACACCGGGAGGCTGCTGAATTTCATTTCAAATACATGTGTATATACTTGCTTAATGTATTAAATTTTTGTACTTCTGCTCCAATACAATTGCAAATATACGTTTTGATATAAGTACTTGTGAGTGTTGTTTCAACACGGTGAGGAAATGCTATTCTTGCCCCTTTTACGCAAGTATTGAAGGTCTATGCACGTCATAAGCATGGTAGATTCAGAAGACTCTCTAAGCCATAGCATCGTAAGACATTGACTATGCATGCTTTCTTAAGTATGGTAGGAAGGCTCTAGCACTCCTGAAGCAATCCTCTATGTGGGGACGACACTAGGAGGCTGCTAAAATTTCATCAAAATAAAGATTCATAATTAATGAAAATAAAATAGTTAAAGAATAGTATTTGAAGCTTAAATGAGTAATAAGATCAATAATTGAACAAGTATAATATATTAAGCTGTTGAGATAAGATTGAGCTTACAATCATCTGACTGACAATAGTTTACAATAAATTAGATGTCTATCCAATGCAAGTAAAATACTTGAATGAATAAGAAATACATTGTGACATGAAACATTTTGTGTCATAAAACATTCAAAAGAGTTGAAGTCAAATATGAATGAAACCTACAACAAATGCTACCAAATCTACAACACAAATTTAGAAGCAAATAGAAGGCGGTAATTTGAATTTAAAATGAACATCACATGCTTCATAAGGTGTCTACTAAATTCAACTTGGATATTCTTAGAATTCATATAAATATCAAGATGAATTTAATTTGATATGCATACATCATAAGATAAACTTCTAAGTGAATTCAAGTCCTTCAAAATTCATATAAATTTGTTGGTATTAAAGTATATGTGAGTTCTTTAAAAATAATAAGTTTTTGAAAATCCATGTAAGCACTTGAACTGAGTTACCTGTGTGGGCTCCGACACTACGTTAAATGCTTAAACTTAGTGTCTGAGGATGTTGTGTGGGTTGATTCCCAGTTGGGTCTTAGGACCGGGACCGAGTTAACAAAACCTAAAAATCTAATAATAATATTATAAGAATTTCAACTAAGTAAAATGTCTGAAAAGCTAATTATGTCATACGACAATAAATTTGATCCTCTATTATTAAATTAATAGAGTCGATAAGATCTAAAGTAATAAACTAAATGATCAGCTCTCTAATGATGGCTGAGTTGATTGAAGATATCAACCGAAGGGGTCATCATTATTAAATATCTAAGATATTTATATTCAATAATCTCAAATTTAAAATTCTTAAAATATAAGTCTAGAACTAATCTATTATTATTAAATTAATAGAGTCGATAGGATCTAGAATAATAAATTTAATGATTAAGAAGACTTATATTCTCCAATAATGGCTAAGTTGATTAAAGATATCAACTGGATGTGTCATCATTATAAAAATATCTAAGATATTTATATTCAATATTCTTAAATTAAAAGTCTTTAAAATATAAATCTTGATATGATCCTCTATTATTAAATTAAATAGAGTCGATAGGATCTAGAATAACGAAAATGAATGATTATCTCTAATGATGGCTGAGTTGATTGAGAATATCAACCGGAGGGGTTATCATTATAAAAATATTTAAGATATTTACATTCAATATTCTCAAATTCAAAATCCTCAAAATATAAATCTAGATCTAATCATCTATTATTGAATTAAGAGTGTTGATAGGATTTAGAATAATAAACTAAATGACCAAGCAGACTTATCTACACTAATGAAGACTATGTTGAATGAAGATTTTAACCGAAGGGGATAGTTCTATCAAGATGTAATCATAATTTCAGATAAAATTAACTTACATCAAGTATCACTTCAAATGCAAAATTTAATATATCATTCAGTTATAAATACTTAAATGAAATTCAATATCCATGCTTAAAGCAAAATTTACTCCATCAACCTTCTACAACTGTTTATCGGAGGTAACAAATTAAGAAAACTATAGCTCACAAAGGAGCCAATATCAAGTCAAGTACACAACTATGTTTACTCTCAATCAATCTTATGTTAGTAAGAACGTGTCACGTGTCTCTGTCCACGTGATTTGGCCAATAGGCTCCATATATGATGTGGTTACGACTAGAGTCCTCTGAGCGGATGGTTGCTGCCAAATGACACCATTATATTACATCACGATTGTAGCCCGTATGCTCCCCAATGGCTTTACCTTTTGAGATGTGAACCATAAGGTATACTTGATAGGGAAAAAAGTTCTATGTTAACTAAGGTAGACTTAAGCTTGTCTCCTTAGACAAACATCACCCCAAGTCTACAAGATTTTCTTGGACAACCCAACTCATGGCTACTGATAAGGATCCTTCGATCAAGTTAGGTCGATTACCTCCTCTGACTAAGTAGATTAAAGACCACGACAACCCGGGATGATGAAACCATGAGATCTTGATCGGGCGTGTCATCATTCCCCTAACCATCCACTTTAAGTTAAAATGATGAATTTCATAAATTCACTATTTTATACTCCACATGCTGCTACTATACGCTACACATTTAATAATTTAATGACTAGCCTTAATCAAAAGTTCTCTCTCAGCATTAGAGGAGTAATTAACTATAGATGCTTGCGCCTATATGAAACCTGGAACCAGATCCAAAGTCCTCACAAAATCAGGGTGGAATCTCTAGGTAGTGTCTTATCTACTATTCCATCTGCCTTCTGAAAATTTAACTGACATTTAATCATACTCTCTTCATTGAGAGGTCGGTGGTAAATTTTTGAAGCCCACATGTTTATCAAATAATTGATCATGATTCGTAGAGCCAGCACCATCAGAGTTTAAGAAAAAATTAGTTGACTTATGAAGCTTAGAATTTGTTGGCCATATCGCCTGTTTTGAGTCGATTAAATTGCTTAGTTTTATATGAACAATACAATGAAGTATTATAACAAAGATAATTATTTATTTAATTTTCCATTTTAACATTTATAAATATATTATTATGCTAATCATACCAATTGAATTTACTAACCCTTTCAACCTTCTTTTATTAATCTTGAAATTACTTATACAATCTTGTTTAGACAAAATTCATGAAATCCTCTCGTAATATGGGCTCGCTTTTTTGCATCAACATATTAAATGTTTCATTATAAATTATGATTATATGGTATTATTATCTCTCTAATTTCATCATGATCATATTTATTTATTTACTTCCTATTGTCACTATTATATATATGCGTGAGTTTGTGATAGTGATTTGTTGTCCTTGTACTTAAGATAACAATTCCTTCTTCTTGAAACAAAATACAAACATCATTCCATAATTTTGTTCATGTTTTATTATATTAAATTGTTATAGGTTTCACTTTTTTTATCTATATATAACTTATAATGATTGTATTCTATCTTTTAAACATTATTTTTTAATATTATGATTATGAAGTTCTTCAAACTTCTTGATATGACTTGAAAATTCTACTAGTCGAAGCATAAATCTTGATGTCAAAAGCAAATTGATCCTCAGTTGAAACTAGTCGAGATTAAGCACTTAAAATATCCTTGGAAACTTTGGCATATCGGTTAAATCCATAAATAGCTCTTAAGCATGGAGTGTTTATAGTCAAATCGGCCTTGACTGAGCGAATCTAACAAGCCTAAGATCTCATAATTCTGACTTTGTTTGGGCATTCAAATACTTAAAATACATCAAATGATCAAAGGAATCATTCTAAGTCATCCAATGAAGTGGAGTGGTTCGGATTTTGCATGTATTTACAGAGACACCACTCCTCCAATCTATAAATAGCCCCTCATTACTCATCAGAAAGCAAGAGAGAGAGATGTAAACCTTGAAGATCCTCGAAGCACAATCATGCCACCACTCGATGATTGTCAACCACCGCCGCCGCCGCCACTGATCCTCGCCGTTGTCAATCTCTGTCGGTTCCATCATGACTACCTTCATCATCAGTTGCTGTTCCTCGCTGTTCACCATCCTCTACTACTACAAATTGTACCACGAACGACTACATAGGCATTCTCTTCTCATATACAATTTTGTAATCCCGTTATCGATAAAATTTTGTAATCTAAAACAAATACATAGTGGAAGATTCTTACTGGGCTAGGCCTCATGGTTTTTCCCTCATTTTGAGGTTTTTCCATGTAAAAATTTTTGGTGTTTTCTTGTTCACTCTTTAAATACCTATGTGTGTGCTGGATTTCACAACAAGGCTAAGGCGTGAACTTTCACTCTACCGCAATTGGTTTTCTAGCACGCAACAGTTTGGTGACGTCTGTGGGAAAAGAATCCTTCAATCACAATTTCTGTGAACACCCTCATTATGGCCAATAGGCAACACGTAACGGAGCCTCCCGCTCCAACTCCCTTCACTCTCGAAACCAATCCTTGAACCAAGGATGCCAAGCTTCTGCCTCACTCCCCCTTGATAGGCGTGACCCTGTCGGTGAAGGCACGATGAGAATCTCTTTAGAAGATCGTGTCTGTTGAATGGAAGAGTCTCAAAATGAGATGATCTAACTTTTACGAGGAACATAACAGCCACTAACGCGGCAAACACATCTCCCCCCAGATCGATCGTTAGTCGTGGGAGATCAAAATGCTAATCTCCTTGACACTGAAGTTCCTCCGCATAGAGATCTCGATCACCACACCTTCTACTCATCATCCATCACTCAATCACGCTAATCCACCAATTATTGCTTGGTAGCATACATTCTCGTCCTGTTGACCCCACTCATCATATTATATGTGTAGAATTATGATGCTTAATGCAAGATGAATTTCACCTTCAAGATAGAAATCATCTTCTCCCTCACCGCGGCTATGAGGAATCCTCACCTTTAGCTAAAGTTATTCTTCAACATCCTATTCTCGTGGGTTTCAAGCTTTCGAGCATTGATTCCTATGATGGAGCGACTGACCCACATGAACACATCGACCATTACAGGACTATCATGTATATCCAACGAGCTCCTGATATAATGTTTTGTCAGGTCTTTCCCATTACCCTCAAGAGGAAAGCTCACACTTAGTTCTACTCCCTTCTAAGGGGATCCATCTGTACCTTTGACAAAATCGCCAAGATTTTTGTGGAACAGTTCATTGCAAACCAGAGGATCATTAAAGATTCCTCCCATCTCTCCGAAATTCATCAAAATGAGAGTGAATCACTTAAGGAATACTTCAGGTTCTCCTTAGAAGCTCGCCAAATACACCGAGTAGACCGAACTAGTTTTCCTTGGAGGCTCCGCCCAGATTTTACCGTCATTAATGTGAGACACGGTCCTCTCATATGCCGACTTAGTTCATCGTATGGAAGCACAAATCTCTACCGATGAAGCTATTAAAGCCCATCGCAAACAATTTGAATAATCTACAGAAAAATGTAAGAGCACCCCGTGGAATGACCAAGCCATCAAAAGAAGCAAGGCCGTGATCTCCCCACCCCATATCAATGACGTGAACCACGACCAGAAAAGGAATACACGTCATTGAACACATCTTTTGTTAACCTCCTGATGGCTATTTGAGATGAAGAAAACATCAAGTGGCCCATCCAAAAACCAAATTCAAGAAATCAGGAGCAATATTGTCACTTCCATCAAGTGGACATACTAAGAGGTATGCAAACAACTCAAAGAAGAAATTGAGAGGCTCATTCAACAAGGATATCTACGATTTGTGAAGAATCAATCGACTCAAACAAACATACCTCCATCCTGGGACAACCGGACAATCATCATATAAACAACAAAATAATCATCAAGTTAGAAAATTGAAACAATCGCATGAGGACCAATACTATCTAATCAAGTTCTCATTACCACATCTGAAGAGCCAGAGTTAAAGAAGTCTCATATTAATCATTCCATCACTTTTAATGATTTACTTAGAGTCCATGTTCCTCATCAAGATCCACTTGTCATCAGGATCGGACCTATGCTATAATGTTAAGAGAATTTTGATTGACAATGAGTTCTGTTGATGTCTTATTCTACTTCACATTTCTTAGCATGGGCCTAGTTAGTGAAAAGCTCCAACCCGCTACAGGACCATTGTACGGGTTTGATAATCGCCCTGTGCGAGTAGAGGGGACAATTACCCTTCCTGTTATCCTTGGTGAATTTTCTCGACAAGTGACTCATTTAATCCAATTCATGATCATCAAGTCAGATTCAACATATAATGCTATCCTCGGAAGGCCTCTCCAATCAATTTTTGTTGCAGTCACTTCAGTATCTCATCTCAAGATGAAATTTTCAACCCCCGTTGGAGTTGGGGTGGTCTGTGAAAATCAGAGATAGCAATCATGCTACTCACAAGCTCAACCACACCTTCGTGACCTTGATCAAAGATTTTAATTTTTGAGATGAAGGAGTACCCCGAAAAGCTTCCCCTATCGAAGACTTGCTCTCTGTTGCATTATCAGATGACCAACCATTACGAATAGTGCAAGTTGGATCTCTGCTCTCAGACGAATAAAGGAAAAAATATATAGAATTCTTACATAGAAATCAAGACATCTTCACTTGGAGTCCGAGGGATATGCTGGGGGTCGACCCCAATATGATCATGCACTCCCTCAAGATTGATCCGACATTCAAACCGATCATCCAAAAGAAGCGAGGTTTTGCACCTGATCGCCTCCAGGCTATTGAGCAAGAAGTTAACAAGCTTTTAGAAGCAGGATTCAGATGAGAGGTACATTACCCTACATGGCTAGCAAATGTTATCATGGTTAAGAAAATAAATGGAACATGGAGAATGTGTATTGATTACACTGGCCTCAACAAAGCTTGCAAAGATAGTTTTCTCTTCCTCGAATTGATCAATTGGTTGATGCTACCGGACATCAAATGCTCTTTTTTGGATGCTTACTGTTACAATCAAATAAAAATGGACCCAATGGATGAAGAAGCTACAGTATTTCAAACATATAAAGGTTTATACTATTACTAAGTTATGCCGTTTGGGTTAAAAAATGCTGGTGCTACCTATCAACGCCTTATGAATAAGGTTTTTAAAGACCTATTAGGCCGCATAATGGAGGTATATGTGGATGACATGTTAATAAAAATCTTGGAAGAATCATAGCATATTTCTGACTTAGAAATATGCTTTAACCTTCTTCGATGTTATAACATGCAACTTAACCCGACCAAGTGTGCTTTTGGGGTTACGTCGAGAAAATTTTTTGGATTTATGGTAACCCACCGTGGGATAGAGGCCAACCCCGATAAAATCAAAGCTCTCAAAGATATGACTCCTCTGAAGAATATCGAGGAAGTTCAACGTTTGAATGGATGAATTACTGCGTTATCCCACTTCTTAGCCTATTCTGGGGATAAATACTTGTCAATCTTTAAAATAGTGGACTGATGAATGTCATTCTGCTTTTGAGCAACTAAGGGAGTATTTAGCATCTCCACCCCTACTATCCAAGCCTGTTCAAGGAGATATGTTATACTTATATCTCGCAGTCTCTTCTCATGCGATAAGCTCAGTTTTAGTGCGAGAAGAAAATGAGACACAACGACCAATTTACAATGTCAGCAAAATTCTCCCTAACATAGAAAGTCGTTATCCACTTGTAGATAAGGTGGCTCTGGCTTTAGTTTTCTCAGCGCAAAAATTGCTTCCATACTTCCAAGCTTACACTATCGACGTTTACACTCATTTACCATTAAGGGCCATCTACAGAAATCAGAAGCATTTGGGAGGTTAATCAAATGGTCTATAGAATTGGGAGAGTTTGATATAAATTTTCTGACCGCTATAAAGTCTCAAGTACTCAGACTTTATAGTGGAATGCCGCCCCAACTCGGAGGAGCTATCCGCTACATGCCTTTATCTCCTCAATGGACCCTCATGTTGATGGAGCGTGAAGTACTGGTGCTAGGGAATCTTACTTATTTTCCCCAAGAATACCTTAGAGTATGGACTTTTGCCTAAAATTTCGCAATAACTAATAATATGAATATGAGGCTCATGGGGTTGAGACTCGCCATTGACTATGAAGCTCAAGACTTAGTGATCCACACTGACTCTTAGCTTGTCACCTCCCAAGTTGAGGGAAACTTTAATACCCATAATCCTCAACTAGCACAATACCTCCACTTGATAAAGTCTCTTCTTGCTCATTTCAAGACACATCAAATCATTCACATACTACAAGAGAAGAATACTCGAGCTGATGCTCTCGCCAAGCTTGCTACATCTGCTACTAGGGATCTATTTAAGAGAAGGCATGTTGAAGAAATATATTTTCCTAGTATCCAAGGGTCATGGGTAATTCAAGCAATTAATGAGATAAAGGAACATTCATGAATGGACCCCATCCTGTCTTTTCTACAAGAAAGAACCCTTCTTGAAGACCTAACTTCTGCAACTCGTCTCCGAAGACAAGCTTCAAACTTTACTATTATTGGAGATGAAATATACAAATGAGCTTTCTGACGCATCCAAATGCCTCTCACCTTCGTGAGGCCGACACGCATTAAGAGAGGTTCACTTAGGGATATGTGGAGAACACCTAGGAGGAAGGGCGCCCTTAAAATTATAAGGCAAGGTTCTATTACTGATGAAACAAGATTTGGAGTTCACAAAAAATATGTAAGTTGTCAGTTGCACTCTAACCACCCTCACATGCTGCATACATAACTCTCATCCATTCAAAGCCCGTAGCCTTTTGCTCAGTGTGGGATTGATATCATGGGGCCTTTTCTGATAGCTTCAGGGTAACGAAAGTTTATCATTTTAGTCGTCGACTACTTCACCAAATGGGTGGAAGCTGAACCACTCGCTAAAATCATGGAGGAAAATGCTAAACAATTTGTTTGGAAAAATATAGTATGTCGATTCGGTCTTCCTGCAAAGATCATCACTGACAATGGAACCCAATTTACTGGAAAAGTCTTTATGTCCTTTTGCAAAGATCTTCACATTCAGCTATTGCATACGGCTGTAGCACATCCTCAAACTAACGGGCAGACTGAAGCTACCAACAAGACTATACTCAAAGGACTAAAAACACATCTTGAGAAGGCTGGGGGCAATGGGTTGATGAGCTTTCTAATATTCTTTGGGCTAACCGCACTATATCACGCACCCGACTGGTGAGACACCATATAACTTGTTATTTAGAACAGAAGCTATTATACCAGTAGATATCGGGGTTCCAAGTCCAAGAGTTCAATTATTCGATCATGACGGTAATGAAGAAAAACTCTGACAACACTTGGACCTCCCAAACTCATGACATGGCACTGACCGCCTATCACCAAAGGGTAGCTCATCACTTCAATAAAGGAGTAAAACCTCATCTCATATCTGTCAGTGACTTGGTCCTATGAAGTCTCGAAGCTGCAGGAAAAGTCCCTCAACGCAATAAACTCTCACCTCTTTGGGATGGCCCATATGTGGTTATAGCTATGGTAAAGCTAGGAACATTCAAGCTTAAGGATCCAGAGGGAAAAACTTTACCTCGAACTTGGAACACTCAGAATCTCCAAAAATATTATCAGTAATTCCTACTTCATAATTATTGCAACTTTTATTTTATCTCGTTTGTCATTTCCTCTTCATGTAGCCGACCCCACTTAGTGGGATAAAGACTTATTGTTATCATCATTTCTTCTTGAAACTCATATATGTGTTAAAATCGTCTTATGATTGTATCACCAAACTTATCAGAGTAATGAATTTATAGCTTTTACAAGCTTGTTTCTTCTTCATTTAATCCTCCCACTTGAGAAATATACAACTCATGTTGTATCTCAATTGGGGCATAATCAATCCCAAGGGGACTTGATCGAACCTCTTCCATGTATGAAGTCAAGTAACACTTTCGATACCTAGGATAAAAGGTCCTTGGTGAACATCCGTGACCTCTTCCATCTGGTTAATCAAGTAACACTTTGGCGATACCAGGATAGGTCAAAAGGTCCTTGGTGAACATCCCGACCTCTTCCATTGTCATCAAGTAACACTTTGACAAACAACCTGGATTGGTCAAAATCCTCGTGGATTCAATTCAACCTCATCCAGACAAAGTTAGCCACAAATAATATTCACCACCACCCCTGATATAGGTAAAAACAAAACAAGAGCGTATCATCTAAAAAAAAATAATTTCATTGACAGCATTAACATGATGATATAAGAAAGAATCAAGATTCTGATACACACTAATAACAATACATAGATTAAAAAAATGCATCCTCAAGTGACGCTACATCATATCAGTTGGTGACATCAACGTCCTCCTCACCACTAGGAGATGCTCCCTTGGACTCACTCTCAACTCCTTCATCTCCTAAATCTGATGAATAGTCTTCAGATACTTGGCTGGGAGATAGATCCTCAATACTAGCTCTGGTCTTGCGATGCATTAAGTGGATTACTTTCAGGAACCCTCGGATCAAGCCCTCCTCTAAACATTGGTGCTCCAAATCCTTCACTTCAACATGAAGAATATGATTATGAGCTTCGGACATGGTCTTCGATTGTACCACGATAAGCCAAGGAGTTCTTAAAGTCTTCAACTGCCTTCAAGGAGATTTCATTTGCTTTCACTTCTGACATTATATGCTTCTTCTCTGAAAGACGATCTTGTAATGCTTTCTTCTCCAGTTCGAGAGCTATCTCCTCCACTGTAAGTGTCTTGAGTCTTTTCTCTTTCTGGTGAGTCTCTGTCCTCACCTCAATTAGCTCATCACAAGTGTACTCCACCTCCTGACACTAGAGAGAAAGAGAAGTCGACATGTTCGCTAGCTCAGTTCTGCACCCGATTAGCTGATCCTCCAAAGTCACCACTTCTTTTGCCTTAACACTCATCTTTCTCTCATACTCGCCTTGCAGATATTTTACCTTCATAAATTCAGTATTCCACTCGTCTAAAGAGACACCCAAATGACCCATCAGCCCTAATATTTTAGTTACCTATAAAGAAAAAAAACCATCACAAATATTACACAAAAAAGGAGGAGGAAAAGAAGAAAAGAAGAAAGAAGGAAAGACAACATACCAATTCATCCGCTTGGCCTTGATATATGTGATTTAACACCTCTTCGTGAATGTGCGCTTTGAAAACGAACTCCCCATCATGAGTTGAAACTAAACTCTCATCAACCGAGGGCGAACATCTTCTTGAATGACGTAGTCACTTCAAAGACATGTCTTCTTTTTCTTTAGGGAAAAACATTGCCACCACCCCGATTTCGTGACGGCTTCTTGAAAGAACCGATGAATATGAGGAGACCTTTCATCACCTTTACTTGACCTCTTTAGTGGAAAAGAATGAGATCTCCCTGCCTGGATGGAAAGGCCAACCTTGAACATTCTATCTTCAATTATATATTTGCTAATGTGACGTAACTCATGCTGTAAGCTTTCTACATCAGGAACATTAAGAGTTGCCAAGATCTCATTCTCTTCAATCAACAATAGATCTGGAAGGTCATTCAATCTTCCCCATCTCTCAGGAAGGCCCCACTCATTTTTCACAAAAAAGAATCCAGTAGACCAATTTTTAGAGGGATCCTGCTGAAAATTCTATCTAATTCTTTATAGTCTGATAAGAAATATGTCCCTAAGTATCACATGTGAATCTACACATTCGCACAAGTATTTGATGTTCAAAGTAACACCACACTTCCTAAAGAAGATAGTCAAACCAACGATGACTTCTAAAGCTCAAAATGAAAAAACAAAGTTACACCACATATTTTGAAGATCTCAATCAACTCAGGAGCCAAAGAGAATCGCAGTCCCGCACGAAGAATCATCTCAGAAACGTAAAGTACCCTGGTGGAGGTGAAAGGGCTCGATCAGACTTTTTAGCAAAAATGGCCACCAACTCATTAGGGAAGTAAAATTTTCTACAGAACACCATTAAACTATCTGATATGATAGTGGATAATATATCGTCTGTAGCCATCACGTTATGGGTTTTCTTCTGGCCATCACCTTGTAAAAATACATGATAAATAAAGAGGAAGAAATGATAAAAATCTAGAAATTTTGTAAAGCAGCTTACTTACCCCAATACTTGGGCGTATCCTTTTTTGACTCTCTCACTCACGGATAGCTTGGGATAAAATTTTTCTCCTACGATCTGACTAAAAAGATACACATATATATGAAAAAAATAGAGAGAGAGAGAAGATACTCCTCTCAATGATGCTAAATTACCGCCAAACTTTCTTTTGAATGAGTGGCTAACGCTTCTCCACCGCCTTGGCGGTTATCAACTACTGAACCATCCATTGAAGTTTCAAGACATCAAATTTCCTACAAGAAGAAATAGGAACTATGGGTCTTGATCGCCCCCGAACCCGGTCGATCTGACGAGGTCAGTTGACACCTCTTTCGAGGAAAAACTAGAGTCTTCCCGAATGAACTACGGGTCTTGATCACCTCCGAACCTGATCGGTCCGACGAGGTCAGTTGACACCTCTTTCGAGGGAAAACTGGAGCCTTGTCGTATGAACTACGGGTCTTGATCGCCTCCAAATGATCTCTTCTTAAGAAGAAGAGAGACACTCCAGCATATGAGGAGTGTGCTTTCTCCCTTGGCCCTCGGGGGTTTTTATAGACCCCCTATAGGAGAAAAAAGGTCAAAAATCAATAAAAATGACTTAAAACTGCTCAAAATCGTGGAAAACAGACAAAATGGATGAAAATACCCTCATGCGGTTTGACTCGGGCTGCCACGCGGCGCATAAGCCGCGTAGACTGCGCCAGCGCGCCCCCGCGCTCGCGTGCCGCTCGCCTGCGGCCTCACCTGGCCACCCGCCGTTCAGCCCGCTCGCTTGTTCGCCCTCGGCGTTCTCGCTTCGCCACATGCCATGGGAGTTGAGAGCCATCGCTCTCGGCGACGCCAGCCTGCGGACGTCGAGCACTTGCCGGATGGGTAACCCCAAAATCTTGCATCCGTGCATACCTGCACACATCCGTGGCCTTGCACCCGCTTCCGCGATCATAATCTTGTGGTCACATGAAGATCTGCTCTCTCAGAATGTATGGCTAATGGACCCACAAATTTCATTGAAGAATTTTATATTTTCAAGTATATGGCATAAATATTTTTGGATGATTGAGATAATGTCATCCAAAAATAGGGGGCAGCTAATATGACACTGAAAATTCTACTAGTCAAAGCATGAATCTTGATGTCAAAAGCAAGTTGATCCTCAGTTGATACTAGTCGAGATCAAGCACTTAAAACATCCTTAGAAACTTTGGGATATCAGTTAAATCCATAAATAGCTCTTAAGCATGGAGTGTTTATAATCAAATCGAGCGTCTTGATGAGCCGAATCTAACAAGCCCAAGATCTCATAATTCTGACTTCGTTTGGGCATTCAAATACTTAAAATACATCAAATGATCAAAGGAATCATTCTAAGTCGTCGATGAAGTTGAGTGGTTCGGATTTTGCATGTATTTATAGAGACGTCACTCATCCAATCTATAAGTAGCCCCTCATTCCTCATATGAGGGGAGCCCAAGCAAGAGAGAGGAGAGAGCTCTAAAGCTTGAAGATCCTCCAAGCACAATCGTGCCACCACTCGACGGTCGTCAACCACCGCCGCCGCTGATCCTCGCCGTCGTCAATCTCTGTCGGTCTCCATCATGACGACCTTCATCGGGCCATTGTTCTCGCCGTTTCACCATCATCTGCTACCACTAGCGCATTACAGCGGACTACATAGTTCTCTTCTCATATACAATTCTGTAATCCCGTTATCTGGAAAATTTTGTACTCTAAAACAAATACATAGTGGAAGATTCTTACTGGGCTAGGCCTCGTGGTTTTTCCCTCTTTTCAAAGTTTTTCACGTAAAAATTTTTGGTGTTTTCTTGTTCACTCTTTAAATACCTGTGTGTGTGCTGGATTTCACAACAAGGCTAAAGCGTAAACTTTCACTCTACCGCAACTGGTTTTCTAGCACGCAACACTTCTTATATTCATTTTTCTTTCTCTTTTAAAAAAGACTCTCTTGATTATCTTCATTAACAACTTTAATGTTTCTTCAATAATAATTAATAATTACAACCACATTAAGTGTAATACTTGCTTGTATATCATTCATAATTTGATCATCGAAAGAGAGAGCATTAGAATACATCTTTACTAGATATAAGTTAGAACTTTAGGTTATGAACTTTAAAAATTTTGAGATGAGGTATTAGACTATCTAGAATTTATCATCGTTCAATAAGATTGTTTATGCTAAGATGTTATTATGGCATATAAATTAGATACTAAATTTAGGATAACATGTAGTACCATACTACATAAAAGAATCATAAATATATATGTCATAAAATATAAGATGATTAATTTATGTTAATATCTTATTTATCTTTAATTTTATTTCTAAAATTATATGAATACTTGAATTCTAAATAATTTTCTTGAGAAAATAAATAAAAGAATCATATTCTTAAGTTATGTGAAAACATAGCACTAACTATTATTTGAAATGAGGGCAAATTAAGATTTGGAGATTAACATGGTGCCAATTTCATGGAGAGAAAAGCATGTAATTTAATAAATAGTGTCCTTTTTTAAAAATTAGAATTATGGATTTAAATCTCTTATTCACCCTAACCTCTTTCAAGCCTCATGACTTTTGGAACTAATATGGCATACTAATAATTTGCTAGCCTATGTGTCAATTATCAATGCATTGAGAAGGAGGATATATAGAGGATGTCTGGCATCTCATAGGTGCATGTTCATGTGAGTCATAATCTCAATGTACTCTTACTCAGACAAGCAACCTCAGGTTATTAAAGAGAGAAAAAAGTGATAGAACTAAAAAATATGTGAAATTAGACATAGAATTGCTAAATAAGAGATGGGAATTAGAAAAGTTCTCTAGACATATGCAACTTGATATCAATCCTTTAACATGTTACCTATTGAACAACAAACAAGCTATTTTTGAACATAAAACAATTAGTTAAAATATATTCAATTTTGGTTCATCTAACATTTGAGTTTGTACAACAATAACAACAACAAGCATTTATCCCACACCGTGGGGTTGGCAACCTGTGAGTTTGTGCAAAAAAAAAAAAAAAACTAAATTTTGAGTACTAATCAAGTGAAGTTTGAGATATTCATTGAGTACATTTGCTTAAAAGCCTAATTATTTATGGATTATATCCATAAAAATGAATTCTTATGTATAAAATACCTAAACATTTATACTTATTTATATAACATCATAATCTCTAAATAAATAAAAATATATCATTATAGTAACCTATTTAAAATAAGACACACCTTTTCATGTGTATGTTTGATATCATTTATGGATTATGATATATATATATATATATATATATATATATATATATATATATATATATATATATATATATATATATATATATATATATATATATATATATATATATATATATATATATTCTATCAATAAATATTTTATTAGAAATTTTGCCTTTATATGCGCTATAAAAACAGAAATTAAAGATTTATTATCTTGCGAAACTATATCTAAAATTTTCTTTCAACCTAAAATATTCCTAATTTTATGAAATACTTATTTAAAGTCGATCATAATATGCATTTTTTTTAATAATATTAGAGCAGATTTAAATTATATTTCAGTGAAGTTCGTTCCAGGTTCCAACCCTGTTCGAACATGAATTAAATGAGATCTGAACATGATTTGAATGATGAATGAATAAGATTCTTACACAATTCGAATAAGGTTTAAGAAAGTTTTGAATATAGATAAAACATAATTTGAATATTATTCTAATATAGTTTAAACATGATAAATTGACACAATATACTACAAGTCAATATATACAATAAATATTTATAACACATTTAATAAAATTCTAGATATACAACACATAGTCATGACACGACATAATATGATTCAAGAAATATAACAAACATTTATAACATAATAGAGTATAACAAAAGAGATATAACACAGATATCCATAATAAATGAAATTCTAGAGATAGCACAATATCCATACACAATTGATGTTGGAAAAAATGATTCCCATGAAATTAGATGTTATCAGTTATAAAAATATATATTATAATTGTGCTCTTATGGTATTTGACATTATCATTTAAAAATTCAAAGTTGAAGGCACATTGAAACTAAATTTATTAAAATATAGTTTTCATTATAAATTGGCATAGCTTATATATGAAAAAGTGAATATACAAGTGCTTCGTGATCATTCTTATTCATACATTCTCATCAAACAACAGATGACAATGAGTTGGACTACTTCAGATGATAAATTTATCATAAAAATTTAAACTTTGTAGTGATCTTCAATAGAACATTTATATAATGTTGATAAGTGCAAAGTTCAATAATGTTAAATATTATGGTTTGTATTAATGTTAAACACAATGAGATCATTAATTTTATATTACTTAATAAATTTTTTTAGCACAATCCTAGCTTTATATAACTCGAGCATTATGATGCTTGTCTAAATACATGATTAAAGAAGACATCTACATGCATTATATAACAATTTAATTGAGTCAATTTCAAAAGAGATAGTGAGGAAAAACAATACAATTAAAATAGTATTCTAGTAATGATTGAAGAATGTTCAAATCCTATTTGGACATTACTCAAATCTTAATCAGACTTTTTTATTTTGAATTTATTTGAAATGTATTTTAATCTTTATTGAATCTAATTCAAATTATGAAAGAATCTTGTTAGAATAATTTTTTAATATTGTTCGTCTTATTCTAAACTGTGAACATGGTTCATATCAAGTTCAAATAAGATTTAGATTAGATTTGATTAAAATTGAGAATGAGAATAATTATTTAACACCTAAATAATTAAACATTTAACATTACTATACCTGAATAGCAATTTGGAGACAAAGACATAAACTTTGCTAAGAATTTTGTTGAAGATCGATTACATATAAATGACCACAACTTATGATGAGTCAGGCATTTAGAAGAGAAAAGGTCAAACAATTTTTTACTTGAAAGTTTGCATGCTTGAGTGTCTCTTTAAATATTAATTTTATAAGGGGAAGGTATTTTGGTTTGCAACAAATTTTTAGAATATTTGCACAATGTTGACCTCCATAGATACCACTTCAATTGAGTCGAGCTCACAAGACGAAGTCGATGGACTTCGGATGCGATATCGCGGAAATCAAAGCTGAAATACACTGGACGTCGTCGAAATTGGTTCGACGAACGGACTTCGTCATCACGTTCAGAACATCGAAATTGATCAGGATATACATATTGCACAATTCGATGATCGACCGATCAAGAAAGAAATCTGTCGACGCCTACGCGCATATTGAAGTCGGGAGGCTGTGACGATGCCTAAACGACCTCCGTTCACTAAATTGATCACGTCGTTAGCGTCGAAACATCGAAACCTATCAAATGAGAATATACACGCTCAATTCAGACGAGTCTTCGTGAATGTCGAGCGATTTGAAGCGATAATGAGCTTTTCTTGGACCGAAAGTGACTCAATTCATCATCTAATCGAACCAAATAACCTCTGATCACAAGAGTGAAAATCATTGATGAGTTCGAGAAATTGAAATTAGATATAAAAGTTGCTTAGGTCTTGCAAAAAAAAAAAGGGAGAGAGATTTGCAAAATTTGTTAAATATGCAAGGCAACAATATGAAAATTAATGTACATAAATGATCAATCTTGTTAGGGATAGATTAAAGCCAAAAGTGAGAGAATTTAAAAAAATCTGTCATTGAAATTTTAACCGCTCTAATTGAATTAATAAATCATCTAATATCATATATCACTTATCATTAAGCACACAATCATGAAGTTGTGTAAAGTTAATTATATTCTTTTCAATACTTCAGTTGCACATTTTTTTTATTATGATCATAAGGCTTCTTTTCACTTATGCATCTAGATATCCTCCATCTATAACGAGACAACTATTGCAATTAATTTTAATCTTTATATTCTAAATCCTGTAGCCTTTTGCAGTCCAAATCCATCTCCTGCATGCCGTAAAGCCACTGCCCATCCTGTCACTTGATAAAAGAAAAGAGGAGAAAAAAATTCCTAAAGATAATCTACTAGCAACAGCCCACTAGTGGGGGACCTCCTTAGTTCCGCCTCACACGGAGATCAGAGCTCCAGGCCTCCTCCACACGGTGTTACGGCTCGATGATGTCCCTACAAGCCATGACCATACGAAAAGGTTATTTCCTCCCTGGTCGAACTCCCACTCTATCTCAACTCCTCACGGCAGCATGTCGGAACCATCCCAATCTTCTCCACCCCCTCCTTCTTCGATTCTCAAACATAGAACTACCACCTCCATTGCCGACAAAGATGCAACCAGCAAGCGGGCAGATCAAACAAAGACTCCGCATCAGCAGTGGGTTCCGCCACCAGCCATGCAGTATCCGGTTCCGCCGATGGTGATGTCGCACCCCATGGTTCTGCCACCTCCACTGCAATTCGCTCTGCCGCACTTCTTTGGGTTTTACCTGCCGATGCACCCGCCATCTTCCCCTCTGCAGCAGATAGGGACCAGTGCTAGTGAGAATAAGACGATCTGGGTGGGGGATCTCCAATATTGGATGGATGAGAATTATCTGCATAGTTTCTTTGGGCATACTAGCGAGCAATTGATAAAGTGATCATGCTCCTGATGTTACGGATTCTTTGTTACATGAAACTTTTTCTGCCAAATACTCATTTGTAAAAGGCGCAAAAGTCATCATTGATGCTAATACTAGCTGATCAAAAAGGATATGGTTTTGTTAGATTTGGAGATGAAAATGAGTAAGCAGGTCAAGGAGAGAATCTTTGATGAAGATAAAGAAAATGATGCTGACTTTAAAGTTGAGCTTGAAGCAGCACTTGAGAGTGATGTTGAGGAAACCGCTGTCTATAGCACAGAACATAGCGCAAAGCAATTTTGGGGGTGCTTATGTATGAGAGACTAGGCAAAAGAAATGCCTAAAGGAGTTTGCAAAATGCAAGAAGTTTCTGTTGGGACAATCTAAGGCAACATTACTTGGCCGATATTAAGAAAATTGTATCAATGCATAAACATAACTACTTGGAACATGGTCCTGTAAAGAGCCATTCGAGCAGCAACTTTCTAGGTAGATCCATGACAACATTGACAACTATTTCACCCAATTCATCTAGTCAACTTCAATATGGTCAACATAGCCTAAGAAATCATTAACTGCTACGCTTGCGGAGATTACCATGAAGCAGTCTACTACTCTTGTCCCTGCTGATATTGCTAAGTTGGCACAGAGAAGATGATTTGTTAGCAATGGGAATAATGAAGCACAATAATGATTGATTCGAAATCCAACAACACTTTCTTCCGTGTACGATGACCTCGTTATGCGGGTTGATTCCTAGTTTGGTCCTAGGACCAGGTCTGGGTTAACAAAACCTAAAAATCCAATGATAATATTATAAAAATTACGACTTAGTAAAATCTGAGAAGTTAATTATGTCATACAATTATAACAGATAAACCTAAACTTATTGACATGGCTTCTCAAGTTCAAGCTCCCAAGTGAAAAGTCTCAAACCTGATCCTCTACGCATGTGGTGAAATTTATATATATGTTGAATTTTTAAAGAAGGAAATATATACTTCAATCTTCACTCTATGCGGGATAAAATAAAGATGGAAATATGCATCTCTTCTTTTTATGCAATTTTAACACCATGTAGATCCGCAGATGTTCTTATTGAGGGTGATCGGGTATGACATTGAAGAGAGGTGTGCTATCTCGAAAGATAGAAATCACCACCCTACAATGGACCTAATCACCTCAACAAGGACTCCTAAGGATAATGGGTCTATATGTGTACCAAAGATTCTTCCCCTACTTTATATGAAAAAGTAAAATAGGGTTTATTTTAAACTGGGCTCGTTAAGTTCCCTACAGGGGCAATCTCCCATAGTTAATTACATCCTAAGGAATGAGATCCCTTACGAATACTCTCGATTTAGGTAAATGATCGTTGTCTCCAAATATTTTAATAGATAGGACTATCAATCGATTAGTTTATTTCGAAAGATTAAATGTGATTGATCAAAGGGAGGGAATTATTATTGAAGCCAAAGTAAGATAAGTAGGACATATTCAGGATGCTAAGAAACCTAACGAGCATCCCAAACTATCCTATGGTTGGGCTTTACATTTTTGAAATTGATTTAATTTGTTTGAGTAAAAAAATTTCATTAGAAATTTAGGGCTTATGATTCCACAACACAAGATTGCGAAAATGCCTAAGAGATGATGATTTATGCTTATGGCCCATAGAATAGAGAAGCAACCTCAGAACCTAAATCTTGAGAGCTTCAGCGAGGGCCAAAAGCACAACATAAATCTAAAGCGAAAATGGGTATTTGGTTTTCCTCCACAAGAGAGGACAAATCACCCAACTGCCTGTACTTACAACAGCCTAGGAGTGGCCGCCAACTAACTCCTCCTATGATTTTAAATTCATGTAAACAAATCATATGTTTTATGCAAGATAGCTAGGCTGTTATTTATTTAGAAAGAGACTAAGTCCTTAAACTCACTCCCTAAAGAGACTAGATCATGTAAGGGTATTCTTCAAATGACCTAAATATTATGCAATTCAGATTGCATTTTATTTTTTTATTTTTGGACAATCATTTTGACTCAGGCTGATAGGATTCATATGTCTAATGCATGAGAAATAAGATTATTGGCCAAAATCAATAAGAAGGGAGGAGGTGTGTTCCCACCATGGCTCTCAAAGGTCAAGCCGAGTTTCTCTACCAAAGGTGGAAGCCCTCCAATCAAGAGTGAAAATAATATGCATTTGTGCATGATATTATAAAAGAAGTACTTATTCAGCTAAAGGATTGCTAATTCCTTTATCTTGATTTTATCCTAAGCTTTAGGTAAGGTTACGAGTTCTTTATTTTAATTTTGAAATGTTAAATTTGGTATAAGATTTATTTTTTGAATAAGAGGCCATTTATGGTCGGGCATCACCGCACAAACCCGAAATAAATTGGGTAGCTGAGCTCTACCCTTATACAACCTGGATTACAAATGAATTAAGTACAATTAAGCAAGAAACTAATTATTATGGGGGTCTTCAAGCTTCATTTCTTCATTCTTCTTTTCTTCTTCTTTTCTTCTTTCTTCTTTGATTCCTTCTTTTGGATGATTAGAAGGTAGTTGCTCCAAAGGCTTCACATGGTACATAAGATGAGATCTTATGATCAATGCTCATCCTAATCTCCATAACAATCATTCCAAAATTCTAATTGTAAAAATTACATGAAAAGAAAAAGTAAATCTAGCTAACACCTGCAAAATAGAGATTAGCTAAATAAACCACCCAAATACCAAGCATGTATATTGGACTTATCACCTCACACATGGGTGACTAAGTCCACCTGACATATTGGATTATGCTTAGGGGTATAAGCACTTGCACATCAAAAGTAATTATATTTTTATTTATTACAATGCCCCTTAAGCACAATCTCTTGTAGAAAATAATAATTAGACTAAATCATCCTATCATTCATTCCACGCACATTCACCCTACCATCCAAACTAAAACATATGCCACAAAATAAAAGCAAATATTAAACCATGCCCCTAACCTAAAGCTAGAAGTGTTGACTTAATCTAAAGTGTGTGCTTTTAAAGTTTATGTGGTATGCTTAGCTATGGTTCTAAGTTAGAATTTTCTAAGTGTGAAGAATGTTCAACTTAGAGGAAGGTTTCATCTAAGTGGTTTAGTTGTTTTGGGTTGATTTTATTTGGTGTTTTGATTAGGTTCAAGTGATCCTACAATTAATTCCTAAGTTGTGAAGAGAGAGAAAGAGAAGAGGACTTCTCTTTCCTTCCCTAACCTACGTAATTTTGAAAGTGGATTCATATTTTAGTTTTGTTTAGTGAATGTTTTATTATATATTTTTTTAATTAATCCTAAGTTTAGATGAACTCTAAATAAACTTATTCAAAAAGAAAGGCATTTTAAGATTAATAAAGTGAGTTAAGCTCACAAAACACACATCATTTCATTTCTTTCCCAACATGTATAACATACATATGAATGAATCCTAAACATATCTATACATACTGAATGAGAATATTTAGCACACATTATGATGCATGCTAAATAAGTTACTTAAGAAAATTTGAATGTTTATGAGGCATGATTTTCATTAAGTAGCAAAGGGGTTTCTTATCCAATTTTACATGCACATATAAATATATGAAAGGCATAAGTGAGTACGATGTCATTATTAACCGGGGTGTAAGGTACAAGACCTACTTAGAGCTACTTAAAGCCTCACAACCTCGGGGTTGTCCTGACTAATATACCACTTTCCTTAAATACAACCATATGTACAAAAGAAATAAATAGAAAATAAAGAATGCAAAAGCTTATGTTGGTTGATTTATTTTTGTTTATGTAATTTATATATGTAAGTGTAGGTGTCCTTCTTAAGTCATAGCATAGGAATGAATATGAAATAGAATTAGGCAAGTGTTATGATCTTTTCAAATGAACTATACACTTTGTCAAATCTTATTCAAAACTATACCAAAAAAGAGGAGAAGGAAAACTACACTAAACACATCCTTATATTTTACTCACATGCAAGCTTATAAGTAAGATATAAGTAACATACTTTCAGTTTTGATAATTGATTCATATGTTTTGAAAAAAATTTGGATTTAATAGTGATAATAGCCACTCATATTCTTACTTTAGCCAAAACATGCAATTTGATATAAAGGAAATATTTTCATTTTTAAATTTGATTTTTGAAAAGCATGAATGTATGAATCATATGACACACATTTAGCATGTTAGAAAAGAACTAAAGTAATGAAAGCATGTAAACACATTCACCTTAATTAATTCTTAAAGATAATCTTATAAAATAAGAAAGCTTAAAGCAAATCAAAGTTTGTTTAATGTGATTTTTGTTTGATTTTGAGTTTGATTTAATTTGGAAAATGTGAGTTGAGTTAACTGTTCCTAACCCATTCCCACATGTGTTTGACATTTTGGTTCAATTTTTAGGTGATTAGATTCATTTTATATTTTGATTAGGTTAATGTATGAAATATGCATGTTAATTACCCACCTACACCACCTTAACATAGTTAATCAAATAATTATGATCCAATGAGATGACATAAAATCTCACAAGGAATTTAAATTTGCAATGCACTTAGGAGAAAAAAGGTGTCTAATGCAATTTAGCTAAGGGGTTTAACTTAAGTAATTTCAAAACACCCCTCACACATATGAGTTGAATTTTAATTTCTTTAATTGTACTCAGGCTCTTGAACACCTAAGCATCTACCCAAGAAGAATTAATTGAGTTTTGAAGAGTTTTAAAATTTTAGGAAAATTAATTAAGGGGATAATTAGTAAATTAACCTTTAATTAAGGTAAGATTAAGGAATAAAGGGGGTTTAAGAAATATCTTTAAGGAGATTATCCCAAAATTATTCCTTAAATCTCACATTCACTTAATCATAACTTAATTGGCTTGATCAAAGGGTTAAATCACTAATTATACTCATAATTAAGTCTAATTATATTAAGGGAGTGATTAAGGAATGAACTAGCAGTTCCCCTAACTAAGCTAACAATAAATCCCAAGAAAATTAGGGGAAGCAGAAATCATCCCTCTAATTACACCCAAAAAGTTTGAGATTAATTAGTGGATTAATTAGAGAGTAATTAGCAAATTAACACCCCCAATAAAACCCAAATTTAGAGAAAAGAACTATTCAAAATCAATTAAAATCAATTTTATAATATTCTATGTTCAATTATCTTTCTAGTGCAATTTATTTCATATTTTTTAATTTTTCTATGTTGAGATATGAATTTTAGAAGTTTAGGTGATTAATTAGAATTAAATAAATCCCTAATTATATCACTAATCCTATTGGTGCCATGTGACATGTGCTTTTACATCGCTGATTGGATATTTAAAATGTCACATATCGCGTGCTTAGCTACTTACTTTCTCTCATCCGTCAATCAAAGGTCGGATGGTGAGATTCAGGAGATTAAAATATAAATATATTGTGTGTTTTACTCTCGACCGTCCATCCAAATTACACGGATGGACGACCAGAGATCTGTCCCTATAATTCCCTGCAGGAAAGGGGATCCGTCCATCTTCTAGGCCATGATCCGAGCTCGATTGAGCTCAGATTGGGCTAGAATTTGGCCCACACCTTGATCATGCATCCTAGATCACATCTAACAGTCAAAATCCTATGTCATAAAATTTCTTTCACAAAGCTCCACACCACATTGAGTTAAAGCTCAGAAAATGGCTAACCTCGCCAGAGGAGATCACCGACGCTCGATTCCCTTAGGGAAGCTTCATTTGGTTGAGACGAAGCTTTGCTGAAACTTTGAGGGGTTAAGGTTGGGTAACTTCTCCTATGGACCAACTCCTCCTCCAAGTGAGCTCGACTTTGGTCAAGGTGACTCCTTCTTTGCTTTAAGAGCTTGAAAGAGAGCATGGGCAAGCTCAATTGGGTTCCTTAAGGGAGTGTCCAAAGGGAATTGGATTGATTTTAAGTGTGGAGTAAAATGGAGTTTTGGTGGAGCTCATCTGTTCTCACCTTGTGAAAATTGAGAAATGAGAATTGGCAAATGCTTGAGAGAGCTTGGGATCACTGAAAAATGACTTCTCTGGCTTACTAACACTCAATCGACTTGAGGAATCTTAGAATGAGAGTGAATTAGGGGGAGTATATCTCCCCCTTTGGCAATCGGACAGCCGAGCATGGGCTTGCCATTTTGATCCAATTGCCCTGATTTAGATGGTTTGTTAGGTTGTTTTCAATTGCATATGGTTCAGTTTTGGTCAAAAAAGAAGTGGAGAATCTTGCCATGTGCTCAAATTGAGTGTAAGGAAGATTCCCATGTGTCCATTTTAAAGCATGTGCTCGGTTTGGCCATTGGGTCAGGTTGGGCTGACTCAAACCCATTGGGTTGGGTGCACCACCCTCCCTAGTGTTCACTTGATCCACTAGGAGAGTGCTAAGTGAGTATGAAGAGGATTTGACCAAATTTCAAGTGAAATTGGCCAAAATTTACCCTATGGCCTAGGGGTAAAATGGTCATTTGGCTAATGTTGAGAAAATAGGTTTGGCCAAGTTTCGATGGATTTGGAGTTCATTTGGTATGGTTTGGCTCATGTTGACTCATTTAGGTCAAAATGGGTCAACTTAGGTCAAACTAAGGGTTGGGTCAAGTTCATATGACCATTTGAAATATTTTGGTGGCTTTGGTTTGATTCAATTTGATTTAGGTTTGAATTTAGTCCATATGACTTCATTTAGGTCAAATGGGTCAAGTTGACCAAACTTACCCATTTGACCTATTTGAGCTAGGTCATGGGTAGGTTTAGATTTGGTTAGTCATATGAAGTGGATTGGTATCTTTGTTTCCAATCAATTTTGGTTAAGTTTGAATTTGGCTCAATATGACCCTTTAGGTCAAGTTGGGTTCAAGGTCAATTGGGCTAGGTTAGGTCTAGTTGGCCAATTGAGGCTTTGGTCAAGTTCAACAAGTGATTTAGAATGAACTTGACCCATTGGTTTCAATAAATTTGGCTTAGATCAAGTTTTGACACATTTTGACTTTTTAGGTCAATTTGGGTCAACTTGGATCAAGTGACCAATTGAGCTAGGTTAAGCTCAAATGTTGACTTGGTCAAGTTCAACCATTAGTCATGAATGAACTTAGATCAATGGTTTCAATCAATTTGGCCTATGGTGGATTTTGGCTATGTTGGGTTTCATTTTGGCTAAGAGTTGACTTGGTCAACCCTTAGGTTTGACTTGGTTTAACCCAATTTGAGTGATTGATCATCTCATATGAGAGGCTTAGGTGAGCTTAGTTCAATCCAATTTAGTTAGGATTAGAATTTGGCTCATAAGACTTTAGGTCACTTTGGGTCAAGTGAACCTAAGTAGGTTAAATGGCTTGGTCAAAGCTTGATTTGAGTTTGATTGAACTCACATATGGACTTATGACTGAAATATAAATCCATTTGCAAGTGGTTTGAAGTCAAATGGGTTTTAATTCATTTGATAATTTCAAGTTCAAAAGATGAACATGAAATAGATTTTGGCTTGCTTTTTGAATTGAGTTTTGATTTGGTGATTGAAGTTTGTATTTATATTTAGGTTCATGATTAAAGGATTGATTGAATCATGAAGGAAAATTAGGGGTTTGGCTTGATTTGAAGTTGATTTGGCTAAGTTTAAGAATTTGACATGAAAGGCTTAGGTTAGATTTTGAATGAGTTTGAGTTTGATTTTTGGAATTGGTTTGATTGATTTGAATTTATTTTCTATATTTGTGAATGTAAATGAGAATATAAATGGGTCATGAGAAAATCTCATGAGTTTGAAGTGATTTGAAGATGATCTAAGTCTTTTAGTGGGAAATTAAGGACTTAGGAAAGATTTTGAATTAGGAATTTGAATTTTGGATTTGATTTGATTGATTTGAATTTTAGATTTGATTGATTGATTTGAATTTACATTTCATTTATATGTGAATATAAATGAGAATATAAATGGGTTGTGAGAAAATTTCATGAGTTTGAATTGATTTGAAGATGATTTAAGCTAAGTTTTAAGATGAAATTAAGGACTTAGAAAAGATTTTGAATTAGAATTTGAATTTTGGATTTTGATTTGATTGATATTTATATTTCATTATATATGTGAATATAAATGAGAATATAAATGAGTTAGGAGAAAATTTCATGAGTTTGAATTGATTTAGATTTGATTTTGGCTAAGTCCATGAAGGAAATCAAAAGACTTAGGCAAGATTTGGAATTTGGAATTTCAACTTGGAATTGGTCATGAATTTCATTCATGGGTTTCAATCATATGATTTGATTTGAGTTTGGAGATTTAGAATTGATTTGATTTAGAGTTTGACTTGAAGGAAGGAAGTAATGAATGTGGTTCAAGCTAGGGTGACAAATTTTCTAACACCCTAGGCATGAATTATTCCCTAACTCTTAAGTCTAGGACAGGTTGAGTGTCCACTAATGTGATGTATCTTAAGGTGGGATCTCTTAAAGAGAGGAGTCCATGTCTAAGATGGAGGGGTTTAGAACTCATTCTAAAATAGGTCAACAAAGTGTAAGGTGTGATGTGATTGACAAGGAACACCATATGTATTGTTGTTGACGATCAACAACACCAGAATGATCCTGGCACAGAGACAATCTACTCCCAAGGTGTAGAAGGAATCCAAAACTTAATACAATGTGGCTTTACTCATGTCAAGGACATAAGAGAGGGGAAGGAATCTTGGGGATAAAGTAGGTGAACCTTCTACTAGGAAAGCAGGTTCAAGTCATCCACAAGGGGATGAGAGGTTTGATTTGATTTGAGTCTCGCTGGGGAGAAGTTTCCACTGGAGAAGAGGGTTGAATTTGTTTCAACTTTTATATTAGGATTTTGAGATGAACCCAGTTGGTTTACGATGGTTTTCACTGAGTAGGAACCATGAAGGCCTAGACCTAACTCAGATTTACCAATCCAAATGGGTGTTCTGCTAAACACATAGTAGGACTAGCCAACAAAAGGGATGTCTTTTGGTATCGACAAGCGTACTAGGAAGAAAGCATAGTAGACTAACATCCTCCAAAGTAGGGGATTCTTGGCATAACAGCATAGATTGAAACTTAGAGGACTATTGAAGCGGGGGACTTAAATCAACTCAAGGATAGTCAAGATTAATTTCATTTTTTTATTTTGATGGATTCATTGGTTTGTGTTGGATCATCGAGAAGGAGCTTAACTAAACCTATCTTGATTTCTTTGAACCAAGGGAGTAGCTTGGCGATGGGAGAACTATCAGATCAAGGTGTCTCTGGTTTGCAATAATCAATTGAAAGGAAGAAAGCTGGGGACTCACATCTTCCACTACAAAGACCATTGGTGGTCGGTTGCTGAGCAACTAATTACTAAGGAGACTATGGGTGAGTGGGCAGGACTTATCTCAACTCAAGTAGTGGGCAATTCTATAGGGAGTTACTGCGCTTGCCACAAGATAGGATACACTTGGAAAAACTTTGGGGGCTTGAATTCTAATCCAAGTGACTTAATTTTTATTTAGTTTGTTTATCTGAACCTGTTGGTTTCGAATCAGAAGGAGCTTATATCATCTAGACTATCTCAGATTCTTGACAAGGGAGAATACATTTATCTCCAACCAGAGAGGTGGCTACTAGGAAAGAGAGGCTGTCCAATACAAGTAACGGGTAGTGTCTAAATGGGGTGCATGGCGTGATCCAAATAGAGTGCCCATGGGGATGAGAGGGCTTAATCCAAAACCCGGAAGATGACATGGCTGATGTATATCAAATAGGTGTTGTAACTCAAGGGAGAAAGCCTTTGTGACACACACAAGAGTGGTATATCCACCGAGTGAGTTGGTGTCAGCATAGAGAACATCAACCAACCTAAGGTGCTTGTCGATTTGCAATAATCAGCCTAAGAAAAAAGCTCGGGGACTCACATCCACCTATGCGGGATTGTTGGATAGCCTCGATGATGCTATCGACCTAGGCTCTTGAGTGAATGCCATTAGGGGACTTATATCAACTCAAACGTAGTCAAGAGGAAAGGATCCTCTAGAGGACTTATCCTAAACCTCAAATATACTTGACCTAGTTAGATCATGATGATTAATTCAAGAAGAAAGCTCGAGGACTCACATCTTCTTAAATGAAATCAACATGAGGTAGCTTACTAGTTGGGCAGTAAAGTCTACCATAATAATAAGGTGCTCGTTGGTTTGCAATGATCAAATTAGGAAGAAAACATGGGGACTCACATCTTCCAAATAAGTGATGACATACTAGCGAAGTAGCATGTAAACCTGACCTAGAGCAGCTAATGAGTGAGTGCTACAAGGGGCTTGCTCCCACATCAAAATAAGTCGAGATAAAAGATTTATGTTTATTTTTGTGCATGTGCTAAAAGGAAAAAGGATGCCTCTGGGGGACTCTTACACTACCTTAAACACACCTGGGGATTTTGATGGGATAGTTCCATAGATGGAAATTGAGAATTCTCACTAAGAAATGATGCTGCTTGGGTTCTCTCACACTTAACTTAGTTGTGCTAATCGAAATAAGATGCCTCTAGTTCTCTTACACCTATTCTAATAGCATCGAGAGATTGTGTTTGTGTTGTGAAAGAGGGATAGGATGCCACTGGGGGACTCTTACACCTACCCTAAACACATCACGGTGGATTCGCAAGATAAGCAAACAATGCTTCGAAAGAAGAGAAGATTTTGATGAAATAAAATTAGATTTTTATTGATTGATAGAATTATTTTCAAACATGATTTATTTTATGGGTAATATTTATTTAGATAGAGCCAATTAATTAGAAGCATCGGGTGTTCCCCTTTATAATCAATGAGATGATAAGATCCTCCTTGATAGGCCTTCTCTATGACATAGGGGCCTTCCCAAGTGGGTTCAAACTTGTCTCCCATCTTTCGACGGGCAATAATTGGTCTCCTTAGGACTAACACAAGTTCTCTTACTTGAAAAGACCTAGAGTGGATCAGCTTGTTGTGAGCTTGAATCATTTTGGCCTTGTACAACTCGAGGTTTTGGCACGCCCGTAGGTGACTCTCCTCCAAACCTTCGAGCTCTTTTAACCGTAACTTTGCATTCTACTCTGTAGTGATCTTGCTACCCAATGCTATCCTTAGTGATGGGAGTTGAACTTCTAAAGGTAGAATGGCTTCAACCAACTGCTCGTTCCACTATCGTTTGTTATCCTCAAGTGTCTTCTTCAATATTTGGATGAGAGTTTTGTTGAATGCTTCTGCTAAGCCATTTGTTCTGGGGTAGTAGATGGTGGAGTATCTCCAATCTATACCGTGTCTTCTGACAAAACTATTGATCTTGGTACTTTTGAATGCAGTACCATTATCTAATATAATTCATCGAGTCACCCCAAACTTATATACAATATGGTTTCTGAAAAATTGAAGCACATGTTGAGCTGTGACCTCTCTAAGTGGATTGCCTCATGCCCACTTGAAAAAGTAGTCAGTGGCATCTAAGATGAACTAATGCCCCTTGGAATAAGGATCGATTAGACCCATAATGTCAGTACCCCAACACTCGAATGGCCATGAGGCCAATGTTGGGTGTAGAATGTTGGGTGGTTGGTGGAGGACCACACTGTGTACCTGATATTTATGGCATCTCCTAGCTACATCCATGCAGTCTGTAATCATCGAAGGCTAGGAGTATCCTAGTCTCTTGATCTTCATCTTCATCTTCGGACCAGATTGATGTCCTCCACATAGACCTGAATGCACCTCGATTACAATACCACGGGCTTCATGTTTGTCTAAATAGTGTAACCACATCTAGTCAAAGGACCATCGATATAGAGTGCCATCAACGAGAGCATAAGAGAGAGCTCTTTGTTTCACCTGATAGGGATTATGACTTTTCTTGAGGTAATTTATCGGTGTTCAAATAGTCTATGAACGGTTGCCTCCAATCCAGCTCCTTATCCATTTTGGCAATGACAATCTCCCCTTCAAGAGAAAGTCTTCGATGAGTTCAACATCAATAACAGATAGGACTTGTCTATTTTGGATGCTTATTTAAATGGACTCATCTTCCGGACATGCCAATTCTTTAGCAAGCAAAGTATATTCATTTGCATTCTTGCTCGGGAACCTTGTAGATGGTGACTTGAGAATTTAGGGCCAACAACTTCATAGACTTATGGTAATGATGAAGCTTTGAGAACCCAACCCAGATTGATCCCCGATGAGGGTAACTCAAAGCCTCATATCGCACGCTTCATTGTTGGTGGGTTGGAAAGATAGTATGAGAATCTCATCACATCATGGGAGTTAGGAAACTATATTCTACCCCTTTTCGGAAGAGTAGATCATGTCTCCCCTTTATGAAAAAAAGCTGCACCATCAAAATGTATCTTCCATCAGTGGTTGTCAACCTCCTGTAAGTTCATGATTTGTTCATCAGGGAGATCGTCACTAAGCGAAAAATCAACAGGAAGTAGGAATGTTGTTAAGAAATCAACTAGTGCTTGCCCTTCTACAACACGGAGGGGTACGAAGGTGATATCAAATTGTGAATCATGGACCATCGAGCCAAACGTCCAGATAGCATTGGTCGTGTCATGAGATATTGTAGTGGATTTATTTTGGAGATCAATTTCACCTTAACGAAAAAGCATGTAGTGTTGTAGCTTCTAAGATGCAAAGATCAAGCAATATTTCTCAATAGGTGAATAGTTCACTTCAGTAGGAATAAGGCGACGGCTAAGGTAGTAGAGACCATTTTTCTTCCCTTCATCGTTGGCTTGAGCCAACAAAGCATCGAGAGAGTCATCCAATGCAATAGTGTAGAGAATGAGTGACCTACCCGGGATAGGGGTTACTAGAACTGATGTTTTCACCAAATACTGCTTGATGTCTTCAAAAGCATGTTGACACTTGTCATCCCACTTGAACTTGGCATCCTTTTTAACAAGTGAGAATGGCTTGCATCTCCTCAATAGGTTTGAGATAAAGCGTCTTAGATATGCCAGCTGTCCTTAGAAGGATCTGAGTTAAGTTAATCTCTTAAGAGGTAGCATTTCTAAGATTGTTTTAATCTTTTCTGAATCTATTTCTATTCCTCATTGTAAGACAACAAATCCAAGGAATTTTCTTGAAGCTACTCCGAATGCACATTTCAGGGGATTCATTTTGAGGTTATATTGTCTTAACCATTCGAAAACTTCTCTCAAGTCAAACAGATGGTCTTCCTTTTCTCTGCTCTTGACTACTAGATCATCAACGTAGCACTAAACCTAGTGATGGATGAGTTCGTTGAAGATTTGAGTCATGGCCCGTTGGTATGTAACACGCATTTTAAGAAAGGCATGACCATAAGAAGATTCAGGAAAGTAATGTTTCTTTCATATGCAGGAGAAATCTTGATTTAGTTGTAGCCAGATGACCCATCCTTGAAACAGAAAATTGAATGAGATAAGGCGATGTCCACCATTAATTCTGATATAGGAAGAGGAAACTCATCCTTAGGACATGCCTTGTTTAAGTCCCTGAAATCGACGTAAATACAAATTTGGTCATTCTTCTTCTTAACTATGATGGCACTGGCTAACCAGGCAGGATATTTTTCTTCCCTGTTGAAATTAGCATCGATCAGTTTCTTGACTTCAGAAATGACATGTTGTTCAATTTCTAATCGCATGCATCTAGGAACTTGCTTAATGGGGGTAGCATTAAGATCTATTTCAAGCATATAGACTACTACGTCAGGAGATAATCTAGGCATCTCTTCATAACTCCATGTGAAGCAGCCTTTAAACTCAGTCAATAGCCTAACTAAGTCATTAGTTTCTTCTTCATTCAACAATGAACTCATGTAAGTCAGGCGTGAATTTTTTTCTGTCCTGAGGTTGATTTCTTTAAGCTTGTCAATTATTGAATGAACCTCCTCTTCAAATTATAGCGATGCCTCTTTAATTTGGAGATCATCTAGATCATCTGAGATTTCTAAACACACATTCTTATAAGAGTTGGTGTTGTGTGAAATGAACCCATCAGACTCTAAATGATTAGTAACAACTAAGTAGTAGTCGTCATCATCGATTGGACCAACTATACCTAATCCTAGTCCTGCTCTTGGTTGTGCTTCTCTACCTGTATTATTCCATAGCTTTTTAAAGTACTCTGATCTGTGCCTGGACCATGTATGAGGAACTAAACCTTTCTGTATAAGATTATGAACACAAGGCGAGTAAAAGTCAAATGGTAATTCTATTAATTCTTTAAATATATCATCCTCAAGTTCTACATCAACTTCAGGACTTGAGGATGATGATCCCAAAAAGAATCTCTTCGGCTTCTTATCACTGGAGGACTTAGAGGCTTCCTTAACTACTAAACCTTTAACATTTTGAGATGAAAATGAGGTTAGAGCTAAGGTTCCCAACTGATGCCTAATAGTCTCACATAAACCTGATTCGAATACTTTGCTTTGTCTAGAGGGCTGGTCTTCATCTCTGCTTAGATTGAAAGTCACCTCCAATGGAACCCACTAAGAAGGGTTGGTTGGTATACTAATCACATTAGACTCATCCTCCAAGCTGGATTCCAAGTCTATGTGAATAGTAGGGGTAGTCCTATGAATTGGAACATGACCTCTGTTGGTTTATGGCCAACCAGAGGGCCTTCCACCTCTGAAATTACCTCTGTTTCTACCTCTGCCTGGTAGAGATTGAGTCATCCTACCCACATGTCCATATGATGGAATATACTATGGGTGGAATGTGATATGCGGATCTATTTCTTCTTCAATTCCCCTTTCTTGTTCACTTGGATTTTCATTTTTCTTTGATTTTTCTCTTACCTTTTCTTTTTCTTCATTTTCTTTTTCTTTTGAATTTGAATTTTGTCCAAATTCACAAGAAAGAGTATTTTGAGGAAGATAGTAAGTCGCATCCTCATAAATCTCAACCTCTCTAACTGAAAATGGCTTTTCATCTCCATTAACATGGTATTTAATCCCATCCTTTCTGAACTTGATACACTGATGGAGGGAGGATGGAATTATCTTATTCTGATGTATCCAAGGCTTATCGAGCAAAGCAGTGAATGAAGTATTCAAATCAATGATGTAAAATGTGGCTTCAGTCTTCCAGTCACCTATCTCTAAAGATACCACTATGGAACTTAAAGCCCTCTCACCTTGTTCATTAAATCCTCTCAACATCATTCGATCTCCTTGGAGTGTGGAGATGATGATCCTAAAATAAGCAAGGGCCTTTAGACTCATAATATTCATTGATGCACCTGGATCAACGAGAACTCTTGCAAGTCTGAATTTGCCCATGTAAACTGTGATGTAGAAGGGACGGTTGTGCTCCAAGTCCCCCAAAAGAAGGTCTTCATCTGTGAAGGTGATCCCCTGAGCTTCTTTTGTGTAATGTGTCTCCTCACCTATAGCGGTCAGCTGAGCTAAGCATATCTCAAGATTAAGAGAACCTTGATTAATGATTCTCTCATCTCTTTAGATAAGATAAGGCATCATATATGCTTAGCTTAAATGAAAACTTTCTTAGATGAGAGATGACATTGTAGTCCACCTTGAGCTGATCCTCCACAAGCATATCCAATGGTGGAGCATTCTATGGAGGGGCTTCTCGATCCTCTGTACCAATGACTTATTTCCCTCTATCTTGAGGTGCTACCCTAAGAGGTAGAACCTTGCCACTATGGAGATTGACTTCGGTGATCTCTTGTGGCAGGGTAATGGAAGGTTTTACCTACACATCAGGCTCACCTACAGCTTCTCCTATGGGACCCTTAGAATCGGATGATTCCAAGTCTATCTCAAGAGGTGAACCTGTAGTATTCAGAGTAAGGAAGTCCAACTCTAAATCAGAAGAGGAAGATCAGAATTGCTATAGTTATTTTGACTTGAAGAGTTATCATTAGAATAGAAGTAGACAACCCATCAGAAGTGACATAGATATAATTCAAGCTAACTTTATTCTTCGATTACTTGGATTTGAAAGGAGGTACAAAGTAGAAATTAAGTAAAGTAAGTGAGGTAAGGGATTTGGTGCCCTTATCCACCGATACAAGAGTTATACTAGTAGAAAAGAACTAGTTAAAGTAGAGGAAGTCATCGATGTGGTAGTTGCAATGGTAAACTGGAAGTTGGACTCAGTCGGTGGTTGTACTATTGGGCTATCTCGGGTTGACACATGCTGCTGTTGCTGCTGAACTCCACCTTTCCTTGAGTTGGCACTGGTAACTTGCAAACTTTCCTCGATGTTGGAGGTTTGAGCTGACTGAGGGACCTACAAGAAAATTTTCTTGATCTTATGGATGATCTTTTAAGAGGTTTTGGATAAAGAAATATCCCAACCTTTTGGGTTTCGGAAGGATCACAAGTATCCCCAAGGATTACCCTAATGGAACTGGATGGTATAAGGTATTACCGGGATAAATATAATCGATCTTGAAGCTATGTTCAAGTCAATCCTTAAATGTGAAGTAATCCTCCAAAACATGACCTAGCATACGGTGGAAAAGTTAAGATCATGGCTTTTGACTCTAAGTTTCCATTTAAAAAAATCAAGTTTCTTTAAGAGATTCTTAAAGATCTTCTGATTACCTCCCTCTTAAATGAATAAATTTGTTAAGCTTACCTAAAAGAGTGAGTGGACCATAGCTACCTGGTGGTGGGTATGTGTGTCACTGGCATCGATGGTATGGTAAGGAGGCCATGACGAGGGTGTGGAGGCCGTAGGATGCCTCGTGGTGGTAAAGGAGGTGAAAGTGAATGCTGCTGAGGTCGTGGTCTCTCAGACTAATCTCTAGCTGGTTGCTTCCCCTTATCTACCACTATCACTATTCTTGGCTTCTTCTCATAGACCTTCTGTAGCTTTGCTTTGGGCAACTAGTCTTGAAAAGGTAACTATTTGGCCTCTCCTTGTAGACTAGCCACCTTATTAATTAGCTTCTCAAATATTTTGATAGTGAAGTCCTTAAGCATGAAGGCAACATGTCCTTGGATATTCTTTAGAAGAATCTCAATGAATGCTATGCATATACTATTAGCATTTCATACTTAGGCCATCCGAGAATATAGTCAACAAGGGTCTCACACGGTGTTATTGTGCTACAACGAGATCACCAACAAGAACCCTTTTTGAGCTCGAAAATCTCTTGATAAAGAGTTGCTCCAACTCAAGAATGTCTTTATGAACTATTGGGAAGTTCAACATACCAATCGAAAGATTATCCGCTAGATGAAGAGGCAATAACAAAGCCATGCCACCAAGCATTCAATTGGCTGGCAATATGCCTCGGGTTTCCACTACCATCAAAACTTTTGAAGGAAGGAAGACCCTTGGGATATTGGATTGCATCAAAATCCTCCGCAAGGTCTACCCTTTGGGCCGATGACCTCCTGAGCTTGAGCCAATGCTTCCTTCACTTGGTGCTCAACCATAGATCTAATGTTTTTCTCCTATATGGATGTACTTTCTACTACCTTCCTATACATGCTAGTACTACCTTATTCAACGGGAGGTAAGGTCTTGGCTGGGTCCAAGACATGCACTAACTTTGGCTGACTAATATCGACTGTAGTAGGATGAACTGCTTGTTTGTTAATCTGCCGATAATTCCTCAAGTTGCCTCACCATCTTATCTATTTGTTCATCTTTAAGTGATATCGGAGGTGTTGGGCTGCTTGCGTTGTGTCCTCCTGCTCAACCTCATCACCTTCCATAGCCTGCTGCTCTTTGAAGAGGGATCCTCTAGTATCTACCATGCAAACTCCAATTGAGTCTCCCAACAAATCATCTTCGTTGGGATCAAAGCTGATCTTCTCCTCATCAGACCAGTCATACCCCATAATTTCCTTCTTTTCTAAAAGATGATGTGCCACTATCTCCTTTAGAGAATAATCATTCTAAACGGCATAAGCATTTTTGGCTGATCGGTGTGATCATTATCATGTACTAAGAGGCACTGGACCTCCCCTGTTGTCGGAGAATCAATTCTATGAGGACTGTACTCACTAGAAGAGACACACTCCTGACTGTCACTAACTTTAAAAGGGGTGACAATCTTAGGAGGTTCTACTATCATCAGTGCAACTAGGCTATCATGCTCCCTCGTACCGCCACCATCTCCATGTCGAATTGGTGGTGTTGGTGAAGGGGCGACCACTATGCTTGGTCTATTCTCCCACCACCACTGGGTAAGGTCGGCGTGAGAGCTCGGCCGCACATAGGGCGGTGTAGATGGAATAGGATTCCTCGACCGTAGCCGATTACCAATAGAGTACGCTTCTCCCTGGATGTGGCTTTCATGGCCTTCAGTGGAACTGGAGATGTTGCAACATGAATGGGTGATGGCGGACGGGGGGGTAGAGCAGTGTGGTGGAGACACCACCGACTCTCTCGGGCAGGGACCCTCTTCCTATGATGGGTCATCCTTGTAAGTAAAATGCTATCTGTGTGATCGACTGGTAGCATATTAGAAAATTAATGAGTGCAGGCCGCTGACTAGACCAAACCTCCTCTACTAGTGATCTACCGGCGGGCCTCTGGTCCTACAGGGTGTTTCCCCGCAGGGAATGAGATCTCAATAGAATTGAGCTTCGACGAAGCTCCACCAACCGTGAGTGATTGGAGGATGGCACGACTCCTCGCTTTCTCAATGGTGGTCGAACCACTAATGGAGGTGAAGTACGGATCCTCTAGCATCCTCTGCACAGAGAGGAAGAACCCCACTATAACGTGGGTGATCATAGTGGTACCTCCTAACCAATGAGGGCCTCCATCTCAGTGTCATTATTCATTTCTTCATTTCTTCTTTTTCTTCTTCCTTTCTTTCTTCCTTTCTTTCTTTTTTTCTTTGGTTTGGGATGTAGTTTGCTCCAAGGCTTCACATGATACATAAGACATAGTCTTATGACTAATGTTCACCTTAATTCCCCCATAACATTCATTCTAAATTCAATTGCAAAATTTACATTAAAAGGGAAAGATAAATCTAACTAAACCTGCAAAATAGAGATTAACTAAACATACCCCACAACCTAAGTAGTTATATGAATAAGTTGGACTTAGCACCCCACACATGAGTACCCAAGCCCACCTATCCTAATTTTGTTCATGCTTAGAGGTATAAGCAATATGCACAACAAAAGTATTTATAATTTTAGATTAGCTAAACATACCCAACAACCTAAGCAGTTATATGAATAAGTTGGACTTAGCACCCCACACATGAGTATCCAAGTCCACCTGTCCTAATTTTGTTCATGCTTAGAGGTATAAGCAATCTGCACAACAAAAGTATTTATATTTTTATTACAGCGTCCCTTAAGCACAATCGCCTGTAGAAGACATAATTAGACTAAGATCGTCCTATCATCCAGTCTAAGCACATACACCCTCAAATCCAATTTAAAAATATTACATCATAAAATAAAAATTAGGCATCAAACCATGCACTGCCCTAACATAGAGGTAGAAATGGTGACTTAGCCTAATGTGTGTGCCATTAAAGGCTTGTGTGGCATGTCTTAGCTAGGTTTTAAGGTTGAAATTTTCTAAGTATGAAAGATTCAACTTAGAGGGTGGTTTCATTTAAGTGATTTAGTTTACTTGTTAATTTTATTTGAAGATTTGATTTGGTTTGAATGAACCCACACTTAGTTATTAAATGTTGTAAAAAGAAGAAAAGAGAAGAGAACTTCTCTTTCATCCCTACCTTAAGTAATTTTTAAGATAGATTCATTAATGAATTTTCTTTAGTGAATATTTTATTATGTGTTTTGATTAACCCTAAGTTTAGATTTGCTCTAAATAAACCTATTCAATAAAAAAGACATTTTAGGATTAATTAAGGTGAATTACTATCACATAACACACAACCATTTATTTCTTTCCAACATGTATACTATGCATATAAATGATCCTAAGCATATATATACATGAAATGCAAATTTTAGCTGACCTTGATGATGAAAGCTAAGAGATATGATTTGGAAATTTGGAAGTTCCATGAATGCATATTTTTATTATGTAGAAAAGGGGGATTCTTATCCATTAACAAAATTCACATCTATATGTGTAAAAGACATAAGTGAGTATTATTATTTTCTACACTAGGGGAATAAGGTACAAGACCTTCTTGGGGCTACTTAAAGCCTCGCAACCCCGGGATGTCCAGACTAATATACCATTTTTCTTAAATACAAGTAGATGTACAAAAATAAATAAATGGATGAAGAACTATGCAAAAGATTTTTGTTTGATTTGTTTGTTTAATTTACATGTGTAAATGTGAGGATCCTTCTTAAGTCATAATATAAGAATGAATAGGAATAGATTTAAGCAAGTGTTATATTCTTTTAAATGAACTATACACTTTGTAAATCCCATTCAAACCCATGTTAAGAGAAGAGAAGGAAAACAACATAAAACACAGCTTGTGCTATAATCACATGCAAGCTTATAAGTAATTATAAGTAGCATCACTTCATTCATTATCTTTGATTTATAGGTTTTGAAAATAATTTTTGGTTTAATAGTGATAATAGCCACTCATATTCTTAAATTTAGCCAAAATATGCAATTTGACATAAAAGAAATATTTTATTTTAATTGAATTTTTTTAAAAGATATAAATGTATGATTTCATATGACAAATAATATTTAGCATGCTTGAAAAGAAATAAGGTGATTTAAGCCTATGACTTCATTCACCCTAATTAATTCCTAAAGACAATCCTATGAAATAAAGATCATTTAAAGTGAATCAAAATTCTTTAAGAAAATTTTTATTTTTGGATTTGGTTTGATTTAGGAAATATGAAAATAGTTTGCTGGTCCTAACCCATTTCTCACATGTGTGAATTGATTTAGTTTAAGTTTACAACAATTATATTAATTTTTATGTTTAGTTTAGGTTAAGGTGTAAATTAAATCCATTAATTACCCCTTACCTACATCACTTTAACATAATTAAACAAACAATTATGAGCCAACATATGATATGAAACTACATAGAATTTAAATCAGTAATGCACCTGAGAAATAAAGAGGCCTAATGCAATTGGCTCACAATCATTGATTAATTAAGCTAAAGGGTTTTCCATTAAGTACTTTCATTACCATCTTACACATGTAAGTTGGATATGATTTCCTTTGAAGCCTCTTAGGTTATTGAACACCTAATAATCTACCCAAGAATTAAGATGATTAAGTTCTGGAAAGATTTTAAATTTTGGATTAATTGAATTTATTAATGAAGTGATTAAGCCATTAATTACAACTTGATTAAACACTTTCCAAATGGAGTGAACTTAGGGATAAGAGATTGGAAAAGGAATCCTTATCTCATTCCCTAAGTCCATTTGCTATTTCATAGAGATTAGCAAACTTAATTAATGTATTTATCACTATTTAATAGGTTAATTAATCACTTAATTAATTAAAGGAGTGATTAGGGGTGAATCAAGCAATTCTAATAATTAATCCAACAATAAATTCCAAGAAAATCATGAGAGGTAGAGGTCATCCCACTAATCAATCCTAAGAAGTTTGGAATTAATTACTGAAGTAATTAAGGAGTAATTAATATAATTATATTTTTAATAAAACCCAAATTGAGAAAAATCTACTGTTCAAAATCAATTAAACTTAAATTTATCCCCTTTGAAGTATCATTAAAATAAACTTAAGTTTGCCTTTTTTAGATTTTTTTATATTTAGTTATGAATTTATGAAGTTTATGTAATTAAAGGATAATTAGAATACCCTAATTAATTAACTAATCCCGTCGACATCATGTGGACTACTGATACGGCGTGCTTTCCACGTGGCGCGACGGGATTGGTTATTTAAGTTGTCACATCATGCACCACGTAGGCTGGCAGTGCAACACTCTTCCCCCTGGGCTATTCGATCAAGGATCAGATGGCCAAGATAAATCTTGTGGTTCTAAAGGGCTTAAATCAGCAGATCTAATTGATTTAATCAGGGTCGTCCATCCAAAACATGTGGGATGGACGACTCATGATTCATCCTTGCCTAAGCTATGGGAGACGAGGTCGTTCATCCTCTATGGCTTGATCTGAGCTCACCTAAGCTTGGATTAGGCTGAGATTTACCCCACACCTTCAAGAGGTGTAGGGAAGAATATCCAATGGCTAGGATCTAATGGGATTACAATTTTCTTCACAAAAGACCAAGCAATTTTCAATGAAGGATTTGTTTTGAGTCATACCTCGGAGGCTATCACCGGCGCTTCCAATGGAGGAGGTAGATTTATCTAGTGGAGACGAAGCTCTGTTGAAAGTTTCAAGCCGTGATTTGAAGTGGATGTGTGGGTTGACCAAGCTCCCCTTCAATGGCTTGCAGCTTTGATCAAAATCCCCCTTCTCGTGGCTTGAAGACTTGGGAAATGCTTTGGGTGAGCTTGACTAGCTCCCTTGATGGTGCTTGCAAAGTGAATTGAGGTTTGGTGGAGAATTGATCAAGTTGGAAATTCTTTAGGCCTCCCTTATTTCGACTATGAAGAAAACTGAGAAGGAGAAATTAGAATGAGCTTGGGAATGTTTGTCAAGGCTTGGAGAAGCTTGGTTGAAGTTCCTAGGCTCAATCGAATTCAAAGTGTGTGGTTTGAGTTGGAATGGGGGTGGGGGGGGAGTATATCTCCCCCTCCTAGGATCAAATGACCGAGAACCATCTTGTCATTTATGATCAACTGCTTAGATGGAATGAGTTATTTAGGCAGTTAGGGATTCCATGTGCTTCATTTTTGGTAGAGGAGTGGAGGAGAGGAAGTGCATATGTGCTAGGTAAGTGTAGGAGGTGATCCAAGTGGAGAATTCTCATTTTGGCCTTTAGTCATGGTCACCCAAACCCATTGGTCATGTTCACCACCTCCTTAGTGAGATTCTTTTTTGATGAGAACATAGAGAATTGGAGGTGAGGAAGAAGATATGTTATAACTACTCCCACCAAGGAATGCCAAGGTTTGGCCACCAAGCTCTCAAACCACAATAACTCAATAATTTATAATTGCCAAAAGATCTCCTTCAGTAAGAGGGCTATTTATATCCATTACAAGCATCTTTCAAAAGAAATGAATTCAAAACATGGAGGGAAAGGTGGGTGGCCACATTATGTGAAGCATTAAATTGCCTCATTATTTTATGTCATCCACCCATTTCACATGCTATTATTTTATGTGGATTTAATCACCTCACATATCATGCTTTGAATTTTTAAATGCAAAATTTCAAACATGGTGTTTCTAGAAAAAAAATTAAAAATTACATAAATAAAAAAGATGAAATCATAATTTGGGCCTTAGCAGACTAATGGGCTAAGTCTTCTTCTTTCTTGAATTTTCTTGGGCTGCAGCTTGAGATCTTGTAAATGGACCTTGAGCTCTAATTTTCGGATCCTCATGATGTTCTACATCAACTCCCAGCTCAATTGAACTCTCCATAGAGTTGAAATATAAGAAGACTTCTACTAATTATGGGGCTAAAGTCTCCAAATTAGATGTTAATCATGTGTCTTGGGTGGCTTATTCTTTTAACGCTAAAAATGATATTGGTTGGATTAATGGGTGCTTCTTCGGTGATAATATAGTCAACTTTAAAGGAAGAAGGCTTCTGCAAGTACAATGTTATATTTCCTGCTAAAGAGTTAAACTGAATAAGTTGATGTTTGCTAATTCCTTCATATGATAGAATGTCTTCAATATTAATAATTGGATGAATGAGCATATCAGCAAGCAAATCAAGGTGATAAGCATTAGTTCCAATTTTCTTGAGAATTTTAAATGGACCACAAGCTTCGTGCATGTAATTTCTTATATCTAGTGGTTTGATAACGCCAGTCGAATGTGAATCAATACATAATCACCTTCTTTATATTCTTTTCATTGAATGATTATGATTTTCCTTAAGCATAGTTATCATTACTTATAGTAATTTTCTTTCTTATATCTTCATGGAGGATTTGAAAATATTTAGCAAATGAGAATGCTGCATCAGAAAATACATGAGATGGTAGGTTCGCTACATCTATTGGTCGTCATGGGTTTTGACCATAGACTATCTCAAATGATGATTTTTTTGTAGTTCTAGATATGCTACTATTATAGGCAAATTCTAAGGTTGGTAAATATAAATCCTAATTTCCTAAACTTTTACCTTCCAAACATCTAAGAAAATTTCCTAATGTATAATTAACTACTTCAGCTTGTCCATCAGTTTGTGGGTGAAAGGTAGAAGAAAATTTTAATTTGGTACCTAATAATTTTCATAATATTTTCCAAAAATATGAGACAAACTTAACATCTTCAAAAAATAATGGTTAAAGGGAGACCATGGAGTCGCACTATTTCCTTAAAAAAATAATTGGCTATATATGAAGCATCATTTGTTTTGAACAAAGTAAGAAATGAGCCATTTTGAGAACCTATCCACTACAAAAAATACTATCATGTCCTCGAGTCTAGGTAATCCTAAAATAAAATCCATTGATAGGTCTTCCCAAGGTTTATAAAGAATAGGTAAGGCGGTATTGTCCAGACCTTTATTTGATAGTTTTAGCCTGTTTACAAATTAAACATTGAGCCACTAATTTTGAACATCTCATTTTAATGAAGGCCAATAAAATCTATTTTCTAATAAACATATGGTCTTATCCTTTCCAAAATGACCGCCTACACCCCGATGTAGCTTCGGTGGAATTCTCTAAGAGAAGATTAGGAATGCATAATTATTTTCCTTTATATAAATATCCATTTATTATCAAGAATGTCCTTGTAAAGTTATTGGTTTATCTAGGTGTTCAAGATAAATTAGGTGAAAGTTAGCACACACAATATAATCATCTTTAATTCTATCAAATCTGGATTCTCAATTCTAAAGAGGAAATCATTAGGTTTACCCTGGATAAAGCATTAGCAGGTTTATTCTCAATTCCAGGCTTATGTTTTAGAACAAAAGAGTAGTCTTGTAAAAATTCAACCCATTTTGCATGCCTATGACTTAATTTTTGTTGAGTATTAATGAATTTTAAGGCATGATGATCTTAAGTATAAATTCTCTGTAAGAGATAGTGTCATTAATGCCTTAAGGATTGAATTACAAAGATAAAACTCTATATCATAAGTTGAATATCGTTGTTTGGCTTCATTTAACTTTTCACTAAAGAATGCTATAATGATTCTCTTGACTTAAAATTCCACCTATCAATTCCTAAAGCATCACATGTCACTTCAAAGTTTTAGAAAATTAGGAAGCCTAAGGATCAAAAGTGATAAGAACTTTAATTTGCTCTAAGGTCTTTTGTGCATTAGAAGTCCAATAAAATTTATCTAATTTTAGTATATCGGTTATTGGAGCAACAATGGTACTAAAATTCTTAATAAATCTCCAATAAAAAGTGGCTAAACCAATGAAGCTTCTAACTTTAGTAAAACTTTTAGGTGATGGCCAATCTAAGATTGCTTTCACTTTAGAAGGATCAGATTTAAGTCCAGTAGTGTATATAATAAAGCATAAAAAGATTGTCTCAACTTGCAAAAAGAAACACTTTTTTAAATTAATATATAATTTCTCTTATCTAAGTAGTTCAAAGACTATTTGTAGGTGTTATAGATGTTCATTTTTACTTGGACTAAAAATCAGAATATCATCAAAATACACCACCAAAATTTACCTATATATGGTTTAAGAAAATATTCATTAATCTCATAAATGTGCAAGGAGCATTTGAAAGTCCAAAGGGCATGACAAGCCATTCATAAAGTCCATCGGGGTCTTCGCCATCTTCCACTCATCTCCTAATCTAATCCAAATTTGATGATATCTACTTTTAGATCAATCTTTGAAAAAAATTTTCTCTGAGATTAAATCTAACATATCAATCTAATCGGGAATAGGAAACTTATATTTGATAGTAATTTTATTTATTGCTTGACTATCAACACATATTTGCCATGTTCCATCTTTCTTTGGAGTTAATAATGCTAGGACTACACAAGGGCTAAGACTCTCTTGAATAAAACCTTTTTTTAATAATTCCTCAACTTATCTTTTAATCTCAACATGCTCGGTAGGGTTCATCATATAATGTGAAAGATTAGGAAGTTGAGAACCAGGTAAGAACTCAATAGCATGTTGAATGTCTCTTAGAAAAGGTAGCATGTGCAATATCATTAAAATAAAGAAGAGAAGAGAGACAACAGGTATGTGAGTCTCATTAGAGTATGGTATGACTTCTACATGTAATATGTGAAGAAGAAATGGATCAAAAAATTCTTTCAGAAAAGCTCCAAAACCTATTATTTCTATCTTTGGGGTCAAAGGAGGAAGAGTAGATGTTTTAAAGTAAGAATAAAAAATGATGGTATTAGGCCTAATAGTAAGATTTTTATGATAATTAATTGAAGTTTGGCATTTTTCTTTAATAGAGGCATAGGTTGCAAGTCAGAAGTTATTTTGTGTGGTGTTATGGAGGGTGATTTTTCTAATGGCTTTATTGGTAGGAGTTTAATAGTCTTATTATTATGTTTAAAAATATAAGTATTTCCCTACCATAGTGAATAACATTCATATCATATAGCCAAGGTCATCCTAAGAGAATATGAGCAATTTCTATAGGGAGAACATCACACCAAATTTGGTCCTCAGAGCTTCTATTTTAATAGGAACTAAACAATTTGATGGGAAGAGATGTATGATTTACCCAACTAACATGAAATGGTTCGGTGAGGTTGATTTTAGGTTGGCTCGAGTTAAGGTGTGTGTTGAAATGACATTCATAGCACTCCATCTATAACTAACATCTCTTTTCATTACACAAAACTTACATACTAAAATGTTCTTTCCTCCAATCTTCCCTCATTTTTAATTACAATAAGACATCTCATCACATTAACATGAGGGTCATGCTTAATTCCAATTCTTCATCGATAATGGGGTGTCATCAAAACTTTTTTTAGATTATCATCTATTGAATTTTCAACTTCTTCTAAAAATAAGATTTGAGCTTTACATTGATTTTGCATATGACCCTTTTTATGATATTTAAAACATATTACTTCCCTAGTGTTCTTAGAGCTCCCTTCAATTGAAGTTTTAGGCAAAGGGTCGGGCCATTTGGATGGGCGGGTCTAACAATAGATCTATGAGATGAAATGAAAGGTACTTGACTTTTAGTTTTAGAGAGGGAGACAGATTTCTTTTGTTGTTCACCAATAATGCATAATGAAATGCTTCTAAAGATTGTGGGTCAAATAATTCAACTTCATTTCTAATGTCACTATAAGTCCAATAACAAATTTATTAAATTTCATCATCATCAACGCTTCTAGAAACTAGATCTTCAAAAGTATTCAAGTATTCAACAAGATAATTACCTTATCTCAAAGTTAATAATTGACTATGTAGCTTCTTTATCATGATGCCTAGACAAGACTTGCTCTTAACATTTCTTTCATTTCTATCCAAGTGAGGTTTGTCCTTCCTAATCTTTATTCTTTAGCTAAAGTATTTGTCCAATAAATTTTAGCATGGCCTATCAATTTCATTTTAGCAAAAGTAACTTTTTGGTAATCATCCATTTTATACCAATAAAAGAAGTCATCCATTTGAACTAACCAATCGAGAAATTTATTTGGATCATGTATACCATCATAAGTTGGGGCTTCTACTTTAACTCTTCGAGATGGATCATTAGAGTCTTCTATAGTCTTGAAATAATTTTCTTCCCTTCCACTATTTCTAGCAATTGATGGTCTTCTAAGTGGTTGATTTTCTCTATGGTTTGGATATGAATCTTCTTCATATATCCCTATTGGCACAGTTTGAGTAGGTATTGGAGGAGGAGTTGGTACTCTATTATTTTGTAGATGCGCCATAAGAGTTTGCATTTATTGTTTAAGTTCTTGCATTTGATTCTTGCCTTCTTCTAATATTTGTTGAGTTTTTAATTCATTATCTTGGAACCTAAGATCTAAGGCACCAACTAATCTAGTCATATTTTCAACTTGATCTTGAGAGATAGATTTTGGTGCCGTGAGATTTTTTTTAAAGAAAAAAAGATATATGAAAAGGGACCAATGAAAAAAAATGACAAAAAAAGTATAATATAATTGTGTAATCAAAGTGAAATTTTAGGCTAAGAGAACTTCCACGTGAAAAGGGGGTACAAGACCACTTAAATCCCAAGCTTTTCTTAGATAGTTTAGGTATTTTTAACAAAGTTCTATTAACTTCCAAAATCATCAGGTTTAACACACTTATATTATTATGCATGCACATATTTTTTTAATGTAATGAAAAAAATGCTCAAATTTATCAAGCCTCTTTTTATTTCTTAAGAAAGCAAGTTATCATAAGTTAATCAAAGAAACTTCTAAAATTAACCATAAACTATAACAAATATAATAAAGCTAGTAATTAAATTTTTATTTGCACTAATGGTTAGGTTATTTTTAGGGTGAAGTACTACCTCTCTAAGGTGCTCTCTTAATTTTATTATCTTTTTTTTTGGGGGTGGTGTGTGTGTGGCGGGTGCACAAGTTCACAATTGAAAATGACTAAAATATATAATGGAGCTTACTAATTGAAATTTTATGCTATCACCATAAACTTGCAAGCAATATATATCTTTCCAAGCTACTAATATGTATTTAAACTATCATATAAAAAAAATTAATTAACCTCTTAAGTCCAAAACTCGATAATCATTTTAGGCCACGGGTATGCAATTTATGAGTCATGAGCCAAATCAATGATAGAAGGCGGGCTTCCTTAAGAAAGCGGTCATCCTCACAAGTTAGATGCTCCTTATGTGCAATGGGAGAAGTTGCCCAATTCAAGGATTGGAGTAATATGATTGCATGATTTTCAAGAGCTAATTGGTTTCTAATTGATTTTTTATTTATATTTTATTTTGAATTGTATTATTTTTATGTTTGAATTGATTAAGTTTAATTGGGTAGAAAATTTAGTTTTTTCTATGAGCCTATGTCTAGGCATTCATCACAGAAAAGCATAACATAGAAAGAAACCTAGAAAAATATGTTGATTCTATTGTGCACACAAAATAAATCAAGCCAACTTAAATTTATAAAAAAAGCAAATGCGGTCGGGTACCATTGTACACTCTGGAAGAAAGAGTAAATAGGAAGCCAGGCTCTGCCCTTATACAGCCTGGCTTGGAACTACAAGTTTAGATCTATGAGTCTTCTTTCCAAGATCATCTCTTTCTTTAGGAACATCCATTAGGCTTCATAGGGGACCAATGCACCTATCTTCTAATAGGGTCAGCTTCTGTTAATCGTAGACCATAGATCCTAACCTAGTTCTAAGCTCAAATTTACATTTTGATTTCAAAATTAAATCCTAAGCCTTGCAAAATAAATGTCAGTAAAATATAAACAACACATAACAATTATATTTCACAAATAAATGGGCTTAGCATTAGTTGCTTGCCAATCCCACCTGTCATATGGGCTATGCTTAAAGACTTAAGCATACCTACAAGAAAAATAATATTTTTAATTTATTTATGATAGCAATCCTTTTTAGCATAGCCCCGTACAAAAGACAATGTTAGATCTAAAAACAACATCATATCCTCCAGTCGAACGGGAAAACAATCTTAGACATACAATCTAAAATAGTACACCACAAAGACATGTGAAGCATATCATCACAACACAAAAAATCATAAAAGGAATCAAAATGACCTAACTTAAGTCTACGGTTTGTGACCTAATGATCTAGTGTGTGAAGTAAATAGGCTTGTGTAGCAGGACTTTGCTAGGCCTCTTTAGTTGAAGTTTCAATTTGGAGTTTGAATTTGTTTAAATTTTAGCTTTGGATTGTTTCAGTTCAAATGATTTAGTGATTTATTTTTATTTTTATTTTCACTTTTATTTTATTAAATTGTAGTTTAGGTTTTTATGAATGAAGAGTAGAATGGATTCCATTTTTGGGTGGACTTTATTCTATTCAACATCCTAACCCCTAGTGGATTGAAACTTTCATCCTAAGATGAAGATCCATCCTAAAGGTTTAACTAAGATCCTTAAGTATCTTAATTAATCTTTTTAATTTCATTTAAATAGTTTGAATTTGAATTTTGGATTGATTCTTTTCTTTGGAAATTTGATTTTTCATTTCATTTATTTTGATTTGATCTAATTTTCATTCTTGGTTTACTTTTCCATTTGGTTTGGTTTGAATTATTTTATTTGATTTAGTTTATTTCATTTGTTTCATTTGATTTGATTTGAATTAGTTCATTTGAATTTTGTTATGTTTAGGTTTGTTAAATTTATGTTCATTCATTTAGTTTGATTTATGTTAACCTAAGGCACTTAGGTCAATGTTTGAAATTCATTTTTAGGTTAGATTGATTGTATATTCAAATTTAATTAAGTGTTTGTGATTATGATTTTATTAGCTAAAGGCTTAACATACATTTTTGATTTTATTAACCCTTAAACATGAAAATGATTAATTTCAATGACTTAGGATGTTTGGAGAGCCATCATTAGAGTTTCAGATGTTTGATTAAGACTAGTTCAAGTTGTTTCATGATTTTATAGATTTATGAATTTCCTTTATTCATTATTTGACTAATATTAACCTAGAGATTTGGAAATTCAACAATTCCCAATCCAAAGAATAATTGGATCTGAAATTTTTATGAAAAGTGGTGTTTCATGCCAATTCCATATTTCTAAAGTTTTATCTTGATTAGATTCATAATTAGGGTGTAATTAATAATTTAATTATTTCATTAAAACTTAAATTAGGCTTAATTTGATGCAAATCATTTGGAGATTATATTTTTCATTGATTTCTCTCTAAAAGATGTTTCCAAAGATGGTTTATTCATAATTTTTGGATATTCGGTTGATTTATTGTGATTTAATTAAGTTCTACGTAATTATTTGAATTATTTAATTCATTTAATTACTTAATTAAGTCAATTAAGGATTTATTAAGTTTCAATGAGTTTTGTTAGTATTTTGATGCTCATTAGAGTTCATTAGGTTGATTTGTGGTTATTTAATTTAGTTTCATTAATTATTTCATTTTCTATTAATTTATTTAATTAAAATTGAGGTTAAGGATTTGAAATTTCATTTCTGATGAGTTATAATGCAATAATTTATGAAACTATTTTCTAGGGTGTGTTTTAACATCAATTTTAGTTTCTCAAAGCTTCATTTGAATTGAATTAATGGTCTATGATTAATTAAGGTTTAATTGATTTCATTCAAAGCCAAATTAAGTCTAAAATACTCAAAATAATTTGGGAATTTTATTTTTAATGAATTCCTCTCATCAAGATGAATCCATAGAACCCAAGTTTGCATTTTTTTTGGATTTATATTTATTTTTCTATGAATGTTTAAAATTTTTATGATTTTAAATTAATTAAATAGGGGAATTAACTATTTTATAATGGTGGGCTGATGTGGTGTCGTCATCATATGGTGAGGGGTGATTTAGCCATGCGGATCCTGCATGACATCTGCATCAAAAATAGTGCTACGCGAAACAATCCTTGACTGTCTGATCAAAGATCGGACACTCTCGATTCGTTCTGTGATTTTTGTAAGAGATAAATCAGATCACCCGACTAAATCACATTCGTCCATTCCTAATAGAAGGATCATACGGTGAAGATCAAATCCCATAATTCTCTGGTGAGAGATGGACATCATCCATCATTTTCGCCCAGATTCTGGCATTCACCGGCAAGTTTCAACATGATTTTGATTGTAAAATAATCAAGGATCAATTTACAACCCATCCATGCGGTTTGATCCACTTTGGGATCAATTTTGTTTGAAAAAGAACCAAAACTGACTGCTTAAAGGATTGGTGGTGGCACGTACCTCATTTTTGGTGATCAATAGTGGTACGATCAACTCCATTAGCTTCTTTTCGGTGTGACAAAGGTGTGTGTAAAGTTTTATAGCTTGCCTTCTTGTGGATTGCTCCCTAGACCAACATCAGGTCAATTTTTTGGCGGTGTTGGTCATTTTCTGGCTCGCCGGCGGCAAGGGAGTAAGGTGTCAATTCATTTGAGGTCACCTCGACCTCTAGAATGTGTAGAAACGTTCAATTTGATGTAAGAACTTTTCCTTTAGATTTCACCATTAGAGGGGCTCAGTTTCTATCCGTTCTCCAGTGTGCCAGTGGCGAGGTGTCGGGGGAAGGGTCTCCTCTTTCATCTCTATCCTTAGTGAATGATTTGAGATGAAAAGAGGGAGGGAATTGGCCTTCCCTCCCTTATTTCCATATTTGGCCAAGAGGCTTCTTCCTTAGTTTCAAGTTGACTGGAATCTAACCACCAACAGTGGCAAGGATGACCAAGGAGTGGATTCAATCCCCCTTGGCCATGTGAACATGTTTGGATGGTCACATGGAAGGGAGGAAGGCATCTACCTTCTCTTCCTTATTTGGCTGAGCCTCCTCTTCCCTCTTCTTCTTCTTCTTCCTTCCTTAGCTTCTCCTTTAGATGAAGCCAAATTCCCTTTGGCTTTTTGGCTTGATGACCTTCAATTCAGCCTTTGGAATTATTGTTCTAAGAGGTGGTCAAAGTCCACAACTACTTGGATAAATCCATGCCATTGTCATGATGGAAAGGGGGAGGAATATTCTCTTGGTCAAAAATCTCCACTCCCTCCTTTGGTTAGATTTTTTCTTTTCTTTTGGCTTTAGGCATCACTTATTAAAATCCTTAGAGTAATATGTGGCTTCCTACATCTAACTCAATATGAGTTTGAGTTCAAGTTTAAACCCATTTGACTTAGTTTGGAACTCTGAATCCAAACCAAGTATTTGGATTCAAAGAGCTTAATTTAATTTAATTTTTTTAAAGATTCAATCATCTTTAATTGATGATTGATTAAGTTTTGATTAATTCATTTAAATTTAAATTAATTTTGAATTTCATTTTATCTCAAACCATTTAAACCTAAATGGGTTAAGTTCGATTCCAATTGGGTTGAAATGACCAATTTGACTCAATTGGATTGGGTTTGGACTCCATTCATGCATGATCACATGTGTGAGATGATTTGGAGTAATTGATTTCATTTAATTTCAATTGGATTTTAATTTGAACCCATTTGACTCAAAGTGGGCTTAATGGGTTAAGTTTGGGTTTGATTTGGGTTAAATGACCAATTTGACCAAATTAGGCCCAATGATGGGTTGGATTGTGTTTAATTATCATTTCCAAATGATTTTGAGCAGTTATATTGAGTTGATTTAAATTTGATTTGGGTTTGAACCTAATATGATCTATTTATGGTTATTTAGACTAAGTGGTCTGATGAACCCAATTAAGGCCTAATTGAATTTTGATTTTTTAGATTTATGATCAAACAAGTTTATTTAATCACTTGAAATATTTGAAATGATCTAATTTTGTCAAATTCTTAGTGGGTTGACCTTTAACTTGGTGGGACCCACCTATGTCAAATGGGTTGACTATATTTGACTTTGGTTTAGTTTTGGATTTATTCATTTATTTTAATTTGATTTCATTTTGATTTATTTGGATTTGATTTGGTTTAATCCAAATTTGGAATTTGGGTTGAGTCCACCTAAGCCCGTTAGGTTAGATCAAACCCAAGAAGGGTGCACTAGGTCACTAGGTATAGTGTCCTAAGCATTGAATTAGGAGATTCCTATTTGAGATTAGGACATCCTAATTACTGATTTAAAAATGATATTAACCTCATCCAAAAATGAGATCGACACAACTCATGGTTGCTGATAGAGTATCTCTTAGCTGGGTTGAGTTGATCACCTTCTCAACCTAAATAACTACGAGCTTGATAACATAAGATGATGGATCAATTAGATATAAACTAAGTTTATTTCTAACATTTCTTCAATCTCTCTATTTACTCATAATCCTTTTAATCACATTGTAATCTTTATATAGTGCTTCGTGCTTTAGTAGTAGTTATGTAAATATTTTGTATATTAAATCACCATCTTGCTTAATTATGGTGATTCACCCTGTGCATTGTAGATTGACATTCAATATATGGATTGCCTAACTATGGTACTTCTTGCTAAACTGCAACCATTCCCTTTAAAATTCTAAAATAATCTTTATGCGTTCTCTAATCAAGAGTTTTTTTGTTGAGGTGTCAGTAAATGTAATTATCATGGGTAGATATGTCTCCCTGAGAGAATCAATATCCCACAATTCTCTCACTATATTGACTTAGTGAAATATTTATAAATAGATATCTCTTACAAGTTCTGATAAGGGTTGGAGTCTAGTTTAGATTTTATCTATCCGTTCTTTATTTTTAAATATCTTATTTATAAAATACATCACTTAGTCAATATATTTACACCCCAACAATCTAGCGACCACGATAGGACCCAATCTCTCTCTCTCTCTCTCTCTCTCTCTCTCTCTCTCTCTCTCTCTCTCTCTCTCTCTCCATTTTTAAAAGCATAAAAATTGTATTTTGATTTGTTATAAAACATAATATTTTAAACCTTAGAGCTTTTACTTAATAAATATAGTTCTAGTTGCTAATCATCTAGCCAAAACCAATTTAGTTAAATTTCAATTCATAATAGTTTGAACACCTTTATTTTAAGAAACTAATTGAATGCTCCCTTATAGATGACTAAAGAGAACATCACACTTGAAATTGGAAGTTTTAGTGATTCACACCAGTAGACATAGATCACTATTGTTGATTCAAATCCCACTTTTCGTCCAAAAAAGCAACCATTTCTCTATGTCTCTTTAAATTCCAAAATTTTTATGCTTACTATAATGTATAAACCATCTATATTTACTCACTTTTTTTTACAAATATTCAAAGAATGCCTTGTTGTAATTACACCTCACATACACTTTTCAAAAAACAAAAATTCTCAAGGAAAACAAAAAAAAAAAATTGCTACCATTGCTAGAATTCTTGTATCTCCATATGCTTTTGAACTCTTATATGAGGATAACTCTTCAACTAAATCTATTCCTTATCCTTTAAAATTATTCAAAAAAAGGGTAGAGGAAGAATTGTTTGATGCTAATGGAGAGAAATATATCTTTGCCTTCGAGTATGATAGAGAGAAAATGATACATTGATTAAAAAATTACTAGAACAAATTAGCCAAATGGCTACCACCATTGCCACCCTTAGCTCGCAAGCTGGAAATCAACCTTCACCCAACAAATTATCTTAAAATGGTGCTTCTTTCCTATTCGTGTTCAATAAAATTAAACTATATCTAATCAACCATAATATCAATTTTTTGTGTGCATATTGATACATCTCTAACCACCCCATTATCTAATTTTCATATCAAATCAATGGTGGAGATGAATGCTAAAGATATCATAATGGCCTAACAAGGTGGATCTTTCATTATAGAAGGAAGACCATACTCAGAAGAGTATTAATCAGTTCCTTTCCTTAAGGGTTTTGTCCCTCAAAACTAAGGGTTTTGTCCTTCAAAACTTTACACAATTTGATGGAATTGAAAACCCTAGACAATATATTGTTCTATGCAGAGCTTTGTGTTGTAATATCAACAACATTAATGCCTTTTTATTACATTTTTTGTCTTGTTTTGTTAGTGTTCATCTTTAAATAGTAAGCTAACTTACCTAATGGTTCATTCAATCTTTGATGAATTAGAAAAAAATTTTGTTAAAAGATTTATAGGAGTGCATAAGTAAGTCAATATACACAACCTCATGACTTCTCAACAAAAGCCTTCTAATTCATTGGTAGAATTCATTATCAGATGGATAAATACGATCATGAGCATGAACCACCTCTCCAAGAAAATCGCACTGTTGATTTGCTTTTAGTTCACATTAATTTCCAAAAGCTCACTTTTAAAGCTTTCAACTATTCATACTTTGAAAAATTGCTCATTAAGGCTTCTAATCTCGAGAAGGGAAAACCATATTTAATCCATAAAAAAATAATTATAAGAAAAATTAAAATGAAATCCTTTTCAAATTTTTAAGAGAATTGAAGAAATAGCTACTATGTCTCCTCCAAATAATTTACACGAAAGAGAAATAGTAGATATTGATTCTTCTAAACCACATATCATTCAGTAAGTAAAAGTAATCCAACCATTCAAAAATAATTAGATAAAATTTATTCTTTCAAGAAAGCTTTAGTTAACAAAATATTTATAATGTTATTACAGTCTAGGATGCAACTCCCAAAGCCAAAGAAGCTTGAACAGGTTGGGAAAATTGAACACCATTATATTATCATTATCATTATGTTTAGGGAATACTATCAAAAATTGATTCACATTCAAAGACTGGTTGGAGCATTAGTATAATATAGGGAAGATTAAAATTCTTGACAAATATCTTGAATAACTAACTTCTACCATCTAATGCATATTTTCTTTTGAGGACATGGATGAGTCAACTTCATCTTTTTTTTCCCTTAACATCTATCTGTATGATTTATTATTTAGTCAAAAAAAAATTGAAAAAGAAGGTATGTTGATTTTGACTGAGACTATTTTCTAGTTATAGCTAAAAGCTAATTCCTTAAATGAAGAATCCGTCTCTCATCCTTCAAGAGAAGAAAACCATGAAGTTCAGTTAAAAAAGTAGATTCTTCCACTTCCAATAATATCAAAAACAAAGAAGAGGTATTTAAACTTATGAAACTTGATGAGCCTCCAATAAAAGAGAACCAGAATCTTGTTGAATTCAAAAAGAAAATCAAAGCTGACTAAATTTTTCTAGCCCACTAAAATAATCTCCTTACTTTATTATGTATTTATGTCTTAAAATCTAATGGAAGTTTTTCTTGAATCATAAGTCTTTTAAGCACAATTTGTAGATGAAAAGATGGAGGAAAATTTTCCTTTTGATGAACTTCTATATATTAGATGAGGACTTGTTATTCAAAACCACTAATCATAATATACCATTTTGTGTAATAATAGTGGTCTATGGGAACACTCTTAGTAGGATTCTAATAGATCATGGGTCCTCAATCAATGTTATAACTGTGCAAAGTTTGGAATTGTTATCTCTGCATATAAGAAAGTTATGTTATGATCAACTTATATTACATAGATTCAATGAGAAAGGCAAAAAGGCCTTAGGATATATTACTTTACTATTACAATTTGACGACCTTAAGACTAAAGCTAATTCTATGTGATAGAAGTTAATACCTCTTTTAAGGCATTGCAAGGATGACTTTAGTTGCATGAATACAAAGTGATACCTTATATTTTGCACTAGTGCTTAAAGTTCACCCACAAAGGAGAAGAATTCTCCATCCCTGTGATCTACAGCCTAGGTACTGATGTCGCTATCTAGGCTTTTTTGCATGAGTTCAAGTTATGTGACACTACTTTATAGGGTAGAGGCACTAGCCTCTTTATCAATTTTGTGTTTTGGTGCCTTGATCATAGTGTCGTGGTATTGCCTTAGAGTGCCGAGGCGTTGTGACCCAGTGCCAAAGCACTGCCTCCTATGATTCTGAAGCCAAGATCTACTATTCTAGTGCTGATGTTCTACTTATGTGATGCTGCCTCCTAGAGATAAAAATTAGGCTCACCATATAACAAGGCTCATGTTGCTCTATCTATAGAGTCCACATATAATAGTCTCTCTTTCAATGCTAATTCCATGTGCCATTATTTCTCCAAACATCCATAACACATGGCACTAATTTGACCATATAATCCATGAGTCATGAGCCATATCTTCTTCCCTCAAGTTTGAAGACAAGTCTAGCACTTGAGATGTTCCCTTTGTTAAAGTAAATTTTTGACCAAATTTACTCCTTCCGTTTTGCTTTCGATACCAAATTTGAAGGCGTTCTTTCTTTTTTTGAGAGAATGTAGGTATTGGAGGTGAGGGAAGAAGATATGTTAGATAACTAGCGCTCCCACCAAGGATTACCAAGGTTTGGCCACCAAGCTCTCAAACTACAAGAATAACTCAATAATTTGTAATTGCCAAAAGATCTCCTTTATTTTAGTAAGAGGGGATATTTATAGCCATTACAAGCATCTTTCAAAAGAAAAGAATTCAAAATATGGAGGGAAAGGTGGGTGGCCACATTAATGCGAAGTATTAAATTGCCTCATTATTTTATGCCAACTAACCATTTCACATGTTATTATTTTATGTGGATTCAACCACCTCACATGTCATGCTTTGAATTTTTAAATGCAAAATTTCAAACATAAAGTTTCTAGAAGAAAAATAAAAATTACATAAATAAAAAAGATGAAATCATAAAATGGGTCTTAGCAGGCTAATGGGCTAAGTCTTCTTCTTTCTTAAATTTTCCCAGGTTTTAGCTTGAGATATTGTAAATGAATCTTGAACTCTAATTTTTGGATCCTCATGATATTCTACATCACTTAGTGTCCAAGTGGACCACTAGGAAGATGTCAAGTGGCCATGAGAAAGAATTGGTCAAATTCTAAGTGAATTTGGCCATAGGTTACCCTTTGATCGAAGGGTAAAATGGTCATTTAGACTTGATTTTAATTTGGGCAGATTTGAAATGATTAAAAAATTGGTTGGGCCAAATTATAAGTGATTTTGAGTTCATTTAGTTAGAATTGATTCAATTTGACCCATTTAGGCCAAAATGGGTCAATTTGAGTTAGGTTGACCAATTGGTCAAATTGGGTCAAACCATGGGTTAAATCAAGTTCAAATGATCATTTGGAGTCTATGAGTATCTTTAGTTTGGTTCAATTTGGTTTAGATTTGGTTTTGATTCATTTGAGTTCATTTAAGTCAAATGGGTTGACCAATTTGACCCATTTGACCTAATTGGGTTAGGTCATGGGTTGGTTTAGGCTTGGTTGATCATTTGAAGTCTTTTGCAAGCTTTGGTTTCAATCAATTTTAGTTTATTTTGATTTAAAATTGATTTGACCTTTTAAGTCAAGTTGGGTTCATGGTCAATTCGACTAGGTTGGGTCTAGTTGACCAATTGAAGCTTTGGTCAAGTTCAACAAATGATTTAGAATCAATTCGGCTAGGTTGCAACCAATTTAGCTTAGATCAAGATTTGACCCATTTTGGCTTTTTAGGTCAATTTGGGTCAACTTGAGTCAAGTGGCCATTTAGGCTTGGTTTACCTCAATTGATAGGTTGATCATGTTCAATCATTGCTTATGAATTAGTTTAGATCAGCAGTTTCAATCAATTTGGTCAATGATAGATTTTGGCTAGTTTGAGTTTTATTTGGGTCAAATGTTGACTTGGTCAAAGGTTAGGTTTAACCCAATTTGAGTGACTCATCATCCTAGGATGATTGTTGATCACAATGTGAGGCTTAGATAGGCTTAGTTCAATCCAATTTGGGTCGGATTAGAATTTGGCTCAAAAAAGTCCTTTATGTCACTTTGGGTCGATAGAGTCTAAGTGGGTTAATTGGCTTGATCAAAGTTTGATTCAAGTTTGGTTGGACTCACATATGGATTTATGATTGAAATATAAATCCAATTGTAAGTGATTTGGTGTCAAATGGGTTTTGATTCATTTGACAATTTCAAGTTTAAAGGACGAATATGAGTTTGATTTGGGCTAGTTTGATTTTGGTTTGATGATTGAAGTTTATGTTTATATTTAGGCATGTGATTGAAGGAATGATTGTTTGAAGAGAAAATTCAAGGATTTGAGTTGATTTGAGAATGATTTGGCTAAGTTCAAGAATTTGACTTTAAAGAGTATAAGTTGAATTTTGAAGTTGGATTTGGACTTGAGTTTTAAATTTAGTTTTGGTTATTTGAATTTATATTTCATTTATATTTGTGAATATAAATGAGAATATAAATGGATAATGAGAAAATTTTTTGAATTTGGAATGGTTTGAATTAAATTTGGGCTAAGTCCATAAGTTGAAATCAAAGGGCTTAGGAAAGATTTTGAATTTGGAATTTATCATGGGTTTTAATCATTTGGTTTGGATTTATGATTTAAATTTTGGAATTGATTTATGATTTGAGAAAATCAATTGAATTGAAATTGATTTAAGATTTGGGTTTTGGAATTGATTTATGATTTAAGAAAATCAATTGAGTTTGGAATTGATTTAAGATTTGGGTTTTTTGGAATTAATTTATGATTTGAGAAAATCGATTGAGTTGAAATTGATTTACGATTTGATTTGAGTTTGAAGTTTGACTTGAAAGAAGGAAGCAAGGATTTGTCTGTTATAAAGGCAAGTTTTCCTAAGACCCTACCCACTCCTATATGGCTAACTCTTCTAAGTCTGTAGGTTGGTTAAGTGTTCACCTAACTAGGCGTGTCTTAAGACATAGAACTCTGTAGAGTCCTATGTCTAAGATGGAGAAGTTGAGAGCTCATTCTAAAAATGAAGTCAACAAACCTCCTTGCACCTACAACTTTCAAAACACCTAGAAGAATTAGATAGATCTGAATGAAAATGAATTGAACCTCCCTCATATTTATAGTTGAACATGGAAACCTCACGGGGGCCAATCGAGCAATATTCAAAGCATATGGAAACAATAATTGCCGCCCCACGGGTATATTCAAATCACATAAAGAGAAAGATCATCACTCACAAGCTTATTTAAATCATATACAGACGAACTTCGCCGCCCACAAGTATATTTAAATCATATACAGATGAACTTCGTCACCGGATTCGCAACACATCGTATAAGCAAACAGAAAGTAATACTAAATTAATTTTACATAAATTATGGAGCCAGCTATCACTCAATTTAAATGCTTCAGAATTTGTGCAATCATTTGAATGAGATGAATTCTTGTACAAACTATAAAGCAATCGCTAATTCAATTTGATCTTTTCAAAATTCATACAAGTATTTTAAATAACCAGCATGGGTCCCGGCACTACGCTGAATGCTTAAACTTAGTGTTTGAGGATGCTGCGCAGGTTGATTCCGAGTTTAGTCCTATGATCGGGTCCGGGTTAACAAAACCTAAAAATCCAATGATAATATTATAAAAATTTTGACTTAGTAAAATCTGAGAAGTTAATTCTATCATACAATTATAACAGATAAACCTAAACTTATTAACACGACTTCTCAAGTTCAAGCTCTCAAGTGAAAAGTATCAAACATGATCCTTTACACTCAAGCTAGAGTTGACAAAGTTTAGATGATTATAAATTTTGAGAATTTAGACCTGATCCTCTGTAGAAAAGGGATAGAGTTGACATGGTCTATTAGCCAACCATAATCATGTATTTAAAAGGTTGTCATTGCTAAGGTTTAAATAATCTATCTTTACATATTCAAATTTAAACCAATTATAAAATGATCAAATATTCAAACAAAGAAAAAATAAATTAAATGAAATTAATTATTTAAATTTAAAGTTAAAACCATCCACCCCTCCTCAACTGTTTGTCTAGGGGTGTCAAATTAAAAAGTCTTTCGCTCACAAAGAGCCAATGTCAAATCAAATGCATAATTATTTTCACACTCAAATAATCTTAAGCCTGTAAGGACATGACCCGTGTCCTCTATCCGTATTGTTTTGTCACAAAATGGTACCACATAAATGACGGTTATGACCATAGTCCTCTGACGGGTGGCTTGTCGCAAAATGAAACCACTAAATTATGGTCATGATCACAACTAGTAAGTTCCCCAACGATTTTGCTCTTAGAATTGTGAACTATAAAATGTATTCGATTGGGCAAAAAATCCATTATTAGTAGAGACTGTTGTCTCCTAGATAAATATATCACTCAAGTCTACAAAGATATGGATGATGCAACCCATGGTGCCATTAAGGATCATTTAGTTTCACTACCTCCTCGACTAACTAGACTAGGGACCAATTTTATGACAAAACCATGAGATCTTGATCGGGCGCGTCATCATTCCCCCAACCATTCACTTTAAATTAAAAGTGATGAATTTCATAAATTCATAATTTTATACTCCATATGCTACTATACGCTACACATTTAGCGATCTAACGACTATCCTTAATCGAAAGTGCTCATTGAGAGGTAATAAAAGTTGCTTTATACAAATGGAACCATCTAAAGTGCAAAAAATGAGGCTAAATCTCTGAGTAGTATCTTATCTACTATTTCATCTGTCTTCTGAAAATTTTACCGACATTTTAAACATTTTATTCATCGAGAGGTCGGTGGAGAATTTTCGGAGCCCACACTCAAAAAATAAACAATAAATATATTTGATAAATTTTAAATACTAAGTTATATAAAATTCAATTTCTCTCTAATCTTTGGATGCATATGCCTAGTTAAAGCATAATTATTGCAACTCATCTTTAACTCAATTTACAAATAATAGAGGTAGAGTTGCATCAAATGTAATTATGTAAAAAAGCCTAGATTGAGCAAATTGGGAGTAAGTTCATGTTCATCTCATTTGAAAATTAATGTGTTTGTATATGGCTCATATTTGAAATTATTTGTAAAAATTATATTTGTGTTCGATTTGTTAGAATTTAAAATTAACATGAGTAAAATATGAGCTTTATCAAACTTAAAGAAAAAGATTTTAGTTCAAACAACTTAAAGATTCTATCCAACAATCCATTATAGACCTCACAAAGTTTATAAGCTCAAATGGCTAATTTGTAGTATAATTCAAACAATATAGGATTAAATGTTCAAATGAAATCGAATTAAATAAAAAAGAATCATAATATTGTGTTCCTAATACTACTTTTCTTTTTATTCTATTTATGCATTACTATAATAAAAGAGAAGCTATAGCAAGTTTTTGTATGCAACTCAATCATTGAATAAACAAGTTGTTTACAAATGATTTTTTTTTTCTAGCTTTAATAAAATGGTCTTTTTTTTTTCTGCACCTTGACTTCGAGTGTATTAATTATTTAACTGTCATTATACTTATTAATATTTACCTACATACCACTTAAAATATTCTAATTTACTTATCTAACATCTTAAACTTTAATATTACTTATATACCACCCAAGATTATTAATATATCAAATTTACTACTCTCCGTTAGTCTCATTCATCTTCATTAATCTCTTGGTCTTCATCTTCATCTCCTTTCTCCTTGTTAAAGATTGTACAAGGGGGAGGAACAGTGAGTCGTTGCTAATAAAATGCAAACTGGATCAAATAAGACCAGCTTTAACTCGGCTTAGCGGGCCGGACACGGATGGAAGGCTCACTGATGTTCTGTATGTTTGAGTCGGTTTCCTATAGGCCAGAGAGCATAAGCGGGTGCATTATTTGAAGTCTGCGGTGATTGCGTCTTCTTCTTTCCCTTCGTTCAATGTTTAGGGGTTTGACTAGAACTTGCCGCCTAAGAAGGAGGAGGAAGAGAAGGTTCAGAGCCCTTTGGCAAGGAAGAAGATCAGTTCTTCCTATCCAGACTTGTTGACTCTTCGGCATCCATTTGACAGGCACACACGTTTAAGAGAGAGAGAGAGAGAGAGAGAGAGATGAGGGAGGCTAGGAGGACCAATAGAAAAAAAAAATCTATGAATAAACAACGGGAGCATGAACACAAGGTTTATTATGGAGAGATCATATATGTCTTTGATTCTCTAAGGAGAAGAGGAGATTACCCTCACCTACGGTAGCAACTGCTGTTTCAAAGAAAAATTTCAAATTAATGGAGATGAATGAGACTAATGGAGAGTGATCTATTTTATACATTTATAACTTTTAGGTGGTATAAAAGTAATATTAAAATTTAGAATCTAAAATAAATAAATTATAAAATTTAGACTGGTATGCTCGTAAATCCCCCTAAAAAAAATTACAAAATTTCCATCATTTTCCTTTATAAGTAATGTCGAAATCTTTCTTTCCTCCGTCCACCCATGTTTCTCTCGTAAAATTACTGTTTTTTTAAATTTTTTTAATTTTTTAAATTTTTTCTCTGGTTCTTCTTTCGATCACGAGGTCCATAGGGTATCGCCGGTGATGAGATCTTCCGGTTTGCCCCAACGAAGGAAACATCTCTGCTCCCTCCTCTTCCTCGGCGCTGCTACCACCGCAGCCCTCCTCTTGATTTCTGATTCCTTTGTCGACCCCTCTGACGACCTGCTCGTGCATGCTAATGCAGCCAACAAAAACCTTGTGGGATTGAGTTGTCCGATCCGCCTCTCGGCAAGCCAGGGGAGCAACCGAGGAGGGTGGAGGTGGATATCGCCAAAGTGGAACTAGCCAAGAAAGAGGAGAATGTAATGGAAGAGATCGAAAGATCGCTCAGTGGAGCATCGTGCAACCGTAGAGGAGATGGGAGAGACCTTACCGCAAGGTCTGAGAAGAAAGTCTTAGGATCAGGGATTTGATCCACCGCCATTTCTCTACGGTAAGTTGGCACTCGAGCTTGGACTACTGGAATGTCTACACCTAGCTTTGCTGTGTTTCTTTAGGTATTAAATGAATGCTAGTAAAGTATAGATCTCGGGCTTGTCATTTGGTCCCATATGATTGCTAGAAGTAAGATAATATGTTTCAGAAATTAAAGGAATTGCTAATTTCTTTATTTAACTGGATGCAATTAGAAATTAACATTGATTTTAAGCTCCACAAATTCGCCTTAAAATGGCTCAAATGTAATTGTTTTGATTGTATACACAAAACCAGTGAAAGTGAAATCATCATTTTTAAACATCTTGTATCTAGAAGCAACCAATTGTGCCCTATGAAAAATTTCATTTGGGCTTTTGCATTCATAAGTCCTAGATTCAGAGATTCACAGCTTGTGAGAAATGATTTTGTCGACTTACTTTGATAGGATTCTTGTTCCTATAACGAGCAATTCTAGTTTGCCCAAGTTCAAGATAGGAAAGTAGAAGGAGATTGGAGAATAAATGGAAAAATGGAGCTCCCCCACACAGCCAAATTCCCACTATATTTATTGTATTATTTAGTATGCAACCTTTCTAGTTACAATGCCCATTCACAAGAATCAAAGATTCTCAAACTAACCCAACAAATTAACTACACATCAACTCGCTAAATAACTAATAACCAATATAAGAACTTGATTTAGTTTTATGATTGCAGTGTTAACATTTGGAGTAGAAGCCTTTCATTCATCTAGGAACTTTTAGGACTCACATGATTATCCACATCAACTTAGTCTACAAGATGAATTCAGGAATAGACAAGTGTAAGTCATTCAGGATAGTTAATTTGGGATGGTTCCATTTCAACGTTGGGAGAGACCAATATCTTTATGGAAGGCTCTTGCTCATCATTTATCACCATTAAAATGAACAATTTGGGTTTACAAATATGGTCAGAGTGTTACTCCTCATCACAATGATAATGAAGTCCTTTAGATCTTCTTTCTTCCCATTTTGTTGTTATTCACCATGAACAAAAATAGTTAGTTTTGGTTTTCATTCCTTTGGATCTTCATTCCAACTTTTCTAACTGAAATACTTGTCTCAGGGATTGTGGTCGAAACAGATGAACTTTCCTTCTAATATATGTCTATAAACCTGATGCAAGGTAACTTTGAAGAACTGATTTTGGAATTCCTAAAATCTGATTTAAAAGTACTAAGTTGTATATCGATATCCAGATTTGACTTTGTTTGCTATAATTTCACCAATTGGCCTGGTTATCATGATGCAAGGAAGGGTCAAAGTGCTTAAGGTGGTTTTGTTTAAAAGAACTTTATAATTTCAGATATTTGCTCAAATTCATCTGTCGATACCAACGTAATACTGAACTAATCATATGTATTAAGTAATTATAAAAGTTTGGTCCTCAGACATATTATTATTAAAAAAGAAAGATCCACTTTGAAATCCATCCTTACGTGGAATATCCATTTTGGTATTCTTGAATGATCCAGAATCATAGACGAAGTAAGTTATGATCAAAAGACTGACTTGCAGAGTAGCCTCCATCCTTTCTTACTGCTAGTTTAAATTGAGATTACTACTTGGACTTTGTCTTAATTTTTGGCAACCATATTGAAATATCATTCAAGATCATTGCAATTGAGGAGATTTGTTCCACTATCTTCTCTACACATACCAAGCAATCTTCTATTGATGTTGTGGCCTTATATATTCCTTTTGCTGTGACTATCACATAATTTTTAAGAACAAACAATAAATGAGATACTAGAAAGAATTCAATGCCAACAAAAATATTAGGAATTAAGCAATTCGGAGAGAATCATTGTTGCCATTTAGTTGAATGATGGCAATACTATTGTGGGGAAGATCTCCATGAAAATATCATTGACTCGGCTTTTTCCCTTTTCAAGCCAATTGAGTTTGGCCAAATTTTGAAGAATAGAAAAATAGAGGGGAAAGAGGGAGATATTAGAACGCAAAGAAAAATCTAGCTCTCCCTCATAGTTGACTTTCCGCCTTATTAAGATTTAACAGAGAGAAATTAACAGCTGAACTATTTTGCATTAACAAGGCTAAGAGGATTAAGAAGAAAACCTTGAACTAAAAAAGTTTATAAAATAAAAAATAAGTTATAAATATCTAATAAACAATCAATAGATTAACTTAGTTCATTATCAGTTAAAAATAAAATAAATATATAAAAAAACTAAAAATTTAAATTAAAAATACAAATGCATTTTGTTAAATATTGATATATCACAATAAAATTAATCAAATCAAATACGAATCTTGAAGTAATATGTATCTTAATTTTATAAAATTAAATTATAAATGATTCAAATTCAAATTTTAATAAATTTATAATCAAATTAAATGTCTTGACAAGATGTGTTCACCAACCCAAATGAGCTCAAATTAAGCTTAAGAACTATATTTAAAAACTTTGAGATATTTTTTGGATGGTCAAATGTTCTCTAAATTTTGAGTGTTTATAATAGTGAGGCTCAACGAAGAAATTCAATGAGCCCAAGATCACTAAAATTGGAGATCGTTAAGATGATCAAATTATCAAAAAAAAAAAGGGAATCAATATGAACTATCCGATAAAGTATTTTGGGATTTTCACTATAATTATCAAAATGTCATCTTTAAATCCTATAAATAGGAACATATTCTTATCATGAGGGGGGAGAAAGCTAGAAGTTAACTTGGAAGAAAGCTAGAAGAGAACTAAAGGAGAAGCCAGAGGCTCGAAGTCCGTCATCTCAAGCCCCGCCGATAACTGTTACAGCTCAATTACCATCACATAGATGTTGTAATCCGATTATGAAACTCTCATCATCTTGATTTCTCAAATATAGTCTTGTAATCCCATTATTGGAAAAGTTAAAATTTTATAACTCAAAACACATATAGTGGAACATTTTGACTGATTAGGCCTTGTGATTTTTTCTTTTATTTATGAAGTTTTTTCACGTAAAAATTATGGTGTCTCTTATCATCTTTTTAGTTATCTATGTGTGTGTTGGATTTTCATGCAAAGTTAAGGTGTGAAAGTTTACTCTATCGCTACGAATTCTCTAGCACGTAACAAATATAAAATAATAAATAGAAAATAAATAAATTATTTAAAAGAAATTTATTTATTTATTTTAGAAAACAATCATACTTGGCCTGCTAGGGAATGGACGCAGTTGGCAATTGCTTACAGACTTGTTCTGTCTCACTCTCAAACTTCTTCATTCACAATGATCATCGCTTACAGACTTTTTGCTACAACCTGACCTAATGAAAACAATCATATTGAGACGGGTCATATCGCATTGATGTCATAATAGTTTATTAAATACCCAAGATTTTTTTGGAAAAAAATATATTTTTTAATTTTCACAAACACAAGAGCATTCTATATCATCTATATATAATCAAAAAAATTCCACCACATTTTCATTCATCTTATTAAATTGTACATCAAAAAAATATATACAACAATCATAATATAACTTTCTATCAATAAAATATGTATATCACATAACTGTCAAAAAATAGATCTATAATAATAATATATTTAAGATTAGATTCTCAATAGTAATCAATGGCCTCTACTCAATTTGATCCTTATTTTTTTCTAACATAACACAAATGAATAAAATAAGAGTGAGCAATCTATAAATATTTGTCAAAATACTATATTAGAAACAATAAATTGTGCTTTAAATAAAGTAAAATAATATTTCAATAAGTCATGTGCTATCTCTATCAAGTATAGTATAAGTATAAAAATTAGTGTCAATAGTAAGTATATGTCAAGCAATAGTGTAAACAATATGATGTTAGAAAGAAAGTAAAATATTTTGAAATAATAATTCATTTTTTTATTTAAAATATTTTATTACTTTTCCTTCATCCTTTATACCTTCATGTTCACTTATACATCCAATTATTCATATCCTTACAAGCATATCGTACATACAAATGAATAATAATATAAGTGCATAAGCCCTTATACCTATACTTATATGCACAAAAGTACAATCAAATTGGATCGGCATTTCCCCCTTTTCCTTTTTGACACTTATTTTTTTGATACATAAGCACTTGAATATTAATAATCTCAATATAACTAAACATCATTTCACTTGTTATAAAATTTATGAAAAGATAATATGCATGATAAACATTAGTATTTACAGGGTAAAAGAATATACAGATTTTGACAATTATAATTCACAACACCATTCATATACAATATTCGCAACATTATTTCAAAGATATTATTGTACTATAGTAATTTCTATTAGATTTAATATAGTTGTTAAAATATATAAAAATGTCACATAATATAAAATATCCAGTGAAAATTACTTTCTACAAATTAATATAATCAGCATAATTTATTCTATACCATACCCAAAATTACATGGGGAAAGACTTCCTGAATTTTTTAGACATGAGTTTGAATGAAGTCTAATCATATAAAATATCAAAAATGCACATAAGTGACAAAATTGAAATCTAAAGTGGGAAAATAGTAGCCTATCTTAAGCTATTTAATTTTCTTGATTGGTTCAACAACAAAATTAACTCTAAAACTCTCAAAGTGCTTTTTGTCTCTCTAAAAATGTATATTTCTCACCCTTTCTCTCTCTAGCAACTAATGGTTTGGGAAGCATATGAGAAAACGTGAAATGAAAATGGTTGGGAGAGATATTTATAATAAAATAATTTTTTATGAATATATAAAAAGATACAAATGCAATTATGACATTTGTTATATATTTAATTATAAAATATATAATTTTTTTTAATATATTAAAATATAAGACTCCAAAAATTATAGAAAAATAATCAATAAATAGAGCATCATGACAAGAACACACTGGTGAAACTAGTTTGCAAAATGGACATTAGATAATTCCAGAAAATTCACTTTTATAAAAATGTATTAATTTTTTAAGAGAAACACATCCAATAAAAAACCTTTTGTTTTCTTATGATGCTCATAAAAATAGGTAAAAATATCTTTAAAATAAAGTTGAGAGTATTCTATAATATGATAAACATGATTTGTAATTCTGACATGAAATACACCCTAACAAATTAATTGAATATAGTAAGATAAATTTCATGTCAAAATTCTATCCAAATAAAAGCTATGGAAAATAGACCAAACAGAAAATTAACTGTAACACTCGTATAAAATTATTGAGCATAAAATAAACATATAAGTCTTATCAAGTCCAAAAATTATATCATTATAAGTGCATCCAATTACTATAGAAGTAATTGTCAAACCTCCTTGGTCACAATCACAAGCAATTCACTCACAACCATCTTACTAGCGCAACTATAAATCCTAGCCTAAAAAATATAAGCACGGACTAATTATAAACTATATTAGGTATGACATAATGTCATATAGCAAAATATTTTTTATTAGCTGTCGTTTTATTATAATTTGAATTGTTTGCCTAAAATGCTTCAATCAAATGTGGCGCATGCCTCACTTAGATAACTAAGGCATAAGCCTTAAGATCGTTTTTAAGTGTCTTATGGTGAGGCGCCCCTTAAGGCATTCACCTTGAACTCCTTTTTAATCCCTGCACATTATTTATAGTATAGTTCAGCATAAGCATCCTTATTACAATCTGCATTCGCAAGAATCAAAGTTTCCCAAACTAATTAACCCAACGAACTAACTGAACATCAATTGACCAACTGACAACCAATACAAGAACTTGATCTAGTTTTATCAGTAAAGCTGTAATCATTTGGAGTAGAAGTCTTTCATTTATCTTGGAGCTTTTTTTGACTCGCATAATTCTGTTATCCACTGTTCTAGGATGTTGTGGGTTCACAACATACTTCCATTTTAGTTTATTATTTAGATAAGTGCTCATAACATGTAATGATTGATTCAAGTGCTGGAGAAGTGAAAATACTTAAATGTAAAAAAAATAAACAACTTATGCGTTGCATAAACGATTTGATGGTGATGTGCAGTTCTGTTGACCAAGGAATAAAATGAGTATTTAATTGTATGAGAGAAAGTTAGTTCAGATATGTAATTTTATTATTAAAATTTGAGCTGACTTTAAATGGTTAAGATAAGACTAAAGATGATGAGGGGAGGTTCAACTTACTGAAAAAAAGCATTTTTTTATGGATTATGTTAATAAAATTTCAACGCCAAAGAAGCAACCACATGAAATGCAATTTTTTTTCTTTTTTATTGGTAGGTGAATTTTTTTATTTTTTTATATTTTGAAGTTGTATAAGGATAGCTGTTGTTATTTGAAATGATCATTATTTTACTGCATGGAGGTTTTTTAGAATATATCATTATAGTTGAGCATTAAGAATCTGCAGAATCAATGCAGTGGTCGATCTGGCACTGACCAACATGACGTATAAACTATTCCAGTGCTTTTTTTAAGAACTCTTGAAAAACTAATGTCAACATCTTGGTCTTCTTTTTCAAAATTTGTACATGTAGTAAAATTTTATCAGTCTTCTGATAATTCAGTGTTCTATTTTCAAGTTGTTATACTTATGCTGATCTAAACTTCTTGGTTTTTGACCATTCATTTTGCGTTGGGTTACAATAATTTGTCAATCCCATCTCGAGAAATAAATGTATCATTTCATATTGTCGCCCAAATGATAAATATTTTATCCACATACGAAAGTGCTATGACCATTTAATATAACGAATGAGATTAATGTATAGTGTTCCATAGTTTCATTAGTTATCCGTAGTTATCATATGAAAAATGTGCTATGATTATTATACGTTTGAGAAATGGCTTTATCATTTCATATGATTACCAAAAATGTTAACATCTACACATGTGATTCGACCATTACATACGATGAATGAGATAAATTAGATTGTGTTATATTGTTAATAAATCTCTTGAACTTTTAGCTGCAAATTGAAACATGCAATTAAACTAACATAGTAAGGATTTTAAGGACACAGAACTTGAGTTTTATCTAAGAAAACATTTGATCTATTTATTAACTTGCCAGGAGCAGCTAGAGTTCATGGCTTATCTCCAGATCGATTTTGCGATGATTTGGAAACAACCTACCATCTGGTAAGTTCAATGAGTATCCTAGTTTAACTAGTATATATTCTATGCAAAAGAGCAGGAAACATCATTCATGTAAACATCATCCTATACCTACCAAATAAAAAAAAATCAGGCCTCAATAGAACTTATGAATTATACATCTGATTATGGTTATGATGTATATCTAGGAGAGAGATATTGAGAAGATGGGGGGGAGAGATGAGATATAAGAGAGGAGAGAGAAGGGCCTAATTACCTTGGGGGGAGAGAGGGGGAGAGAGAGAGAGAGGAGAGTTTGCTAGCAAAGTTGTTTTTAATATTCAATAGCATACATGCATCTTTATTTAGAAGAGAGATTTTACAAGTAAAGAAAATAAATGAGGAAAGTAATAAAAATAGATCATGATTTAACTTGTGTATGTATATAAGATGAGTCTTCCTGGTAGGATTTCTCAAGTAGTTATTAACTTACATATTTATTTTAGAATAAATATGAATTAGGAACAAGCATGATGCAGACATGATTCGTTCAATAATGATAATGCTTCTCTTAGTGGAGCATGAACTTGTGTATGTATATAAGATGAGTCTTCCTGGTAGGATTTCTCAAGTAGTTATTTACTTGCATATAGATTAGGAACAAACATGATGCAGACATGATTTGTTCAATAATGATGATGCTTCTCTTAGTGGAGTATGAACCATGATATAATCCTTGATCTCTAGGCTTCGTATTAGGTTTATGATTGTGACTTTATGCCTGGGCATGTTCAGAGGACTACAATCTCCTTAAACCTGTCTCCATTTGTCAAATGATGACAATGAAAGAGGTCATATTCAAGACACATATGGATGTCAAATGATCAACGTTTTTGATGTAGTATGCAACTCCAGCCAACCTAACAAATGTTGATGGGTGGATCTCAGATCTCCACAATCACTGTCAGACCTAGGAAAGTAAAAGGTTCCCATAATTTTACAGCGATGCATAAATGGCTTCATAAGTGCCAATTACCTTCAAACTATCATTGTGCAAATGCAGAATGTAGAGAGCCATTGAACATAACTACTTAAATGAGTGGATTAACTAGCCCAATGAAATATCTGTGCCAATCGCCTTCTCCTAACAATAGCAAATGATAACTTAGCAACCTCAATTCTAGTACATCTACCATTGGTTAAAGGACGTCATAATCCCCTAATTGATTTTGTCCACCTTCGTTGGGTTATACTCCCCACTATGCATCTTAATAGGATCATAGCCAATGGAGCGATCAAGATCACATGGACATCACAAAATCACACCAAGCTGTTGCATGCATTATAACTACTAACCTCTTTTGGTGCCACCAAGCATTCTACTACCTCGACTGTCCTAAAAGGATGACAAGTTAGTCCAAAAATTTGCCACATAAGTGAACCATTTATAGTCTTCCACATGTCCATATAATGTTAAGTACATTCTAAATACTTTGTGATATTGCAGGAAAATCTTATATTGGCTAGGTCAGGTACTGAACTAGAACCAGTGCTAGATAAGCCTAAGTGATGAGCTTATCTATTCAATCTAAGATTTTGATTTGACCTAAATTTACAGTGACAATTTCCCTTTTTAGATGGTTGACTTGCACTGAAGATAAACCTAATGGCGCATGTTACAAGACATCACTCATAAATATCAAATTCTTTATAAAAAATAAAAATCTCTTTTAAAGGTCATATATCACTTTTCTAACTCTTTTTCAGCAAGAATTCTTAAATACTTCTAACAAGCCAAGCTACACAGCTCCCTAATTTAGGGAAATGAAATTGAGTGATAAGATAGGCTTCAGAACAAATGGCTAATGATCATCTTCCAAATTTTTGGCTTGAATGATTCACATGTATACTTTTTGATTAAATGGAAAAATAATTCAGCTCTTTTTTAGAAGGATGTTTTAATTCCTTTATTTACTTCAAATCTATCAATAAAGATTGGGTTCTTTTCTTTCCTTCTATTTGAAAATGCTAAGTGTTTACAATCTCTTAGTGATTAGTAATATGCTTGCTCTCTTCTTGTTCGCGTGAGTAATCCATTCAACTAGCTTTCGCTTAAAAAAAAAAGGAATAAACAATCTTTAAATCATTCTTCTAGTTGTAATAGTTTGGGGATTTTTCTTTCTAGGCTGATTGTAGCTCTTAGAGCATTAATTTTGAGGATTTTCCTCTCTTAAGGACTTTTGTACTCCTTTGTGGCAATAAAATTTCTCCCCGCTGTGGGTTTTATCAAAAAAAAAAAACTTCAAACTTGTATAAGTGACATCCTGATATCCTTGCCATGCTGAAATAACATACATGAGTACTTAGGTCTAGCAAATTTTCCCATTGTGTTTGAGCAACGATCATGTACTTAAGATCACAACATTTCTTAAAAAATTTATTTTTGTGGATACATAGAGGTGAGACAATTAGGATACAAATGAAGTCATCCAAACACTCCACTCATCTTTTACCCTTTGGATTTTCTAAATCATAATGAGAATCACATATCCTTGACAAATCTAATTTCACTTCATCTCTTTTATGCCAAGCATCCAAAACACTATCTACTCCTTCTCCAAATTCAACAAACAAAATAGCAACTCAATATGAAATATGAGCAAGCTTTAGCCTCAAATAATCATACAAATACTAACATTGAACTTCTACAATAATTTAAACCTCATCACCTCATATTATTTTGGCTAAGATTGGAATAGAGAGGGGGGTTGATGGAGGCTGTTGTTGGTCGAGTTTAAGGTTGTTGGAGGTTCTGGTTTGGGAAACAGAGAAGATGAAAGAGAGGAAGGGGTAGCCTATTCGACTCTGTAGCAACAGGATGTCGTTTAGCTGTTGTGTGGGCTTCGAACCGAGGAATGGAGGTGACGGGAAGGCTAGGATGAATAGGAAGTTGGCGGGTATAGGAGTTCTCAACTCTATGTGCTGCAACGGGATGAATGGGAGAGAGCAGGTGGAAAGAAAGTCGAGATTACCAAGGGTACGGATGAGAGGAAGTCTTGTGCGGATGGTTCTCGATCGGGATGCGCGACCTCGACTTGTTCGCATGTGGGTGATCGGAAGCAGTTCGTTCGGCCGAGAAGGAAGGCAGGTCGGCTGGTTCAACCTGTAGCAGGGCTCGAATGGATGGAGGAGGAGTCTGGGCGTTCGGCCTGTAGCAGAGATGGATGGATGGAGAGTTCCCTTATGCGGATGGTTGTGGCTGGCTCTCGATCTAGATGCTCAACCTCAACTTGCCCTCGTGCAGATGACAAAAAGGCGATCGAACCGTCGGTCGAGCGAGCAAAAGAGTTGCAGGGTGCGTATAGGTGTTCGATTGAGAGTAGGAGCCGACAAGGAGGAAGAAGACTGGCGGCTAACCTTCGATCGAGAGGGAGCACGAGAGTAAGAGATGTGCGGCTGCCACTCGATCCAAGGGAATTGAAACTAAGAAAGTTAGGGTAGGCTGTGAGTGTGGTGTCTCTTTAGGGTTAGGTATTGATAGGTTTTTTATTGGGCTTATGCTTATTTGAGTAAAAATAAATCCGAATTTTAATTTTTGTGACGATGCTATTATAATATATATATATATATATATATATATATATATATATATATATATATATATATATATATATATATATATATATATTAAAATTATTTATTTTTCCGATGTTACGTTTAGTTGTTAATCTATAATGTGGTTTGGCTCTAAGATTAAATCGAATCAATTTCGCTCAAAATCGTTATCATTTCCAAATGACATTCCCATAAACTCCAATTGAAGCAGCCATTTGATAAGTTTTAATATTTCGATGCTAATGACATCATCAATTTTGTAAAATAATGTCATTTGGGCATCGTACCTCCCGACCTCGATATGCGATGTAAGATCGTGATTTCTCGATACCGTCAATTGTGCAATATGTATATTTTGATCAATTTTGATACTCTGAACGCAATGACAAAGTCCGTTCAATAATTGCAGGTCGTTTCAACCAATTTCGAAGATGTCTAGTGCATTTCAACTCTAATTTGCATGTTGTTGTATCCGAAGTCGATCAACTTCATCTTGTGAGCTCGACTCGATTGATGTGACATACATGGAGGTCAACATTGGGATTCCTTTGGCTTCTTTGCATTTGGGATTGTATTGCTGACTGGTAAATATTTATTTGGCTCTATTTTTTCTCTTTTCTTTGTTGGATGTTTGGAATTTGTTTTGTGGTTAGGATTGTTTTGATGGTTTCCTATCCTCTTTTAGATTGGCAGCATTATGTGTTGTTGTAACCCTTCTTCTTAAGTTTGGATGTTTACATATAACTTCTACCCCTACTTTTTTCTTATTTTGATGATTCATCCGTCCTTTCATCTTCTGAGCCTGAGCCACTCTTTTAGTATTGCTTTCTTACTTTTATACTTTAGGTCCTTATAGATGTTAATAGTTGATTGGCTGTTATTTTCTTTATTAGCACTTATTTCTCTTTGCCTTTTTTGGATTTGCTTTAGGTATCTTGAGATTCAGTCATTGAATTCTCTATATTTGGTTTATTTTTCTGGTTGGATACTTGGATTGTTCATCTCAATTAGCCTTTTATACTCTGTTCATACTCTATTTATGCTAATTGACTTCTCTTTTATAAGGTATTCTTGCAGGTTGTTATTGATTTTTTTTCAAGACCAATTTGGATCTCTTGGTTGAGAGTATTTGTTGTTGATGTTAGTAATATACTACAAGTTCGTAGATTGGCCTTTTAATCCCTTTTTTTGTTTATTTTTTAAGGACTTCATTTACTTTTCTTTTCTTTATTTCTTTGGCTTTTTTATTGTCTTTAGCTTTGGAATTAATCTCTTTATATCCTAATGTGGCTTTTTGATCATCTGATAAGTATTAATCTCTTTATGGACTCATGTACCTTCTTTTTTGGAGCAATAAATTTTCTCTAGTTGCTTAAAAAAAGCTCTAATCTCTCAAACCCAATCAAACCAGACCAAACCGGATCAGACCAAACCAAACCAAACCAGATCAGACTAAATCAACTTAAACAAGACCAAATCAAAACCATATCAAATCAAACTAAACCAATCAAATCAAACCTGAAATTAACCCAAGCCAATCTAAATCAAACCTAAAACTAACCCAAGCCAACCCAAACCAATCTAACAAACCAAACCAAACATAACCCAAACCAAGCCAAACCAAACCAAATCAAACCCACCCAACCCAACCCAAACCAAACCAACCGAAATCAAACCAAACCAAACTAAACCAACCCAAACCCAAATGAACCCAAATTAAGCCAAACCCAACCCAACTCATTCCGAACCGAACAGAATCAAATCAAATAAATACAAACTAAAATGAACCAAACCAAAACCAAATCACATGAGTGTTTTCTTATAATGCATCTCTCTAAATCTTCAGGAAGACTAAGCTCTTACTATTATTCAGGTAGACTAAGCTCTCTAAATCTGTATGCTCAATTTTTCCTTTTTGTATTGGGGCATATTGTTTCTCAGCTTTAGCTTATCCTTTTATTAAGGCTAGGTTGTTTTGTTGGTGATGTTTTATGCTATCACCATTTTTCTTTTTGGGCTTGCTATCTGTTCTGATTCATGTCATGATTATTTCGACAAATTTTACGCTGGCTGTCGACTACCTAACGCAACCCTCCACTTTTTGCATCCGGACTTGGGACCGGCAATGGTAGTGTTAAGTTAGCCAAACAAAGAGATAGGAGAAGTAAAGACATAGTTCAAGTGAGGGGTATTAAGGATGAAAATAATAAAGTGCTTTTCTTAGAAAAAGATATTGAAAATAGGTGGATGAGATATTTTGATAAACTTTTCAATGAAGGATCCGAAAGTACGATTGATTTTAGCAACCTTAATACCCTAAAAAAATAGAGAATTTCATTTTTATCGTCAGATTAGTAAATCGTGAAGCTTTAAAGAAAATGAAATGTGGAAAAGCAATAGGACGATAATATTCCAATAGATGTGTGGAAATGTTTAGGAGATCAAGGAATTTCTTGACTTACAAATCTTTTTAATATTATTTTAAAGACTAAAAGATGCCGATGAGTGGAGAAAAGTCTATTGGTTCCTATATTTAAGAATAAAGGTGATGCACAAGAGTGTGCAAATTATGAGGAATTAAGTTAATGTGCCATACATTAAAATTATGGGAGAGAGTAATTGAGCATAAGTTACGATGTGATACGAAGTTTCTCACAATCGCTTTGGTTTCATGCCGTAGATCTACTATGGATGCTATACATTTGTTAAGAGGTTTAATAGAGAAGCATAGAGAAAGTAAGAAGGATCTACATATGATATTTATAGATTTAGAGAAAGCTTATGATAAAGTCTCAAGAGATGTTCTTTGGAGAGTTCTAGAACGAAAGGAGTTAATATTGGTTATATTCAAGTCATTAAGGATATGTATACTAGAGCTTACTTGTGTCCAAACACAAGGAGGATTGACAAAGTATTTTCCTATTTCATTGGATTACATCAAGGATCAACATTAAGCCCTTATCTTTTACTTTAGTTATGGATGTTCTTACGGCATTTACAAGAAGATGTACCTTGGTGTATGCTTTTGTCGATGACATTCTTCTTGTTGATAAGACTAGAGAGGGAGTCCAAAAACTTGAATTATGGAGGTCAACTTTAGAGTCTAAAGGTTTTCGCTTAAGTAGATCTAAAACTGAATATATGGAGTGTAATTTTAGTTGTAGAAGTTTTAGTGATAGTGTTGTGACTTTAGGTGATCAAGTCATTAATAAGAGTGAGATCTGATATTTAGGCTCTATTGTTTAAAATGACGTGAAATAGATGGAGATGTTATTAGTAGAATTCAAGTTGGATAAGTGGAGGAATGCATCGCCTATTATGTAAGAAAAGTTCCACTTAAACTTAAGGAAAATTTTATAAGATGGTGGTAAGACCCGCAATGACTTATGGTGCAATGTTGGCCAATAAAAGAAGCATAAGACTAAGTTAAGTGTTACGAGATGAGGATGCTTAGGTGGATGAGTGGCTTTACTCGAGAGATAGAATGCAAAATGAGTATGTTCGGAAAAGTTGGAGTAGCTCCAGGTAGATAAGATTAGGAGAGTCGCCTTAGATGGTTTGGCCACATAAAGCGCCTACCGTCCATGACCCGATTAGAGAGTGCATTAGATTTGCCTTATGTTAAGAAAGGTAGAGGTAGACCTAAAAAAGACTTGGTTAAGATGTATAAAAAATGATCTTAGCATACTTAAATTAGATGATAATTTGACACATAATAGGACACAATGGAGACGAAGGATTCATGTAGCCGACCCCACCTAGTGGGATTAAGGCTTGTTGTTGTTGTTGTTGTTGTTGTATCTGTTCTGAATTCATGCTTTTATGGGTTTGCTGGTTGTCCTTATATTCATATTTGAGAATGCTTTGGCTGCTAGTTGAGCTATGGAATTTTGCTTTGGTAGCAACATTTACTTATTTCTCTATAACATTTTTTCATTGTTTAAATGGCATTTCGATTGGGTTCTGGTTGTCTCCTTTAATCATTGCTGCTTGACCTCTTCTGTGTTCCTTTTTTCTGGAATCTATTTTCTTAACTCAATTATTTTGTTGTTGGTGGTATCTTTAGTTGTTTTTGCTCTCTATCGGTATGTTGGTTTGCTGGTTTGGCTAGGGGAAAGCCTTTGGCTTTCTCTGGGTTGGTTTTTTCTTTTCTGTTTCTTTTGCCTGTTGGATTCGACTGGGAGTTTGCTGATTCCTTTGATGGTGGTTTTTTGGGATTCCTTTGGCCTCTTTGTATTTGGGATTGTATTGCTGACTGGTAAATATTTATTTGGCTCTATTTTTTCTCTTTTCATTGTTGGATGTTTGGATTTTTCTTTGTGGTTAGAATTGCTATCATGGTTTCCTATCCTCTTTTAAATTGGTAGCATTTGTGTTGTAACCCTTCTTCTTAAGTTTGGATGCTTACATATAACAGCTACCCCTATTTTTTTTTCTGATTTTGATGATTCGTCTGTCATTTTATCTTCTAAGCCCGAGCCACTCTTTTAGTATTGCTTTCTTACTTTTGTACTTTATGTCCTTTTGGATGTTTATAGTTGATTGGCTATTGTTTTCTTTATTAGCACTTATTTCTCTTTTCCTTTTTGGATTTACTTTAGGTATCTTAAGATTCAGTCTTTGAATTTTCTATATTGAACAATAGTTAGCCTTTTGTACTCTATTCATACTCGGTTTATGCTAATTGACTTCTCTTTTATAAGGTATATTCATCTCTGTTAGCCTATATCTTTTATACTTGCAAGTTGTTATTGATTATGGCCTCTTAATCTCTTTTTTAGTTTCTTTTTTTAGGACTTCATTTACTTTCCTTTTTCTTCATTTCTTTAGCTTTTTTGTTGTAAATTCCTATTAAGAACATCCATAACTAAAGAAAAAAAGATATGGGCTTAAAGCTGATCTTTGATGTAATCCAACTGAAATAGAAAAATATTTTGTCAAATAAAGGAAATATCGAGTAAAGAAAATAATTCTTGATTACTTAATGTGTCAGGAGATGCTCTTGAATCTAGATCCTAGATGTGCCAATAAAGGCAACATTAATTGTCTCCCTAGCTAATCCAATGTTCTTTGTGTGTTTTGCCTCCGTGCTTGATGTCCTAGGGGTGGGGGAGTATTGTTGCTGATGTTAGTAATATACTACAAGCTCACAGAATGGCCTCTTAATCTCTTTTTTAGTTTCTTTTTTAGGACTTCATTTACTTTCCTTTTTCTTCATTTCTTTAGCTTTTTTGTTGTAAATTCCTATTAAGAACATCCATAACTAAAGAAAAAAGATATGGGCTTAAAGCTGATCCTTGATGTAATCCAACTGAAATAGAAAAATATTTTGTCAAATAAAGGAAATATCGAGTAAAGAAAATAATTCTTGATTACTTAATGTGTCAGGAGATGCTCTTGAATCTAGATCCTAGATATGCCAATAAAGGCAACATTAATTGTCTCCCTAGCTAATCCAATGTTCTTTGTGTGTTTTGCCTCCGTGCTTGATGTCCTAGTCATGCTTTGTCTCTACGTGCATTTCATCCCTCATGTGAATGGTGGCATGTGCAACACTTGTGTGGCCTTTGATCTAGTTGCTTTTGTGCCTGTGTTATTCAATTTTTGACAAAGTCCATAGGTTGCTATTGGTATCGATGCCACCCCTTGATGTTTGCATCTCATTTGCTCTTGATACCTTTGGCACTTAGGACACCACATGTCATCCCCTCATTTTATTTCTCTCTCATCAATGATAAGATTTTTTCTCTCTTTTTTTGTTTTTGTTTTTTGATCCTGCTCATTCTCTTCAATTGATCATTCTTAGATGATCTTTGCTTTTCCTGTTGCAGTAGTGCCTCTTTGATCCCATTGCCTTCTGTATGAGCTCCCAAGGTTGTGGTTGATCCTAGTGAGGTCTCTTCTCTTAGGCTTCTCTTCTTTTCCTTACCTTTGATTGCATCTCCTCCCCTTTGACATTTGTGCTCCTTTGCAAATGTTGTTTTTGGCTTGAATGATGCAAATGTTTTGCCCTCTTCATTCTGTAATTCTTCACTTTTCTTTCTTAGAACTCAACAGCTCAATAACATAAACAATCGTCTTCATTTCAAAGCAATCTTTACTTTCTCTTTTATGCTGATGAGAATTTTAAGTTTACTAGGCCATTTGTCATCTCTCTTATTGACAAATTTTGTATGGGTCATATTAGCAGAGAGGTGATTTGGAAGTTCATTACTAATTTATAACTAACTGGTTACACTTCGTTAAGCTCATTCAACCTCAGCATGGCATTATAATTTTTTTTTTTAACTTGATTACATCACACTCTTCTCATAGCATTTTTGTTGTATCATTGGCTCTCAATTGACATATTAAAATTGTGAGTTGGTTGTTCTTTGGAGTATCCTGTCATTAATGGTTGGATCTCTTTTCCATGTCTTTGTTTGCACTATCTCAACTTGTCCACATTATTCTCTTTGTTTTTTATTTTTGGAAAGCCTTTACAGGTAGATGTTGTGATAGCTCGTCTTACTATGCTTTTTGTAGCTAAAGTCTTAGTGGAAGTGGACGTGGATGTGGATTGTATTTTCGTCGTTTAGATATTGGCCTAAGGTGGAACTTGAAATTATTTTATTATATTGCTCTCTTATTGTATTTTTGGACAAATTCTTAGAATGTTTCAGGTTCACTTTGAGATGAGGAATTCAAAATTTCAGATGTAGGCCCATCCATTAGATGCTCATAATATTCCTTCTACTCTTTAGTGGACAGTCCACCATCATCCAGGTTTGTTCTCAAAACTTGGAAGTAGGATCAGATTCTCTCTTGAAAATAGTGGCTGATGTTCATGTACTAGCTATCCCTTTGGTGTTGTTTACTTCATGAACTGTTGATATTATCATCGAGAATATTTTGCAAGTTTTTGAAATGCCTAAACCTTATCCGATTTGTGAACAAAATGATGATTAGTTTTCATGGTGGGATTTTTATTTTGAATGGAGCATTCAGACTGTTGAATCTCTAGTGAATAAGAGATTTCATGTTCTTCATATCAGAAGAGGCATGAATTGGAAGAAAGCTATCACCACTTATCTTTTTTTCACTAGAGTTCTAGCTAGATGATCCAAATGAACCATTGCATCTTTTACTATGCTATTGTAATTTTGTTTTGGCTCTGTCATTTACTAGTAAATGTCTTTGTTGTACTCATATCACTATATAGTTAATATATTTTATTTTAAAAAACTATCTTTGAGGTCAAGTGCCTTAAATTTTTTGTTGAATTTCACTATAAGCTCCATCATTTTTCTATTATTTAAACCTTGATGTTGTTCGAACATATAATCCTTCCCCTGTTTTCCCCTTTCTAGTTTTACTGCACATTCAGATGAATATTTTCATTGCTCATACATCAATTTTTTTTTAATTTGTTGATTTCTCTTGTTCATCCGGTCATCCCCAAGAATGTTATTTCATTGTAGATTGAAAGAAGAGAGAATGAATGAAAATTCTGAAGCTATGCTTACCCGTCAAGAGGAGGATTCTGAGGTTCTCTTGTGGGTAAGTAGAAGTCCAAAACTTGAGGAAAAGAGGACTGCTGAAAGAGAGAAGGCTGTAGCCCTTTCACGGATGCTGGACGAACAGGTTACACCTGTAAATTCTTATTTTTTTCCTTTTAAATTCATATTATCCTGCTAAGTTATTAGACATTATTTATTATGTCTTAGCAGGATAAAATTCTTGATGAAAGTGAAGATAACGACTCAGCTGATGACAGTAGCAGTATGATTTAGAATTATAAGTGTTTCTTTTATCTATTGAATTAATACTATTTTTTATTGTTATTTTTAATTTGTTCTTCTTACGGCAAATTTTCCATAATCAGCTAATTTCAGATTGCATTGCAAATACTTCTTGGCTGTGTTTTATAAATAAATAAGCTATTTCAAATTTGAAGCATCTTCTTTTGGAACTGTTGTCCAGAGTATTTAGCCGGAGTGAAAGTTCTTCATGGGCTTGATAAAGTTGGAAGGTGAAAGCGTTGTTCTGACCTTGAAGGATCAGAATATTCTTGTAGATGGTGACATTAACGAAAGTAATATCATTTTATCCTGAACATTAGTGTTCATTTCTAAATGAATTTCATGTTTACTTAGGGCTGTTGCATTTGGAATCGATTAATAAAATGAATTCAGTAAAGGATTAGTTTGTTGTTTGGTTGAGAGTTTTACAAATTCGCTTTTTTTCTTTGGTTGGAAAAAATATAATGTAAAATCGATGGTTTTACCGCATGACATGGCGGAGTTCGCATCACATCACTTTAATTTGAATTCAAAATTAATCATCGAAATGATCTAATGTATTTGAAATACATTACATTACATTGAACATTTAGTTTATTTCCAACCAAACACCCAAAATGTTAAAATACGTGCATTTGGAATGCAGTGCACTCCAAATGCGCGCAACCAAACAGCCCCTTACAGAGGTTGATATGCTTGACAGTGTGGAGATTGGAGAGCAGAAGCGTAGAAATGAGGCTTATAGGGCCGCCAAAGGGAAAATTGGGAAATATGATGATAAGTAAGATTTTAGCAAAGAAATACTTCTTTGGTGACCGTTACATGCATAAAATAATTTTGTTTTTTGTTCATTTTGATATATTGTAGGATCAGTGAAGACCAGTTTTCTAGGAAGACAATTCTTCCGCAATATGATGATACAGTTGATGTTGAGGTCAGTCACTTTGAAGTACGTGACTTATGAGTTGCCTTATATCCTATTTTCTTATTATGCCTTATTTTTAGGAAGTAACATTAGATGAACGTGGGTGCTTTTCTGGTGAAGCAGAGAAGCAGTTGGCTGAGGTATGTTATGGCTCCCAACTACTATTTCAAATATTTAACAGTATATTTACTTTTTCCATTGTTTGTGATTAATTCTTGCTTGATGATCTGGCTTAACAGGCTAATTCAGCTTAAGAACTTGGTGCTTTTGTTGGTTTTTTTTGGTTTTTTTTTTCTTCTGTTTCTGGTTACTTGCATAATATCCTCTTTGATAATATAAATTAGTATTATGCAGCAGGTACAAAATTTAATGAAAGTAGTTATTCTTTAATATATTGTTCTATATTATATTTAATACAAAAGACATGTGCTGCTCTTCTTATAACTCAAATTATTCCTTTACGCACCACTAGGCTAAAGCATTGCCACATCTGCCCCATGCATCCATTTATCAGTGTATCATTAGGTGCAATTTCATGCCATGATTGTTTAGAACTTTTTCTCTGCGGAAGGTTCCAATCTTTGTTACCTTGTACTGTGATCTGAATTCTGATTATCATGTGATCATGTACTTGTCAGTTACGTAAAAGGATAGAAGGAAGCAGTTTGAAAAAGGATTATGAAGACCTATCTTCATCAGGAAAAATTCGGTCAGATTACTTCACTACTTAAGTAATGCTTCAATTTAAGAAACCAAGAAAAAAAAATCTCTCAGAAAGAAAGAAATGTTGGATTTGGATACCCTTGAAGCAGAAGCTCGAGCTGCTGGGTTAGGCCTTGGGGACCTTGGCACAAGGCGTGATATGAACCGATTCTGTGCTAGGGAGGTGGAGCAGAAAAAGCTGAAAGCAATGCTTACCAAGCAGCATTAGCTAAAGCTGAGGAGGCTTCAAAAGTTCTACGCGAGGGACATTCTTTGACTCCCAAACCAGCTGATTATGACAATCTTGTTTTTGGAGAAGATTATGAAGATCTCCAGAAATCTCTTGAACAAGGTAGAAAACTTGCTTTGAAGAAACAGGATGAAGTAGTTTCTTCTGGTCCACAAGCCGGCACCCTTTTAGCTACAGCTCATAAAGAGCTAGATGATGCTCCAGGTTCTGCTGCAGGGGACACTCAAGAAAACAAAGTTGTGATCACAGAGATGGAGGAATTTGTGTTGGGTTTACATATTAATGGACGAAGAAGATGTTCAAATATCAATTGATCAAGAATCAAAAACAAATATTGGCAGTTGGACAGAAACAAAAGAAATCGAAATGGATGAACTGCCCATTTGTGAAGAGAGTCGAAATATTAACCTAGATGAGATCATTCATGAGACTGCAGTTAGAAAAGGATTAGCAGGTACACTTAAGTTACTCAAAGACCGTGGAACATTGAAAGAAAGCATTGATTGGGGCGGTAGAAATATGGATAAAAAAGAAAAGTGGTTGGCATCCATGCTAATGAAGGTCAAAGGAAATTAAAGAAAGATGAGTTTGGTAGAATAGTAAGTTAACTTTTCTTGGTCAAATTTTTTTTTTCGTGCTCATTGACTGCAAGCAACTAGTCTGAAGTTAGAGCATTTCAAGGAAATTAACGGTTCGCTTTTTGGTGATCTTCTGCTGCGTAGGCCGGAGCGGGATGCTTCTAGGTTTTTCTCCCCTTTTCTCCCCCTTGCGATCTCCCCCTTTCCTTTCTCCATTCGATTCAGTGGTAACCTCCTCGAGCTTTCGACCTCCGGGGGAGGTCAGTCCTTTGTGGGTTCGTTATGGATCCCAATACATCTAACCCCCTTCTTCATGCCGCTTTCCCCCCTCTAAAATCATCCGTTCCCCTTTCATCCAACCAAGGATCCCTGCATCCTCCCATGAATAATGTATGGAAGGATCTTCTTCTATCACAAAATGAAAAGAGCCAAGCCCTCCCTCTCTCCTTCATTCCAGCGGACTCCCAGGAAGTTTCCTTCTCTGAAGACGAGCTCACTGATGGTCAAAAGGAATGGCAACTCTCCCTCATAGGTCATGCGATAGGGAAACGACCCTTTTATGGTGCTCTCCTTGCTGCGATTAAGAGGAAATGGCAGTTTAAAGGTACTCTTGACCTCCTTACTCTAGATGGAGATTTTTTCCTTTTCAGATTTAACTGTCAGGAAGACTACATTTGGTTTGGGACAACGGTCCTTGCTTCCTTAATGGTCGGCCGTTTATTTTCCAACAATGGACTTGGGACTTTCGGCCATCAAAAGAATCCATCACTGAGCTCCCACTCTGGATCAAATTGCCGAACTTCCCACTCTGCTGCTGGAACGAATCTGGATTCTCCAAAGTTGCAAGCCGTGTTGGCATCCCCTAGCTGTGGACAATCTCACTGCAGCTAAGACCCGTATCACCTTTGCTCGTATATGTGTTCAGATAAACACCTCCTCTTCTCTTCCCGATTCAATTCCCATCAATTTAAATGGTAAAAAGTTCAATCAAGAAATCATTTACGACGGGAAGCCTACTGTATGTCCCTCTTGCAACACCTTCTCCCATGATGCTCGATCTTAACCCTACTCCCCACAAAATCTCGAGTGTGAGTGTTCATTTACGGGTTCCTAGAAGAGAGTCACACCAACAGCAGGAGAACACACAGAGGAACTCCCCTCCCCTTAGGAATTGACTAATACTCAGATAAATCCCTCTCCCCCCCAAGTCTTGACAACTTCTAAGTCTTCCGATACGCCTACTATCATGGCATCCCACCTTGATGGTTCTAGCAGACCCCCCTCTCCCTCTATTGTTATTGCTGATCTAAATCATCCTATCCCTCCCCTCCCCACGGATGTTCCTCCTCGATACAGAGGACATTATTACCTCGAATGATCGATACCTTCTCTACTATTGGTGATCAAATTATGTTGGGGTCATCACTAGATCGGCCGCTGTCTCTCCTAATAGACAAAATCAGTCACATAACTTTGGGAAAGCGCCCAAAACCCCTGGCAAAGCTGTGAATGAGGGTGGTAATTCTCCTAAATCTTCATCTAACCCTCTTCCTACTCCACAGAAAGGCAATAAAAAGAAGGGAAAGAAGCCCTTAACTACCACCTCCCAATGAATCAGTTATCTTTTGGGTCTTTGGAACGTCAGGTCTCTCTCAGTGCCGGAGCTTGGAGAATCATAAAGGACTTCCATCTCGACCTTTTCTGTCTATTTGAAACAAAGCTCCAATCTGAAATTTCTCCTAATCCCTCCTCTCACCTGAATTTCAACATGTTTAACTCTGAATCATCTGTTTCTAACTTTGAATGTTCTCCTGGTGGCCGCATTTGGATTAAATGGAGCTCTGACAAGCTTAATTTTGACCTTATCTCTAAGACACATCAATTCATACATGGTAAAGTCTCACCTAGTGGCAATCAATCTTTTCTCCTTATATGTATCTATGCTGATAATGAAGCCAGTATTAGGAAGACATTATGGAATTCCCTCAGGGAATTAGCTGACTCGATAAATACTCCTTGGATCTTATTGGGAGATTTTAACTGTCCTCTGATTAGCAAAGATAAAAAGGGAGGTAATTTGGTTTCTCTCAACAACTCCCTTGATTTCAAAGAGTGTGTAAATGATTGCGAGCTCCTCGAATTGCCTAGTACTGAACTGTTTTACACTTGGTTCAATCAGCAGACTGACAAGCCAATTTTTTCCAAACTGGATCATGTATTTTGTAATCCACTATGGCTGGAAAAATATCACGTCATACTATAAAGCTCTCCCACCTCATTCATCAGATCATTCACCTTTGGTAACATTTCTCCATACTCCCATCTCTACCTCTCACCGTTTTCTTTTCAGGAACTATTGGACTGCTACTCCTGGGTTTCAGGAAGTTATTATGGAAGCATGGGGTAACTACATTCATGGAGACCCTCTCTTCATTCTCTCGAAAAAGTTATATCATGCTAAGATATTGCTAAGACTCAAATACAGGGAGAAGGAGCCTCTATCTCTGAAAATCAAATCTTTGAGAAACGATCAGACAAAAATTCTTGAAAGATTAGAGCTTGACCCTTTCAACTCCTCCTTGTTTCTTGATGCTAAGGATATCAAAATGAGATACACTGATCTTCTTATGCAGGAAAGTCTTTGGATTCAACAAAGAGCTAAAGCTCACTGGCTCACCTATGCAGATGATGACATCAAATTTCTTTACTACTCAATCAAAGAAAGGAAAAATGCCAATTTGATAAGAGAAATTCACTCTACTTCGGGGGTTGTAACCGATCAACATTTAATTGCTGAAGAGTTCTGCAAATATTTTTCAGGACTTTTCAACAGCTGTGACCCTCTATTTATCCCTCCTCAGAACCTTCCTCTGGGAACTTGCCTTTCTTCGGCTGAAGCAGCTGAACTTGTTGCTGAATTCTCAGATAAGAAAATCTTCACTGCACTTAGAAGCATTAACGTGAATAAGTCCCCTGGTTCAGATGGTTTCAATTCTAATTTCTTCATTGCTTCCTGGGATATTATAGGAAAATCTTTCCTAAATGCTGTTAAATACTTCTTCAAGACCTCTAAAATGCCTAAATGTTTTAAACATATATTGCTCACTCTTATTCCAAAGATCAAGCACTCAAACAAGATTGAAGATTTCAGACCTATTTCCTTGTGTAATACTTTCTACAAGGTGGTTTCCAAGATATTAGCTAGCAGAATGAAGAAGTCTCTTCCTTCAATCATCAACATAGCCCAATCTGCTTTCATCAAAGGGAGAGACATAGCAGACAATCTAGCTATGGCTTTTGAAATTTGTAATGAGTTTGCTTCCAGGAATAGCATAGGAATCACTATTTTCTTGCGAAATTTGACTTGAGAAAGGCTTTTGACAAGGTTAATAGACAGTCCATAATTCATAGGTTACTAAACAAAGGGTTCCCTATGAAGTTCACCAAATGGGTGGAAGCATGTATCATGGATGTTCCTTTCTCAATAGTCCTGAATGGAAGTATCAAAGGTTTCTTCCCTTCTACAAATGGACTTAGACTATCCCCTATCTATTTACTATAGCTATGGATACATTCTCCTGTATCATAGATAAGGAAGTTAATCTTGGTCTTCATAATCCTATTGCTATAACAGGATGTAAAATCTCCCATTTACTATATGCTGATGATCTCTTGGTCACTGGTGAAGCCAATCAACCTACTTTCAACTCCCTAAAATCCTCCCTCAAAACCATCAACAATTACCTTGGGCTAGAGGTTAACAGAACTAAATCTTCTATTTGATTTTCAAAGGGCTGTAGAAATGCAGATGAGCTCCTCTCCATCCTTAATATTATGCAGGGCTCCTTCCCCTTAAAATATTTAGGGCTCCCTCTAGTGACGGGTCCTATCAAATTGGCTCTTTTTAATCCCCTCTTTGATAGACTTCAAGCATGGCTAGCTGGTTGGAAGACAATTCTCTCTCTGGGTGGTAGACTACTGCTTATTAAATCTTCTATTAATAGCTACCTCTCATACTGGTTTCGGGCCATGACTATCCCTGATGGTATTATCAAGAAGATTTGTTCATTTACAGCTAGATTCTTCTACCACTCTGGAGAACAGAAGAGGCTATATACAATTTCCTGGGCTCGTACCACCCTTCCTAAAGATAAAGGAGGCATTGGACTCCTTTCAGCTTCCTCCCTAAATCAAATCTGCAAATTGAAGATGATATGGAAAATCTGCTCCGGGGATTCACTGTTTGCTAGATGGTGTAAATCTAAATATATATCCTTATGGCACCCCTTTTCACACAGATCCTCTCCTCTCTGGAAATCCATCAAACTAATAGCAAATAAATTCAAAACTAAATTTACCTACAAAGTTGGATGTGGTCTGAATTTCTCCCTCTTCTACGACCCCTGGTGTGATGGAGGAACTCTTTTCAGCTTCTTGGGAAAAAATGGGGTCCTTTCCCTCGGTTTTCCTGAAACTGCTAAGGTTTGCTCCCTAATCCTTAATGGTATGTGGAATTTCTTTTCTTCTCCATTGGTTGCCTTTCCTAACTGCTCTAACAGGATTCTTAATTCCCCTATTCTGGGAGGTGAGGACTCTATAACCTGGTTAAATGTTCACAATCCTACTACAAAGGAATTCAAAGAAGCTATTTTTGAATCCCATCCTAACATGAGTTGGAGTAAGGAGATTTGGTATAAGGGAAGTACAGTGAATTACGCACTTTACTGTTGGTTGGCTTACATGAAAGGACTCAAAACTACAGATATATTAGCTAAACGAGGAATAGGCTCTTCCTCCATTTGTGTTCTCTGTCATTCATACACTAAAACACACTCACATTTATTTTTTGAATGCCCATACTCTATGAAAACTGTGAGAGCTCTCATTTTGAACGGTAAGACACTATTGTTGCAGTCCTCTTTACAATAGGTATTAAGCTTTGTGGATGATACTCAGCATAATGCGATTATTCGACTTCACTACCTAATTACGGCGGTTCTGGTTTACTCTCTCTGGAAGGAAAGAAATAAGCGTATTTTTACTTCTGTTGCTATCCCTGTATCTTCTCTTATACTTGAGATTCGTACTAGAGTTGCGGCCAAATTACAGCTCTGGAAAATCAAATGTTCCTGGCCCTCGCAAGTGCAGGATCTGCTTCATAAATGGAGAAATTTCAAACCACCATAATCTGCTTCCCTCCTCTCTCTCCCTTCAGGTGGACAATGATGAAAATTTATTTTTCTCGTGTGCTGCTCTTTTTGGATTGGTTTCCTGTTTATGGAAGGCCATCGGCAACCTGGATGTCCCTTTTTGTCTGCTCTCCAATGGAAGGTCCTCGGCAACCATAGGAACCACCTATTAAGCTCTAGATGTCTAACTGATGACACCTTAATTTTTGCTGGTACCACCAGTTTTTGTCTTCTGAGTCCACCTTTCATATTTTCCTTTACACAGGTTGAATGTGATATGCTCTTCTTCTGTTTTCTTATCTTCTTTCATTTCTGATTTTGTCTCCTGCTGGAAATGATGTAACATGTTGTTTTTGGGGTTTTGGCGGTGTATTGTTGTGACTAGTTGTAATCTGTAACACCTTTACATTTGGAATATACTTGGGCTTCATGCCCTCAAATCTTTCCAAAAAAAAAAAAACTAGTCTGAAGTTTTTCTTTCTTATATTTTAATGAGGAACATATTATTCGTAGGTTTTTATCCTTTATTAAATTTTAATGCCATATTTGATGGATTGCAGAGAAAAGCGATCAATTTTTTCATTATTGTATCGTGTTCCAAAATAGAGCTAGAGCTATTATTGAATAGCATTCTATGTCATGACAGGCTCTTAATAAACATGTAGCGTAACACATCTTGGATACAAGTTCCAAAGGATTTATGCAAAATAGGCTTAACAATCCATATAATAAATGTCAAGAACCAATGAAAAATGAGGAATGATAAAATTAACAAATAGTTGGGATAAGGTTATGAAAACAGCTCATATCAAATCTGTAACTCAAGTCTGGAAGTTTGCCTTCACTATTTGCACCCAGCACATTGTGTCTCGCAGTCTGGATTCCTCCTCCCAACTCTCTAAGTGCCCACACTAGCTTCTCCTAGCATAGTTCCCCAACTATCACAAATGCCATGTCGCCTCAAGCAAGTAGTCTTGGCTAACAAACCGTGTCATTCTCTGTCAAAATTGTGTAATAGAGATTGATACAACACAATTGATTGAATTTATTACAAAAACTCATTCTGAATTTTACTCACCAAAACAAACTAAACAATGAAATCAGTCATTTGAATGACCCAAGACTATGCAATATAAATTTTAGCTCACAAGAATCTAATAATTAACACAAATCACATAAGTGAAAGAATTTTAAAATGTCATTCATTCTACTAGAGTTATTAGTAAATCCTAAACCCTAAACTTTAAATCCTAAATCCTAAACTCTAACCCTAACCCTAAACCTAACTCCCTCCCTAACATCAACCCACCCACCAACCTTCCCTATCACCACACAAATCTTAAACTCACACCCACAAATCACAGGCCTAATAAACACCTAAACTGATCTAAAACAAACCTCCACTGAGCCACACCTCTAGGCCAACCAACCAGGCCCCTAAACCCCAACCACAATCCTCCTAAACTGACCTAAACCACAGGCCACTGGGCCTTAACTTTAAACCTGGGCCCTAAATCTCTAGGCTTCTTAATCTAAAACCTAAATCTAACCAACCCAGGCCTAACCCAACCAACTCCAACTAAATCCAAACCCAGGCCAGGCCTAAACCAGACCCAGCCCAAACCAACCCTGTGCCTGGGCCCTCCTACCACTACCCTGGGCCCACCAAAATCTAACCACAAAAATCACAGGCCATGGAGTCTCACCTTCTGAGCCTGACCTCTATGATCTGCTTAACCTAAACTATCATCTGGGCCCTAACTTGTATCACAGGCCCTGGGCCAACCCCAAAACTAAACCTACTCATCTATCACCAAATCATTAAATTAAACCCAAAACCCAGATCTAAACTAGGCCACACTCCACCTGCTCACAGGCCACTGACCACACAACCACTGAGCCACTGAAACCCCAGACCTAGGCCCTCTTTTACCACCTTACTAAGACTAAGGCCACTATTAAACTGGATCCTACCTGATCTACACCTATCATCCTGACCCCACTCTACTAGCATTCTGTCTATGCAACTAAACCCAAATCCATTGCCCCAAACCTCACCCAAAACCCCAAACCTGACCCACCTAAAATCCACACCCACAATCACAGGCCCCTCCCCACCCTCAACCCCACCCTCCCACCCTCCCTTAAATCACCTTTCCTGACCACCACAACTTGAGCTCTTAACTTCCTCTTAGACTTGGGAATCTTACGAACTAAGATTTCAAGTCAAGACACATAGTGATTAAGTGAACACTAACTCAGAGACTTAGAGTGTTAATCATAAGATTAGGCTATGCCAGGGCTTAAGGAAATTACTCACATAGCCTAAACTAGATGCACTTTCTCAAGATCAATCAACTTTCATCATCATTCCTAAAATCACAATCAAAACCATCAAGTAAATCATTCAAAATCAAATTATAATTAAAATTAATTCATTGATCGATGCTAATAAATCATGAGATAATTTAACTCAAGTTATAATACCTAAAATTAAAATTCAAATTTGTTCAAAAGATTATTCACAATTTTAATAAATTATTTGAATCAAATACAATTTTAGTCAAATTTAAGCCTAAATTAAATCAAATCATGATTTGAATATTAATTCACTAATATATATAATAATAATAACAAACAAACAAAAATTTAATATACGGATAATCCATTGAAATTTAAAATAAATTACAAAAAAGAGAGAGAGAAATTAAACCAATTCTAAATATCAAATAATTTTTGGTCAAACTTAAATCAAAATAATTAATTTATTAAATTATGAATCTATGATATAATCAATAAATATTAATCATAATTAAAATTATCTTATGGATATAACTTATAAAATTTCATTCAATTATTTACTAAAATCATTAAAATTATGTAAAAAAAAATTAAAATCATAATAATAAATAAAAATCAACTTTCACGAGTTAAAAAAAATGAATAAAAAAAAAATGCAAAAATGAAATTTTTTTAAAAAATACCTACTCCATTGATCATGATAATACAAAATAAAGAAATGCAAAAATAAAAAAATAAAATAAAAAAATAAAGGGAACATGAGAGTAGTTGGGGAGGAAGATAAAACAAAATATCATCTCTCTCTCTCTCTCTCTCTCTCTCTCTCTCTCGTATCCTATTTTCCTATCACGACAATGATAAAAAAAAGATGAGGCTCTCTCCATCAAGCCATTATGATCTCGTGCGTTTTTTTTGGAGTTCTCCTTGAAGCAAAAAAAGTCAAGCCTCTCCGTAACACATCACGCGATTTCTAGATCTCGTCGCTCCCATCCACTGGACAGAGCTTCCTCTCCTTCTTTCTGTGTAGAACTCCTTTCCCAACTTTCTCTTATCAATCTCTTAATGGCTTCTATGGATCCGATCCGCTTCATGTAAAGGCTCCCTACACGACTTCCTTCAAGCCGTCAGCTAAACTTCATCCTCATAAGTGACATTTCTTCCGTCGCACTCTCACGGTTCTCGTCTTAACCCACCCACCAAATAAATAATCTCAAATCTGCTCATCCTCTCAGACACCGCTCCAATGACTTAAAGCACAGTTCGACTCCTTGCCTTGAGGAACTCAACGCTGTATACCTCAAAGCCGCCCTTTCAGACGCCTCAGTACTCGAGGACTCAAAATGTCATCGCTGATGGCGTTCTCCCGGACAACACGTTCATCGCTCGCCATCACATACTCCATCTCAATCGGATGAAATCGGGATGCGCTTAATTCCGTCGAGCGGCTCTCCAAACGGCGGCCGGTTGAACCGACTTCTTCAAGATTGGCATTTGCCGCCCCGCGTGTGCTAGGCAAAGACCTTACTATCTTGATGAGGTCCATCGTCGTGCTACCACCTTGCACTTGTCCCAAGCCGCGTGGAGTAGAAGATGTCGCGACCTTGCATACATCAGCAAATCCTACTTGATCTAGATAAATCATAGAATTAGTACATCACCAGTGAGCTTATAGATACTTGGCAGGAGGTATTCAACAAGCATCTCAATGAGTTTCGTTTCTACGAAATCACCTCTTAGTCGAATCCGGACATTAGCTCCATGAGGTATAATTCTTAAACACAAGATCTCATATGATGTGTTGAATGCGGCGTCGTTAGAAATCAACTTTAGATGCACTTAACCTTTAATTCTTTCGAGAGTTTAGAGGTAAAAGCAAGATATTCATTTCATGTGTTTGAAGTGAATAGTTTTGATTAAGTCGAATAATAGTGATCCGATTTCACTATTAAGCCACGATTAACTTCAGAGTCATTTGATTTTTGATCAAATGATCACGATTAATCTAAATATTTTATTTAGAATAAAAAAAAGAATTAATCAATCTTTAGAATTTCAAACAAAAAAAAGTAATAAAACAAAATAAAAAAAAAAGTGCAAATTAAATTTTCGTAAAATCTAAGTAAAACTTAATATAAAAAAAATGATTAAAATATAATTAAACCAATAAGTCAAGTAAAATTATGAGCAAATATCATAATCAAATCAAATAAACATAAAATTAAATATAAACTCTAAAGTTATTAAATCATATCCAATTACTCTTAATTTCAAACAATATAAAAAAACAAAATAAAATAAAAATAAAACTCAAATAAATAACCTAAATCAAGTCAAATTAAACTAAATTAAGAAAGATTCTCATCAATTTAATATAGAATCAATCAAATCATTCAACCTACTTGAATAAAATACTAATAACTATCCAATATATGAAATCAAAATGCAAACCAAACTTGATGAACATGACAAATGGATGTAATTAAAATATGATCTCAATTACAAAGAATCAAACCCAATTAGAATCAAAAAATAAAATCTTAATCTAATCGATCAAACTACAAATAAATGAACCATCAATTAAATAAACATAAAATTAAATCACATAACCATGATCAAAGAAAAGAATTAAATATTTAAAAGGATATTGAATTATCAAGATTAATTAAAAAAACACTAATCTAAAATTAATCAACTAAAAAACACATGAACTTAAACAAACTTTAACTCCTTTAGACATTAAGGATATTGAATTATTAAGATACAATTAAACTAAAATATCTAAAAAAAAAAAAAAAAAAATCATCAAATACTTAAATAAACTCAAATTTTAAACTCTAAATCAATGAATTACACAAATTCAAATGTGCTAATCAAGATACTTAAGGACTTTAGTTAGATTCCTTAGGAATTAGGATGTAGAATTGGGTGAGACCCATCTACGATGGAATTCATCCTACTCTTCATTCTTGAGAACCTAAATATCATTTAAACCAAATAAAATTGAAATAAAAATGAAAAGCAAATCATTAAATCATTTAGATTGAAATCACCCAAAGGTAAAATTTAAATTCAAACTCCAAATTGGAACTTAAAGCTAAAGAATAGTAAAGTCTTCTTTGCTACACACACATTAGAATACTAAGTCACTACTTAGTGCTAAGTTAGGCGTTGTATGTATGATGTTGTGTGTTTTGTTTTGTGATGTAATGTTTTAGACAGATGTTAGGGTGTATGTTTATTAGGCGGATGTTAGGCCGTTATTAGCCTAATCATATTTTCTGCAGGGGGTTATGCTTAAAGGGGCCGCTGTAATAAAAAAAATATATACATGCTTTTGCTATGCAGGTTGCTTAGCCCCTTAAGTGTAACCCATGTTAGGACAGGTGGACTTGGTTACCCATGTGTGGGTGCTAAGTCCAAATTATTCATATAACTGCTTGGATTGTATGGTATGTTTAGCTAACATTTGTTTTGCAGGTGTAGCTAGATTTACTTTTCCTATTTTTGATGTAATTTTGCATTAGGAATTAGGGTTAGTGCTATGGGGGATTAGGATGGCGTGGCAGAAGGGCTTAGTCCACAGGGTGCCTGTGATGCCTTTGAGTAAATCAAATCAAAAGAAAGAAATGAAGAAATGAAGAAATGAAGAAATGAAGAAAAGAAGACCCCATAGCATATATATTATTTTTTAATGGGTTGTATAAGGGTAGAGCTTCTACCCATCTTTTCTTTCTCTTTTTTTAGGTGTCTGGAACCCGACTGCACTAGCCTTTTATTCTTTTACGGTAGTCTATAAAATTATTTGATGTTGTGTTTAGATTGCGCATTAGAACAACATGCTTTTCATAGTTTCTTTATGATTGATGTTTGAATGTGTGGCCTGGATGCGGTAGGCTCTTAGGATAAAATTAATTTTTCTACCCCAATTAATAACTCATAACTAAAATTTTAAAACAACTCATAACCTCACATAAAAGCCTAGGATTAAATCAAGATAATAAAATTTTTAGTAACCCCTTAGTGGATGGATGAATGTATAATATCATGCATGTCATATTCTTTCACTCTTGTTAAGAGGGAGCTTCCATCTTTTGCGAGAATCAAGGCTTAACCTATGAGAGCCTTTGGTGGAAGACACCCCTTTCTCTCTTGATTTGGCCCATAATCAAATTCTCATGCATTTAGGCATACAAAATCCCATAGCACAGTCAAAACAAAAGTCCAAAAGAATCAAATAAATTTGATAAAATTTGCATTAGATTAAGTCATGGATTCATACCACTCATACTCTAGTCTCTTAGGGGTGAGTCTAAGGACTTAGTTTTCTTTCTAAATGAACAACAGCCATCTTGCAAAACATAAGACTTGCCTACATGGATTTAAAGCGTGGGAGTTAGGCACTCCAGTGTAATAAGTCCAGCGTCGGGTGGTTTATTCTCTCTTGGAGGTAAACCATATACCCTTTCTTAGATTTAGGTTGTGCCTTTGTTTTGTACCAAGGCTCCTTAGTTTAGGAATCGAGGTAGCTTTGTTTTTTGGGCATAAATCCTCTTAGGCATTTCCATAATCTTATGTTATGGAATTATAAGCCCTAACAATCTAATAAAATGTCAACTCAAATAATTAACTCTCTTCAATTTCAAAATATAAAACCCAACTATAGGTAGATTGGAATGCTCACTAGGCTTCCTAGTATCATGAGTATTTCTACTTTCTCCCTTTGGATTTCAAAAATAAGTCTTCTCCTTGATCTATCCCATTTGATTTTCTAAATAGCCAATAACCTTGAAATCTTTGATATCTTTAATCGAGAGTATTCTTAAAAATTCTCATTTCTTAGGATGTAATTAACTATGGGGCTTGCCTCCATGGAACTTAACTAACGGCTTAAAATAAACCCTTTACTTTTCATGTAAAGTAGGGAAAGATCTCGGTATCATGCCTTAGGAGTCCTTATTAGGTGATTAGGTCCATTATAGGGTGGTGATTTCTATCTTTCGAGATAGTACATCATCCCTTAATGTCATACCCGATCACTTCAATAAATACCCCCTAAGATCTGCGTGGTGTCCCACACCCCAAAAATAAACACCACAGATTTTTCTGGGGACTCCGCTGGGGAAAGTTCCTCTCTCCATCTTTAGTAGACAATTATTGTCTCTAAGCATCGATAGTGGACTTATATTTTATATAGGTCCGAGACTATCATTCTTTCTTTACATTTCTTATTTCACCCTTAAGCAAAGCTCGCCAACATCCTTTAGGTTTTAGGACCTCTCATGTGTCTTAAAATCTATTGATCCCCAATAGGTAAAATAAATTAAGTAAAAAAAAAAAAAATGGAAAATAACCAATATAAAATTTTGAACCTCTTACCATGGTGGAGTAAAGTTCATCATGCTTAACAAAATTTCAATAAAATCCAAAGTAAAATAATAAACATCTTAAAAAAAAAAAGTCTTTTCAAAATAAAAATAATATGAACTCCATTTAACATAATCCAATTTGTTAAGGGGAGATTCTCTCTTTAAAATCAAGATTAAAAAAAAAAAATCATTTCTCAAAAAAAAAAAAAATAAATAAATAAATTAAATCCCTTTCAAAATAAAATTAATTGAACCCACTTAACAAACTCAGTTTTGTTAAGTGAAGGTTCATTTTTCAAAATCAAAATTAAATCAAATAAAACCTTTTCTTCAAAATAAATATCAAAACTCTTTTCTTTTAAACAAAATTAACCAATTTCATTTAACATACTCAAATTGGTTAAATAATAGTTCTCTTTCAAAATCAAAATCAAACAACAAACAAAATAAAAAAAAATCCTAAATTTTGAACCTACCATCATTTGGAAAGTAAAGTTCCAAAATTTCTTAAGTCCCTCAGAGCTCGAACCTACAATCATATCAACATTTGACAAGTGAGGTTCCAAAGAAATTCTCTTCATAATCTCTCCAAATTGAGATCTAATTATTTGAACCCCTTTATCATATTCAAATTTGATGAGTGTGGGTTCAAATTCTTTAGATTTATCAAGAATATCTGAATCAAATTTGACATAGAGCTTGAAAACCTTAAGATGACTTATGATAATGCAATATTCATTATTATCGGTCACAAAGTTATGAATCATAAAACTTTTATGATGAAATTCAACTTAAAACCAAGAGTGGATTTTCACCCTAAAGGAGAAAGGCCATAAAGATTCCAGGGGGAGAATGAAATTGATAAGGATGTTGAGTATGTCTTATTTATTCTAGATAAGTATGACTCAAATGACTTGAATCTAATTCCCAAAGAAGACAACTCTCAAAATATTGATCGTAATCCATAAAATAGCGTCTTGATGGACTTTATGCTTTAATGATTCCAACTCGGGTAGAAATGCCCTCTATACTTTCATGGTGTCCTATCGATAAAGAGTTAGAATCATCAAATTTCAAAGGTCTAATGGGATAAACTTTGAAAAAGAAGAAAAAAAGAAAAAAGAAAAGAGAGAAAGAGAGTAGAGTAGGTAGACATCAATTCTACCTCTCTTTGAAGATATCACAGTCAATTATTACGATTGGCGGTCCTACCACTTTGATCAACACCATAGGAAGAAGCAAACCGGTTGTTGGAAATAATCAAATTCTAAATCCTTCTTAAGATACACCTCACAATCCAAAATAAGGGCATCCTTAAGGTTAATCTCAATGTCTTAGACTATCTTGGAAGGTTGCCCACTAAGCTAAGTAATAAGTGCACTCTCATATTCTTTAAAGAGATAGAAAAGTATTTGATTCTTCCATGCTCAGTTAGTTGCAACCTCCTCAAGTCATATTCAACATAGAATATCCTATGGAAAAGAAAGACAAGCAATCTCCTCCAGAGAACACAATATAGACAAAGACTCAAAAAAAAAAAAAAAAAAGAAGTAAAGCACCAATAATACATATTGATTTAAAATAAAAATAAATAAATAAATCATATGTACGAGGTGTAAATTCAAAAAAAAAAAAAGGAGAATGAGGAAAGAGAAAAGTAAAACACCAATAATACATATTGATTTAAAATCAAAAAAATAATCATATGTACAAGTGTAAATTCAAAAAAAAAAAAAGGAGAATGAGAAGAAGAAAAGAGAAAAGTAAAGCACCAATAATACATATTGATTTAGAATAAAAATAAATAATAATAAATCATATGTATAAGGTGTAAATTAAAAAGAAGAAGAAGAGGAGAACGAGAAGAAGAGAAAGAGAAAAAGTAAGGCATTAATAATACACATTGATTTAGAATCCAAATAATAAATCATGTGTATGAGATGTAAATTCAAGAAAAAAAAGGAGAGAAAATAATACATGAGATAAATTTTGACAAATCTCTGGAGTTAGATTGCAAAAAAAAAAAGAGTTCTAAAAATTCTGTATGATATGACTAGAAACTTAGTAGGTATAGCACATTGACTACAATTCTACTATCTCATGATATTATTATAGGATTTGAAGTTAAGAGTTGCTCTAACCTCTAGCAAAAAAAAAAAAAAAAAAAAAAAACCTCAGAACATAAAGAGTGTCCGCCCACCCTCCCAACATCCATATATGATAAGTTAGAAGGAAAATGCCAATGACTTGGTTATGTTACTTTTGTAGTTTAAAGGCGCTTTACCTAAGACCATTATAAAGTGCCCAATACATCTCCAAAGGTAGCGGTCAATAAACTCAAAATTGAACCTATTCTATTCTGTTTAGAAACTTTTGATCACGAAGAAGAGGATCAAAGTTTGAAGTTAATCTTATTGAAGAAGAAAGATACTACCATGATTTCCCAACATTATTCCTAGTCAAAAGAAGAACATTCAAATCTCACATATGTCAATTTTGAAGATAAGATAGGCATGTCTTGAGAGGCAATTCACATTACCTATATCAAATTTAATAGTGAACATAGCCTCTTTGCCATGCGTCTCCTCATTCAAAGATGGGTCAAATGATGCGAGGATGAGAGGTTGTTTACATTTATAATTTCCATCGAATTCTTCTATAAGGTCATACCTTTAAAAATCGGCATCACATACCGGGTATGACTCGAATCTTCAACAAACTCATTCATCACCAAGTTGAATGCTATGTTGATGATCTCATAGTCTAAAGCAAAGAAAAGGAAGACCATCTTTATGATCTGAGTAGTTGTCTTGATTAATTATACTATAACCTAAAGATGAATCCCTAAAGTATACAATTGGGATGGCTTTAAGGAAGTTTCTAGGGCTTGTAAGTAAAGCATCATGGGATAACAAAATTGATCTAAAATAGATTAGATTGATATTAGAGATGCAACCTTCAAAAAAAAAAAAAAAAAAAAAAAAAAAGAAAAAAAAAGAAAAAAAAGAAAAAAAGAGAAAAAAGAAAAATAAAGAAAAATAAATAAGGAGGGTCTCAACAATTAAAATAATTTCAAAGAAGGTTGTCATATCTAAGATACTTAATCTCTCATTTTTGGTAGGTGTCAATCATTCACTACTTTGACAAAGAAAGTAGATCAAGTTCTGAAGGATGATAAGTTTCAATACTCATTCAAAAGCATAAGGTTATATTTCATGACACCTCCATTATTGGCCCCTCCATTCGCCTTAGGCCACTAGTTTAAGGCTATCTCCATTTAGGGTACAACTCTTCTTGTTAAAATTTATCATCAATAATCAAATTACAAAACTCTATGCATCGATTGAAAAGATTGAAGGTCTTGCAAAAAAAAAAAAAAAAAAAAAAAGAAGAAGAAGAAGAAGGAAGAGAGACCTCAATTAATGTTGAATATAGATGGTTTAAACTCTTTCAAAGTTAGTCTATCTCAAAACTCTTCAAATCAAGATTTTGTTTTGATTATTAAAAGGCCTACTTTGGCACTTCAAGGATGAAAAGTAGTTTAAACCACTATGATAGAGAGTGTTTGTATTTCCATGTCCAGACATTACTTCAAAATCCATTACACTCAAATCAAAATTTAAATTTGGAGAATAATTCAAGTAATTGGAATGAGAATTTTCTTTCATTCAAATACAAATTAGAGCATAATATTTGAGAAGCCTTGGTGAGTTTCTTTCACTAAGGATGATCAATTACTTTGACGGGTCTTAAGGATTTTGGAGAATGCTGGTTGTTCTTGTTCATTTTCACATACCTAAAGAAATTTCAAAGAAATAATTTTAAAAAAAATCAATCAAATCAATTCCTTAATGAAGTTATGTTTTCAAATCTACATTGATTGAGTCCAAATTCAAAAAAAAAAATAAAAAAAAAATCAAAAGAAAAAAATCAATCTTTATCTCAAGTGCTAATTCTCATCAATCTAAACATTCCTATCAAACACATATATCTTTGTCTCGCTACTTTGATGGGAGCAAGCCCTTACTCACTCTTAGCTCGGGTCGGGATTTGTTATCCAAAGCAACCAATCACCCTAGTGGTCATTTGTTGGAGGATGTGAGTCCCGCTTTCTTCCTAATTTGATCATTGAAACCAACAAGCGCCTTGTCGGTTTGGTAGTCTTCGCGCCACCGTGAACTACCTAGTGTTAGCTTTGTGTAAGAAGATGTGAGTCCAGTGCTTTCTTCTTAGCCATCATACTTCCAGGTCGAGTTTCCTTGAGGTTTAGGTGTAAGAGTCCCAAGTGGCATCCTATTCCTTCATATCAAAAACAAACATACATATCTTTATCTCTATTTTGATGTGGGAGCAAGCCCCCTGTGGCACTCACTCATTAGCTGCTCTAGGTCGGGTTCGATTTGTTGCCCAAAGCAATCGATCACCCCAGTGGTCATTTGTTGGAGGATGTGAGCTCCCGTGCTTTCTTCTAAATTTGATCATTGCAAACCAGCTCCTTGTTAGTTTGTAGTCTTCATAGCAGAATACCCGTGTTGATCCTGTATAAGAAGATGTGAGTCCTTGCTTTCTTCTTGAACTAATCATGATCTACTAGGTCGAATATATTTGAGGTTTAGGGTAAGTCCCAGAGGCATCCTTTCCTCTTGACTACGTTTATCGATATAAGCCCTAGTGGCATTCACTCAAGTCGGTCGATTTTTGTCAAGCAATATCATGTCATTTGTTGGAGAGATGTAAGTACATGCTTTCTTCTAGGCTTGTTGCAAACCGATGGGCACCATAGGTTGGTTGATGTTCTATGCGGCTGACTCACCCGTGGGTACACCACTCTGTTGGAAGATGTAAGTCCCGTGCTTTCTCCATGAGTTGGCCACTCTATGACTAGCCATGTCATTTTCTGAGTGTTGGATTGAAGCCCCATTTTCCTGCATTCTATTTGGATCACGCCCGAGACCCCATTTAGACACTACCCGGGTTACTTTGGATTGGACAGCCCCCTTTCCTGTACCCCACGTTGGAGAATTTGTTGATGCTTGATTCTCCCAGTTGAAACGAAGACAGTCTAGAGCGATATAGGCTCCTTTTGCTTGATCCCTCGCAAACTAACAGGTCCACGATAAAATAAATTAAACAAACAAACAAAATATTTGCTTGTGGATTAGAATTCCCCAAGTGGCCCCTTTCCTGCAGCTCCTATTTTAGGCGGTGTGAAACTCCCTATAGGAATTGCTACGAGTTGAGATAAATCCCTGACTCACTCAGAATTGCCTTAGGTCGGGTTCAACTTGTTGTGCCACCAGAGTTACCGGTGCGTCTTTGCTTTGAAAGATATAAATTATTACGCATTCTTTCCACGATCATCGCGAACCGGCCTTGGGTACCAGTCGATTTGTTCGCAACCGATCACCCAATGGATTCTTGTTAGGAAGATGTGAGTCCCGTGCTTTCTTCCAAACTTGACCATTTACCGAAAGGCACCCGTTGGTTAGTTCTACTACGGTAGACTATCCCTTTGGATTTGTAAATCTAAGATAGGTCAGTCGATATTAGCTCCTTAGTAGATTCATCGCAAACCAACGGTCCATCTAAAATTAAAGTAATAATTGACTATTCTTGAGTCGATATGAGCCCCGGCATTCACTCAAATAGTAGGTCGAGATTGATCTGTTGTGTCATCAATAGATCACCCCAATGGTTGATCCTTACTTTGGAAGATGTAAGTCACGCTTTCTTCCTAGGCCTGCGTTACACGAAGGCAACCCCAGGCGGATAGTCTACCTTGTGGTTGGTAGACTACCCTTTGGACTTGTAAATCGAGATAGGTCAAGGTGACATAGCTCTCCTCGGTCCATCCATTAACAAGGTCCATAATATAACACACAAAATTAAAGTAAATCAAATCAAATCAAATTAATCATCGGACTCTTGAGTTGAGGTAAGACCCCCAGTGGTGCTCACTCAGTAGTCACCTTAGGTAGGGTTCGATGTGTTGCTCGTCCAATAGATCACCCCAATGACTTTTTCTTGCTTTGGAAGATGTTAGTCTACTACGCTTTCTTCCTAGCATAGTCATTGCTCACCAAAAGGCAACCCCTTAGGTTGGATAGTCCTACCTTATGGCAGGTAGACTACCCCTTTAGACTTATAAATCTAAGACAGACCAAGGCCCTCGTGGCCCTTAGTAGTCCATATGTGACCGGTCCATAATAAAATAAATTTAACCAACCTCCCAGTGAGTCAAATTAAACATATCAAAACAAAATTTCTCTCCAAGGCACAAATCAAATTGGCCTCCCCAGTGGGACCTAGATCTAAATTAAATAAATTCAATTAAGTGTATATCCCCAGTGGATATGCCCTTAATCTAGAACCCTTCTTCCCAGTGGAGCCATAACAAATTAAACCAACCTCCCTAGTGGAGTCTGATCAAAAAAAAAAAATCAAAGAAATCCAATTAAATTCTTATCCCTAGCGGTACAAATAAATCATATTCACAATCAAACCATTCATATCCCTGGATAACTTGAACTGTTTCCTGAGGAAGGTTCATGTACTCAATCCCTAGTGGATTCTTTTTTTACTCTCTTATGCCGCATAAAGAGATTACCAAGATCGTGATTCTATCTACCTTTTGTCTAGGTATAGATCACTTGTTTGTTGCAATCTTTAGATGATGTTGATCATTTTCGGCAATACGTCATGTGGCGTGCCTTGTCAGTTACACCACACCTATTGGGGGTCCTTTTGTTGACCTCACTTTTGGAGTGAGCTCTTAACATCCTCTTAGACTTAGGAATCTTCTAGAGATTTATTTCATAAGACACATCTAGTGATTAGGTGAACACCTAACCTAAGCCTGAGACTTAGAAGTGTTAATCATAAGATTAGGTATGCCTTGGGCTTAAGGAAATTACTATCCTATAGCTAAACCTAATCTAGATGCACTTTCTCAAGATCAATCAATCAATCATCATTCCAAGTTCTAGCTAAAATCACAATCAAAACCATCAAGTAAATCATTCAAAATCAAATTATAATTAAAATTAATTCATTGATCGATGCTAATAAATCATGAGATAATTTAACTCAAGTTATAATACCTAAAATTAAAATTCAAATTTGTTCAAAAGATTATTCACAATTTTAATAAATTATTTGAATCAAATACAATTTTAGTCAAATTTAAGCCTAAATTAAATCAAATCATGATTTGAATATTAATTCACTAATATATATAATAAATAATAACAAACAAACAAAAATTTAATATACGGATAATCCATTGAAATTTAAAATAAATTACAAAAAAGAGAGAGAAATTAAACCAATTCTAAATATCAAATAATTTTTGGTCAAACTTAAATCAAAATAATTAATTTATTAAATTATGAATCTATGATATAATCAATAAATATTAATCATAATTAAAATTATCTTATGGATATAACTTATAAAATTTCATTCAATTATTTACTAAAATCATTAAAATTATGTAAAAAAAAAATTAAAATCATAATAATAAATAAAATCAACTTTCACCAAGTTAAAAAAAAATGAATAAAAAAAAAAATGCAAAAAAAATGAAATTTTTTTAAAAATACCTACTCCACGTGATCATGATAACACAAAATAAAGAAATGCAAAAATAAAAAAAAAAAATAAAAATAAAATAAAGGGAACATGAGAGTAGTTGGGAGGAAGATAAAACAAAATATCATCTCTCTCTCTCTCTCTCTCTCTCTCTCTCTCTCGCGGTATCCTATTTTCCCTATCACTGACAACCCAATAAAAAAAAGAGAAGGCTGAGGGCTCTCTCCATCAAGCCATTATGATCTCGCAGCGTTTTTTTTGGCTGAGTTCTCCCTTGAAGCAAAAAAGTCAAGCACCCTCTCCGCTCTACACATCACGCATGGGATTTCTAGATCTCGTGCAGCTCCCATCCACTGGACAGAGCTTCCTCTCCTTCTTTGCTGTGGCCGTAACTCCTTTCCCAACTTTCTTTCTCATATCAATCTCTTAATGGCTTCTCTATGGATCCGATCACCGCTTCATGCGTAAAGGCTCCTACACCGACGACTTCCTTCAGCACGTCACGCTAAACTTCATCCTCGCAAGCCGTGACATTTCTTCCGTCACTCTCCTGGTTCTTCTGGCTCGTCTTAACCCACCCGCCGAGCAGGCAATAATCTCGAGCTCTGCTCCGTCCTCTCCCAGCTCCAATGACTTAAAAGCCTGGTTCGACTCGCTTGCCGAGGAACTCGAGCGCCTTATACCTCAAAGCCGCCAGAGCCTTCGGTACCTCCGTCCGGAGGACTCAAAGCATGTCATCGCTGATGGCGTTCTCCCAACCGCGTTCATCCCTGGCGCCATCACATACTCCATCTACTCAAGTCGGATGAAATCGGTGTGGGCGGCGCGAATTCCGTCCGCGGCTCTCGATGGCGGCGGTTCGAACCGCCGCCGACTTCTTCAAGTTCGTGGCATTTAACGCCGCCCCCGTGCCTAGGCAAAGACCTTGCCTATCTTCAGATGAGGTCCATCGCAGCATGCTCTCGCCGCTACCACCTTGCACTTGTCCCAAGACCGCGTGGAGTAGAAGATGTCGCCGGGACTTGCATACATCGCGCCAAATCCTGCTTGATCTGCAGATAAATCATAGAATTAGTACATCGGTGAGAGTGAGCTTATAGATACTTGGCGGAGGTATTCAAGCATCTCAACAGGTTTCGTTTCTTCTAAACGAAATCACCTCTTGTCGAATCCATGGGACGTAGCTCCGGTGAGGTATAATTCTTAGAAGCGGGATCTCATATTTGATGTGTTGAATCGGCGTCGTTAGAAATCTTTAGAGTGCACTTAACCTTTAATTCTTTCGATGAGAGTTTAGAGGTAAAAGCAAGACTATTCATTTCATGTGTTTGAAGTGAATAGTTTTGATTAAGTCGAATAGTAGTGATCGATTTCACCTATTAAGCACGATTAACTTCAGTCATTTGATTTTGATCAAATGATCACGATTAATCTAAATATTTCATTTAGAATAAAAAAAAAGAATTAATCAATCTTTAGAATTTCAAACAAAAAAAAGTAATAAAACAAAATAAAAAAAAGTGCAAATTAAATTTTCATAAAATCTAAGTAAAACTTAATATAAAAAAATGATTAAAATATAATTAAACCAATAAGTCAAGTAAAATTATGAGCAAATATCATAATCAAATCAAATAAACATAAAATTAAATATAAACTCTAAAGTTATTAAATCATATCCAATTACTCTTAATTTCAAACAATATAAAAAAAAAAACAAAATAAAATAAAAAAAAAACTCAAATAAATAACCTAAATCAAGTCAAATTAAATTAAATTAAGAAAGATTCTCATCAATTTAATATAGAATCAAATCAAATCTCATTCAACCTACTTAAATAAAATAATTAACTATCCAATATATGAAATCAAAATGCAAACCAAACTTGATGAACACAAATGGATGTGATTAAAATATGATCTAATTACAAAAGAACCCAATTAGAATCAAAATAAAATCTTAATCTAATCCAATCAAACTACAAATAAATGAACCAATCAATTAAATAAACATAAAATTAAATCACATAACCATGATCAAAGAAAAGAATTAAATATTTAAAAGGATATTGAATTATCAAGATTCAATTAAATCAAAACACTAATCTAAAATTAATCAACTAAAAACACATGAACTTAAACAAACTTAAACTCCTTTTAGACATTAAGGATATTGAATTATTAAGATACAATTAAACTAAAATATCTATAAAAAAAAATCAATTAATCAAATACTTAAATAAACTCAAATTTTAAACTCTAAATCGAATGAATTACACAAATTCAAATGTGCTAATCAAGATACTTAAGGACTTTAGTTAGATTCCTTAGGAATTGGGATGTAGAATGGGTGAGTCCATCTGCAGATGGAATTCATCCTACTCTTCATTCTTGAGAACCTAAATATCATTTAAACCAAATAAAATTGAAATAAAATGAAAAGCAAATCATTAAATCATTTAGATTGAAATCACCCAAAAGGTAAAATTTAAATTCAAACTTCAAATTGGAACTTAAGCTAAAGAACTAGTAAAGTCTTGCTACACGCCTTAAGCACACACATTAGAATACTAAGTCACTACTTCTAGTGCTAAGTTAGGAGTTGTATGTATGATGTTGTGTTTTGTTTTTGATGTAATGTTTTTAGGCGGATGTTGGGTGTATGTTTCAGACCTGGATGTTAGTCAGTATTAGCCTAATCATATTTTCTAGGGGTTATGCTTAAAGGGGTCAGAATAAAAAAATATATACATGCTTGCTATGCGTTGTTAGCCTTAAGTGTAACCCATGTTAGAGTGGACTTACCCATGTGTGGTGCTAAGTCCAAATTATTCATATAACGCTTGGATTGTATGGTATGTTTAGCTAACATTTATTTTGTGTGTTAGATTTACTTTTCCTATTTTTGATGTAATTTTGCATTAGGAATTAGGGGTTAGCTATGGGGATTAGGATGAGCAAGCTAGAAGGCTTACCCCGGGGTGCCCTGTGATGCCTTTGGAGTAAATCAAATCAAAAGAAAGAAATGAAGAAATGAAGAAATGAAGAAATGAAGAAAAGAAGACCCCATATATATATATATTATTTTGTAATCCGGTTGTATAAGCAGAGCTACTACCCATCTTTTCTTTCTCTTTTCGGGTGTACTGGAACCCGACACGTGCCTTTTATTCTTTTACGTAGTCTATAAAATTATTTGATGTTGTGTTTAGATTATTAGAACAACATGCTTTTCATAGTTTCTTTATGATTGATGTTTGAATGTGGCCCGGATGCAGGCTCTTAGGATAAAATTAATTTTTCTACCCCAATTAATAACTCATAACTAAAATTTTAAAACAACTCATAACCTCACATAAAAGCCTAGGGATTAAATCAAGATAATAAAATTTTTAGTAACCCCTTATGGATGGATGAATGTATAATATCATGCATGTCATATTCTTTCACTCTAAGAGGGAGCTTCCATCTTTGCCGAGAATCAAGGCTTAACCTATGAGAGCCTTTGGTGGAAGACACCCCTTTCTCTCTTGATTTGGCCCATAATCAAATTCTCATGCATTTAGGCATACAAAATCCCATACTGTGTCAAACAAAAGTCCAAAAGAATCAAATAAATTTGATAAAATTTGCATTAGATTAAGTCATGGATTCATACCACTCATACTCTAGTCTCTTGGGAGTGAGTCTAAGGACTTAGTTTTCTTTCTAAATGAACAACAGCCTAGCCATCTTGCAAAGAAGACTTACTACATGGATTTAAAGCAGGGAGGAGTTAGGTCGCCACTCAGTAAGTCCAAAGAATCGGGTTTATTCTCTCAGAGGTAAACCATATACCCCTTCGCCTTAGATTTAGGTTGTGCCTTTGTTTTGTACCAAGGCTTAGTTTAGAATCTGAGGTAGTCGTTTCCTTTGGGCTACAAGCATAAATCCTCACCTCTAGGCATTTCCACAATCTTATGTTATGGAATTATAAGCCCAAGAATCTAATAAAATGTCAACTCAAATAATTAACTCTCTCAATTTCAAAATGTAAAAATCCTAATTATAGGGTAGATTGGAATGCTCACTAGGCTTCCTAGTATCATGAGTATTTCCTACTTTCTCCCTTTGGATTCCAAAAATAAGTCTTCTCCTTGATCTATCCCATTTGATTTTTCTAAAATAGCCAACTTTTGATAGTCTTAACCTTGAAATCTTTGGAGACTCTAATTATCTACTTTAATCGAGAGTATTCTTAAGAAATTCTCATTTCTGATGATGTAACTATATTGCTCATAGGGAACTTAACAACCCTTAAAATAAACCCTACTTTACTTTTCATGTAAAGTGGGAAAGATCTCTGTATATTCAAGACCCATCATCTTAGAGTCCTTATTAGATTAGTCCATTATAGGTGGTGATTTCTATCTTCGAGATAGTACATCATCCCTTAATGTCATACCCGATCACTTCAATAAATACCCCCTAAGATCTGCGTGGTGTCCCACACCCCAAAAATAAACACCACAAACCCTAAACCCTAAACCCTAAAACTTTAAACCCTAAACCTTATACCCTAAACCCTAAATCCAAAATCGAAAACCCAAAACCCAAAACCCAAAACCCCAAAATCCTAAACCCTAAACCCTAAACCCTAAACTCTAAATCTTAAACCCTAAACCCTAATCCTAAACCCTAAACCCTAAACTTAAAATCCTAAACCTAAACCCTAAACCTAAATCCTAATCTTAAATGCTAAACCCTAAACCCTAAACTTTTGTTGACCTCATTTTTAGAACGAGTTCTCAACCCCTTCATCTTAGAAATAAGACCCCTCTTAGACTTTAAGAGATCCATAGTCCTAAGAGACATCTAGTGATTAGGTAGACACTCAACCTAGCCCTAGAGACTTAGAAGAGTTAGCCAGGAATAGATCATGCCTTAAGGGTGTTAGGAAAATCTGCCTACCATATAGCTTGAATCACCTTCCTCACTTTCTTCCTTCAAGTCAAACTCCAAATCAAATCAACATCAAAACTAAATCAATTCCAGCTTAATTGATTTTCTCCAAACTCAAATCAATACTATATGATTGAAACACATGATTGAAATCCATGATTAAAACCCATGATTCAAATTCCTAATTTAAAATCCTTCTTAAGTCTTTAATCCTCTCTTAAGGACTTACCCTAAATTATTTTCAAAAAAATTTTCATAATTTATTTATATTCTCATTTATATTCACATATATAAATGAAATATAAATTCAAATCAATCAAATTAAAATCCAAAATTCAAATTCCAAGTTCAAATATTTCCTAAGTTCTTTAATCCCCTCTTAAGGACTTAGCCTAAATCAAACCTAAATCAATTCAAATTCATGAAATTTTCTCATAATTCATTTATATTCTCATTTATATTCACATATATAAATGAAATATAAATTCAAATCAATCAAATCAAAATCTAAAATTCAAATTCCTAATTCAAATTCCTTCATAAGTCCTTAATCCTCTCTTAAGGACTTAGCCAAAATCATCTTCAAATCAATGTAAATTCATGAAATTTTTTCATAACTCATTATATTCTCATTTATATTCACATATATAAATAAAATATAAATTCAAATCAATCAAATCAAAATCCAAAATTGAAATTCCAAGTTCAAAATATTTCCTAAGTCTTTAATTCCCTCTTAAGAACTTATCTTAAATCATCTTCAAATCAATTCAAATTCATGAAATTTTCTCATAACCCATTTATATTCTCATTTATATTCACATATATAAATGAAATATAAATTCAAACAACCAAAATTAATTCCAAAAATCAAACTCAAACTCATTCAAAATCCAACCTAAGCCATTCAAGTCAAATTCGTGAACTTAGCCAAATCAACTTCAAATCAAGCCAAACTCTTGATTTCCCTTCATGATTCAATCAACAATCATGAACCCAAATATAAATACAAACTTAAATAACTTAACCAAAACTCAATTCAAAAATTAAGCCAAAATCCATTTTATGTTCACCCTTTGAACTTGAAATTGTCAAATAAATCAAAACCCATTTAACTTCAAACCACTTGTAAATGAATTTATATTTCAATCATAAGTCCATATAAAAGTTCAATCAAACTCAAATCAAGTTTTGATCAAGTCATTTGACATACTTAAGCTCACTTGACCCAAAGTGGCCTAAAGTACCCTTATGAGCCAAATTCTAATCCTAACTAAATTGGATTGAATCAAACTCACCTAAGCCTCTCATCATGATCAACAATCACAATGAGATGATCAATCACTCAAATTGGGTCAAACAAAGTCAAACTTAAGGGTTGATCAAGTCAGCACTTAGCCAAAATGAAACCCAACATAGCCAAAATTTATCATAGGCCAAATCGATTAAAACCAATGATCTAAGTTCATTCATGATCAATGTTTGAACTTTACCAAGTCAACATTTGAGCCTAACCTAGCCTAGTTGACCCAACTTGACCTAAAAGTCAAAATGTGTCAAAACGTGATCTAAGCCAAATTGATTGAAACCAATGGGTCAAGTTCATTCTAAATCACTTGTTGAACTCGACCAAAGCCTCAATTGGTCAAATAGACCTAACCTAACACAATTGATCTTGAACTCAACTTGACCTAAAAGGTCATATTGAGCCAAATTCAAACTTAACCAAAATTGATTGGAAACAAAGATATCAATCCACTTCATATGACTAACCAAACCTAAACCTACCCATGACCTAACTCAAATAGGTCAAATGGGTCAAATTGGTCAACTTGACCCATTTGACCTAAATGAAGTCACATGAACCAAATTCAAACCTAAACCAAATTGAATCAAACTAAAGCTACTAAAATATTTCAAATAGTCATATGAATTTGTCCCAACCTTTGTTTGACCCAATTTGACCATTTGGTCAACTTAACCCAAGTTGACCAATTTTGACCTAAATGGGTCAACATGAGCCAAACCATACCAAATGAACTCCAAATCTAATGAAACTTGGGCAAACCTATTTTCTCATCATACCAAATATACCCAAATTCAAAAATCAACCAAATAATTATTTTACCCCTATGCCATAGGGTAAATTTTGGCCAATTCCACTTGGAATTTGGTCAAATCCTCTTCATACTCACTTGATACTCTCCTAGTAGATCAAGTAAATACTAGGGAGGGTGGTGCACCCAACCAAATGGGTTTGAGTTAGCCCAACCTAGCTCAATGGCAAAATCGAGCACATGCTTTGAAATGGCCACATGGGAATCTTTCTTACACTCAAATGAAGCACATGGGGAGTTCACCATCCCACTCCCTAGCCAAAACCGAAATTAAGGATACTCCTAATAGCCTAACAAACCCTTTGAATCAAGGCAATTAGATCAAAATGGCAAGCTTATGCTTGGCCATCCGATTGCCAAAGGGGGAGATATACTCCCCTTAGTTCACTCTCATTCCAACATTTCTCAAGTCGATTGAGTGTTAGGAAGCTAGAGGAGTCATTCTTCAGTGATCCCAAGCTCTCTCAAGCATTTGCTAATTCCCATTTCTCAGTTTTCATAAGGTGAAAACAGGGAAGCTCCACCAAAAGTCCATTTTACTCCACACCTAAAATCAAGCCAATTCCCTTTGCATACTCCCTCAAGGACCCCAATCGAGCTTGTCCAAGCTCTCTTTCAAGTTCTTGAAGCAAAGGAGGACTCACTTAGACCAAAGCTGAGCTCACTTGGAGGAGGAGTTGGTCCATAGGAGAAGTTACTCAACCTGACCTCAAACTTAGTAAAGCTTCTCAACCGATAAAGCTTCTCCAAGGGAATCGAGCGCCGGTGATCACCTCCAGCGAGGTTAGCCATTTTTCGAGCTTAATCTAGCTATGGTTTGGAACTTTGTGAAGTGAATGTTAATCTCATAGGATCTTGACCATTAGATGTAATCTAGGTTGCATGGTGATGGTATGGGTTTATTTTCATCCCAATCCGAGCTTAATCGAGCTCAGATCAAAACTTCAAACATGGATGGTGTCCATGGCTCACAGAGAGCGACAGGGATGGATCTCTGGCCATTTATCAGCCCATTTTGGATGGACGAGATTAAAATGCGCAATATATTCATATTTAATCCTTTGATATGCGATTTACTCAATCGATTGATAGGGGAGAAAAGATATCGCCGTCGCCACGCAGTGCTATGATGCGACGTTTTAAATAACCAATCAGACGGCGAGGCATGTAAAGTGCATGCCACACGCCGGCTTCTAGGGATTAGTGATATAATTAGGGATTTATTTAATTCTAATTAATCACCTAAACTTCTAAAATTCATATCTCAACATAGAAAAATAAAAAAAATATGAAATAAATTGCATTAGAAAGATAATTGAACCTAAACTATTTTAAAATTGATTTTGATTAATTTTTAATTGTTCTTTTCTCTGAATTTGGGTTTTATTAAGAATATTAATTTGCTAATTACTCTTTAATTAATTCACTGATTAATCCCAAATTTCTTGGGTGTAATTAGAGCAATGACTTCTAACTCTCCTAATTTTCTTGGAATTTTTTAGTGGTTTAATTAGGAGAATTGCTAGCTTATTTTTTAATCACTCCCTTAATGTAATTAGACTTAATTAAGAGTATAATTAGTGATTTAACCCTCTAATTGAGCCAATTAGGTTTTGATTAAGTGAATGCAAGGTTTGAGGAATAATTTTGGGATACTCTCCTTAAGATATTTCTTAAACCCTCTTTATTCCTTAATCTTATCTTAATTTAAGGTTAATTCACTAATTATCCCCTTAATTAATTTCATAAAATTTTAAAACTCAAGAACTCAATTAATTCTTCTTGGGTAGATGCTTAGGTGTTCAAGAGCCTAAGTACAATTAAGAAAATCAAAATTCAACTCATATGTGTGAGGGCTGTTTTGAAATTACTTAAGTTAAATCTCTTAGCTTAATTAATCATTAATCATGAGCCAAATTGCATTAGGCCCTTTTCTTCTTAGGTGCATTGCTGAATAAAATTTTTTGTGTAGTTTTATGCATCTCATTGGCTCATAATTATTTAGTTAACTATATTATGGTGGTATAGGTAAGGGGTAATTAACATGTTTAATTCATATCTTAACCTAATCAAAATATAAAATGAATCTAATTGCCTAAAAATTGAACAAAAATATCAAACACATGTGGGAATGAGTTAGGAACAACAAACTCACCTCACATTTTTCAAATTAAATCAAATTTAAAATCAAATAAAAATCACATTAAACAAACTTTGATTTGTTTTAAGCTTTCTTATTTCATAAGATTGTCTTTAAGAATTAATTAAGAGAATGTGTTTACATGATTTCATTATTTTAGTTCTTTCCTAAATATGCTAAATGTGTTTGTCATATGATTTCATACATTCATGTTTTTCAAAAATCAAATTTAAAATAAAAAATTTTCCTTTATGTCAAATTTCATGTTTTAGCTAAAGTAAGAATATGAGTGGCTATTATCACTATTAAATCCAAATTATTTTAAAAATATATGAATCAATTATCAAAACTGAAAGTGTGTTGCTTATATCTTACTTATAAGCTTGCATATGAGTAAAATATAAGGATGTGCTTAGTGTATTTTTCCTTCTCCTTTCTTTTGGTATAGTTTTGAATAAAATTTTGACAAAGTATATAGTTCATTTGAAAAGAACACAATACTTGCCTAATTTCATTTCATATTTATTCCTATGCTATGACTTAAGAAGAACACTTAAACTTACATATATAAATTGCATAAACAAACCAAAATAAAATAAATACAAACTTTTGCATCTTTCTTTTCCATTCATTTCTTTTGTACACATGTTTGTATTTAAGGAAAGTGATATATTAGTCTAGACAACCTCAGGATTGCGAGGCTTTAAATAACCCTAAGTAGGTCTTGTACCTTACACCCTTGGTTAACAATGACATCGTACTCACTTATGCCTTTCATACATTCATATGTGCATGTGAAAATTGGATAAGAAACTCCCTTTGCAACTTAATGAAAATCATGCATCATAAACATTTAAGTTTTCTTAAGTAACTTACTTAGCATGCATCATAAAGTGTGCAAAATATTCTTATTTGGTATGTATAGATATGCTTAGGATTCATTCATATGCATGTTATACATATTGGTAAAGAAATGAAGTGATGTCTATTTTGTGATCTTAACTTACTTTATTTAATCTTAAAATATTTTTCTTTTTGAATAGATTTGTTTAGAGTTCATCTAAATTTAGGATTAATTAAAAACATATAATAAAACATTCACTAAGCAAAACTAAAACATGAATCCATTTTACAGATTACTTAGGTTAGGGAAAGAAAGAGAAGTTCCCTTCTCTTTACAACTTAATAATTAATTGTATGATTCATTTGGCTAAGTCATAGCTAAGCATATCACACAAACCTCTAAAGCACGTACATTTGGCTAAGTCACCACTTCTACCTTTAGAATAGGGCGGTGCATGGTTTGATGTTTGCTTTTATTTTGTGATATATGTTTTAGTCTGGATATTATGATGCATGCACGTAGAATGGATGATAGGACGATCTTAGTCTAACCATTATCTTCGCAAGGATTGAATATTTGTAATAAATAAAAATATAAATATTTTTTTTGTGTGCTTATACTCTAAGAATAATCTAATAGGTGGTGGACCTTTTTTTAGAATGAGTTCAACCCTCTATCTTAGACATAGAACTTCTCTTAGACTTTAAGAGTTCCTTAGTCTTAAGACACATCTAGTGATTAGGTGGGCACTCAATCTAGTCCTAGAGACTTAGAAGAGTTAGCCATAGGAATAGGTCATGCCTTAGGGGTGTTAGGAAAATTTGCCTGCCCTTAACTTTCACCACCTTCCTTCCTTCTTTCCTTCAAGTCAAACTCCAAATCAATATCAAACCTAAATCAATTCTAGCCTAATTGATTTTTTTTAAAACTCAAATCAAAAACACATGATTGAAATCCCTGATTGAAATCTATAATTGAAACCCATGATTGAAATTTCAAAATTCCAAATATTTCATAAGTCCTTAATTTCCCTCTTAAGGACTTAGCCAAAATTATCCTCAAATCAATTCAAATTCATGAATTTTTCTCATAACTCATTTATATTCTCATTTATATTCATATATATATATATATATATATATATATATATATATATATATATAAAAAAAATATATATATATATATATATATATATATATATATATATATATATATATATATATATATATATATATATATATATAAAATGAAATATAACCAAATAAATCAAATCAAAATCCAAATTCAAACTCCTAATTCCAAATATTTCTTAAGTCCTTAATTTTCCTCTTAAGGACTTAGCCAAAATTATCCTCAAATCAATTCAAAATTTATATCCTATTTTGAGATGGATGGGAATGGCATTTTTCAATCTAGAAACGAGCTTGGGAGCTTAGAGAATCTCATCTCATCTTCAGCTATGGATCAAATGATTTTTGTGTGTTTGATAAAATGATGTATACTATATCTTGATCAACTTGGGTATTGTCTTCTAATTCATCCATCTCAAGTCAATCAAGGTGAGTTCTCATCTGCTTCAAGGTGTATAGCCAAAAATCATTGTCATGGGTTTCAATTTTGAGTGGTTTGGTGATAATTTTGAGGAGTCATGGGTGTCCTAATTCTAAATATTTCCTAAGTCCTTAATTTCCCTCTTAAGAACTAGCCAAAATTATCACCAAACCACTCAAAATTCATGAAATTTTCTCATAACTCATTTATATTCTCATTTATATTCACATATATAAATGAAATCTAAATTCAAATCAATCAAATTAAATCCAAAATTCAAAATCAATTCACCAAATCTTTTCTGAGTCTCTTAATTCCCTCTTAAGGACTTATAGTCTAGGTCATGATCAAATCACTTCAAATCCTTGAAATTTTCTCATAACCCATTTATATTCTCATTTATATTCCCATATATAAATGAAATATAAAATTCAAACAATCAAAACCACTTTCAAAAATCAAACTCAAATTCATTCAAAATCCAACCTAAGCTTTTCAAGTCAAAATCTTGAACATAGCCAAAATCCACCATAGGCCAAAATTGATTGAAACCAATGATTTGAGTTCATTCATGACTAATGTTTGAATTTGACCAAGTCAACATTTGAGCCTAACCTAGCCCAATTTGCCATTGACCCAAGTTGACCCAACTTGACCTAAAAAGTCAAAATGTGTCAAAACTTGATCTAAGCAAATTGATTGAAACCAATGGGTCAAGTTCATTCCAAATCACTTGTTGAACTTGACCAAAGCCTCAATTGGCCAACTAGACCTAACCTAACCTAATTGACCTTTAACTAAAATTAATTGAAAACAAAGATATCAATCCACTTCATATGACTAAACAAATCTAAACCTACCCATGACCTAGCTCAAATAGGTCAAATGGGTCAAATTGGTCAACTTGACCCATTTGACCTAAATGAAGTCATATGAACCAAATTCAAACCTAAACCAAATTGAATCAAACCAAAGCTACCAAAACATTTCAAATGGTCATATAAACTTGACCCAACCTTTGGTTTGACCCAATTTGACCAATTGGTCAACTTGACTCAAGTTGACCCATTTTGACCTAAATTGGTCAACATAAGCCAAACCATACCAAACAAACTCCAAATCCAATGAAATTTGGCCAAACCTATTTTCTCAACATACCCAACATATCCAAATTCAAAAATCAGCCAAATGACCATTTTACCCTAGGCCATAGAATAATTTTTGGCCAATTCCACTTGGAATTTGGTCAAACCCTCTTCATACCTACTTGATACTCTCCTAATAGGTCAAGTGAATACTAGGGAGGGTGGTGCACCCAACCCAATGGATTTGGGTTTGCCCAACTTGACCCAAGGGCCCAGCCGACCATGTGCATGAAAATGGGCACATGGGAATCATGTCTCCACTCAAATGGAGCACATGGGGACTTCACTAATCCACTCCCTAACCTAAAACGAATCACATGGCACCTCCAACAGCTCAAACAACCCTTTAAATCAGGGCAATTGATCCCGAAAGACAACTGAAGCTTCGTCCGATTGCCGTTGGGGGAGATATACTCCTCCTAATTCACTTCAATTCTAATAGAGCCATTGTCGATTGAAGCCTAGATAGTCATAGGAGCCATTTGCAAGTGATCCTAAGCTTCTTAGAAGGAGACTGAATTTGGCATTTCTCGATTTTCATCATTTGAAAATAGGGGAGCTCAATCAAATTTCCAACTTCCTCCATATTCAAAATCAGTGCAATTCTTTTTGCATATGCCACCAGAGAGCCTAATTAAGCTTGCCTAAGCTCTCTCCCAAGGTCTTGAAGCAAGGGGAGATCCAATTCAATCAAAATCGAGCTCAAGCTAAGGAGGAGGTGACCCATAGGAAGATCCACTCAACTTCAGCCTCTCAAACTTTCACCAAACCTTCATCTCAATCAGATGAAGCTTCTCCAAGGGAATCGAGTGCCGGTGATCACCTTCGGCGAGGTATGCCATTTTCTGACCATTAAACTCAATGTGGTGTGGAGCGTAATCCCATGGAATTATGATTGTGTTTGCCATTAGGTTTAGATGGTGTGGGTTGATTTTCAATCCAATCCAAGCTCGATCGAGCTTGGATCTTCTCTTTGAAAGTGGATGGTCCCCATTTTTTCACAGGGAAGAACATGGAAGGATCTCTGGCCATCCATCCGTGCATTTTGGATGGACGGCTGAGATTAAAACACACTTTATATCCTATTTTATCCCCTCTCATTTGTGGATTTAATCTCAACCGTCTGATCCTTGATCGAACGGTTGAGGGAAAGCACGTAGCACCACCGCCAAGCGGCGCTACGATGGGACATTTAAGTAGCCAATCAGAGTGCACCGCGTGTAAAGGGATGTTGTGTCAGCTGCACGTGTGGCTCCCATAGGGATTAAGGATTTAATTAGGATTTATTTAATTCTAATCAATTACCTAAACTTCTAAATTCATATCTCAACCTAGAAAATCTAAAAAATATGAAATAAATTGCATTAAAAAGATAATTAAACATAAAATATTCTAAAATTGATTTTGATTAATTTTGAATACTTTTTTTTCTCTAAATTTGGGTTTTATTGGATATCTTAATTTGGTAATTACTCTTTAATTAATCTGCTAATCATTCCCAAACTTCTTGAGTATATTTTGGGGGATGACTTCTACCTCCCCTAATTTCTTGGGATTTATTGGCGGCTTAATTGAAAAAATTGCTAATTCATATCCTAATTATTCCCTTAATATAATTAAACATAATTAAGGGTTTGATTAGTGGTTTAATCCTTTGTTGAAGTTGATTAAGGTCTATTTCAGTGAATATGAGATTTAGGGAATAATTTTGGAACATTTCTCCTATGCTATCTCTTAAACCCCCTTTCTTTCTTAATTCTCTCTTAATTAAGGGTTAATTCACTAATTACCCTCCGAATTAATTTCTTAAAATTCTAAAACTTTTCAGAACTTATTTGATTCTTCTTGGGGTAGATGCTTAGGTGTTCAAGAGCCTAAGTTCAATTAAGAAAATCAAAATTAAACTCATGTGTGAGGGGTGTTTTGAAATTACTTAAATTAAACTTCTTAGTTTAATTAATCATTAATCATGAGCCAAATTGCATCTGACTCCTTTCTTACTAAGTGCATTATAAATTTAAATTCTTTATGAGGATTTATATCATCTCATTGGCTCATAATTATTTGATTAATTATGCTAAGGTGGTGTAGGTAAGAGGTAATTAACATGCTTAATTCATGTCCTAACCTAATCAAAATATAAAATGAATTTAATCACCTAAACAATTGAATAAAAATATCAAACACATGTGAGAATGGGTCAGGAATAGCAAACTCACTTTATATTTTAAAATTAAATCAAATTCAAAATCAAACAAAAATCATATTAAATAAACTTTGATTTGCTTTAAACTTTCTTATTTCATAAGATTATCTTTAGGAATTAATTAAAGTGGATGTGTTTACATCCTTTTATTACTTTAGTTCTTTCCCAATATGCTAAGTATGTGTGTCATATGGTTTCATGCATTCATGCTTTTTAAAAAATAAATTTAAAATGAAAATATTTCCTTTATGTCAAATTGCATATGTTGGCTAAAATAAGAATATGAGTGACTATTATCACTATTAGATCTCAAATTATTTTCAAAATATTTGAATCAATTATCAAAATTGAAAATGTGTTACTTATATTTATTTATAAGTTTGTATGTGAGCAAAATATAAGGATGTGCTTAGTGTAGGTTTTCCTTCTCCCCTCTTTTAGTATAGTCTTGAATAGGATTTGGTAAAGTGTATAGTTCATTTGAAAAGAACTAACACTTGCCTAATTCCATATCCTATTCATTCCCATGCTATTATTTAAGAAGGATACTTATACTTATCATATAAATTGAATAAACAAAAATAAATCATCTAACATAAACTTTTACATTCTTTCTTTTCCATTCATTTCTTTTGTACACATGCTTGTATTTAAGGAAAGTGGTATATTAGTTTGGACAACCACGGGGTTGTGAAGCTTTAAGTAGCCCTAAGTAGGTCTTGTACCTTACACCCCTAGTTAACAATGTCGTCATACTCACTTATGCCTTTCATAAATTCATATGTGCATGTGAAGATTGGATAAGAAATCTTTTTGCTACTTAATGAAAATCATGCATTATAAACATTAAAATTTTCTTAAATGAACTACTTAGCATGCATCATAAAGTGTGCAAAATATTCTCATTTGTATGTATAGATATGTTTAGGACTCATTCATATACATGTTATACATGTTGGGAAAGAAATGAAGTAATATATGTTTTGTGAACTTAGTTAATTTTACTTAATCTTAAAATGCCTTTCTTTTTGAATATGTTTGTTTAGAGTTCATCTAAACTTAGGATTAATTAAAACACATAATAAAAAATTCACTAAAAAAAATAAAATATGAATCCACTTTAGAAATTACTTAGGTTAAGGAAGGAAAAAATTTTTCTCTTTTCCTCTCTTTATAACTTAGTAATTAATTCTAGGATTCAATTGAACCTAATCAAAACACAAAATAAAATTAACCATAATCAGTAAAACACTTTAATGAAACCACTCTCTAAGTTGAATATTCTTCACACTTAAAAAAATTCTAACTTAAAGCTATAGCTAAACATACCACACAAATCTCTAAAGCACACATATTAGTCTAAGTCACAACTTTTAGCTTTAAGTTAGGATGATGCATGGTTTGATATTTGCTTTTGTTTTGTGATATATATTTTAGTCTGTATGTTAGGGTGAATGTGCATAGAATGAATGTAATGATCTTAGTCTAACATTATCTAGAGGATTCTTAAGCTTATGATAAATAAAAATAAAAATATTTTTTTGCTGTGCAGATGCTTATACCCCTAAGCATAATCCAATAGCTAGGTGGACTTAGTCACCCATGTGTGGGGTGATAAGTCCAATATATATGCTTGATATTTTGTTTAGTTTATTTAGCTAATTCCTATTTTACAGGTATTAGCTAGATTTACTTTTCCTTTTCATATAATTTTTGCAATTAGGATTTTGGAATAATTATTATGGGGATTAGGATGAGCATTGGTCATAAAATTTCATCTTATGCACCATGTGAAGCCTTTAGAGCAACCACCTTCCAACCATAAAAAAAAGAACTAAATAAAAAAGAAGAAAAGAAAAGAATGAAGAAATGAGGCTTGAAGACTCCCTTAACAATGAGTTTCTTTCTTAATTGTATGTAATTCATTTGTAATCCGGGTTGTATAAGGGTAGAGCTCGGTTACCCAATTTATTTTCTGATTTGTGCGGTGGTATCCTACCACAATGACCTCTTATTCTTTTGCTATTAGCTTTATAAAATGATTGATGATTTATTTAGCTTGTGCTTTAAGTGACATCCTATTCCTAGTTTCTTCCTTACTTTATGTATAGCCTGGATGTGGATTAGGCCCTTAGGGAAAAATAAATCTTCTACCAAATTTAACAAATTCAAAATATAAAATAAAAAATTCATAAACTCACCTAAAGTTTAGGCTAAAAATCAAGATAAAAGAATTAGCAACTCTTTAGCTGGATGAGTACTTTTATAATATCATGCACAAATGCATATTGTTGTCACTCTTGATTGGAGGGCTTCTATATTTGCTAGAGAAACTTGGCTTGATCTTTGAGAGCTATGGTGGAAATACACCTCCTTTCTCGCTGATTTTGGCCAATAATCTCATTTCTCATGCATTAGGCATATGAATCATATTAGCCTGAGTCGAAATGATTGTCCAAAAATAAAAATAAAATGTAATATGATTTGTAATTGATTTAATTCATTTGAAGTATACCCTTACATGATCTAGTCTCTTTAGGGAGTGAGTTTAAAGACTTAGTCTCTTTCTAAATAAATAATAACCTAGCTATCTTGCATAAAACATATGACTTGCCTATATTAATATAAAATCATAGGAGGAGTTAGTTGGTGCCACCCTAAGCCAAGTAAGTCCAAGCGATGGTTTGTCTTCTCAGGAGGCAAAACCAAATACACATTTTTGCTTTAAATTTAGGTTGTGCTTTTGACCCTCGCTAAAGCTCCCTAGATTTAGATTATGAGATTGCTTCTCCCCTTTGTGGGCCATAAGCATAAATCCTCATCTCTTAGGTATTTTCTTAATCTTGTGTTATAGAATCATAAGTCCTAGATTTCTAATGAAGAATTTAACTCAAACAAATTAAATCAATTTCAAAAATGTAAAGCCCAATCATAGGATTGTTTGAGATGCTTCTTAGGTTTCCTAGTATTGTGGGCATCTCCTACTTATCTTCCTTTGGCTTCGATAATAACTCCCTCTCTTTGATCAATCACATTTGATCTTTTGAAATAAACTAATCAATTGATAGTCCTACCTATTGAAATCTTTGGAGATAATGATCATTTACCTTAATCGAGAGTATTTCTAAGAAATCTCATTCTTTATGATGTAATTAACTATGCTTCAGAGAATTTAATGAATCTACATTTAAAATAAAACCTACTTACTTTTTCGCAAAGTAAAAGGAAGAATCTTTATTACATATGCAGACCCATTGTCCTTAGGAGTCCTTGTTAAGGTGATTAGGTTCATTGTAGGGTGGTGACTTCTATCTTTTGAGATAGTATCTCTCCTCAATATGTTCTCGATCACCCTCAATAATAACATTTATGAATCTACGTGGTGTCAAATTATATAAAAAAATAAGATGTATATTTCTATCTTCATTTTATCTCGCATAGAGTGAAGATGGGAATGTATATTGCGCTTCTTTTAAAAATTCTTATATAAAATTTCATCACAGATTTTTTTAGCGACTCCGTTGGGGATGGTTCCTCTCTCCATCTTTGTTAAATGATCGTTGTCTTCAAGTATCGATAGTGGGTTACTTTGGTATGAATCCGAGACTATCTTTCGTTTCGTTGGCACTTAGCTTATTTCATCCTTAAGTTAAGCTAGCCAACATCTTTGTTTAGGACCTCACCAGTGTTGGTCTTAAAACCTCCTTGTTCTCCAATGGGTAAAATAAAAGATCTAAATAAAAGAAAACATTTAAAGACTTCCTCCTTATCATTTTATGATAAGGAAAGGTTCATTCTAAAATAATAAATACAAAATAAAATTTTATAAAAATCATGCCTTTCAAAAAGCACTCCTTCAAAAAAAAATGTACATAATAAAATATTTTTTATAAAATATTCTTAAATTATCCTCATCTAACAATTATCATAATTGTTACATGTAGGAATCTTCAAAAATAAAACTAATAATATTTTCTAAAAGCACAAATGAATATCTTCCCTCAATTTATTTTGATGAAGATTTCATTTTCAAAAATAAAATGAACAATCATCTTTCCAAAAAAAATCAAAATCAAAATTAAAAATAAAACTTTCAAAAATTAGACATAAACATTTCTATTCAATATACCCACACCTATTGAATGGAAATTTCATTTTCAATCAAAACTAAATTTTTCAAGAAGCACATATGAACATCCTCATTCAATATATTCAAATTTATTGAATGAAGATTTCATTCCCAAATAAAAAATAATATCATTTGGAAATCCCACTTAAACAAATACCATATATGATTAAGTTGGAATTTCCTCTTTCAAAAAGCAATAATCACACACAAAACTAAATTTTCACATTTGCAAAAATAAGATTGACTTCCATGTCTACATACCCAAATTTGTTGAATGGAAGTCTTCTTTTCAAAAATCAAGACTTAACAATCATATTTTCAAACATATTTGGAACTTTATTTAGCATACTCAAATTTGCTAAGTGAAGTCTCCAAATTCAAAATCAAAAATTTTCAAACACATTTGGAACTTCATTTAGCATACTCAAATTTGCTAAGTAAAGTCTCCAAATTCAAAACCAAAAATTTTCAAACATATTTGGAACTCATTTAGCATACTCAATTTTGCTAAGTGAAGTCTCCAAATTCAAAATCTAAAATTTTTAAAACACATTTTGAACTTCATTTAGTATGCTCAAATTTGCTAAGTGAAGTCTCTAAATTCAAAATAAAAAATTTTTCAAACACATTTCGAATTTCATTTAGCATACTCAAATTTGCTAAGTGAAGTCTCTAAATTCAAAACCAAAATTTTTAAACACTTTCGAAACTTCATTTAATATATTCAAATTTGCTAAGTGAAATCTCCAAGTTCAAAACCAAAAATCTTCAAACACTTTTGGAACTGCACTCTTTAGCATACTAAATTTGCCAAATAGAAGTTTTTATTTTTCAAAACAAAACAAAAACATAAAATTTTCAAACACATCTTTTGGAATTTCATTTAGCATACTCAAATTTGCAAGTTAAAATTTCATTTCACAAAATTAAGTGGAATTTCATCTTTAGCACACCATATTTGCTAAAGTAAAATCTCCACTTTCAATTAAAAAATAAATCAAAATAAAAAAGGAAACACATTAGGATTCCCTTAGCATACTTAAATTTGTCAAGGATCCTATTTTTTCAAAAATCAAAATATATAAAACAAATGAAACACTTTAGGATTTTTTTAGCATACTCAAATTTTCTAAGAATCCTATTTTAAAAAAAAATCTTTTAAAACACAAAACACACTTGGGTTCTTTACTTAGCATACCTAAACTTGCTAAGTGGGAATTCCAATTTTCAAAATCAACAATAATTCATAGAAAAAAGAAATAATTATTTTTAAACACTTTACTTAGCATACCCAAATTTGCTAAGTAGTAAAATTCCAAAATACCAAATTAAAAAGCAAAACCAATTGACCCTTTAACATATCTAAATTTGTTAAAGGAAATGATCCTCAAATCAAAATCTAATTTCAAACATGAACTTATGGAAGCATCTCTGTAAAAATATTTGAATCTATTTTTCAATATATTTAAATTTGTTGAAGTTGTATTGATATTCAAAAAATTCCTCTTTCCAATCAAACTTCTAAATCTTCTCTAAATCCATTTGAACCTCACTTAACACTTCCAAGATGTTAGATGTGGGTTCAAATTTTAAATTCAAATTAAAAAATCAACAAAAATAGAAATCTGATCCAAACTCATTTCTTATATTGCAGATTCTTAGCATCAGTCACAGTTACAGCTACAGTTCAATCCTTTAGTTTTTATAGTTGATTAGAAATGACAAGCTCATAGAAGTTTGTTTTCACTTTCCCCACATGGACTTGGCCTTGGATCAGGCCAATCTCCCAGATCATACCACCTTATCCATTTGGAGGTTTTGAGGGAGTAAAGATCACACGAGGCACTCCCTCACAACTATTAGGGACTACGGTGGCGAGCGAAGCGATCATTGGTCGGTTACCATCGATGACATCTCATTAAAAGGAAAGCGTCCCATCGTTTTAGTATTGATTGTGGCCTTTTAGCCCATGGTTTCTCGTGCTACCCTAAGGCTAGCACCACTCTTTGGCACCCTAAGGGTAAGGCTCCTCGATCCAGATTGCCTCCCGACCTTTGAGGTTGGGTCTAGTTCTTACTCTACTCATCTACCCAAACACAGGAGGAGAAATAAAACCACATGATCAGCGGTATCATGCAGATTGCTAGGAGATGAAGGCACTTCATGATCGGTTGTGAGGAGGTACCTACTCTGAGTTACATGACATTCTCAGGTGGGGCAGAGAGGATGCTAGGAGGATCCCCACTTCACCTCCACCAGTGGTTCAACACTAGCCCTCAATTACTTGGGCGGAGGTGTAGGCCTTTCGCACAGGTTGGAGCTTACAGACGTTCAGAGTCCGGAGCTCAATTTGATTTGAGATCTATCATCCCCCGTAGCATGGGGAAATATCTGCGATAGGAGAGGGCCATAAAGGCCCATACATATATTCATATCACCAGTAGGGAGAGGAGTGCGGTCACCATTGGCTCGCACTGTCAATTTTTCGGCTTACTGCACCGACCATACGATATCATCTTACTTAGATGGCGCATCACGAAGAGGGTCCTCTTGAGAGAGTGGTGTCTCCACACCACTCACCCCCGTCATCACATTGTCACGGCATCTCGGTTCCAAAGGCCATGAAGGCCATATCAGGGCGTACCCGTTGGTGATTCTATGGCGAGGATCTACTCCATCTACACCCCTAGTGGCAAGGTGAACTCTTACGCCGACCTTCGCCAGTGGTGGTGCGGAGAATGGCGACCCAAAGCATAGTGGTCATCCCTTCACCAACACCACCGGTTCGGGACATGGAGATGGTGGCGATGTGGGTAGATGATAGCCCGCTACCCGATGATAGTAGAACCTCTAAGTGTCACCCCAGTTAGTGGCGGTCGAGTGTGTCTCTTAATAGTACAATCCATAGGATTGACTCTCCAACGCAGTGAGGTCGGTACCTCTCGTACATGATGATCACATGTGGTTAAATCATTTATTCCCATTCATTGATCATTCTCTTAAGGAGATAGTAGCACATTATCTTGTAGAAAGAAGGAGATTCGGGGTATGATTGGTCATGAGGAAAGATAGCTTTGATCCCAAGAAGATGATTTATTGGGAGACTTAGGGTCTACATGGTGGATACTAGGGGATCCCTCCTCGAGGAGCCATGGAAGGTGATGAGGTTGATCGGAAGACACAATCGCCCTCGACATCATTAAGAAAAGAAAGAGATAGATAGGATGGCGAGACAGCTTGAGGACTTGTTGGCAGTAGTTACTTGAATAAGCCAATTCATCCCACTATAATAGATCATCAACCAGTTAGTGCATGTCTTGGACCCAAAGACCTCCTCCCGTTGAGCAAGGTAGCACTAGCATGTATAGAAGGTAGTGGAAAGTACCTCCATACAAGAAAAGACATCGATCCATGGTTGAGCGACAAAGTGAAGCATTGGCTCAAGCAGGGAGGATCATCGGTGTACCGAGGAATTTGATTATCCAATATCCCAAGGGTTTCGTGCCACCTTCCTTCAAAAGCTTTGATGGCGGTGAAACCAAGGCGACATATTAGCACTACTTAGGGCTTGTTGCAACACTAGTGGCGGCGGCGCTTTGCTATTGCCTCTTAGTTAGTAGCTAGCGTAGCTTTTGATTGGTATGTCTTTGAACTTCCCATTAGAAAGACATTTCTTGAGTTGGAACTCTTTATCAAGAGGTTTGGAGCTCAAAAGATTGTGTGGGCAATCTCGTTGTAGCACAATAACACCTAGGTGAGTATGAAATGCGAGCTGCAGCTATCTGAGCAGCATGTTATTGAGATTCTTCTAAAGAATATCCATGGCCTAGTCGCCTTCATGCTTAAGGGCTTCACTATTAAAACATTTGAGAAGCTAATCAACAATCAAGAGAGGCCAACAGGTTGCTTTTTAAGACCAATTACTGCAAAGCCACAGAAGGTCTATGAGAAAGCCGGGAGATGGCGGTGGTAGATAAGGGAAGCAACTAGCTAGAGATCAGTCAGAGATGACCTCGGACCAGCTCACCTCCTCCCACCACCAGAGGCAATCCTCGGCCTCCACCCTCCATGGCCCGGCCTTGCCTCCTCAACCATACCATCAACAGTGGCACATATGCTAGGTAGCATGTCCACCTACTCTTTTAGATAAGCTTAACAAACCTTATTCATTTAAGAGAGGTAATCGGAAGATCTTTAAGAATCTCTTAAAGAAGCGATTTTTCAGAACTAGATCGGAGGAAGCGGAAAAAAACCATGATCCTAACTTTTTCCCCAACCACCGTATGCTAGGCCATGTTTTGGAGGATTGCTTCACATTTAAGGATTGGCTTGAACATAGCTTCAAGACCGATGTTGTAGTTATCTTGAAGGAATACCTTGTGGAACAACCATCCAGTTCCATTAGGGTAATCCTTGGGGATACATGTGATCCTTCCAAAAGAAGGTTGGGATATTTCTTTATCCAAAACCTCTAAAAGATCATTTAGAAGATCAAGAAACTTTCCTTGTTGCAAGGTCAGCTCAAACCTCAACATCAAGGAAGGTTTGCAAGTTGTCGTGCCAACTCAGGAAAGGGGAGCTCGCGTGCAGCATGCATGTCGGCGGGATAGCCTAGTAGCAAACCACCAGTCAACCTCCAAACTAGTTGCGCTACCACATGACTTCCTCAACTAGTTCTTCTAGTAGAACTCTTGTATCGGCGGATAAGGGCATCAAATCCCTTACCCCACTCACTTTACTTGATTTCTACTTTGTACCACTTATCAAATCCAAGAAATTGAAGAATAAAGCTAGCTTGAATTACATCTGATCACTTTTGACGGGTTGTCTACTTCTATTCTTAATGATAACTCTTCAAGTCAAAATAACTATAACAATTGATCTTCCTCTTTTGATTGAGTTGGACTTTCTACTCACGAATACTATGGTTCACCTCTTGAGATAGACTTGGAATCATTATTAGGGTCCCATAGGAAAGGCAGGTGAGTGATGTGCGGGTAGAACCTTCCATTACCCAGCCACAAGAGATCACCGAAGTCAACCTTCGTAGTGACAATGTTCTACCTCCTAGAGCAGCAGCTCAAGATAGAGGAAAACAAGTCATTGGTATAGAGGATCGAGAAGCCCCTCCACAGGATGCTCCACCCTTGGATATGCTTGTGGAGGATCAGCCCAAGGTGGACTACAATGTCCTCTCTCATCTAAGAAAGTTGTCATCTAAGCATATGATGCCCTTGTCTTATCCAAAGAGATGAGAGAATCATTAATCAAGGCTCTCCTTGATCCTGAGATATGCTTAGCTCAGTTGACTGCTATAGGTGAGGAGGCACATTATATAAAAGAAGCTCCGGGGATCACCTTCATAGATGAAGACCTTCTTGGGGACTTGGAGACCGTCTCTACATCATGACATGGATTCAGTCTTGGAGTTCTCATGGATCCAGTGCATCGGTGAACATTATGAGTCTAAAGACTTGCTTATTTGAGGATCGACATCTACACTCAGGAGATCGATGATGTTGAGAGGATTCAATGAACAAGGTGGGGGCTTTAGGTTCCATAGTGTTACCTTTGGAGAGGTATTTGGAAGGCCAAGCCAAGTTTTACATCATTGATTCAAATATTCATTCCTTTGCTTTGCTCGGTGCCTTGGATACATCGAGAATAAGATAATTTCATCCTCCTCCATCGGTGCATCAAGTTCAAAAGATGGATTGAATATCTGGTCAAGAGGTGAAAAGCCATTTTCAGTTAGAGATATTGAGATTTATGAGGATGCGACCTACTATCTTTCTCAAAACACCCTTTATCGTGAACTTGGACAAAATTCAAATTCAAAAGCAAAAGAAAATGAAAATGAAGAAAAAGGAAAGGCAAAAGGAAAAGAAAAGAAAAATGAAATTCCAAGTGAACAAGAAAGGGGAATTGAAGAAGAAATAGATATGCTTATCACATTCAACCCACAGTTCATTCCATCATATGGACATGTGGGTAAGATGACTCAACCTCCACAGGCGAGCGAGAGCAACAGAGGTCAGTGGAAGACCACGGTTGGCCATTAATGAGATCATGTTTAGGTTCATAGAGTACCCCTATTCACATAGACTTGGAATCTAGCGGAGGATGAGTCTAATGTGATTAGTATAGCCAACCCCTCTCGGTGGGTTCCATTGGAGGTGACTTTGATCTAGATAGAGGGAAGGCTCTCAACAAAGCAAAGTATTTGAATCAGTTTATGTGAGACTATTAGGGGCATGCTCAGCTTTAACCTCACTTACATCTCAAAAGTTGAAGGTTTAGTAGTTAAGGAAGTCCCTAAGTCTTCCAATGATATGAAGAGATTCTTTTGGGATCATCATCCTTAAGTCCTGAAGTTGATGTAGAACTTGAGGAGGATATATTTAAAGAATTAATGGAATTACCATTTAACTTTTACTCGTCTTGTGTTCATAATCTTATATAGAAATATTTAGTCCTCATAGATGGTGCAAGCACAGGTCAGAGTACTTTGAAAGCTATGGAACAATACAAGCAGGGAAGCACAATCAAGAGCAGGAATAGGATTTGGTACAGTGGGTCCAATTGATGATGATGATTACTGCTTAATTATTACCAATCATTTGGAGTCTGATAGGTTCTTTTCACACAACACGAACTCTTATGAGAATGTGTGTTTATAAATCTCAGATGATCCAGATGATATCCAAATCAAAGATGCACCTCCAGAATTTGAAGAAGAAATCCATTCAATAATTGACAAGCTTAAAGAAATCAATCTCTAGACAGAAGAAAATCCACGCCCGACGTACATCAGTTTATTGCTGAATGAAGAAGAAACCAATGACTCAATTAGGCTATTAACTAAATTTAAAGACTGCTTCGCATGGTGTTATGAAGAGATGCCCATATTATCTCCTAATGTAGCAGTCCACAAACTAGCAATAAATCCTAACACTACCCTTATTATGCAAGCTCCTAGACGCATACGATTAGAAATCGAACAATAGGTCATTTTTGAAGTCAAAAAATTGATCGATGTTGGTTTCATCATGGAAGAAAAATATCCTACCAGTTGGTTAATGTCCTAATTAAGAAGAAGAATGGCCAAATTGCGTATGCATTAGGACTTAAACAAGGCATGTCCTAAGGATGAGTTTCCTCTTCTATACCGAATTAATGGTATGTATCTCATCTCATGGTCTTTTTTTCATGGATGGTTCATGCTATAACCAAATCAATATGTCTCGAAGATGAAAGAAACACTTTGAACCCCCGATCGAATCTTCATTATAGGGTCATGCCTTTTGGTCTTAAAAATATTGGTGCTACATACTAATGGGCCATGACTCAGATCTTCAATGAACTCATCCATCATCGGGTTGAGTGCTATGTTGATGATCTAATAGTCAAAAGTAGAGAAAATGAAGACCATCTCTTTGATTTGAGACTAGTTTACGAATGGTTAAGACAATATAACCTCAAAATGAATCCCCTGAAGTGTGCATTCGGAGTAGCTTTAGGGAAATTCCTTGGATTTGTTGTCCGACATTGAGGAATAGAAATAGATCTTGAAAAGATCAAAGCTATCTTAGAAATTCTACCTCTTAAGAATTTAATTCAACTCAGATCCTTCCAAGGATGGCTGGCGTATCTAAAACGCTTTATTTCCAACCTATCGGGGAGATACAAATCATTTTCAGCACTTGTTAAAAAGGATACCAAGTTTAAGTGGGATGATAAGTGCCAACATGCCTTTGAAGACATCAAGCGGTATTTGGTGAAGTCGCCAGTTCTAGTAGCCCCTATCCAGGGCAGGCCACTCATCCTCTACACTGTTGCATTAAATGACTCTCTCAGCGCTCTGTTGGCCCAAGCCAACGACGAAGTGAAAAAGAACGCTCTCTACTACCTCAGTCGTCGTCTTATTCCTGCTGAAGCAAACAATCCATTTATTGAGAAATATTGCCTAGCTTTAATCTTTGCCTCTCAAAAGCTACGACACTACATGCTTTCTCATAAGGTGAACTTGATCTCCAAAACCAATCCACTATAGTATCTGACATGGTCAACGCTATTCAGACGTTTAGCATGATGGTCCATGATTCTCTCGCAGTTTGATATCACATTCGTACCTCTCCATGCGGTAAACGGATAGGCACTAGCGGATTTCTTAATAGCACATCACTTCCTGCTGATTCTCCGCTTAGTGACGATCTTCCTAATGAACAAATCATGAACTTAGGGGAGGCCAACAACCGCCAATGGAAGATGTATTTTGATGGTGCAGCTTATTTTCATAAAGGGGAATCACCATGATCTACTCTTCCAGGAAATGCAGGGGTAAGGAATTGTTCTTCTAACTCCAGACCACGATGTGATGAGATTCTCATACTATCGTTCCAACCCCTGTACCAATAACAAAGCTAAGTATGAAGCTTTGATTGTCGGCCTAGAGTTAACCATCACTATCAATATGAAGAGCATCAACATCTTTGGGGATTTTCAGCTGGTCATCAATCAGATTGTCGAGTCCTACAAGGTTCTCAAACCTAAGCTTCGTCATTACCATGAGTATACCATGAAGAAAATTCAAGTCACCATTTACAAGGTTCCCCGAAGAAGCAATAAGATGCTTTGGCCAAACTTGCCAAAAAATTGACATGTCCGGAAGATGAGTCCATTTCAATGAGGGTCCAAAACAGACAAGTCCTATCCCTTATTGATATTGAACTCATCGAGAGACTTTCTCTTGAAAGGGAGGTTGCCGTTGCCTATAAGGACAAGGTGCTGGATTGGAGGCAACCGTTCATAGATTATTTGAACAGACTACCTCAAGAAAGGTCACAAGCTCATCGTGAAACAGAGCTCTCTCTATCGTTCGTTGATGGCACCTGTACGTCCTTTAACCAAATGTGGTTACTCTATTTAGACAAACACAAAATGACATTATGTAGAACATTGGTTGTCGGAGCATCAATCTGGTCTGAAGATGAAAATGACGATCAAGAGACTAGGATATTATTTGTCGTCGATGATTATAGACTACATGGATATAGCTAGGAGATGCCATCAGTATCAGGTACAAGGTGTGGTCCTCTACCAGCCACCCAACATTTTACACCCTACATTAGCCTCATGGCCATTCAAGTGTTGGGGTACCGACATTGTGGGTCAGATTGGTCCTCCTTCTTTCAAGGGACATCGGTTCATCTTAACTGCCACCGACTACTTTTCTAAGTGGGCGGAGGAAATCTCATTAAGAGAGGTCATAGCTCAGCATGTGCTTCAGTTTTTCAGGAACCATATCGTATATAGGTTCAGGATGTCTCGACGAATTATATCCAATAATGGTACTGCATTTAAAAGCACCTAGATCAACAGCTTCGCTAGAAGATACGATATAGATTGGAGATACTTTACCATCTACTACCGCAGAGTAAATGGCTTAGCGGAAGCATTCAACAAAACTCTCATCCAGATATTGAAGAAGACTCTTGACGACAACAAATGATAGTGGAACGAGCAGTTGGTTGAAGCTTTATGGGCTTACCGCACCACATACCGAACTATAACTTAGTCTACCCCATTTTCCTTAGTGTATGAGTCCGAAGCTGTTCTACCTTTAGAAGTTCAATTCCAGTCGCTAAGGATAGCATTGGGCAGCAAGATCACTGAGCGAGAATGCAAAGTTGGTTAAAAGAGCTCAAAGGTTTGGAGGAGAGTAAACGATGCGAACCTCAAGTTATACAAGGCCAAGATGATTCAAGCTCACAACAAGCTAGTCCACCCTAGGTCTTTTCGAGTAGGAGAACTTGTGTTAGTCCTAAGGAGACCAATTTTTGTCCATTGAAAGATGGGAGACATGTTTGAATCTACTTGGAAAGACCCTTATGTCATAGAGAAGGCCTACCAAGGAGAATCTTATCAGCTTATTGATTGTAAAGGGGAACACCCGATGCTTCCAATTATTGGGTTCTACCTAAAGAAATATTACCCATGAAATAAATCATGTTTAAAAACAATTATTAATAAAAAGAATAAAATCATATTCCATTCATGAAATCTTCTCTTCTTTCGAAATGTTGTTTGCTTCTTTTGCGAATCCGCCATGACATGTCTAGGGTAGGTGTAAGAGTCCCTTAGTGGCATCCGATCCCTCTTTCGCAACACAAACACAATTTTCTGGCGCTATTATAATAGGTGTAAGAGAACCCAATAAGCATCCTATTTTGATTAGCACAACTAAGTTAGGTGTGAGAGAACCAATAAATCATGTTTAAAAATAATTATTAATAAAAAGAATAAAATCAGATTCCATTCATGAAATCTTCTCTTCTTTGAAACATTGTTTGCTTCTCTTACGAATCCGCCATGACATGTCTAGGGTAGGTGTAAGAGTCCCACAGTGGCATCCGATCCCTCTTTCGCAACACAAACACAATTTTCTAGCGCTATTAGAATAGGTGTAAGAGAACCCAATAAACATCCTATTTTGATTAGCACAACTAAGTTAGGTGTGAGAGAACTTAAGCGGCATCTTTTCTTAGTGGAAAATCCCGGTTTCCATCCGTGCACCATTTCATCAAAATCCCATAGTGTTTAAGGTAGGTGTAAGAGTCCCCCAGAAGCGTCCTATTTCTTTTAACACATGCACAAAAACAAACACAAATATTTTGTCTCGAGTTATTTTGATGTGGGAGCAAGCCCCTTGTGGCACTCACTCATTAGCTTCTCTAGGTCGGATCTCTTGCTACCTCGCTAGTATGTTACCCTAGTGATTACTTGTTTGGAAGATGTGAGTCCCCGTGCTTTCTTCTTAACTTGACCAGTGCAAACCAACGAGCGCCTTGTTAGTATGGTGGACTTCATTTCCCACCGATGTTTTCTGTTGATTTTATTTAAGAAGATGTGAGTCCCCATGTTTTCTTCTTGAACTAATCATCATGATCTAACTAGGTCAAGTATATTTGAGGTTTAGGATAAGTCCCCCAGGGGCTCCTTTTCTCTTGACTATATTTGAGTTGATATAAGTCTCCCCAGTAGCATTCACTCGGTAACTAGGTCGAATACTTTTGTCGAGCGAAGTAGTTAGTTATAGGAGGATGTGAGTCCCGAGCTTTCTTCCTGATTATGCAAGCGGGCACCTTAGGTTAGTTGATGTTATCTTTGACTCACGGTGAGTACACCACTCTTGACAGATGTGAGTCTCCGCGCTTTCTCCATGAGTTGGACACCGAATACCTATTGGATATATGACTAGTCATGTCATCTCCTCTAGAGTATTGGATTAAGCCCTTAGCGACCCTATCCCCTGTGGGCACTCTATTTGGATCAAGTCCTTTGAGACCTCATTTAGGGGCTATTTGGTTCTGTGTAAAAGGAATGCAGTGTAAAGGGAATGCAGTGTAAAGTGATTACAGTGAATTATGAATACTTTACAGTTGTTTGGTTGTATGTAAAGTAAATACAAGAAAACTCTATTTTCTATTTGGTTGAGCATATGTAAAGTAAAGTACCTATGTTGTGAATACTATTGTATGTAGAGTAATTAGTAAAATTTTTTTCATTAATTGAAATATTAAATTAATTTTTATTTTATTTTTTTATTTTTATTTTTTTTATTTTTTTATTTTTTATTTTTTATTTTTATTATTTTTATTTTTTTAAATTTTTTTAATTTTTTTTAATTAATAAATTAAATATATATTAAAATATAAATATATTATAAATAAAAATTTACTAATTGGTTAAAAAAGATTATAATTGATATGGCTCTCAAAATGAAATGAGCACAAATCTCTTGAAAAGATATGATTTTGAAAAGCATCGAGATCAAGACTTAAAATATCATTGGAATCTTTGGGACATCAATTAAATCCCAAACAACTTCCAAATATGGAGTGTTTATATATCAATCGGCTTGGATCTAACGAGCCTAAGATCTCATAATTCGACTTCATTTGGGCATCCAAATGCTCAAAATATATCAAATGATCAAAGGAATCATCTGGCCGTCATCAGGGAGAGTACTTTACATGAATTTACAAAATGCCCTTCCTCCATCTATAAATAGGTCTTCATTCCTCACATGAGGGGCAAAGCCAAGTGAAGAGGAGGCTGAAACAAGTGAAGAAGAGGACACTGACGGTTAAGACCACACCACCGTATGATCCTTCATGTCAATGACCCAAGGAAGAAGAGGAAGAGTCAACAGGAAGAGGAAGAGCAGAGCAAGGAAGAAGAGGAAGAGTCCAAGCAAGGAAGAAAAGGAAGAGTCCAGGCGAGGAAGAAGAGGAAAAGCCAGTGAGGAGGAAGAGAGAGCTCAAGCTTGAAGATCCTCGCAAGATCGCAAGCAAGATTGCACTCAGCTCGTGACCATCAACCATCGCCACCCCATCACTGTTGTACTGTATTCCGAGTTACCAGCATCCGGATATCTGACTCATTTATTACAGGTTGTTTCCTCTCATACTTCGTAATCTGTTATCGGGAAGATTTTGTACTCAAACAGATACATAGTGGAAGCTTTTTTCTTGTAGCCGTGGTTTCCCCTCTTTTGAGGTTTTCCACGTTAAATTCGTGTCTCTTGTTCTCTTTAATTACGTGTGTGTCTTGGACTTCACAAAGCTAAACTTTCTCTCTAGGTTTTCTTACAACAATAATATATTTATTTTAAAAGTGAAAAATTGAATACTGTGGAGGATCTCTATGTAACTTGAACTGATAAATAAATTATTTAAATGATATCTAAAAACTATTATGTAATTTAAAATATTTGTTTTATTTACTTTTATAAGAAGCTCAATATATATATATATATATATATATATATATATATATATATATATATATATATATATATATATATAAATTAAAAACTAAATAAAAGTATTATTTTTGATATGTTAATTTATTTTATCATTTAAATAAAAACTATATCATTTGAGTTAATATTAATGAATTAATTGAATCATATTGATACATTTTTAAAGTGATTTTAAAATCTTATTATTTTTCTCACAAAATAATAATATAATGATATAAAAGCGAAAGGGGATTAAATTAAATTATTATTTTTAAATACTAATTAATTAATGATATGAACGATAAAAAGGTATACTCTTCTAATACTTGTTCGATATATGACTTTCGAGAAAAAATTCTTCTCTCGTGGAAGAGGTTTGTCTTGAAAATAATATGAATTCAATAAAAAAGCTACATAAAAATAAAAAGACACTTCAAACTTTTTTAAGTTCATGATAACCAGACTAATATATTACACTTTGCTCAAGGAATTCCCCTATATCAAGAACCCTTAGAAACAACTTTGGATGGGATCTCCTAGTGAGCCAATTAACCAGTAAGAAGCAGGAGGTTGCCATTGCTCCAGTTTCTCCTTGTCCAATTTCAAACCCAACTTCTATTCTCGAAGTTCGTTCTTCTCTACCTGCAATACAATAATAAATATTTGTTAACATGAATGCCAACCGCCTAGTGTCCATAATAAACTTAACCCGAGAATTAAAAAAATATTTGATTGTTTAACAAAAAATTACTGGTAAAAATTTTTAAAGAAGTTCGTTCTTCTCCTTTGTAACCCTTCATTATCATCATTATAGTAAATCTGCAGTGGCTGCAATAGAAAACAGTCTTAAATTGGATAAACTTCTTTAAAAATCCTTCGTGTTTCTTGTACAACTTATTTTCTTAACTATATTTGCTCTTAGTGATCTGAATTAAATGGTTAGATATTTCCTAATTCCGAACATGCATAGAAATATTCATTCCAGTAAAATACATGAAGATAGGAATTAGTGAAAACAGTTATTCAAATTGGAGATAACCCAGATTCTAGAGATGAGGATATCTACTTTTTGGTACACTTGTGATATATGATCATACGATCAGGTGTAGTAGCAATTTCCAAGCGTAATTTAAAAATAAAGCCAAAAATTTGAGAACATGTTAAATGCATACAAGAAGAACAAGAAACTGTAATGAAGGGTGTGAAATGCAACTGTGCTGGAGTGAAAGTGCATCGAGAGCAAGTTGTTATATCAACGTATGAAATTTAATATTAAATTTCATAACTCGAAAGGAGGAGGTTCACCTGCAAAAGTGGATGTAACACAAAGAAAACCTGAAGCAAATATTTGCTTAAGAGAATGGCCATAATCACAAATAAAGATCCCAAAAGGTAAAAAATAGAAACAAATAATCTACTTATTTATTAACATATAACACCTTGATAAAAGAAACAGATATTTCATACCAAGAATCACGCCATAAACTCTAGTACTTGTTCTATCGAAATTTTTCTAGAAAGAACGTACCTTTCCACCAAAGAGAAAGAACACACCTTTCCACTGTAAGAGTTTAATTAGCTTGTTTCCCACAACCAGAATTTTTGATATCTCAAATATTTTAAAATGAATAAGATAAGTATTATCAAACAAATTGTGTCAATCTCAAAATACAGAATCATCTTCCTAACTCCTTGTGCATCCATCTGGCTTTCGATTCTGTAGGTCTTGAAAGAAAGGATCGAATCATCGTAGGATTCTTTGATAAGTTCTCATAAATTGTGTCAATCTCTTCTGTGAAAAACCGGAATACTTGAAAATACGTCATTAGTTGAACATTTGTCTTTCCTTAAAATCTCTTGTTGAACTCAATTGCATTTTAACTTTTACATCTATGACAATATAATTATCTGATTGATCACTTTCATTTTTTTTGGTCTTCTTTGTTTAGTAAATCCTTTCAAGATGAAGGTATTGACCTTTTTGTCTTCTCTGTAGAGTACAGTGAAAGATCCACATCTGGAGACTCAATGAGTTGGGATGCATCTATATATGTCTCCATCAAACTTGGAGCCTCGTCATCATCTAAACTAATATGTTGAGTATCAAATGAAGTTTTAGAATTTTCTGACTTTGCCCATTCTCCGTGGCATGACCTTCATACAAACTTTGGAAGGTGCCTTATATTTCTTAAACATTTAATGTGACAAAATTATTATTACAAAAAATATGTGATATGTGTTCCTCTTGTCCCATCAATCTCATTTTTTTATCCTCATCCCAAGACACACTTGATTTTCTCTTTAGCTCTTGGATGTGATTCCATACTCCTCTTTGATGTCTGATATGATTCTTACATTAATCCAGTGTGACTTCAATTCCAAATTTCTGTTTTAATTTATAAGAAACACCTTTGTACACAGTATCTTTGAAGCCTTGAGCATATTATCAACATACTCACACATGATTTGTAAAGTCCAATCCATTCGGTTTTGTACTCATAAAATGTTTTCTTTTAGTTTTTAGAGCTAGTGGGGTTAGAGGAAGATTGTCCATTTAACTAATTAGATAACCATTATATTGAAGCAAATATTAGTAGTTAGCATGATTAAAAAATAATCTTATAAAATAAATCATACCAAAAAAAGATAAATTTATAAAACTAAAGATGCTTTACTACCAAAAAATAAATATTTCTATCATCCATTACATATATATATATATATATATATATATATATATATATATATATATATATATATATATATATATATATATATATATATATATGTCAACAAAAGATAAATAGTCAACATCAACAAATATTTGCATTATGTACTAACAAAATATGATTTACAAAAGCATAATAAATCTAACATCCCAAAATATGGACTATGTGCTAGAAAGGATATTTCATGTCATCCAAATTCTAGCTAATATTCAACTTCGTTCATGCGGCTCCACATTGCATTAGCTATTTGGTCTCTTTTGTCCAACCACTCACCGGATTCTTCTATAACCCTTATGTCATGCCTACTACTATGTGCTCTTATAGCCCAATCATCCTTTGGAAGAATGAAATCATCACCCCCTTCTGAAATGATCCAATTATGTAATATACAAGATGTAAGAACAATATAAATTTGTGTTCGTAATGAAAAATATGGGTCGCACTTGATAATTCCAAATCCATTTTTCAAAGAACCAAAAGCACGCTCCACTGTAGTACGAAGTGATGAATGTCGAAGGTTAAACAACTCCTGAGCATTGGTTGGTCTACTGCTAGAGAATTCTTTTAGATGATATATTGTGGCACGAAATGGAGATATAAAACCCTTCCTAGTAGAGTAGCCACAATTCACTAGGTAATACTTACCTGTATGTAAACTTAAATCAATCATTCGTATAAGTAAAATATTTCTTGTAAGTGATATTTATTGCAAAAATATTTTATACCTTCTGGAATAAACAGACCATCAGGTCGTTCTAAGGCATTATGGAGTACTGTAACATCATGTGCTGAACCTTCCCACCCAGCTAAGACATATGTAAATCTCAAATCAAAGTCTACTGCTGCAAGCACATTTTGGGTGGGATAAGGTTTTCTCTCTCTAAAGGCAGATTCATGCTCCTTAGGAACCCTAGCTTTAATATGGGTTCCATCAAGAGTACCGATACAATCTAAAATTAATAACTTATATTAATAAGAGCATTAAAATACTTATATAAGATATCATTATCATACCTTGAAGAAAGGCATGAATCTAGCGCTCGATTATATTTTATGTGGAGTTTCCAATGTCGCAAGCTTTATCATCTCATGTCGTAACTCTCCTACAGCATATAATACAGCATTAAAGTACCTACTCACAGTTTCTCCAGATCATTGAAAGTTGAATCGAATAACCCAATTTCGTACGCTGTGCCCAAGGGTATGTAGAAATATAGCAACTTATTCTTCAATTTTTATATTAAGCGTGTCTACAAGTAAACCTCTTGTGCGAAATAAATTGCATAATTTGAAAAAAATGTGTTTTTTTCATTCGAACCATATTCACGCAATTTGAATCAGATCCAAGATATAATCTAGAAAGATATGTTTTACGCTGAATATTTCGCTCAGGATTTATTCTTTGTTGATCTCTCCTTAGTGTATCCAATAAAATATATATAATAGTGATTGAGCCAGCAATGCACACATGAATGGTTGAAGAAAGTTGATTTCCATTGATCTCAACATCATATGAAAAGTCATCTTAATCAGAGGATCATCCTTCACCCTCTTCAGATGTGGCAGTCATTGATTTTTACAACAATGTTCACTAAGCTGATACTCAGAAAATAAGGAAAAGTATTTAGGAGAATAACAAAACCATTAAATTAGTTGAGGAACAATGGAATCATAATAAAAAACATAGAAAGAGAATCATGATTTTTGTATCTACGGACATGGCATTGAACATAAAGTAAGGTTGAACTAAAAATTGTTGAATAAATAAATAAATCATTGTTCACACCTTGATAACCAAAAGAACATTTTATTTTTTTAGAAAACTTAAACGGCTTAAATATTTTTCCATGTGTTCTTATCAAGAGTGCAATTTTTCTTAAACATTGTTTACACTCTCATAGCCAAAAAAAATTCATTTATCTTCTTTAGCAATCTTAAATGCCTTGAATATCTTTTCATATTTTCTAGATGAGATGCAATGATTTTAAGATTTATAATTAATTATGTTTTTCTCTCTCTCTATGAAATTGGCTTCATGGCAATTTTAAGCCATAAATTATCGGACTAACAAAATTGATTAGTTAATTCAAATTGAAGTCATTTATTTTGTGCGGTATTTGGTCTAGACACTCTATAGAGCGAGTTTACGTCTACACTCTATTTTCCCATCTAACGTTTTGATTTAGTGGGCAACAGTATTTTTGCTGCATATCGATTTTTTGAATTGTTCGCTTAAATTTCATTATAGTAGAGTACCAGACAAGAACACCAAAAAGGAGGGCTTACTCCAACACCACAAATCGGTAATATCAAAAGACAAACAAAAAATAAACAAGGAGCAACCTAAATCAAGGATCATCACAAAAAATAAATCGTAAAGACTTCCAAGCGGTGGAGTCCAACTTCATGCAACCCCAAAGCGACATGATCGGAAGAGTAAAAGCGAAATAGATGCTAAACCCGATTGGAAAAGTGATGCGAAAAAAAAAAGTCACATACAAAGTTTCTTGCGAATAAGCGCAAAAAGTTGGACAAATCGATCTCTTCCGCAAAAAAGAAGACAAAGATGTACGGATTACGTGGAAGATCAGGTAGAAGAACAAAATTATATTTGGGATTGATTACACACTTTTCCCGTCCAAGATCCCCTTGAGTGTTCATGCGTCGGCTTGGCGATGTCGAAGCGATCCACCTCTCGGTTTCTTTTCGTTCAGAGTGGGTATCTGGAAGATTATGGCGGGAGATGAAGAGGCCTACGCGCAGTTGTTAACCGTGACTTCTCTAATTTTGCTCGATTCGGTGGTATTTCATTTACATGGAGAATAACATAGGAAGGAATTTCAAATACCGTACAATTTTACACGGTAATTAATTTACCGCGTACCAAACACGGGAAAAGTAAAATAGCATGTATTTAAATTACATTACACCTCTTTTATACGGAACCAAACAACCTTGACACTACCCGGGTTACTTTTGGATTGGACAATCCCCCTTTCCTAGTAGCCACCCCTGTGGTTGGAAAATTTATTCAGCGGATCCGGAAATTCTCCCTTGGTTCAGTAAATCTGAGAAAGGTCTAGGCTGATATAAACATCTTCTTAGTTTGATTCCTCATAAATTAACAGGGTCCACGATAAATAAACAAACAAAATAAACAAATTAATTCTCTTATGGATAAGGAATTCAAGCCCCCAAAGGGCCCATTTTCCCATGCAGACATCTTGTCTTTAGGGTAGTGTCATAACTCCCTATAGGAATTGCCTGATTACCTGAGTTGAGATAAGTCCCCGGGTTGACACTCACTCCGTAGTCACCCTTAGGTCAGGTTCAATTTGTTTTGTCATAAGCAGGTTACCCCGATAGTCATTCCGCTTTAGAAGATATAAAACTATGACGCATTCTTCTTAGCATAACTGTCATAAACTGATAGACAGCCCTAAGTCGGGTTCGATTTGTTGCCCAAAGCAACCGATCACTCCAGTGGTCTTTTGTAGTGGAAGATGTGAGTCCCCGAGCTTTCTTCCTTTGAATTGATCACTGCAAATCGAAAGACACTCCTTTGGTTGGATAGTTCTCCCATCAGCCAGGAAGCTACTCCATCTTGTTCAGTAAATCTGAGATATGTTTAAGCTAATATAAGCTCATTCTCAGTGTGATCTATCGCAAACTAATGGAATCCATCAAAATAAACAAATCTAAAAATGAAATTAATCTTTGACTATCTTTGTGCTGATTTAAGTTCCCAGTGACATTCACTCAATAGTCAGCCCTAGGTCGGGCTCGATCTATTGTCTTGTCAATTGATCACCCTAGTGGTTTCTTGTTTCTAGAAGATGTGAGTCCTCATCTTTCTTCTTAGGACTTGACCATTGCAAATCGAAAGACATCCCTTTGGTTGGATAGTCCTACCTTGTGGTTGGAAGACTACTCCATTTATATTGGTAAATCTGAATTAGGTCTAGGCCTCCATGACCCCTACTTAGTATAGTCCATCGCAAACCGATGGGACCCATCAAAACAAATCTAAAAATAAATTTAATTTTGACTACCTTTGAGTTGATCTAAGTCCCCTGGCGGCATTCATTCAATAGTCAACCCTAGGTTGGGTTTAATTTATTGTCTTGCCAATAGATTACCCCAATAACTGGTCCCTACTTTAGAGGATGTAAGTCTACCACTCTTTCTTCCTAATACAGCTGTTGCATACCAAAAGGCATTCCCTTTGGTCTGTTAGTCCTACTATGTGTTTAGTAAACTACCCCTTTGGATTGGTAAACCTGAGTTAGGTCTAAGCCTCTGTGGCTCCTACTCAGTGCGATCAATTGCAAACCAATTAGAGTCATCTCAAAAATCCAAATCTAAAAATCAAAACAAATTCAACCCTCTTCTCCAGTGGAACTTTCTCCCCAGCGAGACTCAAATCAAATCAAACCTCTCATACTCTTGTGGATGACTTGAACCTACTTCCCTAGTGGAAAAATCACATATTCTATCTCTAGTGGATTCCTCCTTCCCTCGTTTATGTCCTTGACATAAGTAGAGCCACATTGCACTAAGCTCTGAATTCTTTCTATGCCTTGGGAAAAGGATAGATTATTTCTATTAGTGCTTGTGATCGTTCGATGTTGTTGATCATTTTGGTCAACACCAATACGTGCGGTGTTCCTTGTCAGTCACACCACATCTATTGGGTGGGCTTTGTTGACCTCTTTTTTAGAATGAGCTCTCAACCCCTCCATCTTAGACATAGGACTTCTCTTAAACTTTAAGAGTTTCTTAGTCTTAAGACACATCTAGTGATTAGGTGGGCACTCAACCTAACCCTGGAGACTTAGAAGAGTTAGTCATAGGAAGAAGTCATGCCTTAGGGGTGTTAGGAAAATTTGTCTACCCTTAGCTTGCACCACTTTCCTTACTTCTTTTCTTCAAGTCAAACTCCAAATCAACATCAAACCTAAATCAATTCTAGCCTAATTGATTTTTTTTTAAAAAACTCAAATAAATAACACATGATTGAAACACATGATTAAATCCAAGATTAAAATCCATAATTGAAACTCATGATTTAAATTTCAAAATTCCAAATATTTCCTAAGTCCTTAATTTCTCTCTTAAGGATTTAACCAAAATTATCCTCAAATCAATTCAAATTCATTAATTTTTCTCACAACTCATTTATATATTTATTTATATTCATATATATAAATGAAATATAAACTCAAATCAATCAAATCAAAATCGAATTTCAAATTCCTAATTCTAAATATTTCCCAAGTCCTTAATTTCCCTCTTAAGAACTTAGCCAAAATTATCACCAAACCACTCCAAATCCATGAAAATTTCTCATAACTAATTTATATTCTCATTTATATTCATATATATAAATGAAATCTAAATTCAAATCAATCAAACTAAATCCAAAATTCAAAATCAATTCACTAAATCTTTTCTAAGTCCCTTAATTCCCTCTTAAAGACTTAGTCCAGGTCATGATCAAATCACTTCAAATCCTTGAAATTTTCTCACAACCTATTTATATTCTCATTTATATTCTCATATAGAAATGAAATATAAAATTCAAACAATCAAAACCACTTCCAAAAATCAAACTCAAACTCATTCAAAATCCAACCTAAGCCTTTCAAGTCAAAATCTTGAACATAGCCAAAATCCACCATAGGCCAAATTGATTGAAACCAATAATCTAAGTTCATTCATGGCCAATGTTTGAACTTGACCAAGTCAACATTTGAGCATAACTTAGCCCAATTAGCCACTTGACCCATGTTGACCCAACTTGACCTAAAAAGCTAAAATATGTCAAAACTTGATCTAAGCTAAATTGATTGAAACCAATGAGTCAAGTTCATTCCAAATACTTGTTGAACTTGACCAAAGCCTCAATTGACTAACTAGACCTAACCTAGCCCAATTAACCTTGAACTCAGCTTGACCTAAAGGGTCATATTGATCCAAATTCAAACTTAATCAAAATTGATTGGAAACAAAGATACCAATCCACTTCATATGACTAACCAAACCTAAACTTACCCATGATTTAGCTCAAATAGGTCAAATGGGTCAAATTGATCAACTTAACTCATTTGACCTAAATGAAGTCATATGAACCAAATTCAAACCTAAATCAAATTGAATCAAACCAAAACCACCAAAACATTTCAAATGGTCATATGAACTTGACCCAACCCTTGGTTTGACCCAATTTGACCAATTGGTCAACTTGACCCAAGTTGACCCATTTTGACCTAAATTGGTCAACATGAGCGAAACCATACCAAACAAACTCCAAATCGAATGAAACTTGGCCAAATCTATTTTCTCAACATACCCAACATATCTAAATTCAAAAATCAGCTAAATGACCATTTTACCCCTTGGTCATAGAACAAATTTTTGGCCAATTCCACTTGAAATTTGGTCTAACCCTCTTCATACTTATTTGATACTCTCCTAATAGGTCAAGTGAGGGTGGTGCACCCAACCCAATGGGTTTGGGTCAGCCCAACTTGACCCAAGGGCCAAACTGACCATGTGCATGGAAATGGGCATATGAGAATCATGTCTCCACTCAAATGGAGTACATGGGGACTTCACTAATCCACTCCCTGACCTAAAAAGAATCTCATGACGCCTCTAACAGCTCAAACAACCTTCTAAATTAGGGCAATTGATCCAAAATGGAAAGTGAAGCTTCGACTGTCTGATTGCCATTAGGGGACATATACTCCCCCTAATTCACTTCAATTCTAATAGAGCCATTGTCAATTGACGCCTAGAGAGTCATATGAGTCATTTGCAAGTGATCCTAAGCTTCCTAGAAGGAGATTGGATTTGGCATTTCTCGATTTTCATCATTTGAAAATAGGGGAGCTCAATCAAATTTCCAACTTCCTCCATACTAAAAATTAGTGCAATTCTTTTTGCATACTCCATCAGAGAGCCTAATCGAGCTTGCCTAAGCTCTCTTCCAAGGTCTTGAAGTAAGGGGAGATCCAATGCAATCAAAACTGAGCTCAAGCTAAGGAGGACGTGACCCATAGAAAGATCCACTCAACCTCAGCCTCTCAAACTTTCACTAAAGTTTCATCTCAACCAGACTAAGCTTTTCTAAGGGAATTGAGCGCCGGTGATCACCTCCAACGAGGTATGCCATTTTTCGACCATTAAACTCAATGTGGTGTGGAGCTTTGTTAAAGAAATTTTAATCTCATGGAATTTTATCGTTAGATGTGCTTGCCATTAGGTTTAGATGGTGTGGGTTGATTTTCAATCAAATCCGAGCTCGGATCTTCTCTTTGAAAGTGGATGGTCCCCATTTTTCACATGGAAGAACAGGGAAGGATCTCTGGCCATCCATCTAAGTATTTTGGATGGACGACCGAGATTAAAACACGCTTTATATCCTATTTTATCCCCTCTAATTCACAAATTTAATCCCAGCTGTCCGATCCTTGATCGAACGGCTGAGGGAAAAGCACGTAGCGCCGCCACCACGTGGCGCTACGATGGAACATTTAAGTAGCCAATCAGATTGCGCTGCGTGTGAATGGATGTCGTGTCAGCTGCACGCATGGCGCCCATAGGGATTAAGGATTTAATTAGGATTTATTTAAATCTAATTAATTACCTAAATTTCTAAAATTCATATCTCAACCTAGAAAAATAAAAAAAATATGAAATAAATTGCATTAGAAAGATAATTGAACATAGAATATTATAAAATTAATTTTGTTTAATTTTGAATACTTCTTTTCTCTGAATTTGGATTTTATTAGAAATCTTAATTTGCTAATTACTCTTTAATTAATTCACTAATCATTCCCAAACTTTTTCAGTATATTTTGGGAGATGACTTCTGTCTCCCTTAATTTTCTTGGGATTTATGGTGGCTTAATTGGAAAAATTACTAATTCATATCCTAATTACTCCTTTAATGTAATTAAGGATAATTAAGGGTTCGATTAGTGGTTTAATCCTTTGTTGAAGTTGATTAAGGCCTGTTTCAGTGAATAGGAGGTTCAAGAAATAATTTTGGGGCATTTCCCCTAAGCTATCTCTTAAACCCCCTTTTCTTTCTTAATCCTCTCTTAATTAAGGGTTAATTCACTAATTACCCTCATAATTAATTTCTTAAAAGTATAAAACTTTCTAGAACTCATTTGATTCTTCTTGGGATAGATGTTTAGGTGTTCAAGAGCCTAAGTTCAATTAAGGAAATCAAAATTCAACACATATGTGTGTGGGGTGTTTTGAAATTACTTAAGTTAAATCCCTTAGTTTAATTAATCGTTAATCATGAGCCAAATTGGATCAGACCTCTTTATTCTTAGGTGCATTACATATTTAAATTTCTTGTGAGATTTTATGTCATTTCATTGGCTCATAATTATTTGATTAACTATGCTAAGGTGGTGTAGGTAAGGGGTAATTAACATGCTTAATTCATGTCTTAACCTAATCAAAATATAAAATGAATCTAATCACCTAAAAATTGAACAAAAATATCAAACACATATGGGAATGGATTAGGAACAGGAAACTCCCTTCATATTTTTAAAATTAAATCAAATTCAAAATCAAACAAAAATCATATTAAATAAACTTTGATTTGCTTTAAACTTTCTTATTTCATAAAATTATCTTTAGGAATTAATTAAAGTGGATGTGTTTACATGCTTTCATTGCTTTAGTTCTTTCCCAATATGCTAAGTATGTGTGTCATATGATTTCATGCATTCATGCTTTTCAGAAATCAAATTTAAAATGAAAATATTTTTTTATGTCAAATTTCATATTTTGGCTAAAGTAAGAATATGAGTGGTTATTATCACTATTAAATCTCAAATTATTTTTAAAATACATGAATCAATTACCAAAATTGAAAGTGTGTTACTTATATCTTACTTATAAGTTTGCATGTGAGTAAATATAAAGATGTGCTTAGTGTAGGTTTTCCTTCTCCTCTCTTTAAGTATAATTTTGAATATGATTTGATAAAGTGTATAGTTCATTTGAAAAAAATCTAAAACTTGCCTAATTCCTTATCCTATTCATTCTCATGCTATTACTTAAGAAGGATACCTATACTTGTACATATAAATTATATAAACAAAAATAAATTAACCAACATAAACTTTTGCATTCTTTCTATTCCATTAATTTCTTTTGTACACATGCTTGTATTTAAGGAAAGTGGTATATTAGTCTGGACAATTCCGGGATTGTGAGGCTTTAAGTAGCCTTATGTAGGTCTTGAACCTTACACCCCTGGTTAACAATGACGTCGTACTCACTTATGCCTTTCATATATTCATATGTGCATGTGAAGATTGGTTAAGAAATCCCTTTGCTACTTAATGAAAATCATGCATCATAAACATTAAAATTTTCTTAAATGAACTACTTAGCATGCATCATAAAGTGTGTTAAATATTCTCATTTGTATGTATAGATATGTTTAGGACTCATTCATATGCATGTTATACATGTTGGGAAAGAAAAGAAGTAATGTATATTTTGTTAATTTAGTTCATTTTACTTAATCTTAAAATGTATTTTTTTTGAATAGGTTTGTTTAGAGTTCATCTAAACTTAGGATTAATTAAAACACATAATAAAATATTCACTAAATAAAACTAAAATATGAATCCACTTTAGAAATTACTTAGGTTAGGAAAGAGAAAAGTTCTTTCTCTCTTTCCCTCATTTATAACTTAGTATTAATTAATTGTGAGTCACTTGAACCCAATCAAAACACAAAATAAAATTAACCCAAATCAGTAAAATACTTAAATGAAACCACCTCTAAGTTGAATATTCTTCACACTTAAAAAAAATTCTAACTTAAGCCATAGTTAACATACCACACAAACCTCTAAAGCACATATATTAAAGCTAAGTCACCACTTCTAGCTTTAGATTAGTGCATGGTTTATTTGATGTTTGCTTTTTATCATATATATTTTAGTCTAGATGTTAGGGTAAATGTGCGAATGAATGGTAGGACGATCTTTAGTCTAACCTTATCTCTGTGGAATTGTGCTTAAAGAAATAAATATAAATATAAATTTTTGCGTTTTATACCCCTAAGCATAATCCAATAAGCCAGGTGGACTTAGTCACCCATGCGTGGGGTGATAAGTCCAATATACATGTTTGGAATTTTGTGTAGATTGTTTAGCTAATATATGTTTTGCAAGTATTAGTTAGATTTATTTTTTCTTTTCATGTAATTTTTGTAATTAGGATTTTGGAATGATTATTATGGGGATTAGGATGGGCATTGGTCATAAGATCTCATCTTATGCACCATGTGAAGCCTTTGGAACAACCAAACCATCCAAAGGAACCAAAGAAGAAAGAAAAGAAGAAAGAAGAAAAGAAGAATGAAAAATGAAGCTTGAAGACCCCCATAACAATGAGTTCCTTGCTTAATTGTATGTAATTCATTTGTAATCTAGGTTGTATAAGGGTAGAGCTTGGCTACCCAATTTATTTTTGGGTTTATGCGGTGGTACCCGACCACAATGACCTCTTATTCTTTATGATTAGCTTTATAAATTGATTGATGATTTATTTAGCTTGTGCATTAAGTGACATCCTTTTCCTAGTTTCTTTCTTACTTTATGTATGACTTGAAAGTGGATTAGGCTCTTAGGAAAAAATAAATCTTCTACTAAATTTAACAAATTAAAAATTAAAAATAAAGAATTCATAACCTCACCTAAAGCTTAGGCTAAAAATCAAGATAAAAAAATTAGCAACCCTTAGTTAGATGAGTACTTCTTTTATAATATCATGTACAAATGCATATTATTGTCACTTTTGATTGGAGGGATTCCACCTTCGTTAGAGAAACTTGGCTTGATTTTTGAGAGCCATGGTGGAAATACACCTCCTCCCTTCTCATTGATTTAGGCTAATAATTTCATTTCACATGCATTAGGCATATGAATCTTATTAGCTTGAGTCAAAATGATTGTCCAAAAATAAAAATAAAATGTAATATGATTTGCATTAGATTTATATCATTTGAAGCATAATCTTATATGATTTAGTCTCTTTAGGGAGTGAGTTTAAGGATTTCTCTAAATAAATAACAACCTAGCTATCTTGCATAAAGCATATGACTTGCCTACATGAATTTAAAATCATAGAGGAGTTAGTTCCACCCCTGCAGGGTAAGTCCAAGTGGTTTGTCCTCTCTGTGGAGGAAACCAAATACCCATTTTTGCCTTAGATTTAGGTTATGCTTTTGGCCCTCGCCAAAGCTCCCTAGATTTCTGAGGTTGCTTCTCCCTTTGGCCATATAAGCATAAATCCTCACCTCTAGGCATTTCCATAATCTTTGTTATGGAATCATAGCCCTAAATTCTAATGAAAAATTCAACTCAAATAAATTAAATTAATTTCAAAAATAAAGCCCAACCATGGGGATAGCTCTGAGACGCTTCGCCAGTTTATAGCATCACGAGCATCTCCTTATCTTCTTTGGCTTCGATAATAACTCTCCTTCAATCACATTTGATCTTTCGAAATAAACTAATCGATTGATAGTCCTACCTTTTGAAATCTTTGGAGACAATGATCATTTATCTTAATCGAGAGTATTCTTGAGATTTCATTCCTTATGATGTAATTAATTATGGGTGCTTGCCCTTATAGAGAACTTAACGAACCTGATTTAAAATAAACCTTACTTTAGTTTTTCATGTAAAGTAGGAGAACAATCTTTGATACATATGCAGACTCATTGTCCTTAAGAGTCCTTGTTGAGGTGATTAGGTTCATTATAGGATGACTTCTATCTTTAGGGATAGTACACATCTCCTCAACGTCGTACTTGATCACCCTCAATAAGAACATTTGCGAATCTACGTGATGTCAAAATTGCATAAAAAGAAGAGATGTATATTTTTATCTTCATTTTATCTCACATAAAGTGAAGATGGAAGTATATATCTATGTTCTTTAGAAATTAAAAATTTCACTACAATCTTAAACCCAACCTTGAAACCTAAACTCTCAACTCTAAACCCTCAACCCTCAACCCTCAACCACAACTCTCAATACTCAACCCTCAACCCTAAACCCTCAACTCTAAGCTCTCAACCATCAACCCATCCTTCAACCTCAACCTCAACTTAAACCTAAACCTAAACCAAACCCTAAAACCTAAACCAAATAAACCTAAACCATAAAACCTAAACCCTAAACCCTAAACCCTAAACTAAACCTAAAAAACCTAAATTAAATCTAAAATTAAACTAACTAAACCTTAAAACCTAAACCTAAACTTGTATAAGTGACATCGATTCACTGAAGCAACATGCATGATTACTTAGGTCTAGCAGATTTTTTTATTGTGTTTGAGCAAGCAGGTACTTAAGATCACAACATTTCTTAAAAAATTTATTTTCGTGAATACATAGAGGTGAGATAATTAGGATACAAATGAAGTCATCCAAACACTCATCTTTTACCCTTTGGATTTTCTAAATCATGCGAATCACATATCCTTGACAAATCTAATTTCATCTCTTTTATGCCAAGCATCCAAAACACTATCTACTCCTCCAAATTCAACAAACAAAATAGCAACTCAATATGAATTATGAGCAAGCTTTAGCCTCAAACAATCATACAAATACTAACATTAAACTTCTACAATAATTTAAACCTCATCACCTCATATTATTTTGGCTAAGATTGGAATCGAGAGGGGTGGGCGGGGTGGGTGGGCAGGGGTGCTCTTGGTCGAGTTTAAGGTCATTGGGGGTTGTGCTTTGGGAAACAGAGAAGATGAAAGAGAGGAAGGGGTAGCCTATTCGACTCTGTAGCAACGGGATGTCGTTTAGCTGCTGTGTGGGCTTCGAACCGAGGAAATGAGGTGATGGGAAGGCTAGGATGAATAGGAGGCTGGTGGGCATAGGGGTTCTTGGCTCTATGTGCAGCAACGAGATGAATGGGAGAGAGCGGGCGGAAAGAAAGTTGAGATTGCCAAAGTAACGGATGAGATGAAGTCTTGCGCGAATGGTTCTCGATCAGGATTGTCAACCTCGACTTGTCGCATGTGGGTGACTAGAAGCAGTTCGTTCGGATGAGAAGAGAGGCAGGTTAGCTGGGTCGACCTGTAGCAGGGCTCAAATGGATGGGAGGAGTCTAGGCGTTCGACCTGTAGCAGGGACGGATAGATTGAGAGTTCCCTTATGCAGATGGTTGTGGCTGGCTCTCGATCTAGATGCTCAACCTCGGCTTTCCTGCGTGCAGATGACAGGATGGCGATCGAACCGGTCGGTCGAGCGAGCAAAAGAGCTACAACGTGCGGATAGGTGTTCGACTGAGAGCAGGAACCGACAAGGAGGAAGAAGACTCGCGGCTAACCTTCAATCAAGAGGGAGCACAAGAGTAAGAGATGTGTGGCTGCTACACGATCTAGAGGAATCGAAAATAAGAAAGTTAGGGTCGGCTATGAATGTGGTGTCTCCATCGGGTTAGGTATTGATAGGTTTTTATAGGGCTTATGCTTATTTGAGTAAAAATAAACCCGAATTTTATTTTTTATGACGACGCTATTATATAGTTTATATGTATATATAGTTATTATGATATTTGGATCTGGCACGTAGTCGTTTTGATCGGGCCGTTTAGTTTAGGTCTATCGGATCGATTTGGTTAAATTATGCGTTATCATTTCGGCTTCGGCATTCGTAAAATTCATATGAATTGGCGAATGATCATTTGTTAGGTTTTAATGTTTTGATCTTGCGTCATCAATTTTATGACGAATATCATTTTAGGCGTCGTTGTATCGACCATATCGCGTAAAATGTCGGCAATATTGATTGGTTATTGGTGTGTATATATATATATATATATATAGATTAATTTTGATGCTCTAAATGCGATATATATCATTTAATGATTGGAGGTCATTTAATTTGATTCTAGGTCATTCAACTGATTTCAACTCGATGTGTCAGTTAATCGACTTCATCTATTAAGCTCGACTCGATTGATGTGACATACATGGAGGTTAACATTAGGATTCCTTTGGCTTCTTTGCATTTGGGATTGTATTGCTGACTGATAAATATTTATTTGGCTCTATTTTTTCTCTTTTCTTTATTGGATGTTTGGATTTTTTTTTTGTGGTTAGGATTGTTATGATGGTTTCCTATCCTCTTTTAGATTGAGTATTATGTGTTGTTGTAACCCTTATTCTTAAGTTTGAATGTTTACATATAACTTCTACCCCTACTTTTTTCTTATTTTGATGATTTATCTATCCTTTTATCTTCTGAGCCTGTGTCACTCTTTTAGTATTGCTTTCTTACTTTTGTACTTTATGTCCTTTTAGATGTTGATAGTTGATTGGTTGTTTTCTTTATTAGCACTTATTTCTCTTTGCCTTTTTTGGATTTGCTTTTGGCATCTTGAGATTCAGTCTTTGAATTCTCTATATTTGGTTTATTTTTTTGGTTGGATACTTGGGTTGTTCATCTAAGTTATCCTTTTATACTATGTTCATACTCTATTTATGCTAATTGACTTCTCTTTTATAAGGTGTACTTGCAGGTTGCTATTGATTTTTTTTTCAGGACCAATTTGGATCTCTTGGTGGGTTGTATTTGTTGTTGATGTTAGTAATATATTACAAGTTCGTAGATTGTCCTTTTAATCCCTTATTTTTGTTTATTTTTTTAGGACTTCATTTACTTTCCTTTTTCTTTATTTCTTTGGCTTTTTTTTATTGTCTTTAGCTTTGGGATTAATCTCTTTATATCCTAATCTAGCTTTTTGATCAGCAGATAACTGATTAATCTCTTTGTGGACTTATGTACTTTCTTTTTTGGAGCAATAAATTTTCTCTAGTTGCTTAAAAAAAGCTCTAATCCCTCAAACCAAACAAACCCAAATCAAATCAGACCAAACCAAACCAGACTAGACCAGACTAAATCAACTTAAACCAGACCAAATCAAAACCATATCAAATCAAACTAAACCAAATCAAATCAAACCTAAAATAACCCAAGCCAACCTAAATCAAACCTAAAACTAACCCAAGCTAACCCAAACCAAACCAACAAATCAAACTAAACACAACCCAAACCAAGCCAAACCTAACCAAATCAAATGAACCCAACCCAACCCAAACCAAACCAACCCAAATCGAACCAAACCAATCGAACCAAACCAAACTAAACCAACCCAAACTCAAAACCAAACCAAATTAAGCCAAACCCAACCCAACCCATTACAAACTGAACAGAATAAAATCAAACAAATACAAACTAAACTGAACCAAACCAAAACCAAACCACATGAGTGTTTTCTTATAATGCATCTCTCTAAATCTTCAGGAAGACTAAGCTCTTAATATTATTCAGGTAGACCAAGCTCTCTAAATCTGTATGCTCAATTTTTCCTTTTTGCATTGGGGCTTAATGTTTCTCAGCTTTAGCTTATCCTCTTATTAAGGCTAGGTTGTTTTGTTGGTGATGTTTTATGCTATCACCATTTTTTTTTTGGGGCTTGTTATCTATTCTGAATTCTTGCTTTTATGGGTTTGGTGGTTGTTCTTTTCTTCATATTTGAGAATGCTTTGGCTGCTAGTTGAGCTATGGAGTTTTGCTTTGGTAGCAACATTTACCTATTTCTCTATAACATTTTTTCATTGTTTAAATGGAATTTCGATTAGGTTCTGGTTGTCTCCTTTAATCATTGCTGCTTGACCTCTTCTGAGTTCCTTTTTTCTGGAATCTGGTTGCTTAACTCAATTATTTTGTTGTTGGTGGTATCTTTAGCTGTTTTTGCTCTCTGTTGGTAAATTGGTTTGCTGGTTTGGCTGGGGGCTTGCCTTCAGCTTTCCCTGGGTTGGTTTTTTCTTTTCTGTTTCTTTTGCCTGTTGGATTCGGCTGAAGTTTGTTGATTCCTTTGATGGTGGTGTTTTGGGATTCTTTTGGCTTCTTTGTATTTGGGATTGTATTGCTGATTCGTAAATATTTATTTGGCTCTATTTTTTCTCTTTTCTTTGTTGGATGTTTTGATTTTGCTTTGTGGTTAGAATTGTTATCATGGTTTCCTATCCTCTTTTAAATTGGTAGCATTATGTGTTGTTGTAACCCTTCTTCTTAAGTTTGGATGCTTACATTTAACTGCTACCCCTATTTTTTTCTAATTTTGATGATTTGTCTATCCTTTTATCTTCTAAGCCTGAGCCACTCTTTTAGATTTGCTTTCCTATTTTTGTAGTTTATGTCCTTTTGGATGTTGATAGTTGATTGGCTATTGTTTTCTTTATTAGCACTTATTTTTCTTTTCCTTTTTTGGATTTGCTTTAGGTGTCTTAAGATTTAAGTCTTTGAATTCTCTATATTTGGTTTATTTTTCTGGTTGAATGCTTGGGTTGTTCATCTCAGTTAGCCCTTTATACTCTGTTCATACTCTGTTTATGCTAATTGACTTCTCTTTTATAAGGTATATTTATCTTAGTTAGTCCATATCTTCTATACTTGCAAGTTGTTATTGATTTTTTTTCAGGACCAATTTGGATCTCTTGGTGGGGAGTATCACTGTTGATGTTAGTAATATACTACAAGTTCACAGATTGGCCTCTTAATCCCTTCTTTAGTTTCTTTTTTTAGGACTTCATTTACTTCCCGTTTTCTTTAATTATCTGGTTTTTTTGTTGTAAATGCCTATTAAGAACATCCATAATTAAAGCAAAAGATATAGACTAAAGTACGATCCTTGATGTAATCAAGCCAATGAAAATATTTTATCAAATAAAAGAAATATCAAAATATCTCATCCACCTATTTTTATTATCCTTTTCTAAGAAAAGTACTTTATTATCTTTATCCTTAATACACCAGACTAGATTTTACTTTTCTTATCTCTTTTGTTGGCTAACTTATACATACATTTTTCACCTTCTTGGTCTAATCTGTATAAATTAAATTTTTTCAGTATATATACTTTCTTAAAATCTCTACGTGCTACTTTATATCTTTCCCAATTCTCCAAGTTTTACATCTAAATCAAATTTTATAACAATGTTTTATTTCTTTTCTTCATACCGACTCCATCACTAACTATTTTATTAAAAAAAGTTTTTCTTTTGATTCTTCAAGACATTTTTAAAGAACTTACTTAATTTCACTTATTTTTTTCACACATTAATATTTTTTTATAAACATCCCAAATTCTAAGCTCCTCTATTTTTTTTTATATTTTATTTGTGTTCTCCCAGGAAAATAAATTTATTTTTTCTCTTACAATCTTTCATCTTAAAATCTAAAACTAACAATCGATATCGCAGACTTAAACTTTCACTTAGAATGACCTTACAATCTTTACAATCTAAACGATCTATTTTTCTCATTGAAAATAATCAATCTATGTTTTACTAGATCCATTTTATAAGTAATAATATATTCATCTCTTTTTTTAAATAAAGATAAGAATTACAAAATCATAAAGTTTAAGAAAATCTAATATACCCTACCTTCTTCATATCCAAATTCCAAATAACAACCCACTTTTAAAATCTTCTACCACTCTACCAACATGTCCATTAAATCTCCTCCAATAAATATTTTTTCTTCAAGAGATATCTTTTGTATTAATCCCTTTAATTCATTCCAAAATTTTTCTTTTGAGCTTATATTCAAACCTACTTGAGCATATAAACACTTATAACATTGATAATCTTAATATCAACAAATCTTTAAAGCTATAATTATCTCCATTATTAATATTTATAACATTATCCTTCAAATTTTTATCTATAATCACACCTACACCATTTCTACCGCTTCTAAATACCAAAGTTTAAAACTTAAACTATCAATCTCCTTGGCCTTCTCCCCAACCCATTTAGTTTCTTGAACACATAAAATATTATTTTTCTATGAACCATAATATCTATTGCTTCCATTAATTTACCTATAAGAGTACCTATATTCCAAGATCTTAACCTAATTCTAGTTTCATGGACTAACTTCTTTGCCGATCCCATAATGTGGAACCTTGCTTATTTAACATCGCACGCGCCGATGCCGCCCTGCACATTTTTTATTGTATTCAAGCCATACAAAGACGCCACTGACGCCCAGATTAACACAATGATTTAAAGGATTCATGTCATGATTATTTCGACAAGTTTTACCTGGATGTCGACTACCTATCACAACCCTTCACTTTTCACATCCGGACTTGGGACCGGCAATGGTAGTGTTAAAAGAAATATCGAGTAAAGAAAATAATTTTTGATTACATAATGTGTCAGTAGATGCTCTTGAATCTAGATCCTAGACGTGCCAATGAAGGAAACATTAATTGTCTTCCTAGCTAATCCAATGTTCTTTGTGTTTTGTCTCCGTGCTTGATGTCCTAGTCATGCTTTGTCTCTACGTGCATTTTGTCCCTCATGTGAATGGTGGCATGTGCAACACTTGTGCGTGGTCTTTGCTCTAGTTGCTTTTGTGCCTGTGTTATTCGATAGGTTGTCCATATCGATGCCACCTCTTGATGTTTGCATCTCATTCGCTCTTGATACCGTTAGCACTTAGGGCAGCACATGCCGTTCCCTCATTTTATTCTCTCATTTTATTCTCTCTCATCAATGATAAGATTTTTTCTCTTTTCTTTTTGATCATGCTCATTCTCTTCAATTGATCATCTTAGATGATCTTTGCTTTTCCTGCTGCAGTAGTGCCTCTTTGGATCCCATTGCCTTCTGTAGGAGCTCCCAAGGTTGTGGTTGATCCTAGTGAGGTCACTTCTCTTAGGCTTCTCTTCTTTTCCTTACCTTTGATTGCATCTCCTCCCCTTTGACATTTGTGCTCCTTTGCAAATGTTATTTTTGCCTTGAATGATGCAAATACCCTCTTCATCTTATAATTCTTCACTTTTCTTTCTTTAGAATTCAACAGCTCAATAACATAAACAATCATCTTCATTTCAAAGAAATCTTTACTTTCTCTTTTATGCTGATGTTAATTTTAAGTTTACTAGGCCATTTGTCATCTCTCTTATTGACAAATTTTGTATGGGTCATATTAGTGGGTAGGTGATTTGCAAGTTCATTACTAATTTATAACTAACTGATTACTATTCGTTAAGCTCATTCAACCTCAGCATGGCATTATAATTTTTTTTAACGTGATTACATCGGACTCTTCTCATAGCATTTTTGTTGTACCATTGGCTCTTGATTGACATATTAAAATTGTGAGTTTGTTGTTCTTTGGAGTATCCTATCATTAATGGTTGGATCTCTTTTCCATGTCTTTGTTTGCACTATTTCATATTGTCCACATTATTCTCTTTGATTTTTATTTTTGGAAAGCCTTTATAGGTAGATGCTGTGATAGCTCGTCTTACTATGCTTTTTGTAGCTAAAGTCTTAGTGGAAGCGGACATGGATGAGGATTGTATTTTCGTCGTTTAGATATTGGGATAAGGTGGAACTTGAAATTATTTCATTATATTGCTTTCTTATTATATTTTTGGACAAATTCTTAGAATGTTTCAGGTTCACTTTGAGATGAGGAATTCAAAATTTCAGACGTAGGCCCATCCATTAGATCCTCATAATATTCCTTCTACTCTTTAGTGGACAGTCCACCATCATCCAGGTTTGTTCTCAAAACTTGGAAGTAGGATCAGATTCTCTCTTGAAAATAGTGGCTGATGTTCATGTACTATCTATCCATTTGGTGTTGTTTACTTCATGAACCGTTGATATTATCATTGAGAATATTTTGCAAGTTTTTGAAATGCCTAAACCTTATCCCATTTGTGAACAAAATGATGATTTGTTATCATAGTGGGATTTTTATTTTGAACGGAGCATTCAGGCTGTTGAATCTCTAGTGAATTAGAGATTTCATGTTCTTCGTATCAGAAGAGGCATGAATTGGAAGAAAGCTATCACCACTTATCTTTTTTCACCAGAGTCCTAGCTAGATGATCCAAATGAACCATTGCATCTTTTACTATGTTATTGTAATTTTGTTTTGGCTCTGTCATTTACAAGTAAATGTCTTTGTTGTACTCATATCATTATATGGTTAATATATTTTATTTTCAAAAACTATCTTATGAGGTCAAGTGCCTTAAATTTTTTGTTGGATTATTCTATAAGCTTCATCAATTTTCTATTATTTAAACCTTGATGTTGTTCGTTCATATAATCCTTCCCCTGTTTTCCCCTTTTCTAGTTTTACTGCACATTCAGATGAATAATTTCATTGGTCATACATCAATTATTTTTAATTTGTTGATTTCTCTTGTTCATCCGGTCATCCCCAAGAATGTTATTTCACTGTAGATTGACAGAAGAGAGAATGAATGAAAATTCTGAAGCTATGCTTACCCGTCAAGAGATGGCCGAGGAGGATTCTGAGGTTCTCTTGTGGGTCAGTAGAAGTCGAAAACTTGAGGAAAAGAGGACTGCTGAAAGAGAGAAGGCTGTAGCCCTTTCACGGATGTTGGACGAACAGGTTATACCTGTAAATTCTTATTTATTTCCTTTTAAATTCATATTATCCTGCTAAGTTATTAGACATTATTTATTATGTCTTAGCAGGATAAAATTCTTGATGAAAGTGAAGATGACGAGTCCGGTGATGACAGTAGTTTGAATTATAAGTGTTTCTTTTTTCTATTGAATTAATACTATTTTTATTGTTATTTTTAATTTGTTCCTCTTACGGCAAATTTTCCATAATCAGCTAATTTCATATTGCATTACAAATACTTCTTGGCTGTGTTTTATAAATAAATAAGCTATTTCAAATTTGAAGCATCTTCTTTGGAACTGTTGTCCAGAGTATTTAGCCAGTGAAAGTTCTTCATGGGCTTGATAAAGTGGTGGAAGGTGGTGCTGTTGTTCTGACCTTGAAGGATCAGAATATTCTTGTAGATGGTGACTTTAATGAAGGAAATATCATTTTATCCTGAACATTAGTATTCATTTCTAAATGAATTCCATTTTTACTTACGTTACAGAGGTTGATATGCTTGACAGTGTGGAGATTGGAGAGCAGAAGCGTAGAAATGAGGCTTATAGGGCCGCCAAAGGGAAAATTGGGAAATATGATGATTAGTAAGATTTTAGCAAAAGAATACTTCTTTGGTGACCATTACATGCATAAAATAATTTTGTTTTTTGTTCTTTTTGATATATTGTAGGTTCAGATAAGACCAATTTTCTAGGAAGACAATTCTTCCGCAATATGATGATACAGTTGATGTTGAGGTCAGTCACTTTGAAGTACACGACTTATGAGTTGCCTTACATCCTATTTTCTTATTATGCCTTATTTTTAGGAAGTAACATTAAATGAACATGGGCGCTTTTTTGGTGAAACAGATTAGCTGCAGAGAAGCAGTTGGCTGAGGTATGTTATGGCTCCCAACTACTATTTCAATTATTTAACAATATCTTTTTAAACGGACGACTGGCAGATTTTTTTTTTTTTCTTTCCGTAGCGCAGAGAGAGAGAGAGAGAGAGAGAGCGGATTTTTTTTGTTTTTTGTTTTTTTGCTTTCGGTTGGGGAGATAGAGAGAGAGAGAAGAGGAGAGAAGAGAGAGAATATATATATATATATATATATAATTAAATAAATAAATAAGTATATATATGCATTAATAATAAAATAATTAAATAAATAAATAATTTTTTAATAAATAAAAAAATAAAAAATAAATTTTTTTATTTGCATATTTTTTATATGCATTAATAATTAAATAAATAAATAATTTTTAATAAATAAATAATTAACTATATATATATAAATTTTAATATATATATATATATATAAATAATTTTAATATATATATATATTTCACGTGATTAAAGATGAATTATTATTTATTTTTTATATTTATATATTTTTATATTTTTTTTATTATTATTATTTTAGATTTTTATACTTTTATATTTTTATATTTTTATATATTTTATATTTTTATATTATTTTATATTATTATTTATATTTTATTATTTTATATTTTTAGAAGTCGAAAACTTGAGGAAAAGAGGACTGCTGAAAGAGAGAAGGCTGTAGCCCTTTCACGGATGTTGGACGAACAGGTTATACCTGTAAATTCTTATTTATTTCCTTTTAAATTCATATTATCCTGCTAAGTTATTAGACATTATTTATTATGTCTTAGCAGGATAAAATTCTTGATGAAAGTGAAGATGACGAGTCCGGTGATGACAGTAGTTTGAATTATAAGTGTTTCTTTTTTCTATTGAATTAATACTATTTTTATTGTTATTTTTAATTTGTTCCTCTTACGGCAAATTTTCCATAATCAGCTAATTTCATATTGCATTACAAATACTTCTTGGCTGTGTTTTATAAATAAATAAGCTATTTCAAATTTGAAGCATCTTCTTTTGGAACTGTTGTCCAGAGTATTTAGCCGGAGTGAAAGTTCTTCATGGGCTTGATAAAGTGGTGGAAGGTGGTGCTGTTGTTCTGACCTTGAAGGATCAGAATATTCTTGTAGATGGTGACTTTAATGAAGGAAATATCATTTTATCCTGAACATTAGTATTCATTTCTAAATGAATTCCATTTTTTACTACGTTACAGAGGTTGATATGCTTGACAGTGTGGAGATTGGAGAGCAGAAGCGTAGAAATGAGGCTTATAGGGCCGCCAAAGGGAAAATTGGGAAATATGATGATAAGTAAGATTTTAGCAAAAGAATACTTCTTTGGTGACCATTACATGCATAAAATAATTTTTTTTTGTTCTTTTGATATATTGTAGGTTCAGAAGACCAATTTTCTAGGAAGACAATTCTTCCGCAATATGATGATACAGTTGATGTTGAGGTCAGTCACTTTGAAGTACACGACTTATGAGTTGCCTTACATCCTATTTTCTTATTATGCCTTATTTTTAGGAAGTAACATTAAATGAACATGGGCGCTTTTTTGGTGAAACAGATTAGCTGCAGAGAAGCAGTTGGCTGAGGTATGTTATGGCTCCCAACTACTATTTCAATTATTTAACAATATCTTTTCAAACGGACGACTTGTGCGGATTTTTTTTTTTTTCTTCCTTGAGAGAGAGAGAGATTTTTTGTTTTTTGTTTTTTTGCTTTCGGTTGGGGAGATAGAGAGAGAGAGAGAGGAGAGGAGAGGAGAGAAGAGAGAGAATATATATATATATAATTAAATAAATAAATAAGTATATATATATGCATTAATAATAAAATAATTAAATAAATAAATAATTTTTTAATAAATAAAAAAATAAAAAAATAAATTTTTTTATTTGCATATTTTATATGCATTAATAATTAAATAAATAAATAATTTTTAATAAATAAATAATTAACTATATATATATAAATTTTAATATATATATATATATATAAATAATTTTAATATATATATATTTCATTGATTAAAGATGAATTATTATTTATTTTTTATATTTTATATTTTTATATTTTTTTGTTATTATTATTTTAGATTTTTATACTTTTATATTTTATATTATTTTATATATTTTATATTTTTATATTATTTTATATTATTTATATTTTATTATTTTATATTTTTTGTTATTATTATTATTTATTTTATATTTTTATATTTTATATTATTATTTTTAATGCATAAATATAATATTTTTTATATTTTATATTTTTAATGCATATATATATATATATAATATAAAAAATATAAAAATATAAAAATCTAAAATAAATAATAATAATAAAATATATATAAATAATATAAATAATATAAAATATAAAAAATATAAAATAATATAAAATATAAAAAATATAAAAAATCTAAAATAATAATAACAAAAATATAAAAAATATAAAAATATAAAAATAAAATAATAATAATCATTAAAATTAATATATATTATTATATTATATATATTAAAATTTATATATATATATATATAGTTAACTATTTATTTATTTATTTATTTTATTTTTTATTATTAAAATTTATTTATTTATTTAATTATTTAATTTTAATGCATATATATATATATATATTTTATTTATTTAACTAATTAATTATTTATATATATATATATATATATATTTATTTATTTAATCTCTCTCTTCTCTCCTCTCTCTGCGCTACCGAAAGCAAAAAAAATAAGAAACAAAAAAAAATCTGCGCTCTCTCTCTTCTCTTCTCTCTAAAAAAAAATATTTTGATATCTAAATTATTAATTAAGATTAATAATATGACTATTTTAAAAATTTTACCTCTTTGATAATATAAATAAGTGTTATGCAGCAGGTACAAAATTTAAGGAAAGTAGGTATTCTTTAATATATTGTTATATATTATATTTAATACAAAAGACGTGTGCTGCTCCTCTTATGACTCAAATTATTCCTTTTACTCACCACTAGGCTAAAGCATTGCCTCATCTGCCCCATGCATCCATTTGTCAGGAGAAAATATTACGTCGCGTAGCTTCTCGGACTCGATGATGACATGTCGGTTTTCCCGTTTAATTCGCGGAACGGCGCGACGGCTTTCCGCAGCCCGAGTAAGCGTCGATGGCGTGTGCGGACGGCGTTGTAAATACATTTCCAGCTCAGTTAGCGTCGTTGAATCGCGGGAGGATTTAAAATATATAGATTTAGGGTTCATGGTTAGTTTTCCAAGCGAAAGCGAGGCGAGAAGAGATCTGAAAATCTCATTTCCTTTTACAAAACCATAAGATGGAAAGCGTTGAGGAAATAACAAATTTTATGAGGATATTAAATACAAATCCATCAGTAATGCTTCGTCATTTTTTTACGGTTTATTAGTGATATTCTCTTGTCGAAGAGAATATGTTATTCTTCGATTAAGTAATTTGGATGTTTTTTGTCGAATATTTAATTTTGAGTGTTATTTTTGCATCTGCCGCGTGTACCTCTTTGGAGAATGCATTTTGATATTTTTTCCCGATTTTTTTGCCTCCTTATGATTATGTATAATGAAGCGTTGATGTTTGGGTGGTTTACGGTTTAGATGTGCTGTATACTCTTTGGAGATGCACCATTTTGACCTTTTAGGTTTTTTTGCCCTTGATTATGTTTAGAGCGTTTGCGTTGATTTGGTTTTTCGGGTGGTTTTACATCTGTCTGCTCTTTGACCTTTTTCTTTTTTACTCGATTATGTATAGGCATTCAAAGGCGCGTTGATGGCGGTTGGTTTTTTTGGGTGGGTATTTTATTTATACCTCTTTGGAGAATTGGTCATTTTGATATTTTTTCATTTTTTGCCTCCTTTATGTGTTTAGAACGTTGAAGAGCGTTGATGGCGGTTTGGGTGGTTTCGGGTGGTTTAGTGCATTATACTATTACCTCTTTGGAGAGTGAATCATTTTTCCTTTTTTTTTTTTCTTTATGATTATGTTTAGAGCATTCTAAAGCGTTGATGGCGATTTGGGTGTGGTTTAATGCGTACATCTGTACCTCTTTGGAGAATTCTGGTCATTTGACCTTTTTTTTTTTTTGGTTATGATTATGTATAGGCATTCAAGGAAGCATTTGATGTTTGTTTTTTTTTGGGTGGGTATTGTTGTATACCTCTTTGGAGTCTGGATCATTTTGACATTTTTTTTTTTTTAACTTATGATTATGTTTAGAACATTCTGAAAAGCGATTTTGATTTAGGTGGTTTAGTGCATCACGTATCGCTGCTCTTTGGAGAATGAGCCTTTGATCTTTCCAGTTTTGCCATTTCCTTTATGATGTATAGGCATTCAAGGAAGCGTTGATGATTTGGGTGGTTTACGGGTGGTTTAGTTCGTATCGCGTATCTCTTTGGAGAATCTGATCATTTTGACCTTTTTCCAATTCAGCCATTATGTATAGGCATTCTGAAAAGGAAATTGATGGCGGGTGGTTTACGGGTGGTTTAGTGCATCTACTGTACCTCTTTGGAGAACCATTTTGACCTTTTTTCGATTTTTTCTCCTTATGATTATGTAGGGCATTACAAGGAAGCATTTGATGGCGGTTTGGGTGGTTTTACGGGTGGTTTAGTGCGTCATTACTGTACCTCTTTGGAGAATCTGGCCATTTTGACCTTTTTTTTGCCAACTCCTTTATGATTATGATTATATAGGGCATTCTAAAGGAAGCGTTGATGTGATTGGGTGGTTTAGGTGCTTAATTTTCCATATATTTTAATATTTTTGTATCATTCGCGGTAAATGATCGATATTATTTGGAGAAACTTCAGCCTGTTGAGAATGAAAGCGAGGCATATCTTTGTCTTGTATTGCTGCGTCAAAAACTGGTGTTGGGAAATCAGTTATTGGCCTCAAATTGAAATCAAAAGATTTTATGTCTGGCGGTGGAAGAAATCTGATCTAAATAAAACAAAATTCGAAAGTTGTCTGAAGCGGTTGTCATGATTAGATTGTTGATTTGGAGAATTGGATTAAAAAAAATCTGAAATCATAATCTCATTCTTTTGCGGCCTGTCTTCTCGATGACATCATTAGCGATGAAAAGCGTCGTGTTGAAGACAATGAGATGGTATTAGAAAAGCGATGCATTAATTTATCTAGCGAGGAAGTTGAGAATATCGGGTTCACCAAAAGAGATGCTTTCAATTTTATTGAAGAAAAGATCGAGGATTGCAAATGGTGATGGTAATGCATTATCTGATTGTTTAAGGAGAAGCATCGGATGGGATGTTTGCATGGGATGTCTAAGTTGATGAGTCGATTAGTAAGTAATTTAATGGCATATATATGAATATGATTGTTTTGGGGATGTGATAATTTTTGATATTTATCATTTCGATAAATATAATCTCGTTTGTGCCCTCTTGTTGGAGTGAATCATCATTTTGGCAAAATGTATTATTTGGAGTAGCCTTTTATCGAAGAGACAATTGAGTCATTCACATTTTCTTCTTGGTTGATGAATGAGACATCCATATATTTGATCGAAGATGGCGGAAATTGAAATTGTATTACTCGCATCTTAGGTTAGGTTGTGCATGGCATATTTGAAAACTCCTTCAAGGTTCATTCTTTAATAGTAATAAGATAGTCTGAGGCTATTTTATAAATCATGAGTAAGTGTGACTCGGAGGAAGAGTTTAAAGAGGCTTGGTATGCCATGCTAGAAGAAATTTGCATGATCATGCTTGGTTGTCGAGCTTTATAAGATTAGATCAAGTGGTCCATTCGTGAGGACTCATTTTGAGCGTAGTGAGTCCACGAATATGTCATGGAATATCTAAACCAACAAGTTACTCGCGTTGTTCTTGGGGTTGGAAAAGGTTATGGAGACATGGCGGAATGAACATGAAGACTTCAAGTGTAATAGTCATCGATTGTTATTCATTGTTAAGAGTCCGGTTAAAACAATGTATGTTTTATCTGAAAAGGTTTATCTTATGTTTGAAGATGAATTTTTTGCATGGGGTTGGGGCTCGATGCTTAAGTCGGATAATGGCAGAGTATTTGGTAGAAACTTAGAGAATAAAAATGCATCCAAAACATATGTATTTCGATAGGAACTAGAAGTGACTTGTCTTGCAAAAAATTTGAGATGATGGGATTACTTTGTGCCCTTGTATCGAGTTCTTAGTCGGGAAGATGTCGCATTGGACAAGTATCTTCTTGCGATGGTCTACTTAAACAAGAGGGATATTTCTGATGATAGTCTGAGAAAATTAAGAGATGTAGCAGAGATGGAAATGCTTACGGCATTATTTTGAGATAAAGTCGATATGCATATCAAATAAGCGTCGGTGCAGGAACGATAAGAGGCGAGGTATATGCTTGGATCCCTAGAAAACTATATATGATGTCGACTATAATAAGTGGAATTCCTCACATAAGCGGTTAGGAAGAAGAAGTTAACCACGGATAAGGAAAAGACATCTTAAAAGATCAGGTTAAGCGCGTCGAAGGGTGTTTTCCTCGAGCTTAAGAGATTGGAGAGATCCAAAGAAAGTAATTTTCTACTGCGTATTACTTTTGGTATTTTAAATATTCTTTATTAATCTTCAAACCCTTACTTTTTTGGTTGCGAAACTAAACTGATCGATAAGCGTGGTGAAGGTGCTTCCTCAAATTGCATCACCTTTCTGTATGCAAAGTGTTTTGATGCATACACAATATCACACATCGATCTTTGTAAGAAAGTATCATTATCACGATGTTACGTGAATTTAACTTTCCAAGATGAAAGTGATCGACACGAATAAGTTATTTTCATTATGAATGACTGAGGAGGCTTGACTTGTCGCGAGCAGGACGGCGATGTCGATAAGATCGAGCATTGGCAGGCAGCGACTGGATGAGAACTCAACATGAAGTGTCTCGATGCTGTGAGAATGCGATGACACGATGAAGAGCTTTATGAATAAATTCGATCTGAGATGATACCTCCGGGATGCTCCTCCACGGCGATGTGGGTCATCGACCTATTGGCTCATCTTTCTTAACCTATAAAACAATTTAGTGATGGCTAGACTATGACTTTGGATCGATCGAGATTATTAATACACCGATGCGATCCTCCACCATGATGTAGCGGCTGTGGTCATCGATGCCTCATCGTCCTATAAAAAATTTAGTGAAAAACTATTTTATTATCTCAAATCTAAAATAAATCTTCATACCCTGCTCAGAATTGCGGCAGAGGCGCATCATTTGTTCTTGCTCGAGACTTCGCAGAGTGTGTGAAAGGAAATGCCGTTTTCCTCTTTCTTATCTGTAGCTTTAACACCACGCCAATCTGCCATTGTTTGGGGGTTTGTAGTGGTGGCCTCCAGAACTTCTCCTGATTATTCCAGGGGTTCCCACTTTTGAAGTATCGACTCATGATGGAATGGCCTCTCCAGAACTTCCTGTTGTACCCTCTGGCCTGCGTGGTAGTCTCCCAGGTGGTACCATCCACTGGGAAGCTCGTGGTAGCCTCTGAAGAGTTTCCCTGTGGTGACCCAGTAGAACCTCCCACTGCATTTGGGGTGAGGACCCCATTGCTGGATAAACATCCGATAGCAGCGACTGTCGCCCATCCAACCTCTGGGTTATTGTTGTATGGAAGAGCGATCTTGTCTCTGGTCCTTCAAACCTGTGAACATCCTCTCCATTCTGGTGGGGTAGTGGTGCTAGAAAACTGGGCGGGGAGAATATCGAGGAGAGATATAAGGAGAGTCGGTGGGGCTTGAGTGGACTTAAAATGGAATATCGCTCCATGTGTTGAAGTTACATTGAAGGAGCAATTCTAGTCTTCCAATAAGTCTCGAATGAAAGGCGTATGGTAAAAGGATAAAAATGTTGAAGATCTGACATAAATAAATACATTCTTATTTGAGAAGTGATATTATTATATGTCACGGCGTCCTCCGAACCGTGAAAGCATTTTTGGGAACTCTATTTTAGCAGTAGCATCATTGGCTTTCGGGGATGGCAGAGAGATGATCTTATGTGCTCGGTATCTATCTGATGAATATATTAAGCAATAAACTTTAAGACATTATATTTCACATTAATGGAGATATCATCTCATACCATCGGAAGACAAATCACTCATGTAGCTTAATCTTTGATCTGATAACTGAGTGGAGTAGGAAGTCCGAATGGCATGTAGGTTACTCGAAATCTATCTATATCATGTAAAGCAATCAATTCCGATATCTGTAATTGTGATATCAAAAAAAATTTGTAAAAGCGTGTATATACAACTGGCTGTCTTTGCCGGGCAACCAGCCATCCATTCTCAGTTGGCTCTTGTAGTCAGGTGAAAGTGACGCAAGGATTGTTACCTTCTCCCCTATTTGGCATCCTATCATCAATGCAACTTCATCGAGGTGAAAGGAATGTCGCCTGAGGAAAGCTTGCTTTTTTATGTCCGGGATCGATGTAATGGCGGTAGAGTCTTGCTTGATGCGAGTCTAATGAATTGATGGAGATGAAGCTTTAAAATGTCGATTGGAAAAGCGTGATTTATTATCGAAACATTTTCGGTGGTAGGCCACACCGAAGTTATCCTTTTCCAAATACGTGGTAAACGGAAAGCAATAATTAGGTCGAAAGAGGTGCATAAAGGTAGAATCTGGTGCACTAAATCAAAAATCAAATTGTAGTGAATCTTCTTTCGATGTTTAAACATAATCGTAAGGAGTTTGGCAAAAAAAGCTGGAAAAAAGGTCAAAAAAATGGTGCATCATACACGGTCTGAGATGAACTAAACCAGAAATGCTACAGTAATCTTCGTGCGATGTTAACATAATCGTAAGTTGAAAATATGTGAAAAATGTCAAAATGATCATGCACTCGAAGAGTACGCGGTCTAATCTGAAATACAACCAAAAAGCAAATGAATCCATTTATAATGCTATACATGTAATCATAAGGAGTTGGTAGGAAAAAGCGTAAAAAAAAAAAGATCAAAGAGGTCTGCCACTCAAAGTGCCTGAGAATCATTAACCAAATCAGAACCGGCTAGCAGTGAATCGCTCTGCGATGTTACATAATCATAAGAGTTGGCAAAAAAAGCGGAAAAAAGGTCAAAATGATGCCTCCGAAAGTCTGCAGTCTGGTCTTAAATCCCAGAAAGCCACCTGAAGTAATCTTCTTTCGTATTGCATGTCGTAATCGTAAGTTGGCAAAAAATGTGAAAAATGTCAAAATGATCATCCCGAAAAGTGCAGTCTAATCTGAAAATCTAAAAAACCGCTAAAGTGAATCTTGTTATAATGCTTCTATCATCGTAAGGAGTTGGTAGGAAAAAAGCGTAAAAGATCAAAGAGGTCATTCCTCCGAGAGGTACCAAGTCTGAATCACTTAAATCAGAAACCAGCTGGCTTGAATCTTCGCTGTAATGCCATACATGTCATAAAGGAGTTGGCCAAAAAAGCTGGAAAAAAGGTCGAAAAGATGCTGCTCCGAAAGAATGCCGGAATCTGAATCAATTAAACCGTCAAAAAGCTAGCAAAAAATCTTTTCTGATGTTAAACATAATCGTAAAGTTGGAAAATTAAAAAAAGGTCAAAGAATCTTACCTCCGAGAGAGGTCTGAGTCTGAAACCACAGAAGCTGCCGTGAATCTTGCTGATTTTAAACATGTCGTAAGGTTAATGAAAAAAAGCGAAAAAAAGGTCAAATAATTATCTGCATCGAGTACTGAGAATCAGATCACTTCACTGAAGCCAGCGGCTAAAATCTTACTTTGATGTTAACATAATCGTAAAGTTGGCAAAAAAATTGGGAAAAAAAGGTCAAAAGAATGCTGAGGAATCTACTTCGCGGAAGCACAAAGCTCAAATCTATCTTGCCTCATATAATGTCAGGAGTTGGCAAAAAAATCTGGAAAAGAAGATCAAAAAAGGTCGTCACCCTCGAAGAGGTACGGTCTGAATCATGGCCAAACCACCCAGAAAGCCAGCTAAATTAAATCTGCGATGTTACATCGTAAGTTGGCAAAAAACGTGAAAAATGTCAAAATGATCTATGAAAGATACCGCGGTCTAATCTGAAATCTAAAACAAATTCAGTGAATCTTTGAATTATAATCTTTCTATCATAATCATAAGGAGTTGGTAGGAAAAAAGCGTAAAAAAGATCAAAAGAGTTTGTACTCCGAAAGGGTCACGAGATCATCATTAAAAATAAAGCGGCTAGCAGAATCTTCTGTAATACATATCATGAGTTGGAGGAAAAAGTGGAAAAAAAGGTAAAGAGGGTACACTCGAAAGAATATGAATGATATCGTTAAATCGTCAACCAAGCTGCAAATGAATCTTCGCTGATGTTATAAAATAATCATCGTAAGAGTTGGCAAAAAATGGGAAAAAAAGGTCAAAGAGGTGCAGCCTCAAAGAGGTACAGTCTGAATCTAAATGGCCAAAGCCGGCTATATCAAATCTTCTGCGATGTTTTAAACATAATCAGGAGTTGGCAAAAAAAAGCGAAAAAAAGTCAAAATGGTGCACGTACCCTCGAAGAAGTCTGAATGCTAGCGAAATCGGCTAGCGTAGTGAATCAACGATGTTAACAATAATCGTAAAGTTGGCAAAATTGGAAAAAAGGTCAAAGAATCACCTCGAAAGAATTCTGTGATCTGAATCTTAAACCCCGCTGTCAAAATCTTCACTTTCAGATGCACATACATAATCATAAGAGTTGGCAAAAAAATGGAAAAGAGGATCAAAAGATCGTACCCTCGAAAGGAGATGAGTCTGAATCTCTAAACTCAGAATCGCTATCAATCGCAATGTTCTGATTAACATAATCGTAAAGTTGGCAAAAAAAAAATGTCAAAATGATCGTACCTCCGAAAGACAAGTCTAATCTGAATACCCAAAAAACTCAAGCTGTAGTGAATCTTCTTTCTGATGTCGCATACATAATCATAAGGAGTAGGAAAAAGCTGCAAAAAAGATCGAAAGAAGTGGAGTGCGGATCTGAAACCGTCAAAACGGCTAGTGAATCTTCGCTGATGTTAAATATAATTAATTATAAGGAGTTGTGAAAAAAAAACTGGAAAAAAAGGTCAAAAGCGATCTCCTCCGAAAAGTGCACAATTTAATCTGAAATCTCCACACCTATCATCAATCTTCCATTATAATGCTCTTTCTATCATAATCGAAAAGTTGGAGAAAAAGCGTAAAAAATATCAAAATTCTCAGAAGAGTCTGGCGGTCTGAATCATTAGCAAAATCCGGCTAAGTGAATCTTCCTGCGATCATCATCATGGGAGTTAAGGAAAAAGCGTAAAAAAAGATCAAAAGAGGTTTGTCTGCTCCAAAGAGAGTCTGCAGAGAATCATCTATCGCGAACAAAAGTGACAATCTTCGCTGATGTTATGTCATAAGGAGTTAATGAAAAAAAAGGTCAAAATGGTCTGTACTCCGAAGAGGTAGTCTGAATCACTCATGGCCAAGCGCTATCAGTGATCTTCTGATATGTTAAACGTAATGTAAGTTGGCAAAAAAATTGGGAAAAAAGGTCAAAGAGTCATGTACTCGAAGATGCAGTGAATCTGTCATAAACGGCCATCAATGCTTATTTTCGCGATCTTGCATATGTAGTTGGCAAAAAATCTGAAGAAGATCAAAAGGTCATTCCTCCGAGAATTACGAGTCTATCATACCAAGCGGCTAGAGTGAATCTTTCTTTTTATAATGAACATAATCATGGGGCGAAAAAAAAATGGAAAAAAAGGTCAATTACATGCACTCCAAGATGCAGTCTGATAATATAAAAAGCGACGTCTCTTTATCTATCGCGAAGAGCGAGTAAACCCTAAATTCGTTCAAGTTCGGGAATGTGTGTAAATCTCCTCGTAAATCTACTTTATGATTTCTTTATCTCGGCGGCGTCGGGATGTCGCGCCGTCGACAACGGGGTAGGCGAGAAAAATCCTTACTGACGAGGAATGTCGAGCGTCGGTAATGTTTCGTTCTTCTCTCGCAACGCAGCTAAGGCGGGTCGGGGAAAATGTATTCTGGCCTTCGTTAATGCCATCGGCGTTCTGGCGGGTTGCGGGGAAAGCCGTCTGATTATCTCTCGTTAACGGTAAAAGCGGAGAAAAAATCGGACACGTATGGTGGATAGTGGATCCGCGACGTGCGGACTCGAATCTCCATTTGTCGGTCATATGTTAGCTGCAATTTCATGCCATGATTGTTTAGAACTTTTTCTCCGAGGAAGGTTCCAATCTTTGCTACCTTGTACTGCGATCTGAATTCTGATTATCATGTGAGAATGTACTTACCAGTTACGCAAAAGGATAGAAGGAAGCAGTTTGAAACAGGATTATGAAGACATATCTTCATCAGGAAAAATTCGGTCAGATTACTTCACTACTGAATAAATGCTTCAATTTAAGAAACCGAAGAAAAAAAATTATCTCAGAAAGAAAGAAATGTTGGATTTGGATACCCTTGAAGCAGAAGCTCGAGCTGCTGGGTTAGGCCTTGGGGACCTTGGCACAAGGCGTGATATGAACCGATTCTCTACTAGGGAGGAGGAGCAGAAAAGCATGGCTGGAGCAAGCAGCAATGCTTACCAAGCAGCATTAGCTAAATCTGAGGAGGCTTCAAAAGTTCTATGTGAGGGACATTCTTTGACTCCCAAACCAACTGATTATGACAATCTTGTTTTTGGAGAAGATTATGAAGATCTCCAGAAATCTCTTGAACAAGCTAGAAAACTTGCTTTGAAGAAACAGGATGAAGTAGTTTCTTCTGGTCCACAAGCCGGTGCTCTTTTAGCTACAGCTCATAAAGAGCTAGATGATGCTCCAGATTCTACTGCAGGGGACACTCAAGAAAACAAAGTTGTGATCACAGAGATGGAGGAATTTGTGTTGGGATTACAAAATAATGGTGTTAAAGCTTCTGGTTTTCTTTTGTTATTTTTTTATTGAGTGCATCTATTAAATGTGAAGAGATTGTTTCTCCCCTAGATGAGATCTGACCCTTTGTTTAATAATACAGTTTGCATTATTACATTAATAATTTCAATATTTTTATCCTTTTCTTTCTATCACAGAAACAAATCCTGAATCTGAAGTTGTTTTTAAGGACGAAGAAGATGTTCAAATATCAATAGATCAAGAATCAAAAACAAATATTGGCAGCTGGATAGAAACAAAAGAAATCGAAATGGATGAACTGCCCATTTGTGAAGAGAGTCGAAATATTAACCCAGATGAGATCATTCATGAGACTGCAGTTGGAAAAGGATTAGCAGGTCCACTTAAGTTACTCAAAGCCCGTGGAACATTGAAAGAAAGCATTGATTGGGGCGGTAGAAATATGGATAAAAAGGAAAGTAAATTGGTTGGCATCCATGCTAATGAAGGGTCAAAGGAAATTCGCATTGAAAGAACTGATGAGTTTGGTAGAATAGTAAGTTAACTTTTCTTGGTCAAATTTTTTTTTTTCGTTTTCAATGACTGCAAGCGACTGGTCTGAAGTTTTTTTTTTCTTATATTTTAATGAGGAACATATTATTCGTAGGTTTTTATCCTTTTTTAAATTTTAATGCCATATTTGATGGATTGCAGAGAAAAATGATCAATTTTTTCTTTATTGTATTGTGTTCCAAAATAGAGCTAGAGCTATTATTGAATAGCATTCTATGTCATGACAGGCTCTTAATAAACATGTAGCAGAACCTGTATCTTGGATACAAGTTCCATAGGATTTATGCAAAATAGGCTTAACAATTCATATAATAAATGTCAAGAACCAATGAAAAATGAGGAATTGTTGCATCTAGAAAATCGTCATAGAATAAAAGTTCTATGACCTTGTTGAAATTGAAAAGCATACATAAAATATTTAAAGAGAACGAAACTTGATTTTTAGAAAAGTCCCGAAAGAGGGAAAAAATCACGGCTGCTAATAAAATTTTCACTATATCGCTTTGGGTACAAAGTTTAACTTTTCTAACGAGTAGAAGTTGTATGAAAGCGACAATAAATTCAATCGAGTAACAATAGCTATACAATGATAGTTGGGTTGTAACAGTTGTTAATGGCATTAAAGATAGCGAATGGCGGTGACTGGTAATTGATGGCGGTGATGATGGTGAAGTAGTGGTGGCCCGGATGGCCGGCGGTTCGATGGCGGCGGTGGCGGTAGTAGCGGCGGGTGGTCGGCCGGTAAACGGCGGTGTGATGTCGGCGGTGACGGTTTGGCGATAATAGTGGTAGCCGGCGGTGGTGGCCGGCGGTGGTGGAGATGATCAGCGGCGGCGGTGCTCAATTAAGCTTTGAGATTCATCTCGAACTCATCTCTTTCACTACGGCCTCATAGTCGGAATGAGCGTTTATTATCGTCAAAATACGCATTTCAAATAAACTCAAAATGATTCTTTTGATCATCTGATGTATTTTAAGTATTTGAATGCTCAAATGAAGTCATAATTAGAAGATCTTTGACTTGTTAGATTTGGCTCATCAAGACGCTCGATTTGACTACAAACACTCCATATTTATGAGCTGACTGATATCTCAAAGTTTTCAACTATATTTTAAGTGTTAGATTTGGGTTAGTCTTGACTCAGAATCAGATTACTTTTGATGTCAAGATTTGTGTTTCAACTAGTGAAACTTTCAGTGCCATATCAGTTGCCCTTATTTTTGGATGACATTATTTCTATCATCCAAAAATACATGCCAAATAATTAAAACAATAACTTATTCAATATTAATGAAATTTTTGAGTTCATTTACCTTTGTGTCACATATAGTTTGACAGAATAAATCTTCATAGGTGTACAAGATTATGTTCACGCGGTCTTGTGAGCATAGGTCGGCAGTGGCATGGGTGCTGGCGCCGCATGCACTGAGAACAGCCAGTTACCTCGTCTTCATGACACAAATTAGCATACGACTCGCTCCATCATAAGCAGCATCGATGTGAATTTTGGTTTTATTTTTTATTTTTTCTTATTTTCTTCCTTTTTTCACTTTTATAAAAAGAAAGATATAAATAAGCGTAAAAATTTTGAAATCAATTTAAATATTACAAAATTTCTTCTCAAAATTTATTCCCCTTTTGTCCTTATTATGGATCTATAAACTCCCCCCTTGGGGTTAAGTAAGGAGACATAGTTTTCTCCCATATGCTCTAATATTCTTCTGCGTTGGATGAAAAATTATCTAATAGAAATTCAAGTGGTAAGGTAAAAATTTTTTATTTTTATTTTCTCAGCAAGGCTCTGACATTCTTTTGTAAAGAAGGTTATTTGCTTTGTTGATTAAGGCCCGTAGTTCATACGGCGAGGCTCCGATTTTTCTTCAAGAGAGGCATCATTCGTCGGATCGAATTTGGAGGCGTCAGGCAGTAGATCATATGACAGGCTCTAGTTTTCCTCGAAGAGGAGTCGTTTGTCGGACCGGTTTGGAGAATCAAGGCTCGTAGATCATCTGTGAGCTCTATTTTCCCTCGAAAGAGGCGTGTATTATCAGGGGTGGGGGTTTGGAGGCTATCAAGGCCCATAAATCATACGGGGTGACTCTAGTTTTCCCTTGAGAGAGGCATTAACTGTCCTCATCCAAGGTTGTTCGTCATGATATTTACTTGATATGAATCATGCTGAAAGAAATTCATCTTGAATTTTTTATCCATCTGAGGTTGTTTATTAAAGTGTCACTTGATGACATTGACATATGGAAGGGTCAATTTAAAGATTTTTGACCCATCAGGTTGTTATTCATATTCTTGATGACATTAACGTATGGAAGGGTCAAAGCGAATCCGTCGAGGACCGGAAAGATTGTTTATCAAAATATTATTTGATATCATTAGCTTGTATGGAAGGGTCGAATTTCAGATTTTTGTTCAAAGTGTTACTTGATGATATTATGTATGGAAGGGCTCAGCTGAATCGCAGGATTTTTGACCGTCAGGTTATTGTTAAAGTATTACTTGATGACATTAACTATATGGAAGAGAATCGAATCATCCGTGATTTTTTCCAGAGGTTGTTTGTCAAAGTGTTACTTTATGACATTACATGGAAGGGTTGAACCAAAGATTTTGACCCATCTGAGGTTGTTTTTCAAAGTGTTACTTGATGACATTAACTTTTATGGAAGGGGCGAATCGAATCCATCAAAGATTTTTGACTCATCTGAGGTTGTTTGTCAAAAGTGTTACTTGATGATAATAACCTATATGGAAGGGGTAAAATTGAATTTGCTAATGATTTTTGGCCAATCCGAGATTGTTTGTCAAAATATTACTTGATGACATTAATCTGTATGGAAGAGGTCGAGTCGAATCCTCCAAGGATTTTTGACCTAATCGAGGTTGTTTGTCAAAGTGTTACTTGATGACATTAACCTGTACGGAAGGGGTCAAATCAAAAACATCCGTTTGAGATTGTAGCCAAAGTTGCTTCTTAATATTTGCCTCATAGTTTATCAAGCTATTTTCTTCTCAATGTTGAAACATCTTTTAACTTTGACTTGTTTCCATGACTGGTTATCAATTAGATGCTTAGCATATTAACATAGGCGATCATTTAAGATTAAGAGTTGCCCCTAGTTTTCAGCAAAAGTTGAATGATCGAAGTTTGATAAACCTTCATTCTTCTTATGTGTTCCTCGAGAGTAAGATTTTCTTCACCGTATAAATGGTGCTGTTTTGAATATATAAAGTCAGATTGTCAGCCATTGTGAAGATGTAAAGGCAATGTTTCTCACAGATGACACCAAACTGTTGCGTGCTCGAAAACTTGTAGCAGTAGAATAAAATTTCACGCCTTAGCTTTATTGGAAAATCCAGTACACATGTAATTAGTTAAAAATAGAATAAGGAATTCCATAATTTTTATGTGAAAAAATCCCATAAAGAGGAGGAAAAATCACAGGACCTAGCCCAGCAAAACTGCTCCACAATATATTTGCTTTGGAGTATAGAGTTTAAGTTTTCCCGACAGTGGGATTACAAGATTGTATGTGAGAAATCCTGATAATGGGAATTCCATAATTATGTTATAACAACTATGTAGCGGTAGTTGAGCTGTAACGGTTGTTAGTGACAGTTGACGATGGTAATAGGCGGCGATGGTGATGTGATGACAATGACTTAACTCTCTCCCAGCTCTCTTAAGTTCACCAGCTCTCCTCTTGACAAGAATATGGTCTTATTTATAGGATTATGAGAGGGCATTTTGGTAATTGTAGTCAAAATTTCAAAACATTCCATCGGACGGTCCGTATTGATTCATTTGATCATAGATATTTTTTGGATATTTGACCATTCAAATGACCTTCGATCTGAGTGATCTTAGGCTCGTTGGATTCGTCTCGTCAAGTTGTTCGATTCGACTATAAGCACATCAAATTTGGAAGTCATTTGACCATTCATTCAGTGTTTTGAAGTTTCACATGTAGCATTTGAGCTTGATTGGAGCTCATTTGGACTTGATTTGACTTGGTTCTAGCATTGTTGGACTTGTCTCACTGAGTCGTTTAATTTGATTGTATGTATATTTTAAATTGAGATTCGTATTTAATTTATAAATTTTAGAGAGATATATCATTTGCCCCTTATTTTTAGATAATAAAACTTATTTCATCCAAAAATATATTAATTTTTTTTTAAAATAAAATAACTTTACTTATTATTACGATTAGTAATTAATATGTTAGTTGTATTAATTTATTTATTAACTAATTAATTATTAATGTTTATTTATTTGATTATATATATATTAGTTTTAGTCTTGAAAGAGAGGGGACCGTGGGCCCCTCAATATATATTTTTAATTTTTTATTTATATATATTGTGAGAAAGAGAGAGAGAGAGAGAGAGAGAGAGAGAGAGAGAGAAGAAGAAGAAGAAGAGGAAGAGAGAGAGAGATGTGGAGAGAGGCAAATTTTTTTAATTAAATGGGTGGCAAACGCCAGCCGTAATGAGGAGAGGGAGATTTTTTTATTAAATGGCTAGCAAATGCTAGTCATAATGAGGAGAGAGTTTTTTTTAATTAAATGACTAACAAACGCTAGCCATAATGAGAAATAGGATTTTTTTAAATTAAATGGCTAAGAAATGCCAGCCATAATGAGGAATATAAATAGTTTTTGTTATTTTATATTATTTATTTTTTTAAAGAATTTGAAGAGTCATTTTTTCTAGTATAAATACCCCCTAGGGGTAATGAAAAATTCGCACCTTACTTTCTTTACTTTTTTTTCTATGGTAGCTTCCACTAACCTGTATAACGATACCGACCTCCCCTCACAGGCTCCAATTCTCCCCGATCTCGGGGTTTTTTTAGTTGGTAGCGCATCCTGTTAGTGTGCTTCTTCTCTTTGGTAGTCTCATCTATATAGCGGTGTAGACCCTCTCAGTTCTTCTCCCTCGATCTCGGGGTTTCAGACTTAGTTAGTATAAATTCAGCTCGATGTGCTTTCTCTCTTCTTTGTTGCCTCCACTTCTCTTGGTGTCCTCTCAGACTCTAGTTCTCTCGATCTGGGGTTTCCACTGTTAGGCAAATCACATCCCGAATTCAGGCTCTAATGTGCTTTCGCTTTCTTCTCTTCGGTATCCTCTACTAACATGTATATGAATTTCGCAAGCCAGTTCTCCCGATCTTGAGGTTTCCAAGTGACTAGTGGGTGGCATGCATCCAGAATTAGTGTGATTGCTTTCTTCTCTTTGGTAGCCTCCACTAACTTGATTTAACCCTCTCGCTCAGTTCTCCCTAGTCATGGGGTTTGAATTGGCCACCATTAGGCATGTATCCCAAATTCAATTTTCGCTGCTTTCTTTTCAAGTCTTGGTTTCTCCCAGTGATCCTTATAATGGTGCGGACCCCTCTCTCAAGCTCTAGTTCTCCCCGATCTTGGGGTTTCCATCTGACTTAGTTAGGGCAGTGCGCATCCCAAATTTGGTTTTCAGTGTGATTCTAAATTTGAAAAATAGAGAATATCTTTATGGGTGAGCATCCTTCAACAGATATCTTAATGTCTAAAGATTCTCAAATAAATCTTACACAAGATGATGGGTTGCGGAAGTATTAGGAGACGACGAGATCCGATGATATAACACCAACTATTAACAACGATACTTTGATAATATTCTGGAAGAAGTTTTATTTTCCAAATGATTTGGTGGTTATTTCTCGTAAAAGATCACGAGTTTATTCTCCTCTATCGGGGCACCTGTACCTTCTGAAACGTTTTTCCTTCTGAGATTTTTGATATGCATGTACCTTCTAAGGCTTTTGCCTTTTGAGGTTTGATGTACTGTATCTAGCTTTTAGCTCTTGAGATTTTGATGCACTGTCTTCCGGTTTTTTTCTTGAGATTTTGATGTCGATATACCTTCAGGCTTTTCCCTTGAGATTTTAATTTACTGCGCCTCTATGTATTTTTTCTTTTGAAGTTTTTGATGTACTTGTATCTTATGAGGCTTTGCCCTCTGAGATTTTTAATGTACCTCTATCTTCTGAGGCTTTTGTCCTATGAGATTTTTAATGCATCCTTCTTTTTTACTCTTAAGATTTTGATGAGTGGAGACCCTATCAGCCACTTGCTCCTTTGAGCCCTTCTAGTGAGGACCTTGTCCACTACTAGCTTCCCATCGAGACTTCCTTAGGGGCGTGCCTTCTAAGGGTGGAATCCATAAAGGATTTTTGACCTATCTAAGGTTGTTTGTCAGAGTATTACTCAGTGACATAAACTTGTGTGGAGTAGGTACAAAGTTATGACCTACCTGAGGTTATTTGTCGAGTTTTTGCTCGATGACATTAACTTGTGTGGAGTATGTGCGAAGTTTTGACCTATTCGAGGTTGTTTGTCAGAGTCTTCGCTCGATGATGTTAACTTGTGTAGAGTAGGTGTGAAGTTTTGACCTATCTGAGATTTTTTATTAGAGTGTTCGCTCGATGATGTTAACCTGTGTGGAGTAGGTGCGAAGTTTTGACCTATCTGAGGTTGTTTGTCAGAGTCTTTGCTCGATGATGTTAACCTGTGTGGAGTAAGTGCGAAGTTTTGACCTATCCGAGATTTTTTGTCAAAGTTTTCGCTTAATGACGTTAACCTGTGTGGAGTAGGTGCGAAGTTTTGACATATCTGAGGTTGTTTATCAGAGTCTTCGCTCGATGATATTAACCTATGTAAAATATGTCAAATCAAAACATCTGTTTGAGGATGTTGAAGTTGCTCCTTGACCTTTGCCTTATTTTTCATGAGTATGATTGGAGAATCATAATTTGCAAAGATATTTCTCTAGTTTTTTTTAATGTTGAAATTGCTCCAAATCATTGACTTGCTTATCAAACTAATAACCAATTAGATATCCAGAATATTAATTTGGATATCTTTTCAGTTCAATGGTTGCCCCCCAGTTTCCAACTAGAGTTGAAGGTTCGAAGTTTGATGGATCTTCATTCTTCTCATGCGCTCCTCAAAAGTATGAAGTGCTCTACCTACGGCTGATCTTGTTGGAAAACTCTCCGACATGATGAAGTAATGATAATCTATTCCCATGATGATGCCAAACCTGCTACAAAAATCGGGCCATAGAATAAAAGTTTACGCCTTAGCCTTGTTGAGAAATCCATCACACACACAGATATTTAAAGAGAGAACAAGAAACTCCAAGATTTTTATGTGCAAAAACCCCAGAAAGAGGGAAAAAATGACTGAGCCTAGCCCCGTAAAAATTTTTCATTATATATCTTCTTTGGAGTACAAAGTTTAACTTTCCCATAACCTGATTATATGGAGGCTGAAAAGCATGACAATGGTTCAGAATCGTGGTAATAGTTATGTTGTTGGTACAATTGTTAACGATACAACGTGATCTATAGTGGTGCGATACATATGCGGTGGCAAATGATATAGTGGTGCCGGCGACGGCCATGATGGTAGGCGGTACGGTGACGCGACCGGTGAATAATGTGGTGATGATCGGTGATGGTGGGTAGTGCGGGGCGTGATGGTGGCACCGAATGACCGGTGCGGTTTAGGCGATGATCCGACGATGGTCGTGCCATTAAGCGATTGGTCGATCGAGCTCTCTCCTCTCTTTCACTTTCTGGATCCCTCATATGAAGAATGAGAGACTATTTATAAATTAGAGGAGTGGCGTTTTTGTAAATAGATGCAAAATTCAAACCACTCCATTGGATGACTCAAAATGATTCCTTTGATCATTTGATATATTTTAAGTATTTGAATACTCAAATGAAGTGAGAATTAGGAGATCTTTGGCTTGTTAGATTTGGCTCATCAAGATGCTCGATTGATTGCAAACACTCCATATTTAGGAGCTAATTGATATCCTAAAGTTTTCAATTATATTTTAAGCGATTGATCTTGGTTAGTCTTGACTCAGAATCAGATTATTTTTGACATCAAGATTCATGCTTAAACTAGTGGAATTTTCAGTGTCATATCAGGAATGATGAAATTAGCCACAAATAGTTGGGATAAGGTTATGAAAATAGCTCATATCAAGTCTGTAACTCAAGTATAGAATTCTTCCTTCACTATTTGCACCCAACGCATTGTGTCTCACACTCTGGATTCCTCCTCCCAACTCTCTAAGTGCCCATAATAGCCGCTCCTAGCATAGTTCCCCAACTATCACAAATGCCATGTTGCCTCAAGCAAGTAGTCTTGGCTAACAAATCATGTCATTCTCTGTCAAAATTGGGTAATAGAGATTGGTACACCATTATTGATTAAATTCTAAACCAACACTCATTCTGAATTTTACTCACTAGAATAAACTAAACAATGAAATCGGTCATTTGAATGACCCAAGACTATGCAATATAAATCTTAGCTCACAAGAATCTAATAATTAACACAAATCACATAAGTGAAAGAATTTTAAAATGTAAATCATTCTACTAGAGTTATTAGTAAACCCTAAACCCTAACCCTAATCTTAAACCCTCAACCCTAAACCCTCAACCCTAAACTCTAAAACCTAAACCCTAAAAACCTTACATCCTAAATCCTAAATCATAAATCTGAAACCTTAAACCCTAAACTCTAAAGCCCAAACCCATAACCCTAAACCCTAAATCCTAAATACTAAAAACCCAAAACCCAAAACCCAAAACCCAACCAAACCCAACCTGAACAAACCCCAATTAACTCAACTAAACCCCAAAACTCAAACCTTAAACCTAAACCCTAAAGTAAACTCTAAAGCTCAAGCTCTAAACTCAAACCCTAAATCTAAAACCCAAAATCAAAACTTAATAAACTTAAACTTATCCATGCTAAACCCTAAATCCTAAACACTAAACACTAAACACTAAATCCTAAAATCTAAACTCGAAATCCTAAACCCAAAACCCAAAAAATCCTAAACTCTAAACCCAAACTCTAAACCCAAAACCCTCAACCCTAAACTAACCCTAAACCCAAAACCCTAAAATCCTAAACCCCAAACCCTAAATCCTAACCCTAATCCCTATATCTTAAACCCTAAACCTAAAATCAAAAACCCAAAACCATAAACCCTAAAACCCAAAACCCAAAACCCAACATTTTTTAGGTTTGGTAGGATCAAGTATCCCTAAGGATTACCCTAATGGAACTAGAAGGTTGTTCCACAAGGTATTCCTTTGGGATAACTACAGCACTGGTCTTGAAATTGTGTTCAAGCAAGTCCTTGAATGTGAATCAATCCTTCAAAACATGGCCTAGCATATGGGTGGTAAAAGTTTGATCATGACTTTTTTTCCTACTCCTAGTTTTAATGAGTTTTCTTTAAGAGATTCTTAAAGATATTTCATTATCCTCTTAAAAGAATAAGATTTGTTTAACTTATCTAAAAGAGTGGGTGGACAATAGCTACCTGGAGGTGGGCGTCATTGATGGAAATGGTATAGGCTGTGGCCGCCATGGAGGCTGTGGTGGAGGCCGGTAGGGCTACCTCAGTGGTGGCAAAGGAGGTGAAGACTGCTGAGGTTGTGGTCTCTCGGACTGATCTCTAGCTGGCTGCTTCCCCTTGTCAACCACTGCTACTACTCCTAGTTTCTTCTCATAGACCTTCTACGGCTTTTGCTTAGGCAACTGATTTTGAAAAGGAAACTATTTGGCCTCTCCTTATAGACTAGCTGTTTTGTTGATTAGCTTCTTAAATGTCTTGGTAGTGAAGCCCTTAAGCATGAAGGCGACCAGACCATGGAAATTCTTCTAGAGAATCTCAATGGCATGTCGTTCAGACAGTTGTGATTCGCACTTCATTACTCAAGTTACGCCATCAGAGAATATAATCAACAAGGGACTCATCTTGCGCTACAATGAGATCACTCTGTAATCCTTTTCGAGCTCAAAGAAATCTCTTAATGAAGAGTTGTTCTAACTCAACAAATATCTTCACTGAACTATTGGGCAGTTCAGCATACCAATCAAAAGTAATACCCATTAGGCTACTAACGAAAAGGCAGAAAAGCAAAGCTTCGTTGTCACCTGTGTTGCAACAATTGCCCTAAAATGTGTTATGTGCTGCTTGGGTTTCCACTGCCATTAAAGCTTTTGAAGGAAGGTGGCATAAAACTCTTGGGATATTGGATAGCATCGAATTCCTCCGAGTAGGGTCTACCCTTTGGAACCGATGATCCTCCCCGGGCTTAAGCCAAAGCTTCCTTCACCTGCTGCTCAACCATGGATTTTATGTCTTTTTCTTTTATGGAGGCACTTCCACTACCTTCATATACAGGCTAGTGCTACCTTGCTCAATGGGAGGTAGAGTCTTGGCTGGGTCCAAGACATGCACCCGTTGATGACGTAGTAGGATGAACTAAAGGGGCTTTTTTTTTTGAAGAACTGAAACTGTTGTTAGTAAGTCCTCTAATTGACGTTCCATCCTATCAATCTGCTCATCCTTCTGCCTTAACTGATGTCAGAGGTGTTGGGTTGATGCTGCGGTGTCTTCTTGATCAACCTCATCACCTTCCATGGCTTGTTGTTCTCTAAGAAGATATCCTTTACTGTCAACCATACATACTCCAACTGAGTCTTCCAACAAGTCATCTTCGTTGGGATCAAAGCTAAATTTCTCTTCATCTGACCAATCATACCCTAAGATCTCCTTCTTCTCCATGAATTAATGTGCCACTATCTCATCTAAAGAATGATCCATCTGAGCAGGTACAAATAGTCTAGGCTAATTGGTGTCATCATTATCGTGCACTGAGAGGCACCGGACCACTCCTGTCACTGGAGAGTCAATCTTATGTGGACTATACTCACTGGATGAATGACACTCCTTTAGAGAGAGGTAACAATCCTAAGATGTTCCAATTATCATGCATGTGACTCATCTACCATATCGAAATAATTATCACCATCTCCACATCCTGGGTGGAGTTGGTGAAACGATGCCGGGCCACTCTTCGCACCATCGAAGGAGTGAAATTCGACCCGACAGGTGGTGGAAGTAGATCCTTAATCAAATCACCAACGTCGTGTATTTTTCCCCCAATATGGCCTTCATGGCCTTTGCTGGAATAGGAGATGTTGTAACCTGAACTAGTAATGGCGGATGAGTGGTAGAGCGGTGGGGTGGAGACACCACCGGCTCTCTATGCACAGAAGTTGTCCTCCTATGATGACTAGTCCTAGTAAGAAGGATCCGATGGTCGGCGAGTTGACACGAGTGGAAAATTAATAAGATGACGTGAATAACCTCCGCCTCCCCGAGGGTAATATATGTTGTATGGGCCTCTGCCCTCTCTCGCGAATGTTCCCCACACCTATGATGGGATCAAGATCGAACCCAGCCCCAGTCCGAGCATCTATAAGCTCCGCCTACCTGGTGTATGACAATCGGAGGCCGGCGTATGACCTCCTGCTCCTAGTAACTGCTGGTTGGTATTGCACCACTTGAGGAGGTGATGCGCTAATCCTCCTATCATCCTCCCTGTCTGACCTAGAGAGAGGATGGAACTAGTTTGTTGTAACCAGCGGTGAAGTAACAACGGGGAACTCCTTGAAAGCTAAAAGAACTACTATATCTATCTCCCTAGCGATCCTGGTGTGGTATCGCTTGATCATGCGATTCTTATTCCTACATTGTGTCTGGGTAGGATGGGAGGAGTGTGAACTAGACCCATACTCAAATGTAGGGGAGGCAATCCCTGAGACCAGGGGAGCCTTACCCTTGGAGGGTACATATGAGATGGTGCTAGCCCTCATTTGGGCAGCATGAGAAATCATGGAGCACCGGAATCTGGTACTATTAGCACCCATAATCAAGCTGGGACTACCACCTTTCCTCTTCAACGAGACATTAGTCGAGGGTAATTAATCCGATGACCGCCGCGCCATCGTGGTCCTACTAACTGTAGTGAGGGGAGTGCCCTCACAAGTAATCTTGGCTCCCTCGAATCCCCTACCAAAGTGAATCAGATGTGTATAGTCCAATGGGAGAAGTTGGCTTGATCCAAAGCTAGACCCATACCATGGGGGAAGGTAAAAATGAACTTTTACGAACCGTCCATCTCAACAACTATAAAGGACTGAAAACTGAATTGTCACTATACTGACTATAAGAATCTACAATGAGAAATGAGCTTGTATCAGATTTCTGTCTTTATAGATTTTTGAATTTTGAATTTAAAAATTTGAACCCACATCCAACAATTTGGAAGTATTAAGTGGGGTTCAAATGGATTTGAGAAGATTTATTGAAAGAGGAATTTTGAATATGAATCCAACTTCAACAAATTTAGGTTTGTTGAAATATGGAATCAAAATTTTTGATAAGGATGCTTCCTTAGGTTTATGTTTGTTTGAATTTAAAAATTTTGATTTGAGGATCCTTTCCTTTAAAAAATTTGGGTATGTTAAAGTAAGGGTCAAATTGATTTTGTTTTTGTTTGATTGATTTTGAAATTTCACTCACTTAGCAAATTTAGGTATGCTAAGTGAAGTGTTTAAAAAAGTGATTGTTTCTTTTTGTGAATCTTTATTTTGATTTTGGAAATTGGAATTCCCACTTAGGAAATGTAGGCATGCTAAGTGAAAAACTCAAGTGTGTTTTGTTTGCTTTTTTGAAAAAAAGATTCTTAGCAAATTTAGATATGCTAAGGAAATCCTAAGTGTTTCACTTATGTTTTGATGTTTTGATTTTTTTGAAAAAGTAGGATCCTTAGCAAATTTAGGTATGCTGAGGAACTATGTGTTTCATTTTTATTTTTATTTGTTTTGAAAGTGGAGACTTAACTTTAGCAAATTTGGTATGCTAAGGATGAAGTCCCACCTAGTTTCGTGAAATAGAAATTTCACTTAGCAAATTTGAGTATGTTAAATGAAATTCCAAAAGATGTGTTCAAATTTTTTATTTGTTTTGGTTTTGAAAATAGAAACTTCTCCTTAGAAAATTTAGTATGCTAAGGAAAGAAGTTCCAAAGGTGTTTGAGAATTTTGGTTTTGGCTTTAGGGACTTCACTTAGCAAATTTAAGCATGCTAGGTGAAGTTCCAAAAATGTGTTTGAAAATGTTTGATTTTGGATTTGGAGACTTCATTTAACAAATTTGGGTATGTTAAATGAAGTTACAAAATGTGTTTGAAAATTTTAAATTTTGAATTTGGGGACTTCACTTAATAAATTTGGGTATGTTAAATGAAGTTCCAAATGTGTTTTAAATTTTTTTTGGATTTTGGATTTGTAGACTTCACTTAACAAATTTGGATATGTTAAATGAAATTTCAAATATGTTTTAAAAATTTTTGGATTTTGGATTTGGAGACTTCACTTAACAAATTTGGGTATGTTAAATGAAGTTCCAAATGTGTTTTAAAATTTTTGGATTTTGGATTTGGAGACTTTACTTAATAAATTTGGGTATATTAAATGAAGTTCCAAAATGTGTTTAAAAAATGTTTGATTTTGGATTTTGGAAACTTCACTTAGCAAATTTGAGTATGCTAAATGAAATTCTAAAATGTGTTTGAAAATATTGAATTTTGAATTTGGAGATTTTACATAACAAATTTGGGTATGTTAAATGAAGTTTTAAAATGTGCTTAAAGATTTTTAATTTTAAATTTGGAGACTTCACTTAACAAATTTGAGTATGTTAAATAAAGTTTCAAATGTGTTTGAAGATTTTAGAACATGATTGTTGATTTTTTATTTTGGACATGAAAACTTTACTTAGCAAATTTGAGTATGCTAAATGAAGTTCTAAAATGTGTTTGAAAATTTTAAATTTTAAATTTGTAGACTTCACTTAACAAATTTAGATATGTGTTAAATGAAGTTCCAAAAATATGTTTTGAAAAATTTTGCATTTTGGATTTGGAGACTTCGTTAAACAAATTTGGGTATGTTAAATGAAGTTCCAAATGCATTTAGAATTTTGAAAATATGATTGTTTAAGTTTTATTTTATATTATTATTATTATTTTTTTTTTTTTGAAAAAGAGGATTTCCATTCAACAAATTTGGGTATATGGAAATGGAAATCAATCTCATTTTTGAAATGTGAAAAATTTTATTTCATGTGTGATTATTGCTTTTTGAAAGAGGGGAATTTCAACTTAATCATATGTGGGATATGTTTGAGTGGTATTTCCAAATGATATTATTTTTTTTAGTTGGAAATGAAATCTTTAATTAATAAATTTGAGTATATTAAATGAAGATGTTCATATGTGCTTTTTTGAAAAGTTTAATTTTATTTGAAGATGAAACTTCCATCCAATAGGTGTGAGTGTATTGAATGGAAAGATTCATATGTGCTTTTTGAAAACTTTATTATTATTTTTTATTTTGATTTTTGGAAAGATGATTGTTCATTTTATTTTGAAAAATGAAATCTTCATCAAAATGAATTGAAGGAAAATGTTCATTTATGCTTTTTGGAAAATTTAAATTTATTTGAAAATAAAACTTCCCTTCAATATGTATGAGTGTAATGAAAGGAAAGGTTCATGTGTGTTTTTTTAAAATTTAATTTTTTATTTTGATTTTTAAAAAGATGATTGTTCATTTTATTTTGAAAATGAAATCTTCATCAAAATGGATTGAAGGAAGATGTTAATTTATGCTTTGGAAAATTTTGTTGGTTTTATTTTTAAAAATCCCTACATGTAACAATTATGGGAATTGTTAAATGAGGGTGATAAAATTTTTGCGTAAAATATTTTATTAAGTGCATTTTTGAAAATGTGCTTTTTTGAAAAACAAAATTCTTATGAAATATTTATTTTGTTTTTATTATTTTAGAATGAACCTTTTCTGATCATAAAAATGATAAGGAGGAAGTCTTTAAAATATTTTTTTTATTTAGATCTTTTTATTTTTACCCATTGGAGAACCCAACAGGGGTTTTAAGACCAACAAGGAATATGGTTCTAAAACCTAAAGATGTTGACTAACTCAACTTATGAATGAAATAAGCTAAGTGCTAACGGAAAGAAGGATAGTCTCAGATTCATACCAAAGTATAAACCCACTATCGAAACTCAAAGATAACGATCATTTACTAAAGATGGAGAGAGGAACCATCCCCAGCAGAGTCGCTAGAAAAATTTGTGGGTGAAAAATTTGTATAGGGAGTCACCTTTCAAATCTGTGTTGGAGAAAAGAAAGAACAAGACTATAAAAATTTGTCTTTTTAGGACGCCATGTAGATTCGCAGATGTACTGATTCAGTTGATCGAGCATGTCATCAAGGAATAATATACTATCTCAAAAGATAGAAGTCACTACCCTTTAATGGACCTAATCACCTCAATAAGACTCATAAGGACGATGGGTCTGCATATGTACCAGAGATTCTTCCCCTACAAAAAGTAAAATAAAGTTTATTTTATTTTCATTAAGTTCCCATTAAGTCTATAAGAACCTGTTAATTACATCCGAATGGATCCCTTAGAAAACTCTCGATTAAGATAAATGATCATTGTCTTCAAAGATTTCAATAGAAATGACTATCAATCGATTGGTTTAATTTTGAAGATCAAAAGGGAATGATCAAAGAGAACGAGTTATTATCGAAGTCAAAAGAAAGATAGTAGGAGATGCTCACGATGCTAGGAAGCCTAGCGAGGATTTATGCCTAATGCATGAGTAATAAAGTTTGAGTTGAATTTTTTATTAGAAATTTAGGACTTATGATTCCTTAATACAAGATTAAGGAAATGCTTAAGAGTTGATGATTTATGCTTATGGCCTATAAAAAGGGAGAAGTGACCTCAAAACCTAAATCTAGGGAGCTTTAGCAAGGGCCTAAAATACAACCTAAATCTAAGACGAAAATGGGTATTTGGTTTGCTCCACACATAAACCACTGACAACAGCTTACCGCACATGGGGTGGCCAACTAACTCCTATGATTTTAAATACATGTAGGCAAGTCATTATGTAAGATAGCTAGGTTGTTATTATTTAGAAAGAGAGACTAAGTCCTTAAACTCACTCTCTAAAAAGATTGATCATGTAGGGACATGTTTCAAATGACCTAAATATAATGCAATTCAAATTTTATTTTATTTTCATTTTTGGACAATTATTTTGACTCAAGCTAATATGATTCATATGCCTAATGCATGAGAAATAAAGTTATTGGCTAAAATCAAAGGAGAAGGGAGGTGTGTTTCCACCATGGCTCAAAGTTTCGAAAGCCCTCCAATCAATAGTGAAATAAGATGCATTTGTGCATGATATTGTAAAAGAAATACTCATCCAGCTAAGGGGTTGCTAATTCTTTTATCTTGATTTTAAACCTTAGCTTTTAAGTGAGGTTATGAATTCTTTATTTTAATTTTGAGTCGTTAAGTTGGATAAAAGATTTATTTTTTCTTAAAGAGCCTAATCTATATCCAGGTCATACATAAAGTAAGGAAGAAAATCGGAAAAGATGTCGCTTAATGCAAAAGCTAAATAAATCATCGATCAATTTATAAAGCTAATTGCAAAAAAGAATAAAAGGCCGTTGTGGTCGGGCACCACTGCACAAACCTGAAAATAATAAATTGGGTAGCTGAGCTCTACCCTAATACAACTCATATTATAAATGAATTAAATTACAATTAAGCAAGGAATTCATTGTTATGGGGGTCTTCAAGCTTTATTTCTTTTTCTTCTTTTCTTCTTCTCTTATTTCTTCTTCAACTTCTTTCTTCTTTGGTTTATTCTTTTGGATGGTTAGAAGGTAGATGTTCTAATGCTTCACATGGTGCATAAGATAGGTTCTTATGACCAATGCTCATCCTAATCCCCATAACAATCATTCCAAAATCCTAATTGCACAAATTTATATGAAAAGAAAAAGAATGAAAATCTAACTAACATCTGCAAAACAAAGATTAGCTAAAACAAACCACACAAATCTCAAGCATGTATATTGGACTTATCATCTCACATATGGGTGACTAAGTACACCTGGCCTATTGGAGTATGCTTAGGGGTATAAAACACTTATAAGCAAAAACATTTATATTTTTATTTATGATAGTGCCCCTTAAGCACAATCTCTTGTAGAAAATAATGATAAGACTTAAGAGCGTCCTACAATTCATTCTACAAGCATACACCCTAACATCCAGTCTAAAACATATATCATAAAACAAAATAAAATATCAAATCATACATCGTCCTAACCTAAAGCTAGAAGTGGTGACTTAGGCTAATGTGTGTGCTTTGAAGGTTGGTGTGATATGCTTAGTTATAGCTTTAGGTTCAAATTTTCTAAGTGTGAAAATATATTCAACTTAGGGAGAGGTCTCATTTAAGTTTTTTAATTATTTTGGGTTGATTTTATTTCATGCTTTGATTAGGTTCAAGTGAATCCTACAATTAATTATTAAGTTATGAAGAAAGGGAAAGAGAAGAGAACTTTTCTTTCTTTTCCTAACCTAAGTAATTTCTAAAGTAGATTCATATTTTTAGTTTTGTTTAGTGAATATTTTGATTATGTTTTTTAACTAATCCTAAGTTTAGATGAACTCTTAACAAACTTATTCAAAAAGAAAGATATTTTAAGATTAACACATATTACTTCATTTCTTTTTCAACATGTATAACATGCATATGAATGAATCCTAAGCATATCTATACACACAAATGAGAATATTTAACATACTTTATGATCAATGCTAAGTAATCCATTTAAGAAAATTTAGAAGTTTAAGATGCATGGTTTTTCTTAAGTAGAAAAGGGTTTCTTTATCCAAATTTTCACATACACAGATGAAAGTAAGAAAGGCATAAGTGAGTACAAAGATCATCATAACCGTGGGAGTAAGGCAAAGACAAGATCTACTTAGCTACTTAAATGCAACCGAGTTGTCCAGACTAATATACCACTTTCCTTAAATACAAATATGTGTATAAAAGAAATGAATGAAAAAGAAAGAATGCATAAGTTATATTAATTGATTCATTTTATTTATGTCATTTATGTGTACAAGCATAGGTAACCCTTCTCAAGTGATAGCATAGGAATGAATAGTATATAGAATTTGGTAAGTGTTAAGTTCTTTTCAAATGAACCATGCATCTTACCAACTCGTATTCAAAATTATGCTAACATAAAAGAGGAATGAAGCATATGCTAAGTACACCTTTATATTCTTTCACATGGAAGCTTATAATTCAAATATGAGTAATACACTTTCATATTTGATAATTGATTTATATGTTTTGAAAATAATTTGAGTTTAGTAGTGATAATAGTCACTCATATTTCTACTTAGCCAACACATGCAAATTTGACATAATGTAAATAATTTAATTTTTAAATTTGAATTTGAAAAATATGAATGCATGAAATCACATGACATACAAATTTAACATATCGGGGAAAGAATCAAAGCAATGAAAGTATGTAAACACATTCACTTCAATTAAATTCTAAAGACATTCTTACAGAATAAGAAAGTTCAAAATAAATCAAAGTGTATTCAATGTGATTTTTATTTAGTTTTAAGTTTGATTTAATTTTGAAAAAGTGAGTTGAGTTTGATGTTCCTAACACATTCTCACATGTGTTTGATATTTTTATTTAATTTTTAGATAATTAGATCCATTTTTATGTATTAATTAGGTTAATGTATGCATTAAGCAAGTTAATTAACCCTTACCCACACCACCTTAGCATAGTTAACCAAGTAATTATGAGCCAATGAGATGACATAAAAACTTAGAAGGAATTTAAACATGCAATACACCTAATAAGAAAAAAGCCTAATGCAATTTTGGCTCATGATTAATGGCTAATTAAGCTAAGGGGTTTAGCTTAAGTAATTTCAAAACACCCTTTCATACATATGAATTGGGTTTTGATTTCTTTAAATGAACTTAAGTTCTTAAACACCTAAGCATCTAGCCAAAGTAGATTAATTAAGTTTTAAAATTTTTTAGAATTCTTAGAAATTAATTAAGGGAATAATTAATGAATAAATCCTTAATTAAGAGAAGATTAAGAAAAGAAAAGGGGGTTTAGGGAATAGCTTAAGAGAAATTCTCCAAAATTATTCCATAAACCTCCTATCTACTGGATCTGACTTTAATCAACTCTAATAATTGATTAAAATCACTAATCACACCTTAATTATCCTTAATTATATAAGGAGGGTAATTAGGAATCATATTTGCAATTCCCTCAATTAAACCTTCAATAAATCCCAAGAAAATTAAATAAGGCAGAGGTCATCCCCTAAAACATACCCAAGAAGTTTGGGAGGTAATTAGCAAAATATGATTTCTAATAAAACCCAAAATCAGAGAAAATCATAATTCAAAATCCATTGAAATTATTTTTAAAATATTTTAGGTCGAATTATCTTTCCATAGAATTTTACTTCATATTTTTCTGAATTTTATTGAAGGAGATATAAGTTTTAGAAAGCTCATAACGCGACGCATGGCAGCGGCGGTCAGTTCACTTTACACGTGTTGCGCCGTGAGCCCGCTACTTAAATGTCACATCAGGTGGCGGCATAGTGGTGATGCGCTTTGATCCCTACCGTCTATCAAAGATCGGGCGGCCAGGGATCACCCTGTGGTTTATAAAAGGATAAATGATTTTCTAAATATGAGAATAATCTCGACCGTCCATCCAAAATGCGAGGATGGACGGCGATCTCCCCAGTTCTTCCCCTAGGCTCAATAGAGACCCGTCCATGATCTAGGAGAAGATCCGTGTTCAATTGAGCTCAAATTGGAACAAAACTTTACCCACACCATCTAAAGCCAATAAAGAACACATCCAACAGTGGAATTTGCATGACTTGAAAATTCATTTCATAAAAGACCAACACCTCCTATGCTAAGTGGTCAAAAAATTTCATACTTCACCGGCGCTCGAGATTGATGAGGTAGCTTCGTCTAGTGGAGACGAAGCTCTGTTGAATTTTCAGGCTTTGGGGTTGAGTGGATTTTTCCTATGGACCAACACCACTTGATGTCCCTTGCGACTTTGATCCAATTGAGGCTCTCCTTGCTGTGTTAACTCAAATGGATGCTTGAGTGCACTCGGATTGATCCTTAGAGGAAGTGCGCAAGAGAAATTGAGTAATTTTGAGTGAAGAAGAAGTTCAAGATTGAAGTGAGCTCCCCTAGGAGAAAACCGAGAAATCTCAAATTCAAATCCCTCTTAGAATACTTAGGAAGGCTCTCTGATCTTTCCTAACACTCTCTATGGCTTGATTGAATTGGGGAACGATAATTTTGAATTGAATTAGGGGGAGTATATCTCGACTTATGGCAATCGGACGGCTAACACCTTTGCCATTTTGATCCAATTGACCCCAATGGAGAGTTTGTTTAGGTTGTTAGCTCTTTGCACATGGTCGGTTTGAGGCCTTGAGCGGATTGCCAACCTCCCATGTGCATCAAATTGGGTGTTTGAGGGATTTGAATGAGCCAATTTGACCCATGGGGTCGTGTTTGGCCTTGGGTCCATTTAGGCTGACCCAAACCCATTGGGTTGGGTGCACCACTCTTCATTAGGTCCCCTTGAGGTATTAGGAAGATGTCAAGTGGATATGAAGAGGGTATGACCAAATTACCCATAGATTAGGCCAAAATTTATTTTATGGACTAGGAGTAGAATGGTCATTTTACTAATTTTTTAATTTGGATATGTTGGGTATGTGAAGAAATTAGATTTGGCTTTCATGAGATTTGGAATTCATTTGATAAGGCTTGGCTCATGTTGACTCATTTAGGTCAAAATGGGTCAACTTGGGTCAAGTTGACCAATTGGTCAAATTGGGCCAAACTTAGGGTTGGGTCAAGTTCATATGACCATTTGAAATATTTTGGTATCATTGGTTTGGTTCAATTTGATTTATATTTAGTTTTGATTCATTTGATTCCATTTAGGTCAAATGGGTCAAGTTGACCAATTTGACCCAATTGGGTTAGGTCATGGGTTGGTTTAGGTTTGGTTGGTCAATTGAAATGTATTGCAAGCCTTGGTTTCAATAAATTTTGGTTTGGTTTGATTTTGACTTGATTTGACCTTTTAGGTCAATTGGGTTCATGGTTAATTGGGCTAGGTTGGGTCAAGTTGGCCAATTGAGGCTTTGGTCAAGTTCAACAAGTGATTTGGAATGAACTTGACCCATTGGTTGCAATCAAAATAGCTTAGATCAAGATTTGACACATTTTGGCTTTTTAGGTCAAGTTGGGTCAACTTGAGTCAAGTATCCAATTGGCTGGGTTAGACTCAAATGATGACTTAGTCAAGTTCAAACATTGATCATGAATTAGTTTTGATCAATAGTTTCAATCAATTTAGCTTATGGTGGATTTTGGCTAGTTTAGGTTTTATTTTGGCTAAGTGTTGACTTGGTCAACCCTTAGGTTTGACTTGATTTGACCCAATTTGAGTGATTGATCATCTTATGATGATTCTTGCTCATAATGTGAGGATTAAATGGGCTTAGTTCAATCTAATTTTGGTAGGATTAGAATTTGGCTCAAAAAGGTATTTTAGATCACTTTGGATCAAGTGAGCCTAAGTGGGTCAATTGATTTGATCAAAGCTTGATTCAAGTTTGATTGAACTCACATATGGACATTTGATTGAAATATAAATCTATTTGCAAGTAATTTGAAGTCAAATAGGTTTTGATTCATTTGACAATTTCAAGTTCAAAAGATGAACATGGGTTTGATTCAGGTTTAATTTTTTTTTAAAATTAGTTTTGGTTTGGAGATTGAAGTTTGTGTTTATATTTGGATTCATGATTGAAAGATTGATTGAATCATGAAGAAAATCAAGTGATTTGAATTTGATGAAAGTTCAAGAAATTGACTTGAAAGAGTTTATGTTGGATTTGATTAGATTTGATTTGATTTGAATTTTTTGATTTGAATTTATATTTCATTTATATTTGTGGTATAAATGAAAATATAAATGGGTTATAAGAGAATCTTTTGAATTTGAGGTGATTTGAGCTAAATTCATAAGATGGATTTAAATCACTTGCAAATGGATTTGAGCCAAATGATATTAAATCAACTCCAAATTTCTTGAAATTTGGATCAACCCAATTTCAAACTATTCCAAAAAGCCCAAATTAAAATCAAAGCCAAATGATCATTTTACCCCTAGGTTAAGGGGCAACCTATGGCCAATTCCACTTAGAATTTTGGTCATATCCCTTTCATGGCCACTTGGCACTCTCTCAGTGGACCAAATGGACACTAATAAGAGTGGTGCACATGACTCAATGGGTTTGGGTCAGCCAAACCCAACCCAAAGCCAAAATTGACCCCTCCACTTGGAAATGAGCACATGGATCACCTCCATACTCTCATTCTCCACATGTGCAACTCCTCCACTACTCCCCTCTGCCAAAATCGAATCACATGGCATCCAAAATGACCTAACAAACTCAATCAATCTGATCAATTGATCAAAAATGGAAGGGAGACTCATGGACGTCCGATCCTTCTAGGGGGAGATTTACTCCCCCTAATTCCACTTGAATTTAGATCACTCACCGTCGATTGAGCTTGAGGAACCAGAGCAACCTTCTTCAAGTTCCTCCAAGCCTCCTCATAATTTGAATTCTCCATTTTTGGATTTCTTCAAAGCCAAAATAGCGGAGCTCATTAGAAATTCAACTTTACTCAATTCACAACCATAGCTCAATTTTTCTTGCAAGCACCTTCAAGGCATCAAGTCGAATGCACCCAAGTCAAGTTCCAAACATCTATGCCATGGGAACAGAGAGCTAGACCAAAATTGCAAGCACTTGAAGCTCATCCTGACCAATAGGAGGATCCACTTGATCTCAAACTTTTAAACCTTCAACAGACTTCGTCTCCACTAGACGAAGCTACCTCGACGGTTGGGAGCGCCGATGATAGCTTCTAGCAAGGTATGCCTCAAAATTGAGCTTAGTGTAAGAATTCTTTGGTCCTTTATGAAGGGAACTTTCATCCCATTATAATTCAACCATTGGATGTCTTGCTTCTTACCCTTAGATGGTGTGTGCTCAATCCCTACTCAATCCGAGCTTAAGTGAGCTCGAATCAAGCCTTAAGGAATGGACAGTCGTCGTCTCCCGCAGGCGAGGGCAGGGATGAATCATGGACCGTCCATCCCACATATTTTGGATGGACAGTCCTGATTAATCCATGTTAGATCCCGTGATTAATCCCTTTGATACTGCGGGCTTGATCTTGACCGTGCTATCTTTGATCGGACAATCTAAGAAAAAGCGCGTAGCACCGCCGGCTGATTGTGTAGTCAATTTGACAACTGAAATAATCAATCCCACTACGCTATGTGGAAAGCTGTCGCATGAGTATCCACGCAATTAGATTAGTTATAATTAGGGTTATTTAATTATCCTTAATCACTAAAACTTCAAAAATACATAACTAAATATAGAAAAATTGAAAAATATGAATGAGGGTTCATTTTAAAGATAATTAAAAGGGGGGAATAATATAAATATAATTTTGATTGATTTTGAGTAGTGGGTTTTCCTTAATTTGGGTTTATTTAAAATCTTAATAACCCTAATTACTCCATAATGACTTTATTAATTAATTCCAAACTTCTTAGGCATGTTTTGGGAGATGACCTCTGCCTCCCCTAATTTTTTTGAAATTTATTAATGGGTTAATTAGGAAAATCAATTAATGAATCCCTAATCACTCTCTTGATGTAATTAAGAGTAATTAAGCATGTGAACAATGATTTAATCATTTAATTAAAATAATTAATATTATTTAAGGGATCAGGATATTTATGGAATAATTTTGGGATATTTTCCTCAAGCTATTCCCTACACCCACATGTGGGTTGGATTTGATTTTCTTAAGCTTACTTAGGTTATTGAACACCTAAGTATCTACCCAACAAAGCATTGATTAAGTTTAGATTAATTTTGAAATTTTGATTAAGTTAATTAAGAAGGTTATTAGTGGGTTAACCCTTAATTAGGTTTGGATTAAGGAAGAAAATACTTAATTAAACCCCTTAGCTTAATTAATCATCAATTATGAGCCAATTGCATTAGAACCTTTCTTTCTTAGGATGCATTGCTAATTTAAATTCAGTGTGGTTGCATATCATATGTTGGCTCACAATTGTTTGAATAATTATATTGAGGAGGTGTAAGTAAGGGGGGTAATTAATGAACTTAATTTACACATTAACCTAAATAAAATATAAAACTAATCGAATAGTTTTAAAAATTAAACTAAAATAACACACAATGTGGGAGATGGGTTAGGACCAGCAAACCTTTTCACATTTCCTAAATTCAAATCAAACTCAAAACAAAACTAAAAATTTTTTTAGACCATTTGATTCACTTTCAAAGATCTTATTCCATAGGATTGTCTTTAGGAATTAATTAAATGAATTACACATGCTTACATCACTTTATTTCTTTCATAGCATGCTAAATGTATGTCATATGAAAATCATGCATTCATGTCTTTTGAAAAATCAAATCAAAATGAAATATTTCTATGTCAAATTGCATGCTAAAAAGTAAGAATATGAATGGCTATTATCACTACTAAATCCAAAATTATTTTTCAAAACTTATAAATCAACATTACAAATGAAAGATATGCTACTTATAATTACTATAAGTTTCCATGTGAGTATAATATAAAATGTGCATTATGTGACTTTTCCTTTTCTTCTCTTTTAACATAGTTTTGATTAAGATTTGCAAAGTGTATAGTTCATTTGAAAAGAACACAACACTTGCTTAAATACATTCTTATGTTGTCCTTTAAGAGGGACCTTTACATTTACACATGTAAATTGCATAACCAAATCAAAACAAACGAACATAAACTTTTTGCATGATTCTTTTTCCATTCATTTCTTTTTGTACATGCACATGTATTTAAGAAAGGTTATTTATTAGTCTGGACATCCCGGGGTTGCGAGGCTTTAAGTAATCCAAGTAGGTCTTGTACCTTATACCCCTGGTGTAGAAAATAATGGCGTAATACTCACTTATATTTTTCATACATGTAAATGTGCATATGAATAATGGATAAAAGAACCCCTCTTTTCTACGTAACAAAAACGTGTATACATGAAACATTCTAAATTTTTTTTAAATAAACATCCTTTAGCATTCATCATTAAGGTGTGCTAACATTTCCATTTGCATGTATAGATATGCTTAGATTCATGTATATGCATATTACACATGTTGGAAAGAAATAAAGTGTTGTGTGTTTTGTGATAGTAATTCACTTTACTTAATCATAAAATGCATTTCTCTTTGAATAGATTTGTTTAGGAAAATTTAAACTTAGGATTAATTAAAATACATAATAAAACATTCGCTAAAACATAATCATTAATGAATCTACTTTAGAAATTACTTAAGGTATGGAGAAAGAGAAGTCCTCTTCTCTTTTTTCTCTTTACAATACTTAGTAATTAATTGTATGTTCATTAAAACCAAATCAAATCATGAATTAAAACTTAACCAAATCAACCAAATCATGAATTAAAACTTAACCAAATCACTTGTATGGAGGAAAGAGAAGTCCTCTAAGTTGAACCTTTCATACTTAGAAAACTCTAACTTTAAAGCCTAGCTAAGACAAACCACATCCTTAAATGGCACACACATTAGGCTAAGCCACCATTTCTAGTCCTATGTTAGGGTGGTGCATGGTTTGAGACTTGATTTTATTTTGTGATGTAATATTTTAGTCTAGATGTTAGGGTGTATGTGCGTAGATTGAATGATAGAATGATCTTAGTATAATCATTATCTTCTAGGGATTGTACTTAAGGGGCACTGTAATAAAAATATAAATATTTTTGTTGTGCATGTTGCTTATACCCCTAATCATAATCCAAAATAATTCAGGTGGACTTGGTTACCCATGTGTGGGGTGTTAAGTCCAATTTATTCATATACATGCTTGAGATTTTGTGAGTTGCTTAGCTAATCTTAATTTTGCAAGTTTTAGTTAGATTTATTTTTTCCTATTTTCAAATAATTTTGCAATTAGGATTTGGAATGATTGTTATGGGAGATTAGGATGAATATTGTTCATAAACTATGTCTTATGTACCTTGTGAAGCCTTTGGAGCAACCACATTCTAACCAACCAAAAGAAGAAAGAAGAAAGAAGAAAGAAGAAGAAGAATGAAGAAATGAAGAATGAAGACCCCCATAACATGAATTCCTTTTTGATTTTAATTAATTCATTTGTAATCCAGGTTGTATAAGAGTAGAGCTCAGCCACCAAATTTATTTTCGAGTTTGTGCGGTGGAGACCGACCACAAAAAGGCCTCTTTATTCTTTTGCGCTTGCTTTTAAAATTGTTCGATGTTTGTTTAGCTTGTGCATTAAGATGACATGTTTTTCTAGTTTCTTCTTTGCTTTGATGAATGACCTGGATGCGATTAGGCTCTTAGGAAAATAAATTTTTTATCCAACTAATCAACTCAAAATAAAAAAATAATAGCTTATAACCTCACCTAAATCTTAGGTTATAAAACAAGATAAAAGATTTAGCAACCTCTTAGCTGGATGTTGTATGTTTTCACATTATGCATAAAAAGCATCTTATTTCACTCTTGTTATGGAGGGCTTCCACCTTTTCTAGATAATTTGGCTTGACCTTTGAAAGCCATAGAAGAAACACTCTTTTCTTGATTTTATAATCTAATTTGCATGCATAATTTTGCCAAATTAATTGTCCAAAATAAAATACAGTGCATTAGATTTAAGTCTCATGCTCTTGCAAAGACATGGTTTTTCTTCTATTAAAATATAAACTTTGCCATTTCAGAAGTTAATCTGCCAGTTAAAGTTGGTCTCTTGGAGGTAAACCAAATGTCCATTTTCACCTTAGATTTAGATTTTCCTTTTGGCAAGTTGAAGGCTTTACGCATATCACCTTTGGCATTTCATTTGTATTATGGAATTGTAAGCCCTAGATTTCTAATAAAAAATGAACTCAAATAAATAAATCACTTCAATTTCAAAAATATAAAACTCAACTATAGGATAGTTTGGGATGCTTATTAGGCTTCCTAGTATCATAAGCATCCCCTACTTATCTTTCTTTAGTTTCGATAATAACTCCCTCCTCCTGATCAATCCGACTTGATCTTCTAAAAATAGACTAATTTGATTAATATTCATATCTTTGAAATCTTTGGTGACAATGATCATTTAGCTTAATCGAGTGTATTCTTATTCCTTAGAATATAATTAACTATGGGGAATTGCCTCCATAGGGAACTTAACGAACTCAGTTTAAAATAAATTCTATTTTACTTTTTATGTAAAGTAGGGGAAGAATCTTTGGTATATTCCGAAGACCCATAGTCCTTTGGAGTCCTTATTAATATGATTAGGCCCATTATAGGATGGTGACTTCTATCTCCCGAGATAATACATCATTCCTCAATGACGTGCCTGATCACCATAGTAAAAATCATTTGTAAATCTGTGTGGTGTCCAACACAAGAAGTGTTTGATTATTTTTTATTCTTCATTTATTTCTTTTCTCTTTCAGAAAGATTAGATGAAGAATAAAAAATTTTCACCACATATTTTTCTGGTATAATTTCACCACAAATTTTTTTACCGACTCCGCTGGGGAAGGTTCCTCTCTCCATCTTTGGTAAATGACCATTGTCTCCAAGTATCGATAGTGGGTTTGTATTTTATATGAATCTGAGACTATCTTTTTTTCTCGTTTGCACTTAGTTTATTTCATCCTTAAGCTGTTTCAGCTAACATCTTTGTGTTTTAGAATTTCTAGCTTGTATTATGTAAAATCCTTATTGTCTAATATGAAAAGCAATACGTAAAAAAAGAAATAACTAAAGACTTCCTCCTTACCATTTTTATGGTAAGGAAAGGTTCATTCCAAAAATAAAGAAAAAATAAATCCTTTACAAAAATATCAATTTCCAAAAATCACATTTCCAAAATGCACATAATAAAATGTTTGCACAAAAATTTTTTTTTTTATATAAATCACCCTCATCTAACAATCTTCATGATTGTTATATGTAGGATCATTTCAAAATTAAAATCCAAAAATCATATTTTCAAAAAGCACAAATGATTACCTTCATTCAATTTATTGAATGTAGATATCATATTTTCAAAATAAAATCAACGATAATCTTTTCAAAAATAAAGCCAACAATCATATTTTCTAAAAGCACAAATGAACATTTTCATTTAATTTATTGAATGAAGATTTCATTTTCAAAAATAAAATCAACAATCACATCTTTTCAAAAATACAATCAACAATCATCTCTTTCAAAAATAAAATTCAACAATCATATTTTTCAAAAGCACAAATAAACATCTTCATTCAATTTATTGAATAAAGATTTCATTTTCAAAAATAAAATTCAACAATCATATTTTTCAAAAACACAAATGAACGTCTTCATTCAATTTATTCAATGAAGATTTCAATTTTCAAAACAAAATCAACAATCATATTTTTAAAATGAAAATCAACAATCCTCTTTTTCAAAAATCAAAATCAAAATCAAAAAATCAAAAGCAACATTTAGATCTTTCATTTAACATACCCAAATTTGCTAAGTGAAGATCCTCTTTTTCTAAAATCAAAATCAAAATCAAAAATAAAAAAAAAAAAAACATTTGGATCTTTCATTTACCACACCCAAAATTGCTAAGTGAAGATCCTCTTTTTCAAAAATCAAAATCAAAATAAAAAATCATCAAAACAAAACACATTTGGATTTCTTTAGCATACCTAAATTTTCTAAGAATCCTCTTTTCAAAAATCATAAAAAATAAAGCACATTTGATTTCTTTTAAATACCTAAGAATCCTCTTTCAAAATCATCAAAAACAAAGCTCATTTGATTTCCTTAGCCTAAATAAGACTCCTCTTTTCAAAAATCATCAAAAATAAAGCACATTTAGATTTTCTTAGCATACCTAAATTTGCTAAGATTCTTTTTTCAAAATCAACAAAAATAAAACATATTTATATTTCATTAGCATACCTAAATTTGCTAAGAATCATCTTTTCAAAAATCAACAAAAATAAAACATATTTGGATTTCTTTAGCATACCTAAATTTACTGAGGATCCTCTTTTCAAAATCATCAAAAACAAAACACATCAGGATTGTTTATTTAGCATATCTAAATTTGCTAAGTTAATATTCTCCTTTCAAAAAGCAACAAAACACTTGGATTCTTTAGTTAGCATACTCAAATTTGCTAAGTCAAGATTTCATTCTCAAATTCTCACATGATTCATAAACAAGCAAATAAAAGAAGAAAATTATTTTCAAATACCTCACCTACTGTACTTAAATTTACTGAGTAAATTCCAAAATCACAAATCAAAACAAAAGCAATTGACCCTTTAGTTTACTCAAATTTGTTAAATAAAGGGTCGTCAAACTCAAAAAAATCAAATTCAAATATGAACTTATGGAAGCATCAATCTTTCAAATAATATTTGAACCCATTTTCAACATACATAAATTTGTTGAAAATGGATTCTAAATTTTTAAAAAAATCTCCTTTCTAATCAATCTCAAAATCTCTCTAATTCATTTGAGCCCCACTTAACACTTTCAAGTTGTTGAGTGTGGGTTCAAAATTCTAAAAAATAAATTAAGCAAATGATTCAAACTTATTTTCAACATTGCGAATTTTGAGTCGCCCCATTTCATTTCAAGTCTAGTTTCAATGGTAGTAGAAGAATGTTTACATTTCCTTTCGTGATGGATTGGCCTTGGATCGCTAGCCTCTCAGAAGTTTGTTGCGCCTCATCCACTTTGGCAGGCTTTGAGGGGCTAAGATCACATGTGAGGGGACCGCCTCACAAAGCAGGCTGCAGGATCAGGTCATCCAAGTTGAGTTACCATCGATTCAGATCCTCACCAAGAGGGAAGGCGTGGCTCCTCGCAGTAGAGATCCAACGCCGGTTCCCTTTGTTGCCCCAAGATAAGCACACACTCATTGGCTCCCTTAAGGGGAGGCTCCCGTGAATTGTCTCCTCTCGAGATTGGGTCTAGTTCCACCGCTCACCTACTGACCCAATGTCAAAACAAGAACCGCATGATCAAGAGATATCAGCATAGCCGTGGAGTTGGAGGCGCTCTGCATCATAGAGGAGTTTGGGATGATTTTCTGATCATAGAAAGTTCCACCCTCTGGGATTTGATGAGAGATTAGGAGGATTTCGCCACCTTTGCCAGCTTCATTTTTCGTGCTCTTATTAGTGAGAAAGGAGGTCAGAGCCTTAGATCACCTTCATGAGTTGGTGGAGCCTACATCTCCACCCATTCATTTGATTTATGTTCGCTTATTCCTCATGTGGGTGAGTGATCGAGAGAGGCCGTGGAGGCCCGCTCATCGCGTATTACTACCGTGAGTGATGGAGGTATAGCACCAAGTTTCAGCCTTGTCGACTTTCCCATCATACCCATGCCATCATATTGATAAGATCCCATGTGATTACCCACCATGGACAAAGATCTCCCATCCAGTGAGAGTGGTGCCTCCACCTCATCGCCTACTCTACACCCACCATCTTGAGACATGTTCCATCATCATCCGATTCAAAGAAAGGCCATGAAGGCGATCGGAGAAGAGAACCCCACTGGTGATCCGACTATGGCCAAAAGATCCCATCCCATCTACACTGCCTACTGAGGTGAGGCTGAGCTCTCCTGCTCGACCTTCTACCACAGTTGTGGTGAATAAGGAATGACGACCTCGGAGTATAGTAGTTGTTCCATCACCACCACCACCGCAACAGTGTATGGGGATAGCAATAGAGGGAGCAGGAGATAGTTCAGTCATCCCCATGGTTATAGATCCTCCTAGTGTACCCCACCTGATCCAATGACGTGAGGATCATCCTCAGCATAGTCCTCATGGGGTTATTCTCCAACAACAAAGAGATGTTATGCATGTCTGCTCATGACAAGATCCTACCAGGGTCATCTTTATAATTGCTCAAAGGGGAATCATCCTAGATGACATCAAAGCAGTATCTAGTGGAGAAGCATGAGATCTTATGATATGCCTGATCTAATTTAGAGGATGAGAAGGTCAGTTTAGATAGGTAGCATATTGCACACTTTAGAGCCAACTGCAATGGGTGTGATGCTCCCTATTCTAACTTTTGTCAAGAATTTAGCGTGCATAGCCTTTGATTGGTACTGAACTTCCCAATAGTTTATGAAGACTTTTGAGTTGGAGCAACTCTTCATTAAGCGGTTTGCTCAGAAAGGGTGACTATAAAGCATCTCGTGTGGCTCAATAACACCATGAGTCCCTCATTGATTATATTCTCAGATGGCTCAATTTGAGTATGAAATGTGAACCGCAGCTGTATGAATAGCACACCATTAAAATTTTGTTGAAGAATATTCATGGCCTGGTCACCTTCATGCTCAAAGGTTTCACCATCAAGACATTCAAGATGCTAATCAACAAGGTGGCTAGTTTACAAGGAGAAGCTAAACAGTTGCCTTTTTTGGATCAATCAACAAAGCCGAAGTCACAAAAAGCATAGGAAAAGAAGCTGGGGCGTGATCAGAAAGGGGAAGCAAGAGAGAGCGATGAGACCTCGAGCTCCACATCACTCCCACCTCCTCTACCACCATCGAGCCATCCCACCCCACCACAAGTAGCTCCATGGCCTCATCGCCTCCTCCTCATTATATCCGCAATAGCAAAGTGGTACACATACCAGTGTATGGTCCACCTACTCTTATGGATAAACTAAATAAACCATAGTCATTTATGAGGGAGGTAATCAGGAAAATATTTAAGAAACTCTTAAAGAAGCTTGATTTTCAGCTACCCGAGCCTAGAAGGCCGGAAGAAGTGGGCAAAAGCAATGATCCTAACTTTTTCCCCTATCGTCGCATGCTAGGTCATGTTTTGGAGGATTTCTTTACATTCAAGGACTGACTTGAGCTTCAAGACAAGCGTCATAGTTATCCCAAAGGAATGCCTTGTAGAATAACCATCCAGTTTCATTAGGGTAATCCTTTGGGATACCTAAGATCCTCTCAGAACTAAAGAAGGTTAGGATATCTCCTTATCCCGAACCTCCAAGAATATTGTGTCCAAAATCAAGAAACTTTCTTGCAGGTTCCTGAGGTAGCTCAAACCTCCAACATCAAGAAAGGTTTGCAAGTTGTCAGACAACTTGGAGAATGTAGAGCTCAGAGCTGACCCATGCTAGCCGTGATAGCCAAGCAAGCACAACGACCATCGAGCCCTCCTCCAATCCACCATTGTAGCTACTACTTCAGTGACCACCTCTACTTCGGCTAGATCTTCCTCTAGTAGACACTTGTATCGGGATGAGGGCATCAAATCTGTCACCCCTCTTACTTTACTTAATTTCTACTATGTACCTCCTTCAAAATCCAAGAAATCAAGGAATAAAGCTAGTTTGAATTATATCTATGTCACTTCTGATGGGTTATCTAATTCTACTCTTATTAAAAAATCTCTAAGTCTAAACAATAATTATAACAACTCTGATCTTCCTCTTTCTAATTCAGAGTTGGACCTTCCCTCTCTGAATACTATGAGTTCGCCTCTTGAGATAAACTTGGAATTATCCGATTCCGAGTGTCCCATAGGAGAAGCTGTAGGTGAGCCTGACAAATAGGTAGAATCTTCCACTAACTTGCCATAAAAGGTCACCGAAGACAACCTCCATAGTGGCAAGGTTCTACCTCCTAGGGCAGCACCTCAAGATAAGGGGAAATAAGTTATTGGATATGCTTGTAGAGGATCAACCCAAGGTGGACTACAATGTCCTCTCTCACCTAAGAAAGTTGTCATCTAAGTTAAGTATATATGATGCCCTTATCTTATCTAAAGAGGCAAGGGAATCATTAATCAAGGCTCTTCTTAATCCAAATATATACTTAGCTCAGATGACTGCTATTAGAGAGGAGGCACATTATTCCAGAGAAGCCCAAGGAGTCACTTTCATAGATAAAGACCTTCTTCTGGGGGACATGGAGCACAATCGTCTCCTCTACATTACAGTGGACATTAGCAGATTCAAACATTCTTGGATTCTTGTCGATCCAGGTGCATCAGTGAACATTATGAGTCTAAAAACCTTTATCTATTTGAAGATCGACATCTCCACACTCCGAGGTGATCGGTTGATATTGAAAGGATTCAATGAACAAGGCTAGAGGGTTTTAGGTTCTATAGTGTTACCTTTGGAGATAGGTGACTGCAAGCCTAAAGCCAAGTTCTATATCATTGATTCAAATACTTTGTTTACCACTTTGCTCGATAGGCCTTAAATAGATCATAACAAGATGATTCCATCCTCCCTCCCTCAGTGCATCAAGTTCAGGAAGGATGTGATTGAATATTGTGTCAAAAGAGATGAAAAATAATTTTTAATCAGAGAGCTTAGATATATGAGGATGCGACCTACTATCTTCCTCAGAACACCTTTTCTTATGAACTTGGTCAAAATTCAAATTCAAAAGCAAAAGAAAAAGAAGAAAAGAAGAAGAAAATGAAAAAGAAAAGAAAATTGAAAGTTCAAATGAACGAGAAAAGAAAATTGAGGAAGAAGTAGAGCCGCATATCACATTCCACACATAGTTCCATCATATTGACATGTGGGTAGGATGACTCGACCTCCACCGTGCAGGTAGAGGCACATAGGCGCCCGAGGTGGAAGACCGTTGGCTACCAGCCAACATGGGTTATGTTCCAGTTCATAGGAGTACCCCTACCACATAGACTTGGAATCCAAAAGGGATGAGTCTAATGTGATTATATACCACAACCCTCTCAGTGGTTTCATTGAGGTGACATGAAGCTTGATGAAAACCTTCTAGATAAAGCAATGTATTCAATTCAACTTTATGTGAAACTATCAGAAAACAGTTAGGAACCTTAGCTTTTCACTTTTATCTCAAAAAGTTGAAGGTTTAGTAGTTAAGGAAGCCCCTCAGTCTTCCAGGGATGTCAAGTTGAAGAGATTCTTATTGGGATCATCATCCTCAAGTCTAGAAATTGATGTAGGACTTAAGGATAATTCACATAAAGAATTAATAAAATTATCTTTTGATTTGTACTCGCCTCATGTTTTTAATCTTGCAAAGAAGGGTTTGATTCCTTATACATGGTCTAAGCAAGTGATGAGTACTTCGAAAGGTGGAACAACAGGCGTGGATGCACAATCAAGATCGACTGATTCACAAGGTCTAGTCGATGATGATGACATCGCTAGTTGTCACCAATCATTTGGAGTCTGATAGGTTCTTTTCACGCCACTCTAGCTCTTATGAGGATGTGTATTTAGAAACTTTAGATGATCTCCAAATCAAAGATGTACCGCTAGAATTTGAAGAGAAGATCCATTCAACAATTGACAAGCTTAAAGAAATTAACCTCGAGACGGAAGAAAATCCATGCCCGACATACATCAATATGTTGCTGAATGAAGAAGAAACCAATGACTTAGTTAGGTTATTGATTGAGTTTAAGGACTATTTTGCATGGAGCTATGAAAAGATGCTCGGATTATCTCCTGACGTAGCAATCCACAAACTAGCAATAGTCCCTAATGCCAATCCTATCAAGCAAGCTCCTAGACGCATGCGATTAAAAATCTAATAACAGGTCATTTCTGAAGTCAAGAAATTGATCGATGGTTTCATCAAGAAAATACCTACCCGGTTTGCCATCATCCAAGTTAAGAAGAAGAATGGCCAAATTGATATGTGTCAATTTTAGGACTTAAATAAGGCATGTCCTAAGGATGAGTTTCATCTTCTATACCAAAATTAATGGTGGACATTGCCTCATCTCATTCAAGATTCTTTTCATGGATGGGTCATCTCAACCAAATCAAGATGGCCCCTCGAGGATGAAAGAAATACACTTTTTGAACCTCGATACAAATCTATTGTTATAAGGTCATGCCTTTCGCCTTAAAATGCGCATACCAACGAGTCCATGACTCGCTTCAACAAACTTATTCATCAATAGGTTGAGTGATATGCTGATGATCTAATAGTCAAGAGCAAAGAAAAGAATGACCATCTTTTTGACTTGAGAGTAGTTTTCAAACGGCTAAGATAATATAACCTTAAAATGAATCCCCTAAAGTGTATTCTGAAAAGTGAAATTTGGGTTTATTGTCCTACACTAGGGAGTAGAAATAGATCCAGAAAAGATCAAAGCTATCTTAGAAATGCCACCTCCCAAAAGTTTAACTCAACTCAGATCTTTCCAAGGGAGGTTGGTATATAAGACGTTTTATTTCTAATCTATTAGGAAGATGCAAGCCATTTTCAGCACTTATAAAAAAGAATGCCAAGTTCAAGTGGGATGATGATGCCTTTGAAGATATCAAGCAAGATTTGGTGAAGCCGCCGCTCTAGCACCTATCTGTGCCACTCACCCTCTACACTGCTGCATTGGGCGACTCCCTCGATGCTTTGTTGGCCCAAGACAACGACAAAGGGAATGAGTGTGCTCTCTACTACCTAAGCCATCATCTGATTTCTACTGAAGCAAACTACCGACCTATTAAGAAATATTGCCTAGCTTTGATCTTTGCATCCCAAAAGCTACAACATTATATGCTTTCTTATAAGATGAACTTGATTTCCAAAACCAATCTACTGTAGTATCTCATGACATGGCCAACGCTATCCAAACGTTTGGCATGTTGGTCCATGATTCTCTAGTTTGATATCACATTCATACTCTTCATGCGGAAAGGACAAGCACTAGCGATTTCTTAAGAAGACACCCACTTCCTGATTCTCCGCTTAGTAATGATCTCCCTGATGAACAAATCATGAACTTAGGGGAGGTTAACAACCGCCGATGGGAGATGTATTTTGATGGTGCGGCTTCCTTTCATAAAGGAGAAGCACCATGATCTACTCTTCCAAGAAAGACAGGGGTAAGAATAGTTCTCTTAACTCCAGACCATGATGTGATGAGATTCTCATACTATCTCTCCAATCCCTATACCAATAATGAAGTCGAGTATGATGCTTTGATTGCGGGTCTGGAGTTAGCCATTACAGTGTGTGTCAAGAGCATCAATATTTTCAGGGATTCTCAGTTGATCATCAACCAAATTGTCGTGTCATATAAGATTTTAAAACCTAAGCTTTGTCATTACCATGAGTATACCATGAAGTTGTTGACCCAAATCTCGAAAGTCACCATCTACAAGGTTCTTCAAGCAGAGAACGCAGTAGCAGATGCTCTGGCCAAACTTGCCAAAGAATTGGCATGTCCGGAAGATGAGTCCATTCTAATAATGGTCAAAAATAGACAAGTTCTATCCCTTATTGCTTTGAACTCCAAGAGACTTTCTTGAAGGGGAGGTCATTGCCAACAAAGGCAAGGATGGATTGGAGGCAACCGCTCATAGATTACTTGAACACCAAACTACCTCAAGAGAAATCACAAGCCCATCGTGAAATAGAGCTATTTCCTATGCTCGATGGCACCTTGTACCGCGGTCCTTCGATCAAATGTGGTTATGATGTTGAAAACATGCCCATAGGATCGCGGACCGGGTACACGTGTCTGGAGTGCATCAATCCAAAGATGAAAGCAAAGATCAAGAGACTGGATACTACGCCTTCAATGACATGATTGCATGGATATATCTAGAGATGCCATCGTTGTCGTACACGGTGTGTATTACATCAACCACCCAACATTCTACACCCTACATTGCCTCATGGCATTTGAGTGTTGGGGTACCAACATTGTGGGTCCTATCGATCCTCCTTCTTCCAAGGGTCATCGTTCATGTTGCCACGACTACTTTTTCCGGCAAAGCAATCCCACTCAGAGGTCACAACTCAAAGACGCTTTGCTTTTTAAGAACCATATCATTTATGTTCGGGTGCCTCGATGAATTATATCCGATAATGGTACCGATTCAAAAGCATCAAGATCAATAGCTTCGCCAAAAGACACAATATAGATTGGAGAAACTCCACCATCTACTACCCCAGAGCGAATGGCCTAGCAGAAGCATTCAACAAAACTCTCATCAAAATACTAAAGAAGATTCTTGATGTCAATAAACGATAGTGGCATAAGCAGTTGATTGAAGCCTTGTGGGCATACCGCACCACATATAGAATGCCAACTCAACCTACCTCATTTTTCTTAGTGTATGGGTCTGAAGCCATTCTACCTTTAGAAGTTCAACTCCCATCACTAAAAATAGCATTGGGTAGCAAGATCACTATAGAGTAGAGAATGCAAAGTTGTAGTTAGAAGAGCTCGAAGTTTTAGAGGATAGATGCCTAAGGGCGTGCCATAACCTCGAGTTGTACAAAGCCAAAATGATTCAAGCTCACAAACAAGCTGGTCCGCTCTAGGACTTTTCAAGTAGGAGAACTTGTATTAGTCCTAAGGAGACCAATTGTTGCCCATCAAAAGATGGGGGGAAAGTTTGAACCCACTTGGGAAGGATATTTTGTCATAGAGAAGGCCTACCAAGGAGGATCCTATCAGCTTATTGATTGTAAAGGGGAACACCCGAGCTTCCAATTAATGGGTTCTATTTGAAGAAATATTATCTATAAAATATGTTTGAAAATAATCATCAATAAAAGAATAAATTTTGATTCCAATTCATTAAAATCTTCTCTTCTTTTAAAGCGTTGTTTATCTTGTGAATCCTCCATGACATGTTAAGGATAGGTGTAAGAGAACCCAAGAAGCATCATATCCCTCTTTCACACATGAACACAATCAAACACAATTATCGATGTTACTAGAATAGGTGTGAGAGAACCCAAGAGGCATCCTATTTTGATTAGCACAACTAAGTTAGGTGTGAGAGAACCTAAGCGCATCCTTCTGTGGGAATCAAGCCATCATGGCACCATTTCATCAAATTCCCCAAGCGTGTTTAGGGTAGGTGTGAGAACCAAGCATCCTATTCCTTTAACATAAGCACAAAAAATAAACACATATCTTTTATCTTTGATGTGGGAGCAAGCCCTTGTGGCACTCACTCATTAGTTGCTCTAGGTTGTGTTGATATCTTTGCTATAGTATCACCCGGTGGTCACTTATTTGGAGGATGTGAGTCCCAGCTTTCTTCTCTTGACCATTGCAAACCACAAGCCTTGTTAGTTTGGTAGGCTTCACCTACCTAAGCTACCTCATGTTGATTTTGTTTAAGAAGATGTGAGTCCCTGCTTTCTTCTTGAACCATCATGTCACTAGGTCAAGTATATTTGAGGTTTAGGATAAGTCCCCAGGCTCCTTTCCTCTTGACTTTTGAGTTGATATAAGTCCCCAGTGGCATTCACTCAAGTTAGGTCATAGCACTGTCGAGTCAACAGAATATCCCGACAATTAGTTCTATAGGAGGATGTGAGTCCAGCTTTCTTCCTAATTTATTGCAAACCTTAGGTTGGTTGATGTTCCTATCGATGACTCACCGATGGATACACCACTCTTGGCGATGTGAGTCCCCATGCTTTCTCCTTGAGTTGGCCGAATACCTGCAAATTATCTTCTCCGGGTTTTGGATCAAAGCCCGACCCTCTCCTTGGGAATTCTATTTGGATCATGTCCTTTGACCCCATTTAGACACTACGGGTTACTTTTTTTGAGTCCCCTTTCCTAGTAGCCACCCTGTGGTTGGAGAATTTGTTTAGTGGATGCAAATTCTCCCTTGGTTGATAAATCGAGATAGGTCTAGGCGATATAAGCTCCTTCTTTTATGATCCTCCAACAGGTCCACGATAAACAAAAACAAAACAAACAAAATATTGCTTGTGGATTAGAATTCAAGCTCCCAAAGGCCCTTTTCCCAAGCGGCATCCTATCTTTAGAGGCGGTGTGTGAGAACTCCCTATAATTGCCGACTACGAGTTGAGATAAGTCCACAGGTGGCCTCTACCAGTCTCCATCTCGCATTCTTTCTAGCATGATTGTCGTAAACTTACTTGGCGATACATGTGAGTTCTATTTGTTGCCCAAAGTAGCGGTCTTTTCTTCCCTAAATTGACCATTCAAATTAAAAGGCACTCCTTTGGTTGGATAGTTCTCCCCTCGTGAAGCTACTCCCTTTGGTTTAGTAAATCGATAAGGTAATAGCTCCTTCAATGTGATCCATGACCAATAAAATCCATCAAAATAATTAAAAATTAATCTTGACTATCTTTGATGATTTAAGTCCAGCATTCACTCAATAATTGCCTAGGTCAAGTTATTGTTGCACAAGCCGATCAGTGGTTCTTATTTTGGAAGATGTGACTCCTCGTGCTTTCTTCTTAAACTTGACCATTGCAAATCGAAAGACAATCCCTTTGGTTGGATAGTTGTACTATGTGGTTGGTAGACTACTCTTTTTGGATTGGTAAATCTATGTTGGAACAAGGCCCATGGCCCTTACTCAGTGCAGTCCATCACAAACTAATAGGATCCATCAAAAATAACTAAAAATGAAATTAATCTTTAACTATCTTTGAGCTGATTTAAGTCCTCCATTCACTTTAGTCATAGGTTGGGTTAACATGTTGCACAATATCACCCAATGTTTCCTTTGGAAGATGTAAGTCCACACTTTCTTCTTAAACGACCATTACAGAAAGGCAATCCCTTTGGTTGGCTAGTCCTACTATGTGTTTGGTAGACTACCCCTTTGGATTGGTACTCAAGTTAGGCTACTCCCTACTCAGTGCGGTCCATCCACATCAAAATCAAAATTTAAAAATCAACAAATTCAACTCTCCTCCCTCAGTGGAGTCAAACTAAATGAATAAAACAAATTCAACCAATCTCCCCAGTGGAGTCAAATCAAAATAATCAAAACAACTAAACAACTAAACAATCAAACAATCAATCAAATCATATGCTTCTCCTCAGTGAGATGCAAATCCTTCTAGTTCCCTCAACGGATTTCACAACCTCTTCTCCTTAGTGGATGACTTGAACTTACTCCCCTAGTGGAGAGTTCACTTTTCATCCCTTAATATCTAAATCAACAAATCAAATCAATTTCTCCTGAGACTCAAATCAAATCAAACCTCTCATCTTTGGATGACTTGAACCTTTCCCCAGTGGAAGGTTCACATACTATCCTAGTGGATTCTCCTTCACTCTCTTATGTCTTTGACATGAGTAGTCACATTGCACTAAGCTCTTGATTCCTTCTACACCTTGGGTTGGGAGTAGATCATTTCTATTAGTGCTTGTGATCGTTCGATGTTGTTGATCATTTCGGTCAACACCAATATATGTGGTGTACCTTGTCAGTCACACCACACCTAGTGGGCACCCTTTGTTGACCTCATTTTTAGAATGAGCTCTCAACCTCTCCATCCTAGACATAGGACTCTTCTCAGACACTGAGAGTTCCTTAGTCTTAAGACACTTCTAGTGATTAGGTGAACACACAACTAACCCTAGAGACTTAGAATAGTTAGCCATAGGAATAGGTCATGCCTTGGGGTTAGGAAAACTTGCCTACCCTATAGCTTGAACCAAATCCTCACTTCCTTCTTTCAAGTCAAACTCAAATTATTTCCAACTTAATTGATCAACTCCAAATTCAAACCAATTCCAAATTTTAAATCAATTCAAACTTAATTGGTTTTCTTAAAACTAACTTCAAACTCAAATAAACTTCAATTCCAAATCTCAAATCAATTTCAACTTAACTGATTTTCTCAAACCTTAAATCAATTCCAATGGATTTTCTCAAATCATGAATCAATTCCAAATGATTGAAACCCATAATTGAATTCCAAATTCAAAAAAAAAAAAAATATCCTTCCTAAGTCACTTTAATTCCATCTTATGGACTTAGCACAAATCAAATTCAAATCACCTCAAATTCAAAAGATTCTCTCTTAACCAATTTATATTTTCATTTATATTCACAAATATAAATGAAATATAAATTCAAATACCCAAAATAAATTCAAAACTAAAATCCAAATCTAATCAAAATCCAACCTAAACTCTTCCAAGTCAAATTCTTGAACTTGATCAAATCAAATTCAAATCAAGCCAAACCTTTGATTTTTCTTCATGATTCTGTCAATCCTTCAATCATGAATACAAATATAAACACAAACTTCAATCATCAATCCAAAACTAAATTCCAAAAGAAAAAAAATTTAAACTCATGTTCATCCTTTGAACTTGAAATTGTCAAATGAATCAAAACTCATTTGACTTCAAATCACTTGCAAATGGATTTATATTTCAATCATAAGTCCATATGTGAGTTCAATCAAATTTGAATCAAGCCTTGATCAAGTCAATTGATCCACTTAGGCTCACTTGACTCAATGTGACCTAAAGTACCTTTTTGAGCCAAATTCTAATCTACCCAAATTGGATTGAACTAAGCTAAGCCTCACATTGTGAGCAACAATCATAAGATGATCAATCACTCAAATTGGTCAAACAAGTCAAACTAGGTTGACCAAGTCAACACCAAATGAAACTAAACTAGCCAAAATCCACCATAGGCCAAATTGATTGAAACCATTGATCAAACAATTCATGATCAATGTTTGAACTTGACCAAGTCATCATTTGAGCCTAACCTAGCCCATTTGGCCACTTGACCCAAGTTGACCCAACTTGACCTAAAAAGTCAAAATATGTCAAATCTTGATCTAAGCCAAATTGATTGCAATGAATTGGTCAAGTTCATTCCAAATCACTTGTTGAACTTGACCAAAGCCTCAATTGCCTAACTAGACCCAACCTAGCCCAATTGACCAAGGATCAACTTGACCTAAAAGGTCAAATCAAGCCAAAATCAAACCAAACCAAAATTGATTAAAACCAAGGCTTGCAATACATTTCAATTGACCAATCAAACCTAAACCAACCCATGACCTAACCCAATTAGGTCAAATGGGTCAAATTGGTCAACTTGACCCATTTGACCTAAATGGAATCAAATGAACCAAAATTAAATATAAATCAAATTGAACCAAACCAATGATACCAAAATATTTCAAATGGTCATATGAACTTAACCCAACCCTTGGTTTGACCCATTTGACCAATTGGTCAACTTGACCCAAGTTGACCCATTTTGACCTAAATGGGTCAACATGAGCCAAATGATATCAAATCAACTCCAAATTCATTGAAATTTGGACCAACCCAATTTCAAACTATTCCAAATCTGCCCAAATTGAAATCAAAGCCAAATGACCATTTTACCCTAGGTCAAGGGGTAACCTATGGCCAATTCCACTTGGAATTTGGTCATATCCTTTTCATGGCACTTGGCACCCTCTTAGTGGACCAAATGGACACTAATGAGAGTGTGACATGACCCAATGGGTTTGGGTCAAAACCCAACCCAAGTCAACGACCACCTCCACTAGAAATGAGCACATGGATCACTCCACCTCATTTCATGAAACTCTCTCTCCCTGCCAAAATTCACATGGCATCCAAAACCAAACTCATCAATGATCAATTTGATCAAAATGGAAAGAGAGCTCATGATCCTTCTAGGAGATATACTCCCCTAATTCACTTGAATTGATCACTCTTGTCGATTGAGAGGGAGAGCAATTCTCCCAAGTTCCTCAAGCTTCTTCTTATTTTCTCCATTTTTTCTTAAGAAAATAGGGAGCTCGTGAAAATTCCACTCTCAATTCACCTCCCAATTCCTCTCAAGCACCTTCGAGGCATCAATTAGCTCATCCAAGTCTTCAAGCATCAAGCCATGGGAAGGGGAGACCAAAGTCACAAGCACTGAAGCTCATCTTGGCCAATAGGAAGATCCACTTTCAAGCCTTCAAACCTTCAGCAGCTTTCTCCACTAGGCAAGATACCGATGGTTGGGAGCTGGTGATAGCCTCAGTGAGGTATGCCTCAAACCGAGCTTAGTGTAGAATTCTTTGGTCCTTTGTGAAGGGGTTTCATCCCATTATAATTCAACCATTGGATGTCTTCTTCCTTGATGGTGTGTATCAATCAAGCTCAATGAGCTCGGATCAAGCCCTAGGGATGGGATGCTCATCTCCAGCGAGCGAGGATGAATTATGGACCATCCATCCCATGTGTTTTGGATGGATGATCCTGATTAATCCATGTTAGATCTCATGATTAATCCCTTTGATACCGCGGGCTTGATCTTGACCATCTGATCTTTGATCAAACAATCCCGAAGCGTAACATGCGTGACTTAAATAATAATCCATGCACATGGAAAGCATGCCGCATCGGCGTCCAATGGCATGCGGATTAGTTATATAATTAGGGTTATTTAATTATCAATCCTTCTTCAAAATACATAACTAAATAGAAAAATTAGAAAAATATGAATGCATTTTAAAGATAATTCAAAGGGAATAATATAAAATTAATTTTAATTGATTTTGAATATTTTCTTAATTTGGGTTTATTTAAATTATTAATAAATTACTCCTAATGATTTCATTAATTAATTCCAAACTTCTTGATTTTGGGATGACCTCTGCCTCCCCTAATTTTCTTGGAATTTATTAATGGGTTAATTAGGAAAATCAATTAATGAATCCCTAATCACTCTTTTAATGTAATTAAGGGTAATTAACCATGTGAATAGTGGCTTAATCATTTATTTAAGATAATTAAATATTTTTTAAGGGATCAGGAGGTTTATGGAATAATTTTGAGATATTTTTCTTAAGCTATTCCCTAAACCCCATTTTCTTCCTTAATCCAAACCTAATTAAGGGTTAACCCACTAATAACCTTCTTAATTAATCAAAATTTTCAAAATCAATCTAACTTAATCAATCCTTTGGGTAGATACTTGGGTGTTCAATAACCTAAGTCTTAAGGAAATCAAATCCAACCACATGTGTGGGAAGGGTTATGAAAGTACTTAATTAAAAGCTTAATTAATTCATTAATTATGAGCCAATTGCATTAGGCCCTTTCTTTCTTAGTGCATTGATTTAAATTTAATGTGGTTTATGTATCATATGTTGGCTCATAATTAATAATTATGTTAAGGAGGTGTAGGTAAGGGATAATTAATGAACTTAATTTACACTTTAACCTAAACAAATATAAAATCAATCTAATGGTTCTAAAAATTAAACTAAAACAACACATGTGGAGATGGGTTAGGACCAAAAACCTTTTCATATTTCTTAAATTCAAATCAAACTCAAAACAAAACAAAATTTCTTTAAACCATTTGATTCACTTTAAATGATCTTATTCCATAGGATTGTCTTTAGAATTAATTAGTGAATGAATTACATGCTTACATCACTTTATTTTTTTAGCATGCTAAATGTGTATATATGAAAATCATGCATTCATGTCTTTTGAAAAATCAAATTAAAATGAAATATTTCTTTATGTCAAATTGCATGTTTTGGCTAAAGTAAGAATATGAATGGCTATTATCACTACTAAATCTAAAATTATTTTCAAAACTTATAAATCAAACATTACAAATGAAAGGTATGATGCTACTTATAATTATTTATAAGCTTGCATGTGAGTATAATATAATGCATTATGTGACTTTCCTTCTCTTCTCTTTTAACATAGTTTTGAATAGGATTTGCAAAGTGTATAGTTCATTTGAAAAGAACACAACACTTGCTTAAATCCATTCCTATTCATTCTATGTTATCCTTTAAGAAGGACCTTCACATTTACACATGTAAATTATAACAAATCAAAATAAACAAACATAAACTTTTGCATGATTCTTTTTCCATTCATTTCTTTTGTACATGCACATGTATTTAAGAAAAGTGGTATATTAGTGGACATCCTGTTGTGAGGCTTTAAGTAACCCCAAGTAGGTCTTGTACCTTACACCCCTGGTGTAGAAAATAATTGTATTCACTTATGTCTTTCATACATATAAATGTGTATATGAATAATGGATAAAAGAACCCCTCTTTTCTACTTAACAAAAACATGCATACATGAAACATTCTAAATTTTTCTTAAACAAACATCCCTTAGCATTCATCATTAAGGTGTGCTAACATTTCTATTTGCATGTATAGATATGCTTAGGATTCATCCATATGCATGTTACACATCTTGGAAAGAAATAAAGTGTTGTCTGTTTTGTGATAGTAATTCACTTTACTTAATCTTAAAATGTCTTTCTTTTGAATAGGTTTGTTGAGGGAAAATTTAAATTTAGGATTAATTAAAATACATAATAAAATATTCAATAAAATAAAATCATTAATGAATCTACTTTAAAAATTACTTAAGGTAGGGAGGAAAGAAAAGTTCTCTTCTCTTTTTCTCTCTTTATAATACTTAGTAATTAATTATAGGTTCATTCAAACCAAATCAAATCATGAAATAAAACTTAACCAAATCACTAAAATGAACCTCCCTCTAAGTTGAACCCTTCATTCAGAAAACTCTAACCTTAATTCCTAGCTAAGACATACCACACAGCCTTAAATGACATACACATTACTAAGCCACCATTTCTAGTCTTATGTTAGGGCGGTGCATGGTTTGATTCCTGATTTTGTTTTGTGATGTAATATTTTAGTCTGGATGTTAGGGTGTATGTGGGAATGGTAGGATGATCTTAGTCTAATCATTATCTTCTGAGGATTGTGCTTAAGCTGTAATAAAATATAAATGCTTTTTGCGGTTGCTTATACCCCTAAGCATAATCCAAAATAGTCCAGGTGGACTTAGTTACCCATGTGTAGAGTACTAAGTCCAATTTATTCATATACATGATTGGGATTGTGTGGTTTGTTTAGCTAATCTCTATTTTGCAGGTTTGACTTAGATTTACTTTTTCCCATTTTTATGTAATTTTGCAATTAGGATTTGGAATGATTGTTATGGGGGATTAGGATGAGCATTGGTCATAAGACTATATCTTATGTACCATGTCAAGCCTTTGGAGCAACCACATTCTAACTAACCAAAAGAAGAAAGAAGAAAAAAAAAAAAAGAACGAAGAAATGAAGAATGAAGACCCCCATAACATGAATTCCTTCTTGATTGTAATTAATTCATTTGTAATTTGGGTTGTATAATAATAGAGCTTAGCTACCCAATTTATTTTCGAGTTTATGCGGTGGAGCCCGGCCACAAAAGGCCTCTTATTCTTTTGCACTAGCATTATAAATTATTTTATATTTGTTTAGCTTGTGTATTATGATGACATAATTTTCTAGTTTCTTTCTTGCTTTAATGAATAGCCTGGATGCGATTAGGCTCTTAGAAAAACAAATTTTATATCCAACTAATCAACTCAAAATCAAAAATAATAACTCATAACCTCACCTAAAGCCTAGGTTATAAAATAAGATAAAAGATTTAGCAACCCTTTAGCTAGATGTTATATGTTTTCACATCATACATAAAAAGCATCTTGTTTCACTCTTGTTATGGAGGGTTTCCACCTTTGCCAAGGAATTTGGCTTGACTTTTGAGAGCCATAGTGTAAACACACCTCCTTTCTTGCTGATTTTGGCCCATAATCTAATTTCTCATACATTAGGCATATGAATCATAAAGCCTATGTCAAATGAATTGTCCAAAAATGAAAATAAAATATAACTCAAATTTGCATTATATTTAAGTCATTAATCATGTCCTACATGATCTAGTCTCTTAGGGAGTGTGTTAGGATTTAGTCTCTTTTTAAATAAATAAGAGCTTAGCTATCTTGCAAAAATAAAAACTTGTCTATATGTATTTAAAATCATAGGAGTTAGTTGGCGGTCACCCTTAGACAGTTGTAAGTCCAAATAGTCGGGTGGTTTATCCTCTCTTGTGAAGGTAAACCAAATACCCATTTTTGCCTTAGATTTAGATCGTGTCTTGGCCCTCGCCAAGGCTCCCTAGATTTAGGTTCAGAGGTTCCTACTTTTCTTTGTAGGCTATAAGCATAAATCCTCACTTCTTAGGAATTTTCATGATCTTGTACTATGAAATTGTAAGCCCTAGATTTCTAATGAAAAATCAACTCAAACAAATAAATCACTTCAATTTCAAAAATATAAAGCCCAACCATAGGATAGTTTGGGATGTTTACTAAGCTTCTAGTATCATAAGCATCCCCTACTTATCTTCCTTTGGTTTTGATAATAACTCCCCCCTCTTGATCAATCCCACTTGATCTTCTACAAATAAATCAATTTGATTGATTATCATATCTTTGAAATCTTTGGAGACAATGATCATTTACCTTAATCGAGAGTATTCTTAAGGAATCTCATTCCTTAGGATGTAATTAATTATAGGGGCTTACCTCCATAGGGAACTTAATGAACCTGATTTAAAATAAACTATGATTACTTTTTCATATAAAGTAGGGGAAGAATCTCTGGTATATTCTGAAGACCCATAGTCCTTAAGAGTTCTTATTAAGGTGATTAGGTCCATTGTAGGATGGTGACTTCTGTCTCTCGAGATAGTACATCATTCCTTAATGCCTCACCCGATCACACTAATAAGAATATTTGTAGATCTACGTAGTGTCCAACATAAGAAGTGTTTGATTATTTTTGGTTCTTCATTTATTTGTTTTCTCTTTCAAAAAGATTAGATGAAGAATCAAAAATTTTCACCATAAATTTTTATGGTATAATTTTGCCACATGGACAGAGAAGGGGCTCTATTTCTCTTGGGTTAGGTCTCACCAGTGATGGGGAGCTCAAGGGGGATCGAGAAAGCTCTAGGGATGCTTGTCTCGACTCACTGAAGCTCTCTGTGTGGTTTGAATTTGATGAGAGGAGTATACCCTCATCCCTACTTGATTCAACGGTTTGGATCAATTCAACTTTTGGTAGGCATCCGGTTGGCGCAGGCAGTTAGGGATGGCAGCGAGGGGCTGAGGTGGATGCTCTTGAGTGGCTGGAGGAAGGGAGTGGGCTGGCCTTGTGTGTACCCCTTCCTCCAAGTGTTCTAATGGGAAGGCTTGGGTTAACTCACCTCCACTTGAGCCATGACTGACCCATTCAGCTTTAGGTCAAGTTAGTCAATGGTTTAAGTGTCCAAATTGAGCTAAAGGTGGCTTTCAAGGGTAGGAGAGTGGGTTTAACCATCCAAATAGGGATTTTGTTCCATTTGGAGATGTTTACCCAATTGGTCGTAAGCCTAATTCAGCTCCAAGAAGGGTTGAGTTTGATTTGGGCTAACCCATGGTGACCCAAGGATGGGTCATGCTAAGTTTGGTTGGGTTTGGCCTTGGTTTGAATGGGTTTGGCTCAATTTGACCCATATAGGTCAAATTTGGTTCATTTGGGTTAGGTTGAACAATTGGTCAAATTGGGTCAAACTAAAGGTTTGGACATGTTCAAATGATAATTTGGGATGTTTTGGTTCATTTGGTTTGGTTTAATTTGAAGTGGATTTAGATTTGACTCATATGGATTCATATGGGTCAAATGGGTTAAGTTGATCAATTTTGTCAAATTGGCCAAATTGGCTTGGGTTAGGGGTTGGTTTAGATTTAATTGATAATTTGAAGATGATTGTAATGTTGATTTGAATTGATTTGAATTTTAGAATGATTTTGTTCAATTGAATCCTTTAGGTCAATTTGGACTAAATGGGTCAATTTGAATGATTTGTTTAAATTGGGTTCAATTGAAGGTTGGATCATGTTTAACAATCAATTTGTGATGGATTTGAGTCATTGGTTTCAATCAATTTGTTTTAGGATTTGATTTGGCCCAATTTGGCCCTTTAGATCAAATTGGGTCAACTTAGGTCAAGAGCCCAAGTTGGCTTGGTTTGGCTTGATTGATGGTCAAATCATATTCAATACTCAATTCATGATTGATTGGAGGTATTGGTTTCAATCAATTGAGTTTAGAATAAAGTTTAATTCAATTTGATTCATATAGATTAATTGGTCAACTTGGGTCAAGTTATCAAATTAACTTGGTTTGACCCATTCAATTGCAATTTGATAATCAAGGATGATCAACAATCATTGAAGATGGTATTAAATGGGTTTGTTCAATCCAATTTGAGTTGGATTGGAGTTTAGATCAAATGGGTCTTTTACGTTACTTTAGGTCAAGTAAATCAAATGGGTCAATCGAGTTGAATTGGATTGAATTAGGTTGGGTTGAGTTTGATGATTGATTTGGATTGATTGATGGCTTTGATTACAATTGATTTGGGTTTAATTGGATTTCGGCTCATCTTGACCCTTTGGGTCAAATGAGTCAAGTTGGGTGATTGATTAATTTGGCTTAATTGATTTGATTGTAAGCTTTGGAAGGGTTTGAAATAGGGATTTGGATAGTTGAAATACTTTGGTGAAAAGAAATTGGATTTGGTTTCAATTGAAATGGTTTAGGTTGAATCCATAGGATGATGGTAGAATTGATTTTGGCTTAGGGTTAATTTGATTTGGCTTGGAGCTTGGATATGCAACAAATTTAATGGGATTTGATTGCATTGATTAGATGTTCGATTTGTTTGATTGGATTAGGTTTAGGCCATAGGCTAGGTAGGTTTTCTTAGTCCCAAGGTATAGCTTAAGCCTATGGTATACCTTCTTAAGTCACCAGGCTTAAGTTTAGTGTTCACCTAATCACTAGAAGTGTCCTATGACTAAGAAGTTCTAGTGTCTAGAAGATTCCTAAGTCTAAGAAATAATGAGCCAATCTTCACTCTAAAGTTGAGGTCAACAGGGCTTTAGCAATAATCTTGATAGTGTTAAGGGGAAAGATAATATTCCCTTTTTTTCCCATTCAAGAAGATTTTATTGACAATATGGATTCTTCTTCTGTTGCTTCTCTTATAAATGGTGATAGGGAAGATATTGAACTTGATTTATTGCATGCGAATAATCTTGAAAAATGCCAACTTAATAAGTCTATATCTGCTCCTTTTTTAATTGATAATTCTGAGTTACAGATTATTCCTAATATTTTTATTGCTCAAATTTTGGATGATGCTGAATGTTCCTCTAAGCAATTGATTTCTATTTTCGATCCTTATTCTTTCTTGCATAACACGAATTTTTTTTCGAATGGTGATTTTGTCGATAAAGGCCATGGTTATATAACAGATTATAAGAAAAAGAATAAAAATGCAAATATTTATGTCCCGCCTAATCTACCGAGGGTCTCTCACTTTAAATCTTATAAATAATGCTTTGTGGTTTTATCTTTTGGTTTCATTGGTTTTGTCATGATTTACTGTTCTTTGGTGCCTTTGGTTATCTATTTGGCTTGGTTGCCTATTTTGTTGTTATGTAAGGCTTGGATTTTCTCTTTGCTGGCACCCTATTTTGTAGGTGGTTTTTTCTTCTTTTGGGAGTTCCTTTTGGCTAGTCTGTCCCCTCTAGTTTTCTTTTCCTTTTAGGCTTGTGTCTTTTGCCTGGTTGCATCTATTATGTTGTTTCCCTTCCTTCTATATTTTTGAGCTGGTTGGTTTGGGTAGGGTATGACTGTGGCTGCTTCTTTCTTTTGGTTCTATTCCTTTTCTATTGTTTGGCTATTTTTGGCTTTATTACAATTTGTTTTGGTGTGGTTTTGGCTGGTGGCTATAGTGATCTGGTTGGAGTGTTTAGTTGTTTTGGCTTTGGTGGCTCTATTACACCTTGTTTTGGTTGGTGGCTACAGTGGTCTGGTTGGAGTATTTGGATGTTGTTGCTTGGCTTTGTCAGCTTTGGTGGCTCTGTTGTTTTGAGAATCATTTGATTTCCTTTTCTTTGGCTGGTAGCATCTTATGTGTTTATTTCCCATTATTTATTGTTGGATGGCTATCTTTTGCTGGCTTGTCCTTTTTTTAAAAAAATTTCTTGGCTGATGGCTTTAGTGGTTTGGTTGGGGTATTTGGATGTTGTTGCTTGGTTTTGTTGGCTTTGGTGGCTCTACTAATTATAAGGTTCATTTGATCTCCTTTTCTTAAGCTTGTTGCATTTCTTCTTTTCAGCATGGTTACCTTTGGTTTTTTGGGCTTGTTTCTCCCTTGTTGGCTGAAACTAGGTTCTGGTGGTGTTGGCTTCTGGATGTTCAGTTCTGAGCTTTTTTGTTCTTCTTCTGGATGGTCTTCTTCTTGTTTTGTCCTTTTGGTGGTTGGTTGTATTGGCTTCTTATTCTTAAGTGGTTGTCCTCTGATCTTGGATGGTTTTCTCTAGTTATTGTTGTTGGCTGGTTTGGCCTTTTTTTTTCTCTGATTAGGTGGTGGGCTTCCCTAGCTATTTGCTTTCTCTTGGGTGCCTTCTCTGGCTATTGTTGTTGGCTGGTTTGTGCCTTTTGCTCTCTATTATGGTGGTTGGCTTTGTGGGCTTTGTTGGCTATTTTCGTTGTTATGTTTTCTTGTGCCTATTTCCTCTTTGGTTGATATGGATCCATCTCTATCTAGTTTTGGCTTTAAGGGCTTTGATGGCTATGATGAATATGATGCTTTAATTGCGCTTATATTGTCCTTTTAGGTTGGTAGTATTTTATGTAATTATAACCCTTCTTCTGAAGTATGGATGCTCACATAAGTTGTTGCCCTTATTTTTTTTTTCTTCTTTTGAATGATTTCTTCTTCTCTTATTCTGAGCCTAAGCCCTTGTGCCTAGTTTCTTTGGCCTTGGTTGTGATATCTTTATGTTAGCTTGCAAGTTTTACTTTCATATGGATACTTTTACTCTTTGGATGTTCTTTTGGAGCTGTGGATGTCTTCTTGTCCTTTGATGCCTTTTGCTTGGCTTTTTTAGTTTTTCCTTTTTTCTTTCTTTTTTTCTTTTATTGCTCTTTTATGTATTAGTTAAGGGACTAAACTCTTTAGGATTCTTTATAACTCTTTGAGTAGTAGCATTTTTTTTTTTTTTTTTGAGTTTAATCTCTTATAAGGACTTTCTGTACTTTCTTTTCTTAGCAAAATCCTAAATCCTAAACTAACCCTAAACCTTTTTCTAGAAATAAAATTTCTATCTTTTTGTTAAAAAAACCTAAACCTTAAACTAATTCTAAACTCTAATTTAAGGTTTAAGGTTTTAGAGGGTTTAGGGTTTTTTAGGTTAGTTTAGGGTTTATGGTTTAAGGTTAGGTTAGGGTTTAGGGTTTAGGATTTAGGGTTAGGATTTTGGTTTAGGATTTAGGGTTTAGGGTTAGTTTATGGTTTAGGTTAGTTTAGGGCTTAGGATTTAAGATCTATGGTTAGTTTTATGGTTAGTTTAGGATTTTGGGTTTAGGGTTTAGGGCAAGCTAGACTCAATTAATATCAACTAAAATCAACTCACCTATAAAAAAAAATATTGGCTAACTAATAAAGAATTCCATTGAAAATCATCAAATGAACCCCTGGTCAAGGGGGTATTAAAGCTAATTTGACAAATAGTCAAATTAATCCCAATGTTAGGTTCAAGGGCTCTTATAAGCAATTACATTCTTGCTTAAGCAAGTTATTGATTTAATGAAAAAAAATATTGAATGCTTATACCACTAACTAAATTTACCAAGATCAATAAGAATTAATAAAGTGAAGAAGTTTATCAAAATGCTAGTTAAAGTCATATTTGTCGATAAGAATTAAATTGATTTTGGGAATGATTTAAAACTGAACGATTAATAGGTATCTTCCTATGATATTTTCTTAATTGAGTGGTATCCTATAGTCATTCTAAAGTCATATTCTAATTTGCTTTAAACCCTAATCCCTAATGGATGAAGTAAGATTTGTAATTAAATGAATAATTAAGGAATGAAAATTGAAACTAAATTTAAAAGGAGTAATATGATAAACTATAGAAATAAATTACAGACCAAAACAAACACATTGATTTGATTCAAATTCAAATGACTGAGTGTGAGAATGTAACCTCAGTCTTAATTTGAAAGAATACTTGGATCTATTAATGTCAAGAATTAAAGATTTGCATTTGTTATTGCAATAATGTTTCATTAGTTACATTCTAAGTAAAAAAACAAAAACAAATTTTATCTGTATCTTGATGACATTCTCATTTATAATCAAATACAAAAGAAACATTTTGAAAGTTTCTTAAATGATAGGTGTGATTTCATGGATAAATTATTATATTCATGATTGTGAAAATTTGACCGAATATATAACCAGAAGATGGAAAATTTTAGGATTTTATAAGTGTTTAATTAGGAGTTAAACCTGATGATGTAATAAAAGCTAAAATTATTTAAATATAATCAACTTGACATAATAATGATGTAATGATGAAATGAATAACAAAAAAAATGAAATTTAACTAACCCAAATGCAAATGATTATGGACATAAAACCATAATTAATGCCATATCACCTTTAGTGGATAGAATAACATCCTTTTTATAAATTTTATTCTCCAAATCATCATAATTAAGTTCAGGAGCAAGTTCTTCATCAACTATCCAAAAATCAATATTCAAGGCTTATGTAGTCCAATGGATTATATCTTTCTTTTCTTAGCTATCACCTTCAAAATAAATATAATCATAAATAAAAAAATACATAATATATAAAATATTTGACATATAATTTATTAATGAAGAACATACTTATTTCTCAAATTTAAGTTATATCCAACATATATACAATTATTTAGCCTTTGATTCTCTAAATAATTTCATCTTTTTATATGAATTTGTTCAACAATACTTAGTTTATTTCACATCTAGAAGAAGTATAACTAAGAATATGAATGGCTAAGTTTTATAAATTTGGCGCACTAGAGCCAAATATCTTTTACCATTCATTTAAATAGTAATAAAATATTGTTTAATTTGAAAAATTGCATAAAGAAATTATAAAGGTAGTAAAATATACCTTAAAAAAACTAATGAGGTTGCATTTCTTTATATATATATATATATATATATATATATATATATCTTTATTTCTAATTATTTCAATCAGACCTTACATAATCTCAAGTTTGTGACTAGATTTTTTTATCATATTGAAAATGAGGATTCAACAGATATGCAGTGGGATGAATACTTAAGTGAAGCTAATGATCCCATTAGCTCTTAATGATAATTATGTATGGCTTTTAGAGTTTAGGTTATTTTTAAACTAGTTTTGATTTCCCTTCTTGGTCTATACATTCCACATAAAGATAGTCAAGTGATGGTCTCTCATTAGCATCAATAATTCTTAATAATCTTATGAGTGGATATGCTAATTTTAACATATAAAGCAATCATTCTAAAATTTTAAAATCTATAATAATAGAAGTTTCTTCTCTTCTTTTCATTATTTTTGATAAATTTGAATCACTTGAAATCCTTACTACTTACTAATTCTTACAAATCATGCATGTGATCATTAACACTTTTTAAAGTAATAAAATTTATTGCAAATTGTGTTGCTCCAAATTAAAAGACCTCTCCCCAACCAAGTATTTTCTTATATTTGATAGCAAATAACATGTGATACTTTCTTATAGAAAGAAATAATTTTTTAACCCCAACAAGATGATGCTTCATTCTATCAATACCTCTTTTTTATATAATTCAACAATATAAATAGATGTACTATTTTTAATCCACACTTTTGAACTAACTAAAATAATTCCATACTAAATCTAGCTTTTTACAAACATTATGTGTTAATGTTGAAGGTTGTACTCTAGATGCTTTCATTCTATAAAAATTAAAATTATGATAGTGAACATATATTTTATAAAAAGTGTAGTATACACTACTATAATATAGATAATTACCTCTTTAATAATCTCTCAATGTCTCAGATAAACATGCCGCATAAGTAAAAGAGGCTTCTTCTATTTTTATTTAGAAAAAGTTAAATTCATTAAAAGACCAATAAATCAACAATACACATATGACTGCTAAATAAATTAAATATCCATGTGCTTGGAAGCTCAAGATGTTTATAGAGATCATACAATAAATTATATTTTACTCCATAAGATTTTGTTTCAAGAGATCTAAGATGCGGCTGTGCAAATACTAACTTTTTTTGTCTCATCTCCGACAAAGTAAAGGTGGATAGCGAGGGTTGTGGTGGGTTCTGACACTAACCTGAGAAAAATAAGCGTCCTCGAGTCCTGACAATACGCCAACAACAAACGGGGTGGGACAGAGACACCTCGTTATCAAAAAAAGAATGTTCTGACACTAGAGTTACGTCCTCGAGTTAAGCTGAGATGGATAGACCAACGAGGCAAGGAGTCAAGTGGAGATGGACAGAGTAGAGAGCCCCAAAATGCGAGAACCGTAACTGGCACTGGTTCATTAGTTGAACCAAGAATTTTAGCCGGCTCTACTCGGTTCTCTACAAAACCAATTATATCAATTCTTTGGATCCTATCAATTGACGATTGATCAAACCAATTGGCTTAGTATGATTTTTAATTTCTTGATGATACTATACTATCATAAATGCCCATTTTATTATACCCAACAATTCATATTTATATAAAAAGGTGTTGAAGGATGAAAAAAAAAGCTTGACAACATGAAATTGAACAATAATAGAGGAGGGAGAGGAGAGAGAGAGAAAGTGAGAGTTTTTTAAGTGAGAAATATTATACTATTGCATGGTTATAACATTAATAAACCCTACTTATTTCTCACTCCACAAAGAACTCATATTACCCAACCTCAGTTAACGCACACTCAACATATCCACAATCTCTCTTTTTTGGCATCTGTCGATACCAACGGACCACAAACCTCATTAGTCATGACATTACCTACACCAAAAAAATAGACAACAGCTAGCTTATGGTTATTTTATACTTCAAGAAAGAGCTTACCAATGAAATCTCACACTTACTATTACTGAAAGTTATTTCAAATAGGTTTCTGAGTCTTTCACGAAAAAAGACTTATCCCCTACTCAGTATGTTTTTCTTTTTCTATGATTTGTGCCGAATATCATTTATAATTAAGACAATTAAAATTTGTCTTGATTTGTATCTGCGTTTCTTGCATTTGCTCTCTCACAATTGTAACCGCATGCCTCCAACGCACAGGAAAACTTCAAAATGAATCACATGTAATCACAAGCTGATTAGCACGTTGGGATAAAAATAAGGTGAGTTATTTGTTTACATTGATTTAGGATGACGACATTGCTTCAAGCTCATAACTACACCTCCTTGAACTCCAAAATCTTATTGTATGTAGTTTGATCATGAGAACTAGAAAACAGGACATCCCTTGACAACAATTCCAGGCTCGGTTGGGCAGGATGCTAGAGGACAATGGTCAATCTCCCCACCAATTCAGATTTCTATTTTCATTTTGAGCAAAAAAAGAGAAGCACACCCATGAATGCCGTTCCAGCATCCAAGGCCGCTGATAGCACATAGTTGTACTTCTGCCACCACTGCTTCCTGTAACGGAAAACAAAATAATTGAATATTGTTCCAGTGATGAGCCAGCTAGCTATGTTTGTGGGAGTGGCCGGAGGCATCCCAGCAAATCCATAAGAGATGACTGGTATATTGATCAAAGGTATCCACTTCTTCTCTGGAAACATTTTACTGAACAACCACACCGGCACCGGCAGCACTGCACCAATTAAGAACAGCCACACCAAGTTGTGGTACATCCCATGGCGGCCGAAGAGGCCTATTAGACCCCAAATGACTGAAGCATCAAAGGTGACCCGATATTTAGGGCATGTCCATGGGCTATCAGGGTGCAAGGCATCCACGTCACATAGGTTCTCAATGCTTTCAATCATCCACCAAGCTACTGCAAGGTTGACGACTCCAGCAACAACAGTTCCAACAAGCTGAAAGTTTATCGCAGATAACAGATGGTTAACATTAACACAGAGTACAGTTCATTCATTGATGTAATAAAGATACAAGTGATGATTAATTGATCACCTGTGCAGTGTACATGCACCTTGGTGGGATTTTCATGTAATGCCCGAGCTTGAGGTCAGACAAGAAAGATAGGGCATGAATGGTGCTGATTCTACCATATATCTTAAAGAGCAAATTTGCAATGGGCTTTCCCGGGAGGACATACCCAATCATGAACTGTGCTATGATATCATACCCTGGTTGCTGGAAGAATCGAGAGGAATGGAAAAGATTTTAGTGTTCCGTGTTGGACGATATGATGAATTGAGTAATTGAATCTCACTTGCTTAAATACGATAGTGTCATATTCTCATGATTTTTATTACCTGATTAGTGGTTGCTTGGATAACTCCAACTGGTAGAGTGACAACCCATGCCAACCCGAAAGCAAAGAGCATACCCCACCAAGGCAGCTGCACCTCCTCCTTCCATACAAATGACATTAACAGAGAAAGTCCAATGCTTCCTACTAGAAGAACAAGGAACCACCACTGAGGAACCTGTTTATAGTTCTTCATCAGCTTGGCATGAATGTCCAGCTTTACAGAGTTCACTGCAGACTTGCTTTGCCTCCAGATATCTCTACAAGGATTGGAAGTGTTCATTATTCTCGTTAAAACTTCCTTTGTGCCATGTTAAACTTAAAAATAGATCAGCTAGTCCATTCTTATGTTACTCCTGAATACAGATATTCTATCACCCGTTGAAAAGCTACAGATAATTGCTAAGCAATTCAGAGTATTTGAATTAATTAGCATGTATGATTAAAATAAAAACTACCAATGGATTATGATTGACTTGGAAAACAGTAATTAGCTAACCCTAAAAAAACGACCAATAGCCCAATTAAAGGTCTTATTCTTACCTGCCATTGAATAAGAGCACGTGGGTTAATGTTGCAGTAAACCGAAGAAAACCTGAACCTATAGAGATGGCAAAAAGAGGACTGAGATAGAGCTTCCCATAGTCATTGTAAGCAGCTTCGTTGAGCTCAAATGTAGGAGTCAGAATCCTGGTTGTGTCATACTTCTGTCCCTTGGAAGTAAAGAGTTGGTTTGAGAATATAGGAAACTTCCTTGCATCGAAGGTGTTGAAACTCCAGTAACAAAGAGGCATTATTATGTATATGAACATGATGAAACCAACGGCTGTATTTAGAATAGAAAACCATGGGGTGACCAAAGGGCTACCATGGTAGGCAGAAATACCAGCCCAATCAAGAGTAAATGCTCCTGACTCCAAGCCCATGATATCCAGAGCCTATCTGTTGAGCAGTGATGCTGTGAGGCCAAATCCAACAGACCCAAGAGAAGAAAAGTCAGGATAGGGAAGAGGTATCCCGGTAGAGTGTAGGCAAAGCTTGCAGTCAAAAATATGAGGAAGAAATGCATCCTTGTAAACCCTTTTGATGATAAATTCCTCTCGTGGAGAGCTCTGTGGAACAAAGAATTTGTGTAATGATTGAATTTATTTTCAGTTTATACAAGTAAATTTAGCAAGGATTACGACAATTCAAAGTTTCACTAAAGAGACGAAACAACTATAGTTAGCATAAAATAATTGGTTCTTCTTCCGAGAGTCCGTTACAACTCTTTGAGAAGACATAGAAGTTAAACAAAAAGCATGGCTCTCTCGCCAATTACTTATTCCAGCTAGTCAGTTGCTTTCTTAGTCCGAAAGCTTCATAAATAGAAGATTGGAAAAGGAAAGCTTTACTGTGCCATAAATTCCTTTCTTTTTTTTTTCAGGGAAACAATCAGAACATTCATCTGACAAGTTGTCTGAATCAAGTAAAATAAGTGATAATAGCTAATTCAGTTCAAAGCTGATGAACTATAAACCCCAACTAGCCAAATTTTTCTTTTTCCATTCTTGCCTGTGCTGTAATAAGTCTTATTCAAAACTGGTAAAAGAAAAGCTATATTAGTGAAGGAATTGGGCCATAAAAAAGCTTTAAAACTCTTTTGGAGGATTACATGTGAGTTAGTGGAAAATTCAAACCTGAAAAGTGAAACCTGAGCAAGATTTGAAGGCCACCACATTTCAACTGGATCTACTAAGTACCTTCTTAGCATTCCAGCCCAACCATAGCCTAGTATCTGTAAGAAAAAATAAATTAAACAGAGTTAGAGCACATTAACAAGTTGATTAGAAGAAGCTTGATGGGATGTGAAAGGGAGAATAACATAGTTTTTTGAAGGTATGAGGAAGTATGTTGTGGAAAAAGGATGTCATCGATTCAATCTACATGAAATTGCTAACAATACTCTTCAAATAAAACACTTTTACAAATAATTAGCAATTCATTCTTCACTAAAAAAATACATTACATTCAAATTTGAAGGAGTGCTAAAACAACAAACTTAAACAGTTAATTTACTTATTTGCATAATGAGGCATTGTTTCTGTGCTCAAGGGAAAGATAAGTTTTGGTCCATTCAATTCATCAAAAAAGAAAGTCAGAGAGGTGCATCTCATTCGTCGCCAATTCATTGAGCTAGAGATTTGTTTCAATAACTGAGTTGGAAAACAGCATAATCTCCCCTATCAAATGTAGCTGCATTCCAATGCATTTGCAATACTGCTGAAATATTTCGAGCAGACTAAACTAGATCCTTTTTCAGAACAGAGAAAAAAAACGAAATCATAAAAAATATTGCAAAATTTTTTTGAAATAGGTTAACGGAATCTGCTAATCTACTAGCCACGTTTATTTAAAAATTCAATAACCAGTACTTCTGACAAAATATCCATCCAAATTGAAAGGGACCCTAACCCTCCATTTGTTCAAAAAATAAAAAGAGGATATAAAAGCATCTAGCTGTCCAACTAAGCAAGTGGGATAAGAAAATGTGAGACATGGTTCCACAGTGGCCCTACTTCTGAATTTCCTTTGTCTTTAGCTCAAATGGTTGCTATCAATTCAAACTAAGCCCTAAATTAACCAACACCAATCACTTTTTCCAAGCTCGGCGAACCATTTCCCTATCAAGAGAAATTGGCTTTTGGTCCATCTCATATTCTCAAGGAACTAAGAAACTTTGAACACATTCCATGGCATGGAGCATGTAATTAGACTCTAGCATCTGTCAAGAGTCCCGTCTGACGTGTAAAGAATCCGTCCCACATCATTGATAGAAAATTAGAGAAGTAGACCAAACATCCCAACCTTTAGTTATCAATAGGCTTCCCCACCTTCAGCTGATCCATCGTCATCTAAACTTTTGAAAAGCAAATATTCTTTACAGTTTTTTTTTAATGGAAAATAAAAAACATATAACAAATATCTCCTTGTACCAAAAGGACTTCTTCTACCCAGCTCATCCAAATAAGAACAAGAGATCGACATGTTCATTACTAAGCTCAACTATTCAAACAATTAAGTGTGGAAAAAAAGAGATCTAGACCAAAGCTTCATCACAAGGAACCCTAGAACAAATAAACCAAATTATGGTAGACTTATTTATTGAAATTTAAAACTCAAAAGGAATGAAAGAAAGGAGAAAAGTGAGTTTTTTTTCTTCTTCAACCAGAAGCGAAATTAGTATTGAAAAATAAAATATGAAAAACAAAACAGAAGAGGCAATTCAACTAGCACCAAATCCCAAAGGCTGAAAAAAGCCTAGCCTCATTTTTCTTAATTTATTCTATTTTACCTGTGTTGTGAGCACAATAATGAGCCCGCATAGGAAGCTCAAGGTCTGCTTGTAGTAGACCTTCATCACTGCGACAGCCCCAATGGAATAGGCGTCTCCTCCTCCAATGGAGACCCCACAGTTCGCAAATATGGTAATGATTACGTGCTCCTTGATGTTAAAAGGTCCAGGATTCAGATTAAAACCCCATCCCCTAAAGACCTTCACCTCTTTTCTTGGTAGCACCCTGGCCATAAACCTGCCAAGAGGAAGTGCTGCAATCTGCATCAAGATCGCCGAGATTGTGAGCGGCTGCGTGCGGAAAGTGAAGAAGGTATTGAGAAAGATGAGAAGGACGCAGCAAGTTAAGCCGAGGAACCACGCCCGGAAAGTCATCACTGGCATCGTTGGATCATCGGTCTCCGGAACAACCAGGGCGACCTCCTCCACCGGACACCGCTCTACCGGCACCTCCTCAGAAGCCAGTGGCGGCGTCAGCGGTTCCTTTCGGACCTTGGGATCGCTCTTAGTAGACATTTACGAGAGAAAATGAGCACTTTAATTGTATTACCCCTCGTATCCTGCTTTTGAATTGAGGAGGAGAGGGCAGAATGTGTGGTGTATATATGGAGTGGCGACGCGGAAGGGAGAGTGGCCAATAAAGGATTAATTTTGAAAGAGAGCGCGATTTTTACGTACATACCATCTTGGATTATCTATTTTATTCTTTTAATATTTAAAATTTTATTATTACTTATATATTACAAAAATAAAAGTGAAACTTCCATGATTATAAAATAATAAAATGAGTTTCACCCTTATTTCCATAATATACAAATAATAATAAAATTTTAAATATTAAATGAATAAAATAGATAATTTAAAAAATATTAGACTCAATGACTTTTTAATTCATCACTACTAAATATATTAATTTAAATGTAGTAAAATTTACTTACATATCACTTAATCTTTATGTATTTGCTAATTTTATATTTACATATAATATATATATATATATATATATGAAAAATTATATTCACTTTTAAAATAATAATAATAATAATAATATTTTTGATGTGATATTAAAAAATTAATTGTTATAATATAAATATTAAAATTTAGATATTAAATATATGTTTACTCTAATCATATCATACAGGTAGATAAACATGACAGCCAAGATCACATATAGAGATGGATGGAGATGTGATGGAGAAAATTGCTAAGCAATTATTGCATTAAATATTAAAGGCTCTGACACATCACCATTATTGAATTTTATATGAATCCATATTTAAATGGTTTATTGAAGATCCACTCAATGGTGGGCATTTAAATTAAGAAAAAAATTAAAATAATTTAATTACTCTATTAAGTTTTAGCTTGATGGCATGTTATCACTTAATGAGAATAGTTTGAATCTACATGATCTTCAAGAGCATATTTTATAAAAATCTTAATTATGCTCATTAATCATATATTTGTGCACTTAATATGTGATCATATTTGAAAAATTAAGTATTGGAACGCACAGCTGAGATGAAAAAGACAATTCAACTCTTTGTGTTATAAATATTATGATTGTACTCAACTAATTATTATAAAATCTTATAACTAGTTTAAGTTAATGTAATGACTCTCATTATATCTTTGGGTTATTTTCTATTTGTACTCTACTATTATGAGCATATAAAAATAAAACTTTCAAACAATATATTAGTTCACTTCTAGAAAATTTAATGCAACTGATTTTTTTTTTCATCAATGTTGATCAAGATTTGACTAAAAACCTATATAAATGTCATTTACATGAAGCTAGTTAATTCAAAAGGATGCATCCAATAATGCTATTCTTATATTCTTCATTATTTTTATTAGTGATCCGTATCAAATCAAGCATAATTTTTAGCATAATATAAAGATATGCATCAATGTTTTAAATAAGAATCTATAAATTAGTAGTGAATTTAATTTCAATAAAAATTATGTGAAGATTAAACAAACTCCAAATAGTCTACAGTTTTAATCAAAATTATCAGACATCACCTTAATTCTATCAAAATTAAGTTCAACTAATTTTAAGCACATAAAAGACCCAAATCAATAAAGGTCCCCCTCTTCTTCTTCGTGAGAGAGGGGGAGATGGATTTAAGATAGTTACATGGCCTTTCATTATATAGCCATTTTCAAGTAGTTCACCCAACAAATTTTATACTTCTTAGGATTTATATGACTCTACAAACCTTCATTTCATAAGCTATTTATAAGAAAATGTTACTCTAGAAAGGTCAAATATTTTGATATAAAAATGATGCTTCATCAACTCCATTTTTAGTGGCTAGAAAATTTAATTAATAAACCCTATCAAAATTATTAATGTCAAACCGCCCTCAAAGTATCATTCAGGCAATTTATTGAATTTATTTCATTTTGATTTAAATGACTTATTATATTGTTTGATCATACATTTCATAAGAAGTGGCCATCCAAACATTTTCTAAATGATTATTATATATGCATGTATTAATTAACCCTAAAATCCTAAACAAAAATGTAGTGTAAGTTATAGGTAATTGAGTGTTTACTTTTAAGCTTAATAAAGATAAAATACTCAACCATGTAATAATTAAGCAATTACACACCAAAGTAATATGAGTGCATCAATCTAAATGAATAAAGTGATGTAAAATAGTAATCAATGTATGTTGTTAAGGCATGTGATGTGCGAGTAGGATAAATGAGTTTCTAACTCCATGTTTGATGGCTTTGATAGCTTTGATGAGGTTGATAGAGAGGGAGTTGAGGAAGGGAGTGGAAAAGAAATGTTGATATCTTCTCATCCTTACACCATTATCATTGTTGTCTTCTTCATTTATCTTAAATCAGTTAGGAAAACTCTCTAGTCTAATTTTATTTTTTGCAATTTTATGGTGTTATATAGAGATGAATTATGGTGGCTTACATAGCTTATTGAGAGCAAATTAGGATGATACTTGAACACATAAAAATTTACCATAGTTTTATTTATATGATTAATTTCTTTGAAATTTATATTATATAAGTATTAAATTTAATATTAAACATAATTATTAATGAAGGAGATGAATTAGAGTTAATTAATATATATGCATATATATATATTTGCATGAAATATATATATATATATATATATATATATATATATATATATATATATATGAGTAAAATATGTTGAGTTAATGGAGGAAAGGGAATAATATTATGTATTGCTAGCAAACATTTAATGAGTTTTCTTTAACAATACAACTTTTGAGAAGATTTTTAATTGATGATGAGAAATCCATCTAAATCATTAATTATAAAAAATAGACTTTAATTACTTATTTATGTTATTTAGTCATTGATTTTATATGTGAGTACATGTATGAAATGAGTTTTTTTTAATTTAGGATATATGAAGCATTTTGCTTTGTAATGGGGTTTGATTGAAGTCATGGCTAATGCATTGGACTATCTTCACCAAACATTAGGTAGGTGACTCTTTATTGATTAAGAGATAAGTGTATTTTTTTTTCATAAAGGGTATTTTCTTGGCATTTATTGTATGATTTATTTATTAATAATTTATATTATAAATTATGTTTATTTAGTTATAATATTACAATAATCATTATAATATAATGTGATAGATAGTTTTTTCTAGTTGCTTCTTATGAAAATTCCTATGATGTTTATAGAAATTATTTTTATAAAAAAAGTACTTTAATATAAATTATAAAATATGTTGATTTATAATATTTTTTATTGAATGATTATAAATTCTTTATTCAACATTTATTAGAATCTTAAATATTTATAATGTATACTTTTGTGCATGATATATGTTTTTTACGAATCCCATTTTGATTGGTTAGTCAGGCTAATTAATCCCCAAAATAAAAATAATTGAATTTTTAAGGGTTGAAGAAAACTTCCTAGTTTAAGGTATTAACAAGGTTGTGAAAATCAGACTAGGTATTGAACTAGAAGAGAAAGGGGTTCAAGATTCAATGATTTGACTATGGTTGAATCGATTGATTTAATAAATATAAAAATTATTTCTAATTAAATGATCAAATAATATAAATATATAATAAAAATAAATAGAATAAGTACATAAATAATATTTCTAATAAATATTTATTTTATGATCGATATAAAGTTTAATAAGATATAATTATATGTGTATTATAAATTTAATTATGTGTATATTATATATATTTAAATATATAGAAAATATTATATAAATTTATAGATATAATTTATCATAAGATTATACTTCATAAAAATTATACTTTATAATAAAAATAAATTTTAAAAGCCTTGCAAAATATAGTTAATATATATAATATTTTAAAATATTATTATAAATCATGTTATATGTATAATTCAAATTTCACTCAATACTTAAGCCTAGATCATATAATTAATATTTCTCTCAATTCTAAAGCCCAACTCAGTAAGTTTCATTATATTCAAATTTTTTAGTCACGCGTTATAAAGAGAATTTAGTATTGCACTCTTTATATTGAGAAGTAGATTGTAACATATTTGATATTATTTGGTGGATATATTGTGTTTAATTTAGTTTATGCTTGTTATAATAAAAAAAATTTTAATAAATTATAAAAATGTTTAAATTATATATTTTATTAAGTTTAATATTTAAGTATAATTATTTAATATATTTAAATAATTTAATTGAACCAGCCGATTTTCTAAAACCATGACTAGTTGAATTAAGGGTAATTCAGACTGATCTGGTCAGCTCAATATGAAGGTTGGTCTTTGAAAAAATTAAATTCATAATATGGATGTGTTGACCTCACTTTTGGAGTGAGCTCTCAACCTCCTCTCTTTAGACTTGGGACTCTTCTAGATACTAAGAGCTCCTTAGTCATAATACACTTCTAGTTATTAGGTGAACATTTAACAAGCCTAGAGACTTAGAAGGGTTAATCATAAGATTAGGTTATGCCTTAGGACTTAAAGAAATCACCTATCCTATAACTTAAACCCAATTCATGTGCACCTTCTTAAATCCAATAAAATTTAAATCTCAAACCAAACCTCAAATTCAAAATCAAATTATAATTCAAATCCAGCTCCAAATTTTTCATGCCCATGATCAAACTCAAACTTGAAAATCCTTCGTAAGACATTTGAGTTGGTGCCATGAACCTGGCCAAATCTTAACCCAATTCAACCCAAATTTGATTGATTTCTTTATAAATCAATAAAATATTCATTCATCTTCACAAATATAAATAAAATCTATACTCAAATCATCAAAACTAAATCAAACTAAATCAAATCCCCTTTTAAGCTATTTGAACCTACCTTCATGAGCTTAGCCAATGTTCCATTCAAATCACTTCGAACTCAATTGATTTTCTTATAAATTAATTATTCCTTTGATTATACTTCCAAATATAAATGAAATCTACGTTCAAATGACCAAAACCAAAACAAAAATCAAATCAAAACTTAATCCAAGCCATTTGAACCAATTCTTTGGACTTGGCCAAATCCTATCTGAATCACGTCAGAACCAATGGATTTTCTCTTGAATCAATCATTCCTCCAATCACCTATCCGAATATAAATGAACTACAATCAACAAACCAAAATTCAAGTCAACCCAAGTCAAGCCTAAGTTAGCCATTTTACCTTGAAAATTTCAAATGAATCAAAACCAACTGAACTCCAAATTGATTGCAGTTGAATTTATATTTCAATCTTAGACTCATATATAAGTTCAACTAAACTGAAATCAAGTCAAAACCAAGCCAATTGACTCACTTATGCTCACTTGACCCAAAGTGACCTAAAGGACCCTTTTGAGTCAAGTTCTAATCCAAGCCAAATTTGATTGAACCAAGCCAATTCAATCTTCATACCATGACCATTGATCACCCTAGGATGACCAAGAGTCAATTGGGTCATCAACTCATTTGACCAAGTCAACCCTTTAGCCCAAATGAACTAAAACTAGTCAAAACTCATCCTACACCAAATTAGTTGAAACCATTAATTCACATCAACCCATGATCACTATTTGAACATGACTTGACCATCACTTGAGGCAAACCAAACCCAATTAGCCCTTTGACCTAAGTTGACCCAAATTAGCCTAAAGGACCAAATTAGGTCAAATCATGATCCAACCCAAATTGATTGCAACCAATAGCTCAAGTTCATTCCAAGTTCATTGTTGAACTTGACCAAAGCTCTAATTTGATCAATTAGACCCAACCTAGCCTAATTGACCCACTTAGCCCAAATTGACCTAAAGGGTCAATTTAGCTTAAATCCAAATTAAATATAAATTGATTCAAACCAAAGACTATATTCACTTTCAATTAGCTAATTGAACATGAATCAACCCATAACCCAAGCCAATTTGCCAATTTTGGTCAAATTAGTCAACTTGACCCATTTGATTCCAAATGAGTCAAAATTAATTCTAGGCCAAATTAAATTAAATTGATCATACCAAAATACTTTAAATTGTCATTTAAACCTAACCTAACTTTGGTTTGACTCAATTTGATTAATTGGTCAATCTAACCCAACATGACCCAAATTGAGCAAAGTCCTTTGAAACCAACTCATGGCATCTTGGGAGTTAATCAAACCCAATCCAAACCCACTTGGGATCAGCCCAAAATTAAACCAAAAAAAATCAAATCCCTCATGGATCCTCCCCCACATGGGATTCCACCTAATCTCATTCAATTCTCTCCATCACTTGCATTCAATGGAGATTAGCTTCACAGCCCCAAAGGAAGACTTGGGAGCTAGAATCCAAAATCCTCATTCTGCCATCACCTCCCAACCATCTCCTCATCACCTTTAATAGTGATTTTCGACCATCCCAAAAACATAGAAAATAGAAGCCTCAAAAATCTTTCTCCTACCATTATTCACTTCCCTAGAGCTCCCAAACCAACCAGCAACCATTCCCACCTCATTTTGGAGTGAAAACCCTTAAAATCAAGCGGATTCTGATAAGAAAGCAGCGGGCATTGGTGGATACACCGTTCTAAAGGGAGGCAAAGGTCTAGATCCATTCCAAAGCTTCTTCTTGCAATTAGAAGCATGCTCAGATCATCACCGCTGCCGAAAATCATCATCGATAAAGTAATTTTCAAGAACCATAGCCGGCCTTAGGAGCTTTTATTTGTGATGACTTTCATAATTTTAGGAATTCCCCTTAGATAAATCTTGTATTTTTTTTATTTTATATCATCTATACGCGAATCGGGAAGTTTTTTGGCGAAGATCGCCGTGAAATCGAGCCTAAATGGATGAAATCTCGTCCGATCTCGCCAAAATTATTCAGTTTTTACTGTTCATTGCACAATATCCCATCGTTCTCGTCACTTGGAAACCATGTGCAGTAGCAGCCATCCGATCTCCCATTCATGGAGACAAACGGCTAAGATTAACAGCAGATCCGCCCATTCTAGCCCATCAGATCGTGTGGATCGATCTGGACCATCCGATCTAATCCGCACATCACGATCCATGTTCTGCCTTTATTTCCTACTCACGACACCAATCGATGCTCGCCATGTGGAATCATGGATCCAATTCGTAGTCGCCACGCGGTGTAGCAAGCCATGCTGCCCAATCCCACGGCACTATGTGGAAACGCGTTGCCCCATTAGCACCGCGCGGCGCTAACTAGGTTAAGTGAGAAATTAGGGATTTTCTAATTTTAAAAATTAATTAAATCTTCTGAAACTTTAAAAATTCATAGAAAATACAATACACAACCAAAAATTACAAATAATGGCTCATTGGATTCGTCTTTTCGATAGAAATCCAACAAACCCAAAATCCCCAAATTACACAGAATATTTTGAGCTTAATTTGAGTTTTAGTAAAAATAAAATTTCATCAATTATACTAAAAATACAAATTGGTTGAGTTAAAATTTTCAAAGATTGAAATTGAAGTTAAGATCTACCTACCATAAAAATTTCAAATCAAAATAATATTTAGATTTAAAGATATTGAATTTTAAAATTTATAGTCTATTTTAATAAAAAAAATTAATAGGCTTTATAAAAATTATTTAATCTATTGAAACTTTGAAAAATCATAACAAATTGTATAAAAATTCAAAAAATAGAAATAAATTCTCATTTTAAATGTATTTTAGAGAAGAATTTAATAAAAATATTTTTAATTAATTTTGAATAATAATTAAGGCTTAATTAAGATTTAATTATAAATTTAATTAACTTAACTACTCCTTAATTAACCATGGGATTAATCCCAAACTTTTTGAGATTGTCTAAAGGGATAACCTCTACCTCCCCTAATTTTCTTGGGATTTATTACTTGCTTAATTAGAGAAATTAATTAATTAACCTTAATTGCTCTCCTAATCTAATTAATGATTAATTACTCACATGAACATTAATGAATCAGTTAATTAAGTGATTAAACATTTGAGTAATAGTGAATGAGCCTATGAGATAAGATTGAGACCTCCTTCTTAATCTATTCCTTCAAGTTTATTTAATTAATCAAGTTAATTATGGCTTAATTAATTAATTGAATCACTTAATCAATGAAACTAAGATCCAAATCATTCCAGAACTTAATCATTTAAGTCTTGGGTAGACTTTTAGGTTTTCAATAACCTAAGAGAATTCTAAAAAAATTATAACTAACCTACATGTATGGGAGGGTTATAAGAGTACTTAATTAAACCCTTTAGCTTAACTAACCAATGATTGTGAGCCAATTGCATTATGCCCCTTTTATTTTCATAGGATCATTGTTAATTTTATTTTCAAAGTATGTGCATATCATGTTGGCTCATAATTACTTGGATAATTATGCTAAAGTGGCATAGGAAAGGGTTAATTAATATACTTGATGCATGTTACAACCTAATTAACTCATAAAATCAACTTAACTTCTTTTCATTGAACCAAACTAATTAGCCAATATGGGAATGGGTTAGGAGCAGCAAATGATTGAATCTCCTCTCTTCTTTAAATTAAATCAAACATCCAAAACTAACTTAATAATAAATAACTTTGGTTTATTTTAAATGATTGTATTTGATATGATTGTCCTTAGGAATTAATTTGGTTGAATGAAGTTATGTGTTTTATGTTGCTTATTTCTTTCCAATCATATTAAATGTTGTATGTCACTTATAATCATCCATTTATCTTTTTCAAAAATCAATTAAATGAAATGATTTCCTTTATATCAAGTTGCATGTGTTGATTTAAAATAAGAATATGTGTGGCTATTATCACTATTAAATCAAAGTTATTTTCAAAAGTATATAAATCAACTATAATAGTTGAGTGTTAATAATTATAAATATCTATAATCTTGCATATGTCTATAGCTTAGAACATGTGATATGGAGTTCTCTTTCTTTAGTGTACATGGATTTACATAAAATTTGAATGTTAAGAAATGTATAGTCCATTTCAAAAGGATACAATATTTGTTTGTATTCATTCTTATGTATTTATATGTTAGAATTTAGATAGAACTTTAACTCACATGTATAAATAATTCAATTGAAAGAAATACAACTTTTGCATAATTTTCTATTATTATAGTTATTTGTACATTCATGTGTATTTAAGAATAGTGAGTATATCTAGTCTGGACATTCCAGGAATGCGAGGCTTTAAGTAGCCCCAAGGAGATCTTTTCCTCACTACCTGGTTAACAATGGAGAAGTATCCACTTAAAACTTTTATACACATGTATGTGCATTTAGCTAATGAATGAAAATCTCCTTTCAATTAAAAAAAAATAACTTTTGCATGATTTTTCATTTTTGTAGTCATTTGTACATTCATGTATATTCAAGAATAGTGGGTATATCTAGTCTGGATATTCTGGGGATGAGAGGATTTAAGTAGCCCCAAGGAGGTCTTTACCTCACTCCCATGGTTAACAAAGGTGAAGTACATGCTTAAAATTTTTATACACATGAATGTGCATGTAACTAGTGAATGAAAATCTCATTTTCTACAAAATACACCTATGCATCTTTCATTTAAAGTGTGTTAAAAGAAATATGTTGTATGTATAGTTACACTTAGAATTAAGTCATATGCATGCTACATGTGATGGAAAGGAATAACTTGATATATGTCATATGATAGTAATTCAATTGAGTTAATCCCAAGAAGCCTTTCATATTAAATGGAATTATTTAAAGTGAACCCAAACTTAGGAATTAATTAAAATATGTAATTGCAGTAAAAAATTTTATTAAGTAATTTCTAAAGGAGTAGAAATATACTTCCATCTTCACTCTATGTAGGATAAAATGAAGACAGAAATATGCTTCTTTTCTTTTTAATTTTTGACACCACATAGATCCACAGATGTTATTATTAAGGGTGATCGAGTACGACATTGAGGAGATGTGTACTATCTATAAAGATAGAAGTCACCACCCTATAATGTACCTAATCACCTCAATAAGGACTCCTAAGGAAAATGGGTCTGCATGTGTACCATAGATTCTTCCTCTACTTTACATGAAAAAGTAAAGTAGGGTTTATTTTAAACCAGGTTTGTGAAGTTCCCTACAGGAGCAAGCCCCAATAGTTAATTACATCCTAAGGAATGAGATCCCTCGGGAATACTCTCGATTAAGATAAATGATCGTTGTCTCCAAAGATTTTAATAGGTAGGACTATCAATCAATTAGTTTATTTCAGAAGATCAAATGGGATTGATCAAAGAGAGGGAGTTATTATCAAAGCCAAAGGAAGATAAGTAGGAGATGTTCACGATGCTAGTAAATCTAGCTAGGATCTCAAACTATCATATGGTGGGGCCTTATATTTTTGAAATTGAATTATTCATTTGAGTTGACTTTTTATTAGAAGTTTAAGACTTATGATTCCATAACACAAGATTATGGAAATGCCTAAGAGGTGATGATTTATGCTTATATCCCATGGAAGGGAGAAGCAACCTCAGAACCTAAATCTAGGGAGCTTTGGTAAGGGTCAAAAGCATGACCTAGATCTAAGGCGATAATGGGTATTTGGTTTGCCTCCATAAAAGAGGATAAATCACCCGACTACTTGGACTTACAACCACCTGGGGTGGCCACCAATTAACTCCTCCTACATTTTTAAATTCATGTAGGCAAGTCATATGCTTTATGCGAGATAGATAGGTTATTATTTATTTAGAAAAAGACTAAATTCTTAAACTCACTCCCTAAAGAGACTAGATCATGTAAGGGTATGCTTCAAATGACCTAAATTTAATGCAAATCATATTACATGTTATTTTATTTTTTGGACAATTATTTGACTCAGGTTTATAGGATTCATATGTCTAATGCATGAGAAGTAAGATTATTGGCCAAAATTAATGAAAAGGGAGGAGGTGTATTTTCACCATGGCTCTCAAAGGTCAAGCCAAGTTTCTCTGGCAAAATCTCTCCAATCATGAGGAAAAATAATATGCATTTGTGAATGATGTTATAAAAGAAATACTCATTAAGCTAAGGGATTGCTAATTATTTTATATTGATTTTAGCCTAAGCTTTAGGTGAGGTTATGAGTTCTTTATTTTTAATTTTGAATTGTTAAATTTGGCAGAAGATTTATTTTTCTCTAAGAGCCTAATCCACATCCAGTCATACATCAAGAAAAGAAAAAACTAGGAAAAGGATGTCATCTTAATGCACAAGTTAAACAAATCATCAATCAATTTATAAAGCTAATGCAAAAGAATAAGAAATCATTTGTAGTCGGGCACCACCACACAAACCCGAAAAAAATAGGGTAGCCGAGCTCTACACTTATACAACCCAGATTACAAATGAATTAAATACAATTAAGCAAGAAACTCATCATTATGGGGGTCTTCCAGCTTCATTTATTCATTTTTCTTTTCTTCTTCCTTCTTCTTTCCTTCTTTCTTCTTTGGTTCCTTCTTTTTATGGTTGGAAGGTAGTTATTCCAAAGGCTTCACATGGTACACAAGATGAGATCTTATGACCAATGCTTATCCTAATCCCCAACAATCGTTCTAAAATTTTAATTATAAAAATTATATGAAAATAAAAAGTAAATCTATCTAACACTATAAAATAGAGATTTGATAAACAAACCACACAAATATCAAGCATGTAAATTAGACTTATCACCCTACACATAGGTGACTAAGTCCACCTAGCCTATTGGATCATGCTTAGGGGTATAAGCACCTGCACAACAAAAATATCTATATTTTTATTTATTACAGTGCCCCATAAGCACAATCTTCTACAGAAAATAATGGTTAGACTAAATCATCATGCATTCATTCTACGCACATTCACCCTAACATCCAGACTAAAACATATATCATAAAATAAAAGCAAATATCAAACCATGCACTGCCTTAACCTAAAGCTAGAAGTGGTGACTTAGTCTAAGTGTGTGTGCTTTAGAAGGTTTGTGTGGTATGCTTAACTATGGTTTTAAGATTTGTATTTTATAAATGTGAAAGTGTTTAACTTAGAGGATGGTTTCATTTAAGTTATTTTACTGATTTGGGTTGATTTTATTTTGTATTTTTATTTGGTTTGAATGAATCCTACAATTAATTACTAAGTTTTAAAGAGATGGAAAAAGAAGAGAACTTCTCTTTCCTTCCCCATTTTAAATAATTTCTAAAGTGGATTCATGTTTAGTTTCATTTAGTAAATATTTTATTATGTGTTTTAATTAATCCTAAGTTTAGATCAATTCTAAACAAACCTATTCAAAAAGATTGGCATTTTAAGATTAAGTAAAGTGAACTAAATTCACAAAACACACATCACTTCATTTCTTTCTCAACATGTATAACATGTATATGGATGAATCCTAAGCATATCTATACATGAAAATGAGAATGTTTAGCACACCTTATAATGAATGCTAAGTAGTTTTACTTAAGGAAAATTTGAATGCTTAGGATGCATGGTTTTCATTAAGTAGAAAAAAAAAGTGTTTCTTATCCAATTTTCACATGATGAACACATGAATGTATGAAAGGCATAAGTGTGTACGACATCATTGTTAACCAGGGGTGTAAGGTACATGACCTACTTAGGGATACTTAAAGTCTCGTAACCATGGGTTGTCTAGACTAATATACCACTTTCTTTAAATACAATCATATGTACAAAAGAAATAAATGAAAAAGAAAGAAGGCAAATGTTTGTGTTGGTTGATTTATTTTTGTTTATGCAATTTATATGCACAAGTGTATGTATCCTTCTTAAGTAATAGCATAAGAATGAATAGGAGATGGAATTAGGCAAGTGTTAGGTTCTTTTCAAATGAACTAAGCACTTTACCAAATCTTATTCAAAATTATACTAAAAGAGGGGAGAAGGAAAACTACACAAAGCACATCCTTATATTTTACTCACATGTAAGCTCATAAATAGAATATAAGTAACACACTTTCATTTTTCATAATTGATTCATATATTTTAAAATAATTTGGATTTAATAGTGATAATAGTCACTCATATTTTTATTTAGGCTCTTAAACACCTAAGCATCTATCCAAGAATATAATTAAGTTCTGAAAGGTTTTAGAATTTCATGAAATTAATTAAGATGGTAATTAGTGAATTAACCTTTAATTAAGGATGGATTAAGAAAGAAAAGGGGTTTAGGGAATATCTCAAGAAAAGTATCCCAAAATTATTCCCTAAACTTCACATCCACTTAATCAAACCTTAATTGACACAATCATAGGGTTAAACCACTAATTATGCCCTAAATTAAGCTTAATTACATTAAAGGAGTAATTTTGGAATAAACTAGATTCCCTTAATTAAGCCATCAATAAATCACAAGAAAATTAGGGGAGGTAGAATTCATCCCACTAATTAAGAATAAAAAGTTTGGGATTAATCAGAGGAGTAATTAAAGGGTAATTAATAAATTAATATTCTCAATAAAACTCAAATTCAGAGAAAAATACTATATCAAAATCCATTGAAATTAAATTTAGAATATTTTATGTACAATTATCTTTCATAAGCAATTTATTTCATTTTTTTCTACACTTAGATATGAATTTTAGAAGGTTTGGTGATTAATTAGGAATTATTTAAAGCTTAATCATATTATTAATCCGGTGCCACGTGTACCGCTGACGTGGCATGCGCTACACGTAGTGTGACGGGATTGGGTATTTAGCCTACACATCGTAGCGCTGCGTGGCAGCGGTGCTACATGCTTTCTCCTCAACCGTCCGATCAAGGATCGGATGGTTGAGATTAAAGCCGTGGATTTGAGAGAGGAAAATGTATATATTACATGTTTTAATCTCAACAGTCCATCCAAAACATGTGGATGGACGGCTAGAGATCCATCTCTGTCGCTCTCTATGAGCCATGGACACCGTCCATGTTTGAAGCCATGATCCGAGCTCGATTGAGCTCGAATTGGGATGAAACTCAACCCACACTATCAACATGCAACCTAGATCACATCTAACATCTAAGATTATATGGGATTAACATTCACTTCACAAAGCTCCATACCATAGCTAGATTAAGCTCAAAAAATGGCTAACCTCGCTGAAGGTGATCACTGGCGCTCGATTCCCTTAGAGAGGCTTTGTCTGGTTGAGGCAAAGCTTTGCTGAAGGTTTGAGCTCTTGAGATTGAGTGGATGCTTCTATGGACCAATCCCCCATTGCCTTGAGCTTGGTCTTGATCAAGATGGATTCTCCCTTATTTTAGGAACTTAGGAAAGAGTTTGGGTGAACTCGATTGAGGTCCCTAAGGGAGTGTGCTAAAGGAATTGCATTAGTTTTGAGTGTGGAGTGAGTTGGCTCTTCAATGGAGGTCCCCTATTTTCAAGCTTTGAAAATCGAGAAATGAAGTTTCTAAAATCACTTTAGGAAGCTTGGAGAGGCTGAGGAATTGCTTCTCTAGATTTTCTAAGTTCAATCGAATTAAGTAATGTTAAGTTTGAAATGAATTTGGGGAGTATACCGCTTTCAATCGATTGCCATTTCATGTCATTTTGGATCAATTGCCTTGATTTAATGAGTTTGTTAGGCCATTAGATGAGTCATTGAGTTCAATTTTGCCAGAGGACTGGGAGGTGAACTCCCATGTGCTCAAAACAAGTGGGGGCATGATTCCCATGTGGCCATTTCAAGGGAAGTGGTCAGTTTGACCATTGGGCTAGGTTGGGCTGACCCAAATCTATTAGGTTGGGTGCGCCACTCTCACTAGTGTTCACTAGGAGAGTGTCAAGTGGGTATGATAAAAATTTGACCAAATTCCAAGTAAAATTGGCCAAAATTTACCCTATGGCCTAGGGGTAAAATGGTCATTCAACCTTGATTTTAGTTTAGGTATGTTTGATATGATGAGAAAATAGGTTTGGCCAAGTTTCATTGAATTTAGAGTTGGTTTGATGTGATTGGACTCATGTTGACTGATTTAGGTCAAAATAGGTCAACTTGGGTCAAGTTGATCAAATGGTCAAATTGGGTCAACTAAGGGTTGGGTCAAGTTCATATGATCATTTGAAATATTTTGGTGGCTTTGGTTTTATTCAATTTGGTTTATGTTTGAATTTGATTCTTATGACTTCATTTAGGTTAAATGAGTCAAGTTGACCAATTTGACCCATTTGACCTATTTGCACTAGGTCATGGGTATGTTTAGGTTTGGTTGGTCATATGAAGTGGATTGGTATCTTAGTTTCCAATCAATTTTGGTTAAGTTTGAATTTGGCTCAATATGACCTAAAGTAGCCTTTAGGTCAAGTTGGGTTCAAGGTCAATTGGGCTAAGTTAGGTCTAGTTGGCCAATTGAGGATTTGGTCAAGTTCAACAAGTAATTTAGAATGAACTTGACCCATTGGTTTCAATCAATTTGGCTTAGATCAAGTTTTGACACATTTTGACTTTTAAGTCAAGTTGGGTCAACTTCAAGGGCCAATTAGGCTAGGCTCAAATGTTGACTTGGTCAAGTTCAAACATTGATCATGAATGAACTTAGATCATTGGTTTCAATCAATTTGGCCTATGATAGATTTTAGCTATGTTGGGTTTCATTTTGGCTAAGTGTTTACTTGGTCAACCCTTAGGTTTGACTTGGTTTGACCCAATTTGAGTGATTGATCATCTCATGATGATTGATGATCATGATAAGAGACTTAAGTGAGTTTGATTCAATCCAATTTGGTTAGGATTAAAATTTGATTCATAAGGGTACTTAGGTCACTTTGGGTCAAGTGAACCTAAGTGGATCAAATAACTTGGTCAAAGCTTGATTTGAGTTTGATTAAACTTACATATGGACTTCTAATTGAAATATAAATCCATTTGCAAGTGGTTTGAAGTCAAATGGGTTTTGATTCATTTAACAATTTCAAGTTCAAAGGGTGAACATGAAATGAATTTTGGCTTGATTTTTGAATTGAGTTTTCATTAAGTGATTGCACTTTGTATTTATATTTGGATTCATGATTGAAGGATTGATTGAATCATGAAGGAAATCAAGAGTTTGGCTTGATTCCAAGTTGATTTAAGTTCAAGATTTTGAAAGGTTTAGGTTAGATTTTGATTTAATTTGAACTTGAATTTTGGAGTTTTTGGTTTGAATTTATATTTCATTTATATATGTAAATACAAATGAGAATATAAATGGTTCATGAGAAAATTTCATGAGTTTGAAGTGATTTGAATATGATTTAGTCCTTAAGAGAAAATCGACACATAAAAAGATTTTGAATTGATCTTAATTTTGGATTTAGTTTGATTGATTTGAATTTATATTTCATTTATATATGTGAATATAAATGAGAATATAAATGAGTTGTGAGAAAATTTTATGAATTTGAATTGATTTGAAGATGATTTTTAGGCTAAGTCCTTAAGAGAGGTTTAAAAACTTAAGAAGGATTTTGAATTAGGAATTTGAATTTTGGATTTGATTTGATTGATTTGAGTTTATATTTCATTTATATATGTGAATATAAATGAGAATATAAATGAGTTATGAGAAAATTTCATGAATTTGAATTTATTTGAAGATAATATTTAGGCTAAGTCCTTAGGAAGGAAATTAAGGACTTAAAAATATTTAGAATTTGGAAATTTCAATCATGGGTTTCAATCCTATGGCATTGACTTGAATTTGGAGAAAATCAATTAGGCTAAAATTGATTTAAGTTTCATGTTGATTTGATTTGGAGTTTGACTTGAAGGAAGGAAGCAAGGAAAGTGGTTCAAGCTATAGGGTAGGCAGATTTTTCTAGCACCCCTAAGGCATGACCTACTCCTATGACTAACTCTTCTAGGTCTCTAGGGTTAGGTTGAGTATCCACCTAATCATTAGATGTGTCTTAGGACTAAGGATCTCTTAAATTCTAAGAGGGGTCCTATGTCAAAATGAAGGGGTTGAGAATTTATTCTAAAAATCAGGTCAACAGTAATAAGCCATTCACTAAAGAGAATCAAATTAAATCAACATATTTTAAAAAGTGTCTTAGGGTAGAGATGAAAGTGGAAATCTATTTTCTTCTCTTTACAACACTTAGTTGCTAAGTATAGGCCATATGAAACAAAATAAAATACTAAGTAAAATTCTCAACTCAATTAAATCACTTGAAATGAAATCAACCTCTTATGATTAAGCATCCTTTCACACTTAGAAGATCTTAACCTTAATGTTTAGATACTACACAAGCCTTAATATATACACATTATATCAAGTCATCACTTCTAGCTTTATGTTAAGATGGTGCATGGTGTGATGTATATTTTATTTTGTGGTGTATTATTTTAGACTTGATGTTAGGATGTATCTAATGGTAGGCCATGATTAGCCTAATCAAGGGATTATGCTTAAGGGGTCATTGAAAATAAAATATAAATGCTCTCTTTGCAAGTTGCCCCTAAGCATAATCTAAGTTAGGATAGGGCTTGGTTACCCATGTAGTGTTAAGTCCAAATTATAAATATAAGCTTGTTGTATGTTCATAACATATTTTGGTGTGTGTAGTTATATTTATCTTTTTTTATTTTAATATAATTTTGCATTAGGAATTAGGATTAGTATTATGGGGTTTAGGATGAGCATTGGCCATAAGGCTTAGTCCTAGGGTGCCATGTGATGTCTTGAAGCCTACCAAATCAAAGGAGAAAATATATGAAGAAATGAAGGAGACATGAAGACTTGAAGATTTGAAGATCCCCCATAGCATTTATCATTTGTAAATTATAATTGTTATTTCATTTTCTAGGTTCTATAAGGGTAGAGCTCAACTACCCATCTTTTCTTTTCGGGTTGTACGATGGTACCTGATTACACCGACCTTTTATTCTTTTACTCTAATTTTTATAAAATTGATTAATGCTACGTTTAAAATTGTGCATTAGAAACAACATACTTTTCTTAGTTTTTTTTATGTTTGATGCTTTAATGTGTTGCCTGGATGCGATTAAGCTCTTAGAAAAAAATAAATTTTCTACCCAACTACAACTCAGAACTAAAATTTTTTACAATTCATAATCTCACCATAAAGCTCAAGCATTAACAAGATAATTAAAAGATTTAGCAACTTCTTAGATGAATGTTGTATGTTTAACATCATGCATTCATATTATCTCACTCTTATTAAGAGAGGATTTTCATCCTTGCATGATAGGGGAAGACTTGACCTTTGAGATCTCCTCTGTGGTGGAAAATATATCTTTCTCTCTAATTTAGCCCATAATCTCATTTCAATATGCATTTAGGCATAAGAAATCCTATGGTCATTGTCAAAATGAAGAGTAAAAACAACCAAATTAAAGTTAAAAAGATTTGCATTAGACTAAGTCATTACTCATACCACTCATGCACTAGTCTCTTTCGGAAGTGGATTTAAGGACTTTAGTCTCTTTTTAAATAATAATAACTTGATTATCTTGCAAAATCATATGACTTGCCTACATGATTTTAAAGCATAGGAGAAGTTAGCTGGCTGCCACTCCATGCAATTGTAAGTCCAGTAGTCAGGTGGTTTATCCTCTCTTGTGGAGGTAAACCTTATACCAACTTTGCTTAGACTTAGGTCATGCTTTGGCTTATGTTAAAGCTCGTTAGATCTAGGATCTGAGGTTATTTTTCCTTCAGGCTACTAGCATAAATCCTCACCTCTTATGCATTTTTACAACCTTATGTAGTTAGATTATAAGTCCTAGCTTTTTAACAAAAATGTCAACTTTAATAAAATCAATCTCTTCAATTTTAAATATATAAAACCCAACCATAAGATAGATTAAAATACACACTAGGCTTTCTAGTATCATGAACATTTCCTACTCATTCTCTTTGGCTTCGATAATAAGTCTTCTCCTTGAGTTTTTTCACTTGAATTTTCAAATATAACCAATCCTTTGATAGTCTAGCATTGAAATTTTTGGAGACTTTAATTTTTTACTTTAATCTAGAGTATTCTTAGAGAATTTCATTCTCTATGATGTAATTAATTATGGGGCTTGCCTCCATAAGGAACTTAATGAACGCTTAAAATAAACCCTTATTTACTTTTCTATGTAAAGTTGGGGAAAAATCTCTGGTACATTCGAAGACTCATGCCTTAGGAGTCCTTATTAGGTGATTAAGTCTATTGTAGGTTGATGTTTCTATCTCTCGAGATAAGTGCATCATTCCTTAATATCATACCCGATCATTTCAATAAGTACCCCCTAAGATTTGCATGGTGTCCCACATCTAAAATTAACATAATGGTTTACGGTCGAACCAGTTGAACCAACCAGTCTAATTCAATTTTTAAAATATTGGTCAATATAATATGAAATTATATTGACTAACCAATAGAGATTAGGGTTTAGGATTTTGGGTGTGTAAACATAAAATTATTATGATAATAAGTAATAAGTCATTCCAAAATGTATATGCACATTATGCATATAGGTGATTGTCTTAGCATTCAAATAAAAGAATCATTATTTTTTAATATATTTTTTTATAAACTCTATTGCATGGTAAGTAGCTTTTGAACACACCAATCAATTATATTTTCTTAGAATATTAAATATACATTATTGAAGGAAGAGCTTCTAGATTCGTGCTTCAAGCATATCATTGAGAGGTGATAAATAATAGTTGGTGTTAAAATTGTATACATAAAAAGCATGTTTAACAAATATTAAAACAAAGATATATTCTTATAAAGATTGATTTATACTTAAAATTAATAAAAATTAATAAAAATTTTACTTGAATGATTAAAATTAATAAATTGTTTAATGAAAAGAAACTAAATCATTGGCTATAAATATTTCTAGTGACTAATGTTAACTATGAAGAATTTTAGAATAGAGGAATATATGTGTTAGATTTCACTAAATTATTTTGTAATTATATAATATTATAATTTAATGTATAAATAACAACTAGAATTGTTATGATATGATCCAAAAGTATTCTTTACTATTCTCTCTAAAATTTAATATATATATATATATATATATATATACATATATATATATATATATATATATATATATATATATATATATATATAATATATATATAATATATATATATTAAACACAACTGTTCATCATTGTTGAGGTAAATTTAATATCATAAATCATAATAAAAATAAAGATCTTAAAGATTACACGACTACAATACATATATATTTATCTTATGTTGATTATTGTATTTCAAATATGATGAATTTATTTGTTACCACTAATTTTCAAACAAATTTTAAAATATAGTAATTAATACTCAGATGATTACAAAATAATAAAAATAGGTTAAAACACATAGCTTAAATTTAAATAAAAGAAACTTCAATATATCAAAGAGAAATAAATCCAACATTTACTATTTGAGTAGATCTAATCCTTCTAAAAAAAAGTTAAGAACATACTAGAAAAAAATAAAACAACTTACAAAAATTTTGAACATGATGAAAAGTAAAGAAGAAAGAACAATATCTAAGAGAAATCCTTTGGCCTTTGATTTTTTTTCAAAATAGCATTGTGATGGACCATCGAGATTTTGAAATTAAAAGAAAATTAAAATATAATTTTGCATAACTTTTTTTTATTTTGAAGTCACTAATTTAATTGATATTTGTTAAACAAATATTATCAAAATTTTAAAATTAAATCTCATATATAAAGAATTTTTTTAAGAATAATAAGTAAATAAAAAGATAATTCCAAACTTTATACTGACGTCTTAAACAAAGGTTATGGAAAGAGAAACGCCTCAATTTTCCAAAAAAAAAAAAAAAGAAGAAGAAGAAACGCTAGTGATGGAATCAGTGCGTTAGGCACCACAGGCACGTGGGATTCACGGGCTGTGAATTCCAGGCACGCGTCCGTAAGCCCTCGGACTGCCGCATGCTGCGTGGATCCTCTCACCAGGGACCCGCGCTTGCCACGCCAGAGTATGAATTGTCGTCGAACGTGGCAACGGGGCCGTGACGGAATTGGAATCAGATGGTCCGATCGTAGCCAAAAGCCGGTGAAGCTGTCAGTCTGTCGCAGTCGTCGACGGTCACCGTAGAAATCACGTCAAGCGGGATGAATAACTTGGTTTGAAAACGATCGAGTCATTCATCGTCTTAACTCAATTAACAAAGATAAATGCAATTAAGAACCTCTTAACTCATATTTGATTCTTCTTCAAAATGGAGGTATCTGATAGAAAATAAATAGGGATCTCATATATGAATGATGAATGTGATACTATATAAGATAGACATGTATGAAGAGGGTGGGTAATTGACCCTCAATTTTTTTAAATTAAAGTTTTTTAAAAAAAAATAATCCCTAATAAAATTCTTGTCAAATAAAGATAGTTTTTTTCATTTTATTATATGAAAATTAATAAATGATAATAAAAATTTTGTTTAAATTTTGATAATTACTATCAAAAAAAAAAAATATGATTCTGCTCTAGAGATTAATTATAACGATATCTACACTCATAAAATTGATAAAATATTAGGTGAATACCTATTAAAAAAAAAAAAAAAAGCCGAATCTGTCCAAGGACTCCAATCTAGGTGGTGGCCCTCATGGTTGATTGACTTCGAGGTCGTATCGTATGGCCCACGGTTATAATTGACGAAGTTGCCCATTCCATTTATTAATGCGAGACAAATTTACATATTTAAAAATTTATTGTGACTCATTTGGCCAAGCAATAGCTATTGTTAAAGTGATCGTTTGCCTCTCAATTCATTCACTTCTCATTCACTATGACGACAATGCCAAGTCCAGAAAAATAGACCATCAAAATGACAATTCCCTCTCCTTTTTTAAAAATGTTAGTCTGTCATTAATTTATATTTTGAAACGTATGGAGGAATGGACGTAATCTGGATTGCAGAATTTTAGTTAAAGAAGGTCACTTGAGTAAGCTCAGATTCTCTTTGAGAATGTTTTCAAATTAGAAAAGACATCATAATTTCAACGCTGATGTAGAAGAGAGAATTTGAATAAAAAGTAACATCTCCCTAAAATATCATTTGTTAACTTTCTTACGGACCCTCAAAATTCATTTACAGTGAACCATCTCTATTGGATTTCTGATTACTTCTCTTTATGAATTCAATGATTTTGTGGATAGAAATGCCTTTCAAACTCTGCTAAACTTATTTCTCAGTGTTCTTAGAAGCTTGCATCAAAAACTATTTCTCCATCATTAATTCTAATATAACTCATTGAAGTAGTATAATGAGTCAATATTTATTTTAATCAATATAAAACCTATTAATTGGAAGCTTGAGCTATTGACTGATAGGCTACAATGGCTTGCATTATATTAAGTTTCAAGTAAAATTATATTGATATGAAATTACAATATGAAGATTGACTTCATATAAAAATAAAACTATAAATATTGTTTCATGATTTATTCACCAAAGTTCTCACAAGATAGAGAGTTACCAAATCTAACTCTAAGAAAAATACAAACTAAACCATACATCATTCACCTAAGTTTTTTGTTTCTAATAAAATGATGCCATATAATTAGATATATTAAAAATCATATTATAAATAATCATATAAATAAAAAACTACAATTTTTATGGGGCTTACCTTTATTTGAAATTTATAAATTTTCATTATATCTTAGTAATTGTACTTCATAATTTATTCAATTCTTAGAGAAAGAATGGGACAAATTCTAGCATGCATGGACATATCCCATCTTAAATTTAAAATATTTTTGTCAATGCATTATTGGTGTAACTTCATAATTAATGTCTTGCTTCAAGAAGAATAAGGGGCATCATATGTCCATCTTAAGTTTATAATAATATTTTATTAGTGTGGCTTTATAATTTATATCTTTATCTAATAAAGAAAAGTGTGGCTAAATTTGAATCTTATTTAATTTGACATTTAATTTTTTATTAAGATTTTATTTATGTATCTCCATGATTTAACTCTTTCTCCAAGATAGAATTATTAGAAATTTTTAATACATGGAAATGTCATATATGAATTTGGCTTCGAAGGAGGGGCAACCATTTATGATGAAGAAATAAAGGGCCAAAATTCTGTTAAGATTATTTTTGGAGGGTTCAGTCAAACATGAATCTTTATTTTATATTAGGAAAACTTTTTTCTTAAGAATGCATTCTTGACAATTCTTATCAACAATGAATTTCTGATACTCAAACATTTCAATTTCTCAACATAATTTCATATAAACCCTTGATCTTTAAATTTGCTTTCCCTTCTATTATTTTAGTGGTGGACTTGTCTCTCATCCTATAGAATTTATTTGGGTTTATCATGAATTATAAAAGTGTGTGATAACCTTTCATATTGTGCTCTTATAGTTCTCATCATATCTGACATTTTATATTTCTTCTTCATTAAGTTTCTTTTTTAAATTTTATGCCTTTGTTTACTCTTATAGATAATTAAATTTTTAGTTTTTTTTTCTCTTAAGAAATGATGGCTTAATATTTTTATCGAGCCTAAAATGATTACTCTAATTTACTAGTAGGATGGTTCCATTTAATCTTACTAAGGATCTTCACCACTAGTTCTAAGATTTGTCTTATAACAAGCTTCTTAAATAGCAATTATTGAGCTCCTATTTCAATATTATATCTTCTTCACTATCTCCAAGAACGCCATTTTTGAGACAAAGAAGCCTCAACATCATATCTTCTAAGCACAAATAGCATGATTAGAAAAATTATATTATCAATAGACACTAATACAACCTTTTCTTTGGATACAATTCTTTTCATGATAAGAGCTTCCACATGTGTATGCCTTTCAAACATTAAGGCTTCCAAAACAACAATAACTTGTTGTGTATATCCTATAATAAATCAAGTTATTGCTTTTTCTCTATGGCCTTAAACATGTATAGTAGTAGACATGTTGTGGTACTAGAAAATTTTCAAAGTGCTAAATTAAATAATAGATCCATTTTCTCTAATATCAATAATCATATTAGATAGGTGGATATAAGCTTGTCTTGTAGCTATGTAGTGAATGGGGTATTTCATAGGTCCATTTTTTATAAGTGAAAGATGGAGATCTATAATCAACTTTGATTAGACACCCAATGCTTCTAAAATACAAACAATATGATATGATATTTGCATAACCATGCACCATGCAATGATCATAATAATCTAGAATCATACTTAGAAAAAATTTAAATCTTTTAGAGAATTTATTTTATATTTTTTTAATAAAAAATATTTTTTAAAATTTTAAATAAAGGATATTGATATCATATTTTTACTTAATGTTGTTTTAGCTATTACTATATAGATTGCAAAAATAATAAATAAAACTTGTGTAATTAGACAAAGAATAAAAGATAAATCTTCTCCATTAGAGTTATTAAAAGTCTATAAGCTTTAAAATTTCTAAAATAGCTCTTTTTAATGAGTGATTATAAATTAAATTCTTAGAAGGCATATTGGTTATCATATAAGAAACTAAATATTTCACCTTTATTTAGTGAATACTTTATATTTTATTTGAGATATTTCATTAAAGAAACCCCTTTTGATTAATTTTCTATTAATAAAAAGAATTTTCAATAAGCTGGTCATTAGACGTTACAAACATAGCTTATTATAGCAATAGTTTGATTTTTGTAAATAAAAAATATACTACTATTAATATAAGCAGATAAGAGAATGATGATAAATTTGATCAAGATCTCATAGTTATATTATCTTAAGTTATAATAGACCCTGAGTTAACTTAGTTAATAGAGGTGCTTGGTGTGTTTTATGCAAGAAAATGTGGAAGGAGAATGTAGAAGAGGTGGAGTTGGGAGAAGGTTGGGGATTTTTTTTTCTTTTTTTGTGTGCAAGTGAAATAAGGTGAGTTATATGAGGAAAGGTAAGTGGCATATAAAAGGAAAGATATTTAATGTATATGGAAGGGTAATTCTTTGTGGATAGGAATAAAACCAAATCAATTTTTTTAAATGGTTGGCATGTCACATGAGAGCCAATTATAATGGATGTGGTGCTAGGAAATCAAGGTAGAGCCAATTATATATATATATATATATATATATAATGAAAGAGATGTATTTCTTTTAACAATATGTTTATGTAGTGACTCTCAAGGATTTTAATTGCTTGCACATGTTGATGATGTTTGTTCTTGCCTCACATTGAGTGTACATTCATGTTTTTGTCATATGACAAATAAGTGATAGTGTTTTACCTTAATTAAAAGACTTTCATGTTCTACATATATCAATGTGATATGTTCAATGAAAATAAGAACCATTGGTCAAAATTCATTGTATGAGAGATGTTTTGAGTTTCCCAAGTATGATCCCGATTGCCTTCCTCTATTATTGATGCATTCAATCAAGATGAGTTTTGGAATATATATTAAGATCAATATACCCTTTCCAAGTAATGTCAAATTCATTAAAAACAAGTAGATGGTTTTATTTAATAAACTATATAATAAACCTAAAATAAGGATAAACTAGATGCTTTGTAACTCATACTATGAATCCATAGTTTTATTATTATTGGGCCTCATAATACAAAATTCAAACTTAATGATATCATGGTTAATGATTGAGTAAGCCAATTACAACTAGTCGGCCTACATTATGTTGATTGTCAAAATGTCAAGTCTATTGAATTGAATTAGGTTGTATTTAGATAATAAATTAAAGCATTTGTTTGGATACACATACATAATTATTAGTGTGAAGCTTTTTCGCATTGCACCTTCATCTTCAAAAATAATGTTGCTAGCTTTACTTGTGTCATGGTTTTCTTCCTTATGTCCTAATTTTATACCCTATTATAGCTCTCACTTTTAAAACTTGCAACATAACCTGCATTTGTTTCTCGTAAAACCTGCATCACAAGCTTTGATTGTGACATAGTTTTTTCTTGCAAGACCTACATCACAATTACCTATGAAACTTGCATCACAATTTCCTACAATACCTATATTACAACCTTCAATTGTAACTTACCATTGCCCATAATGCCACCATTACTACCACACAAATTTTTCTTGACAAAATATATATATACAATTATCATTTTTATTATAATTATCAACCACAAAGCCTAAAATTATCATTAAAATGTTACACCATAAAAAGTCCTACATTACAACCATTAAACAAAGAATCATTCTAAAACCTTAATAGTATTTTATCATAATCATCTGCATCATGAATTAAGCTATAATATTTACTTATGTCATTGTTGCCACTCACAAGACTTTCACCATAACTTTCACTTATAATATAATCATTGTCATATAATGACTTATGTCTTAACATTACATCATAGTTGACATTTCTATCATTTTAAACCAAAGTAAGGATTGTTATCTTGGAAACTTAAGAATTGTGAAACTAGCTTTAAAAGGTTGTGCATATTTCTACCATATATTTTATATATGTGACTATTAGATATGAAACGGAAAAAAAATTTAAAAAGGAAGGGGTAGAGCTGTACTCTTTTAAGACTTATTTTGAGAATATCCAAATTCATTCTGTTGATGTAATACTAATATATAATAATATACCTTGAATAAATTATGGTGTCGACATATATATAAATACACAAGCTGCTTGATAAATGATTGCCCTTCATAGATAAGGTAAGCTCATGAGGAGGAATTTTCAAAATGAATTGCAAATACAAATTTAAACTATTTGAAAATAATTACCATGCATATGAAGTTGACACTATCACATGCACAGTTATAGGGAAGATAAACTATTTTTAGAAGGATGGAAAATAATCTTAAATATTTTTATTAACTGGAAAAAAAATTAGTAGTACATTATCAATTTTACATAAGAAGATAGTAAAAATAAGTCTGTTGAGTTCTAATTTATCTATGGATGATAGTAGAACCGTAGCTTAAAAACATCATTAAATTAAAGAAAATGAGAGAAGAGAGGAGAAAGCTTAGAAAGAGAAATTTTGGGATTTATTACTCAAAAAAAAAGTATAAATTGATCTCATCCTGTGAACTCTATTAATAGATTTAGGTTGAGGTTCACTGATATAAGAATGACTACATACAATTACAATTATATGACAATGCATAATGAGTATTTTTAAGAAAATAAATATACCTGACTAGCTTGTACAAGAATTCTCGATGAGCCATAAAAAGATGAGATTCTTGAGAATGAAACTTATCTGATGAAGTGTTTGATTACTATGTGTAGCTTTGGTAATTTCAATAGATGAGTTTATTGGCTGAGTTAAAATCTCTAACGATTTGAAGTCTGAGAAGAGCTGAGAATTTCTGATAACTTCAAATCTGAGATAAGCTCCGGATCTTTGGGGACTTCAAGTGTGAGACAAGTTAGGGCTCTACGGCTACTTCAAATTTAAGACAAATTTTGTGGACAAGTATAGGGACTTTGACGACTTTGGGTATCATGAGACGAGCTTAGAGAATATAATGACTTCAAATACGATATAAGTTTAGGGTCTTTGATCACTTTAAGATGTAAGCTTAGGGAATTTGATAACTTCAATTTTGAGGTGAGATCAGGAACTTGATGACTTCAAATTTGAGATGAGTTTAGACCACCAGTTTCTTCAATTTTGAAAATAGCATTCTAATTTGATTAACTTAACCTGGCTTATTAAATACACCCTGACTAGCTAGAAACTAGAAATTATAAAATTGCAGAGCATCTGTTTTAGGTAAGATAAAGTGCGGGCTGCGGGTAAGATCGGCTTTTGAAAAGGGTGGTGGAAATCTGTCTGAAAACTAAAAGTGGGTAGCGGTGACGTGTGATAAGGAACCGGCTAGAGTCCTATGTTCGCGTTGTCTAGCTATATATAACACATACTGCGTGATAAATAATGGTTGGCTATGAGTTAAGCGCTAAGGTGATGAAAGCAGCATCTATGCAAAACTCGGATGATTCTTGGATAATGTTGACATAAAGATAATGTAGATGATAAGACTCAACTAGCTAGCATCGTTGAGGTTGTAGTGGGAATTGCCCCACTACAAAAAGAACATGCAACAGCCAATTTAATGGAATTCTGGTTGAAAGAGATTTCACCATCTGCGTGCAAAAAGATGTGCATCAAATATTAGATAGATCGTTCAACAGAAGGGGAAAGCATGGGGGTAGTGCGAAATTTTTTTTAAAATAAGTATAATACATAATTAGTAATTTAAGTATTTTAAAAATAAAATTTAAATATAGGTATAATTACATTTATCGGGCCTTTTAATGGAAATCGTTAAACATGAATATCTAACGATTATTTTAAATTATTTTTGTATCAAGTTGCGTAAGTTACGTGTAAATTAATTAGTTTAGCGGACGACTTAAGTGACAGAATAAGTCATTAAAAGAGTATCTTAAGATACTTAAATTACTAATTATATTTTAAATCATACTTATTTAAAAAAAATTTTCGGATAGTGCTCTCCCTTGTTTTTCTATTTTTTTAAACGCGGACCACAGGAGCTCCACCATCGACATGTTGGTGCTAGCTGAATTTAAGAAGAGGCCTGTGGCGAAAAAGCTGCCTACCTATCTACTAGCTAGACTGATGCAGATATTGCAAGTGTGAGAAGCAGCGCAGTTGACCTCCCATAAATGGACTTGCAAACTAAATGGCCCTAACGGACTCCAATTGCATGCCTCCATGAATGGAAGCGGAGCTCCTCATTCCTGGTCATCTGCCAGCGAGGTGTACCACATGATGCACCATATATGTGGCATGCTTTTGATTTAAAAGCTTTTATACAAGAAACCATCTGCTTGTTGTTATTTCTTATGTCTTATAGATGAATGATATTCTACAACTATGTGGGCTTTAAACGCTTTTTCCACACCAAAAAATATCGTTATATCATAGTTTTTATGTTATAACATTGTCACGTTTTGCATGCAGGTTCGTGTGGACGAATTGAGATTTTTTAACTTTGTGCAATTGGATGGTAAAACATTATATGGTGATTGGAAGAGATACAAAAAATTGTTGAGAAAGTGTTCTCATCTTGGGCCCTGCAAGTAGATACAGATCCAAACCTTCTAGATTGATTTGACCGTAGCAACAAAGCCATTAATTGATGCCACATCTGGCAGCACCTTTATGAGTAAAAGTTGGAGATCTTACATGATTCATTAGAGAAGATGACCAATAATAATTACCAATAGTTGAATGACAAAAACCAGCCAAAGTAGCCGTTAATTGATGCCACATCTGGTTGCCCTACATAGAGATGATCTGATTGTTGCTCTAACTATCTGAGTTGCTTCATTGCTAGAGTATCTTAGTTTATTTGTAGCTAATCATGCAGGAGCACACTAGAGCAGTGAGTGTAAAGTGAACAATCCATTCATACAACCACATTTGGTGCAAGGGCGCTTCACAATGGAATAATTCATACTCAAACACTTACAATTTGAGTGGCAAAATCACCCTGATTTTTCATGAAATAATCAAAGCACCATGTAGCAACTCGTTGGTTTTCAGTAACTACCCAAGTTTCATCAACAGATTTGATTTTAATCTTTTGGTTATCAACTATGATTAGAAGAGGAAGAGGTTTCACTATGAGGCACTCTCGCACTGCTTAAACTGATGATGACATAGTTCATGATATGCATAGGAATTTTGAATGTGGGCTCACATATAAATTTAATTATACATTAGGTATTATCTTATTTTTAAGCTTATTAATTTTGTGATCAAATAAAGATTAATTAATTTTAGGCTTCTGAGACATCTTATTAATTTTGTATAGAATTATCATATGTAGAGATCGAATATTTTTTATTTAATTTTAATGATGAACTGAATTAAAATGAAATGCACTTAAGTATAAATAGGGTAAGAGTCTCTATTCTAAAAAAAGTTAGTTCTTCTTTTTTCTCACATCCCATCTTAAGTGAAAAGAAGTCTCTCTCTCTCTCTCTCTCTCTCTCTCTCAAGAACATTTAGAGTGGAATGCAAATCAAAATTCTCTTTGGATTGTATGCTAGATAAACCTTCTTGATGATTTGACATAAGATCCGAGTGAGATAAATGTATTTTATTTCCATATATTTTCCAACAAGTGGTATCAAAGTCACTATCATGTTGAATCATTAAAGAATCATATTTCTCTTATTTTTTGTATTGATTATTTGAGAATTTTAGATTAAAGTATGTGATTCAAAAAAATTTTATGCAATTTATTTTATCTTGTGCATATAGAATCAATATATTTTAGATCACTTTCATTCTTGATTTGAATAAAAGGATATAACAATTTTTTTTTACTTTTTACTTTGATCACAATTTCAATTTTTATGTGATCAATATGTGTGTTCCCACTATTGTGATTTTAATTTAAGAAATAAAATTCATATGCGGTCATATGAATTTGATTCAAACATGATTCATTTTTTAATATTTTTTTAATTTTGAGAATTTTATAAGATTATGGTTAATGCTTATAATTATTTTACTTATTATTATATATTAAAAAAGTGAAAGAAGATGAACCATTTTTCCGAAATTGATGCATTAAATCTTGTAAAATGAATTCTGCATTTGCTTGATTTTATGAGCAATTAGTGATAATTACTTATGGTGCATCTTAAATGTTTCTTTTTATTGCATTAAGATATTTATAAATATTGCATTTAATGCTTTTATAAATTAAAATATTTTATTGCATTAAGATAGTTATAAATATTACATTTAATACTTTTATAAAATAAAATGTTTTACTATAAAGTCATAATGATGACAGTTAAAATGGAAACATTTTAGATATTAATTATGAAATATTCTGCATAACATATTTCATTTAGAACAATTATATATTTATATTAAACGTTTCAATAAAATGTTTCTATAACATTTGATAGTAATGCTAAAAATATTAAATATTACTTTTATGTATTGTATAAATATTTCTATATAACTACTTGAAGGTAAACTTATCCATTATTATATTTAATACTTATGTTCACAAGTCTCTTAATTGAATTTATGTGATCTTATTGCAAAATATAATTTAATTAATTAATATAAACTCAAATTAATTATTTTGATTGGAACAATTATTAAAGTTTATATTATTGTCAAATTATTTGAAGTTAGTATAATTGAAATAATTACTAGAATGATATAGTTGATATTCATTATTTCAAAATAATTTAGATTGAAATAATATGCAACCAAAGTGAACTCTATTATATCAATTTATTTAATTTTAAAATATATGAATATTACATATAGATTATATTTAAATCTATGCGAAAAATAATCGGCCCAAAGAAAAATTATTTTTTTGGCCAGATTTTATGCAGTCACAAATATGTGATAGATTTGTTTTAATCATGCATACAATATGTCGGTCCAAAGATAGCATATTATTGGCAAAATTTTTTATCAATATTTGTTGACTTATACCATTTACAAATTATTATTTCTATCCAAAGTCTAAATTGTAATGTCGTGCTAGATATCTTACATGTGCTCATCTTATTGAACATTTCATTTCAAGCATGTATTTTGTTGATATTTTTATTTACATTATATATGCATAAAGAAATGACAATGTTGTTAATTGTGAGTATTATTTTTATTCTTTTGAGTTAATATTTCATGTATATATGTCAATTTGAATAACATCTCAGTGCTCAATGACACTAACTTTAAGAAATGAAAATAACATATCACTATTATTCTTGGGTGTATGGATCTTAACTATACGATCTGGACTGAACGTCCTCCCGCCCTTACTACAGAAAGCACTATTGATCAAAAGGCTAACTTTGAAAGGTGAGAACGTTCTAACCGCATGAGTCTTATGATCATAAAACATTCCATTCCAGAAATCATGAGAGGTGAAATGCCTGAAGAGGAATGCGCTAAAAAGTTTTAAGCCAAATATCAAACCGTTTCATTAGTTCTACAAAGGTCAAAGTGAGTACTAGTAAACTCGTTTTGATGCAGTATAATGGCAATGAAAACATAAAGGAGTACATTATGGAGATCTCTAATTTTGTCACTAAACTGAGAGCACTAAAATTAGAGAAGTCTAATGACATTCTTGTGCACTTAGTTTTGATCTCTCTTCCTGCATAATTTAATTATTTTAAGATAAGTTATAATACTTAAAAGGAAAATGAACTCTTAATGAGCTCATTGCTTAATGTGTACAAGAGGAAGAAAGATTGAAGCATGAAAAAATAGAAAGTACTTACTTGGCTACTTCGTCTCATGGCATTGTTACTAAAAGAAAAAGGATTTATAAAGGCAAAAGAATTGCAGACAAAGGGACTTTACAGCATAAGGTGCAATAAAAATAAGATAATGTTGTTACTTATTTATTTTGCAAGAAGGCTGGTCATGTGAAGAAGGATTGTCCCAGGTATACAAAATGGCTCGTGAAAAAGGATAAACTTCTCAACTTTATTTATTCTAAAGTTAATTTATCTTTAGTATCAAATCACTCTTGGTGGATAGATATTGGTGCAACTACTCACATAAGTGTGACTATGCAGTGTTATCTAAGGAGACGAATGTAAACTAATGCTGAAAGATTCATCTATGTGAGAAATGACAATAAAGCTCCTATTGAAGTAATATGCTTATATATATTACATCTAGAATCTAATTATATTTTGAATTTACATGATACTTTTTTCGTACCATCATTTAGACGAAATTTAATTTTTATTTTTTATTTGGACAAATCTAGTTATTCTTGTTCATTTGAAAATGAAAAATTTAGTCTCTTTTAGAATTCAAATATTATTGGTGTTGGTTTTTTGATTGATAATCTATATAAATTAGATATTTCTACTTCACAAATTAATGAAACTTTACATGTAAGTAATTTTGGTACAAAGTAAAAATTAATGAATGACAATTCATATATATTATGGAACAAACATTTAGAACATATTTCTAATCAAAGAATTGAAAAACTTGTGTTAGAAGGAATTCTTGATTCCATTGATTTTTTCAGATAATAAATTCTGTATAGAATACATCAAGGGAAAATAAATAAATATCAAGAAAATTGGTGCTATCAGAAGTTTAATCGTCTTGAAATTAATTCATACGAATATTTGTGATCCATTCTCTACAGCTACTTGGAATGGCCAACAATATTTTATTACTTTCATAGATTATTCGTTGTGGGTACTTATACTTGATTTATGAGAAGTCATAGTCATTAAGCATATTCAAAATTTTTAAGACTGAAGCTGAAAATCAACTTGTAAAGAAAATAAAAGCTATCAAATCTGACCGTGGTGGTGAATACTATGGCAGATATGATCGATCAGGTGAACAATGTCTAGGTTCTTTTGCCAAATATTTAGTAGAATGTGGTATCATTCCTCAGTACACCATGTTAGAGACTCCAAGTCAAAATAGTGTAGCTGAAAGACGAAACCCTTATGGATATGGTTAGAAGTATGATAAATCATTCTTCTTTACCAGAATCACTTTGGAGAGAAGCCTTAAAGACAAATTTACATCCTTAATAGAGTTCCAAGTAAAGCAGTAACTAAAATCTCATATGAATTATGGATTGGGAAGAAGCCTAGTATTAGGCATCTTCATGTATGAGGATGTCCAACTGATGCTAGGCCATATAAGCCTAATGAAAAAAAGTTTGACTCAAGAACTATTAGTTATTATTTTGTTGGATACTCAAAAAGGTCAAAGAATTTTAAGTTTTATGACTCTTCAAAAAAATCTTTTTTTGAGACGGACGATGCTAAATTTATTAAGTAAGTTGAATATGATGGGAGTAATAAACTTAAGAATTTTATATTTGAAGAGTGATTTATTACTCTGCCTACAATTATAATAGAAAATAACTATATAATTTTACTTGATCTTATTCAAGTTATAAATACAAATAATCAAAATATTTTTGAGTTGACTCCTACTCATGAGGAATCACAACAACCTAAAATTGAGGTGACATTAAGAAAATCTACTAGGGAGAAGAGATGAATAATTTCAAATGATTATGTTGTGTATCTCCAAGAATATGAGTTTAACATTGGATTGGAAAATGATCTAATCTCTTTTAGTCAAGTCAAACAAATTGTCAACTCTGATAAATGGATAGAAGTCATTGAGGATGAGATAAAATCAATTAAAGACAATGATGTTTGGGATTTTATCGAATTGCCTAAATCTATAAAACTCATAGGTTGTAAATGAATTTTTAAAATTAAATGGGATTCAAAAGATAATGTTAAAGGATATAAAGCACGCCTAATCGCTAAATGTTTCACTCAAAAATAACACATTGATTATAAAGAGACTTTCTCTCTAGTTTCTTCGAAAGACTCATTTTGAATCATTATGATACTAGTAGCTCATTATAATTTTGAGTTACATCAGACGGATGTAATGACTGTATTTCTTAATGGTGACATTGAAGAAACTATATATATGGTGTAACCATAAAATTTTCAATCTTCTGATTTAAAGCACCTCATGTGTAAATTAAAGAAATCCATTTATGGTTTAAAACAAGCTTCCCATCAATTGTATAAGAAATTTGATCAAGTGATTATTGCTTTTAGTTTTAAAGAAAATACAGTTGATCGATGCATTTCTCGCAAAACCAATGAGAGTAAATTCATCATCCTAGTGTTATATGTTAATGATATTTGTGGGCTCCAAAAATTCACCGCCGACCTCTCGACAGTTTGAATTGAAGAGAGTGATTTAAGTGTTGGTGTAATTTTCAGAAGGCAGATGGAATAGTAAATAAGACACTACCCATAGATTTTGCCCTCATTTTGTGAGGACTTTAGATCTAGTTCCAGGTTTCTTATAGGCGCAAGCCCCTATAGTTAATTACCCCTCCCAATAAGTAAGAGAGAACTTTCAATTAAAAATTTAGTCATTAATATGCGTAGCATTATAGTAGCATGTGGAGTTTAAAATTTGGGATTTATGAAACTCATCATTTTTAGCTTAAAGTGGATGGTTGGGGGAATGATGACGTGCCTGATCTAGATCTCATGGTTCCGTCATCTCGGGCTGTCATGGTCCCTAGTCTATTGTTGACCTCATTTTTAAGATGAGCTCTCAACCCCTCCATCTTAGGCATAGGACTTCTCTTAGACACTAAGAGTCTCCTTAGTCTTAAGACACATTTAGTGATTAGATGAACACTTAACCTTTCCCTCGACCACCATAATAATTGTAACCTTCATCACTCCTCCCGCCTCCATAACCACCACTGCTTTGACCACCACCTCCATATCCACAAGCACCTCCAAATCCCCCCACCACCACTGCAATAACTGTCGCCTCTGCCATCGCCTCCACTACCAGATTTAGATTGAGCATAGTTGATGTGATGTTCCTGCTATCAAGGTTCTGCACATTCTTAGGGTTTAGGGTTAGTTTAGGATTTAGGGTTAGTTTAGGGTTTAAGGTTAGTATAGGGTTTAGGGTTAGTTTAGGGTTTAAGGTTTGGGCTTTAGTGTTTAGGGTTGTAGTTTTTAGCATTTAAGGCATAGGGTATAGGGTTTAGGGTTTTAGGGTTTATGATTTAGAGTTTTGGGTTTATAGTTAGGTTATAGGGTATAGGTTTTTAGGGTTTAGAGTTGTAGGTTTAGGGTTAGTTTTAGGGTTTAGGGTTTAGGGTTTAGGATTTATGATTGAGGTTTTTTTTTAAATTATGTAAACCGGTAGATTTTGGTTTATTTAGTTTATTTTTTATTTATTTGTTTATTTTATTTTATTTTATTTAGGTCTATATTTTATTTTTATTTCATTTAGTTTATTTATTTTAGTTTAGGTTTTTTATTTTAGTTTATTTTTTAGGTTTAGGTTTATTTGCAGTTGAGTTTTATTTTTGTTTTTTAGGTTTAGGTTTTATTTTTTTTTTATTTTTAGGTTTAGGTTCAGGTTTTTATTTTATTTTTTTAGGTTTAGGTTTTAGATTTTTATTTTAAGTTTATTTTTACGTTTTATTTTTTTAGTTAAGGTTTATGTTTAATTTTATTTTATTTTATTTTATTTTGGTTTAGGTTTAGTTTATTTTATGTTTAGATTTAAGTTTTATTTATTTTAGTTTAGGTTTAGGTTTATTTTATTTTTATTTTATGTTTAGGTCTTATTTATTATTTATTTTTAGGTTTATTTTCTAGGTTTAATTTTTTATTTAGTTTTTATTTTATTTTATTTTAGTTTATTTTATTTTATTTTAAGTTTTGTTTTGATTTTATTTAGCTTTTTTTATTTTTTCTAGTTTAGTTTAGGTTTTAATTAATTTTATTATAGTTTAGTTTTTATTTTTTTTTATTTTCTTTTTTAGTTGAGGTTTAGGTTTAGGTTTAGGTTTTAGTTTATGTTTTTATTTTATTTTATTTTATTATTTTATTTTGGTTTATGTTATTTTTTAGGTTTTATTTAGTTTAGGTTTAGGTTTTTAGCATTTTAAGGTATAGGGTTTAGGATTTAATGCTAGTTTAGGGTTTAGGGTTTAAGGTTTGGGTTTAGGATTTTGGGTTTAGGATTTAGGATTCTGAGAGGTTTAAGTTTATTTTAGGGTTTAGGGTTTAGGTTTTGGTTTTGGGAGAAAATAGGGATTTTGGTTTGGTGGGGTGAGGGAAAGGAGAATTGGATTGGTGAGGTGAAAGAATTCAAATTAGTGAGAATGAGAAAGAGAAATTGAATTAGTGAGGTGAGAAAAGAGAGTGAAGATGAAGAAAGAAGAAGAAGAGAGAGGAAGGAGAGAAAACATGATTGAGAGAGAGAGAGAGAGAGAGAGATGTGAGAGTTGGTGGCTTGGATGAGAGATAATGAAAGAAGAAGGAGAATAAAATTGAGAGCCCCTTGCCCTTTTGTCTCGCAATTTCTTTGAGGAGTAGGACAGAGGGAACGGTTGAAGGGGGAGATGTGGGATCAGTTGAGTAGATCATGTGGTTTGGCCCTTCGAAAGGAAGAGAGGGAGTGCGGACACTCCGTTCCTTCGGATCGAGTGGAAGTGAGCGTGGAGCGCACATGAAGCAAAGGTAGAGTTAGTTGTCTATGTGTGAGGGAGGAAGAGCCTAGCTCAAGTCATGCTTTAGAAATTAGGGACGATCAATTTTAGCAATTTTGGTTTGTTAAAATTAAATTAGGGATTTTTTATTAATCATTTAAATGTCTAATCACTCTTAATGTGAATTTCACGTTGACAAAATTACATAGTTAATATATATCAATTTTAGGTTATTCTGATATTCTGGATGCAACGGCGCAGTTCGTTTCACGATCGGAGGCCATTTGCTTCAAGTAGGCATCAAATTGGATCAATTTCAGCTAAAAATGGGCGTTATCATTTTTGACCGCTCAACTTTTGTCCAGACTTGTCCGAATTGAGTGCGAATAGACTTACTTGATAGATTTTGACATTTTGAAACTAACGATGTAATCAATTTTATGAACAGAGATCGTTTGATTTATGTCAGCGCCTTCTAACCTCGATATACATATAGGCACATTAACGACTTGATCACTTGATCGGTTGGTCATCAAGTTTTATAATATTTATATTCTGCCCAGTTTCGATGTTTTAAATGCAATGGCGAAGTCCGTTCATCGATCAAAGATCATTTCACCTGATTTTGGTGACGTCTAGTGTATTTTAGCCTCAATTATGCATTATCACTTTCGATCATTCAACATTTACATAGACTCATTTGAATTGAGTGTAAATAGTTTCATTTGATAAATCACAATATTTCAAAACTAACAGTCCAATCAATTTAATGAAAGAATATTATTTGGTTTACATTCTCAACCTCAATATACGTGTAGGCTCATTGACAACTTGATCGCTTGATCGGTTGATCTTTAGATTAAGCAATATTTATATTTTGACCAATTTTGATATTCTAAATGTGATGACAAAGTCAGTTCATCAATCAGAGATCATTTGGACTAATTTTGATGATATTTGGTGCATCTCAGCTCCAATTTATGCTCTAAAGCATCTGAAGTCGATCAAATTTACCTTATAAGCTCAATTCATCTTGTGTAGCTTATGTGAAGGTCAACAAATGTGCCCCAATAAATGTGATTTGTGCATAAAGTGAGTCACATTTATTAAAAACTAGTTGACCCTTTGGGCTGGCCACAGAACTTGGATCATTTCAGCTTCGATTGCAATATCTTATGGAGTTTTGATAGGATTTGTCATTAGTATGATGCCTTATTTATGATGCTAAATGACGGGATTGACCGATTTGTCAGAATCAACTTGCCGGATAGATAAGAGTTCTTACACCATATATTCTTTACTTCAATGGCTTTGCTGAAGATCTCTTTCTTTTATGTGATTGTAGATTTGAGTTTCCTCCAACCCTAGCTTCATTCTTAGTTAGGTTTGATGGAGGAATTGATCTACTTATTTTGAGATTTGGAATTTCTTCTGTCCTAGCTTTAAGCTTGACAAACTTGATGAAAGATTGACCTGATTTATCCACATTGACTTATCAGGAAGTGCATGTACACCCCTAAGTCCTGTGCTTGCTACTTTGACAGACTCGTTGAAGGGTACATACAGATGACATAGCCTTCTAGCTTATATTAGGTCAATAATATTGAGTTATCAGCCTAGTAATGTGTGTTTTAATAGACTGAATAACTATAAAAATTTTTTAGTTCAGCCATCAGCTTTGTATGAACTATGGAATTGTTCCCTCAGTCCTATCCTTTCTGCTTTAACGTACTTGATGAGGAGATTGGCTTTATTCTACACTTTGAGCTTGATTAGATTATTTGGGAATAAATTGAAATATCACCCTACAGGCAATATAATGATTGACTTAAGGCAGCTCTAAATTGAGTGTTTCTTTAGATTATCTTAGTCTATCGATTAAGTAGAAAGATCTCTTAGATTCTAGTGGCTTGTTATCACTAAGCTGGATTTGGTTTGATATTGAACAGCTATCAGCATTGGACTGATGAGCAGGGGCTCTTTCACTGCGGCCTTTTCTTATGACTTATTGAGTAAGGAGAGCATCAACAACTCGGCCACATTTGGGCTTATTGAGTTCGATCTTTAGAACCCACTTGAGTCTTTGACTTAAGCTGTGATGGGTTGGTGATTTAGTCATGAGACTAACGAACGGGGGCTCTTTCACTGCAGCCTTTCTTGCAGCTTATTAAGTGAGAAGAGCATCAACAACTCGGCCATTTGTGGGCTCGTTGAGTTCGACCTTTAGAACCCATCCGTGTCTTAGACTTAAGGATGCAGAGGTTGATATTTTTCCAACTCAATTGATACAAGCTTCCAAAATTGGGAGTTCTTCTAATTTAATCTATGACATTTAACGAATCTGGAAGAAATTTTTTTATATTTAGGGCAGTCTTTTCAAGCATAGTAATATATTTTTTTTGTTCTTATAAGAACCTGCAACTTAACAATAAGGATTATGGGTATATTCAGGGATTTTTGAGTAAAGCTCGATATCAACTTGAATCAAAATATATTTGAGGATCTCGTCTTATAGCATGATGTCAAATCAAATAAACTTGACATAAACTAAAAAATACCCTCTATCTTGTAGGGGGAATTCTAAATCACATTTAAAAGAACTTTCAAGATGAAATTATATAAATACATCAATATTTGAGTTGATATGCTCTTAAGAGGGTTTTAACATATAACATTGATTCCATCAAATCTAAAAATGCCCCTTATGTAATAGAAAAATTTTCACGAAAAAGTTTTTTTTCATCTTGAGTGAGTATATTTATTTAGGGATCTCGGCATGAAACACGATGTCGACCTAAATAGATATACTAAAAAAATGCCCCCTGTCATACAGGGGGATTTCTATTATATTTTAAGAATGTATTTATCATGTATAATACTTTTTTAAGTATCGACCAATAATTGGCGTCATTAGTCTCTCACCATTTATGTTAATGACTTGGTATGCCCCTCTTTGATACACTTTCTCAATGACAAAAGAGCCTTCCTAATTAAGCTCAAATTTGTCATCAAATTTTTGATTAGGAATAATTTATCTTCTGAGCACCAAGACCGATTCCCCTTTTTAAAATGTTCAAGATTACACTGTATAATCAAAAGCCCTGGACATCTTTACACAATAAACTTCCAGATTTTTATGTGCTTGAAGTCTAACTTCATTGAGCACGTCGAGTTCCTCCATTCTCAAATGAGCTTTTTGATCTTTAGCTAGATTGTATTGGATGGCTACTCGAAGTGAAGACAACTCAAATTTGAGAGGAAGAACTACTTCAGTTCTAAATACTAATGAATATGGAGTGGCTTTAGTCGATGTCTTGTAGGTAGTTCGATACGCCCATAGTCCCTCTATTAGTTTAGTATGTCATTCTCTCTTATTTTTAGTGCGAATCTTCTAGAGCAGCTTGACTAATGTCTTGTTGAAGGCCTCCGCCAAACCATTTGCTCTTGGATTGTATATTGAAGAGTATTGCCAATCAATTTTGTGTAGATCAACGAATCTATAAATCTTTATATTTTTGAAAGCTATGCTATAATCAAAAATTATGCAACATGACACTCCAAATCTATAGACCATATTATGCGTAAAGAAGTTAACCACTCCCTCAACAGTAACTTCTTTAAATGGAGTAGCTTCAGCCCACTTAGAGAAATAGTCAGTTGCTGCTAGGATGAAGTAGTGTCCAGCTGACAACGGTAGATCAATTAGTCCAATTATATCTATACCCCAGAATTCGAATGACTAGGCTATTATTATTGGGTGTAATAAATTTGGAGGTTGATGGATTATATTCTCATATACTTGACATTCATGACACCTCTTAGCATGATTGATACAGTCTCTCACCATAGATGGCCAATAATAACCCATCATTTTGATCTATACTACTATCTTGGGACTTAACTGATGTGCACCACAAAGTCCTTCATGAAATTCAACCATCACTTTGTTAGCTTCATATGCATTTAGGCATCATAAAGGATTTACGATATAAAGTGTTGTTGACAAAAGCATAGCGCAACATTCTCTTCTCGATTTGAGTTGCTACTGATTTATTAATTGGTAATTTTTCTTCTTTAAAGTAGTCGATGAAGGGTTTCCTCTAATCATGTGGCTCTTTGCAATAAAAGCTTCACACTACTTTTTTGAGGCAATATCATTCTTAGCTCTTCTGAGAATAATTCCATGTTGATTTTAAGGAGTGTGAGGAGAAAACTTAGTCATATCCTGCTGGGTCAAATTTTATAACCCCTCTACCTGCGGGGATTGATACTTTCTTGACTCTAGAACTTGTCGAGTAAATATCCCGATCATGACATAATCTCCATTCATACTTATCATTTCCTTAGCTAATTTTGCTAAGCAATCTGCTTTGCTATTCTCAGATCGAGAGACTCAATTTAATGTGATATTTAGTATTTTCTTCATAAGCTCGAGAACTCGCTTATGATAGAAAGCTAACTCAAGTTTGTTGATTTTATAGATGCAAAGTACTTGATTTATAATCAGCTGAGAATTGTCAAAAATATACAAGTTTTGAATGCCTATGAAAATTGCTTCTTCAAGACCTGCCACTAATGCTTCATACTTAGCTTCATTATTAGTTCTTGGCTCAGTCAGCCCATATGATCATCTCATTATCCCTCATTCTAGTGTTATAAAGATGATGTTGATTCCTGCTCTTGCCTTTGAGAAATTTTGAGGTTGTACTTGTTTGATTGATGAGGCTCTATCAAAGTACATTTCCTAAACTTGTAATTTTTCTCTTTCATGAATGAGCATAATTTGATCATTAGGAAAATCATCATTAAGAGAAGAGTCCACATAGATGGGATATGCAACAAGAAAATCTGCTATGACTTATCCCTTCACAGCTTTTTGTGGAACGTAAGTGATATCAAATTGTAAAAGTAATAATGCCCATGTTGCCAAGCGACCTGTTAACACTGGTCTTGTCATCAAGTACTTCAGTGGATCGATCATTGAGATGAGGGTAATCTTCGAGATAACATATAATGATGGAGCTTTTAGACTGCAAAGATTAATGCCAAACAGTGCTTCTCTATCGAAGAGTATCTCATTTTTGCTTCTATTAATCTTCGATTGATATAATAAAGAGCATTCTCTTTGCTTTCTTCATTATGTTGTGTCAATAATGCTCCAAGGGACTCTTCTAATATAACTGCGTATATAATGAGGGGCTTCCCAAGAGTAGGCACTATAAGGAATGGTGGATTTAAAAGGTAGATTTTAATACTATTGAAGATTTCTTGGCACTCCTTGTCCTATTTAAATGGAGCATCCTTCTTCATAAACTTTGCAAATGGTTGACAGCATCCTAATAGGCTTGATATAAATCGACAAATAAACACAAGCTGCCCTTATAAAGAATGGAGCTGACGCAAACTATTCGGTAGAGGCATCTCCACAATTGCCTTGATTTTAGCATGATCAATTTAAATTCCTCTATGAGGTATAATATACCCAAGGAATTTTCTAAATGATATCCCGAATGCATATTTTAGAGGATTCATCTTGAGATTATATTTTTATATTCTCTCTAAAATAATTTTCAAGTCTTCAAAGTGATTTTCAGGATTTTAGCTTTTCACCATCAAATCCTCAACATAACATTCCATCTTCTAGTGAATTAACTCATCAAAAATTCACGTCATGGCTCTTTGGTATGTAGCTCCAATATTTTTCAGTCTGAAGGGTGTGAATGTGTAGCAATATATGTCAATAGGTGTTCTGAATGATGTATGTCTTTCATCTTCATGTGCTATCTTTATTTGATTATATCCCAATGATCCGTCCATAAATGAGAACATATCATAGTTGGAATTATTGTCCACTATTAGTTCTGATATTGGAAGTGGAAAGTCATCTTTTGGGCACGCCTTATTTAGGTCCCAAAAATTAATGCAGACACAGATTTGGTTGTTCTTCTTCTTAACTAGGATAATGTTGGCTATCCAATCTACATACTTCTCCTCCTAGATGAAGACTACTTTGATCAGCTTCTTAGTTTTTGCAATTACCTATTCCTCAATCTCCAATCTCATTCGCTTAGAAGCTTGCTTAACAGGTGTCACATCTAGTTTAATGATAAGTTTATCAACTGCTACATCAAGGGATAATAATAAACTTTATTTTGATGAAGTTTGTGGATGAACCCAAGACCTTTAGTGACAAACTTATCACTTCTTCATGATATTTGAAGACTTCTTAGACTTGAGCTCTATGCTTAGTCATTCCAATATGAATTCCAAGCTTACACATCATTCTTCATAATTTTTGTGGTTGGTATATTAGTATTCTTGTTGGCACTATCTCATCATAATTTTCATGTTGAGTAAGCTGATCAAAATTATGACTAAGACTTCTCAAATTTGTAAAATAGAGTTACTATTTTGTGACTCTCACTCAATAGCAGCGCATAGAATTTTATCAACTCTTCAATGTTATGAACCTCCAGTGGAGTGATTTCTTCAAAGTACTACTAAGGGATGGGTATAATTTTAAAGGAGTCTTCAAACACTGCCAAATGACCTATCCTTCTTGATGCAACCATCTGAACTCTATTTTCATAAGTAGATTCAAAATCATAGTATGAATTGAAATCACTTATTTCATACTTTTATCTTTCTAGAAAGCTTATAAGTTCCCTTAGCTTTGATAGGAATATTTTCTTCTTCTTGTGTGTCACTTCTCGAATGATAAACTAATTTTTTTGATTTAGATGTAGAATCAAATGCTTTAGGGAGAGTCGGCATTGCCTTCTTTTTCCTCTTTACTTCTGCTCTTTCACCTTATGAAGTTGCTTTTTAGTTTCTGATGTGGATGCTATCGCTTCAAGGGGCTCTGTCGTCTTAGGCTCTTTAGGAATGAAATATTTTGCTTCATAAATTTTTACTTCGTGGAAGGAGAATGGTTGTAGGTTACTAGGAATTCTGAACTCTTTCCCATTTTTTAGGTACTTCATACACTAATGCATAGTTGATGGGACCATGCCATACTCATGCATCCACGGCTAACTAAGAGAGCTCTAAATGATGTATCGACATCGAGTACATGAAATTTGGCTTCTATATATAAATCTCAAAACTTGAGCAGGAGAATAAAATAACCCAGAGTTTTCTGCCCTTTCTCATTAAAACCATGAACTGTTCTCTATATGTTGGATATCAAGTGATAATCCTCTTAATACTTTTAGACTCATAAGATTAATAGAAGAACCTAGATTAATTAATATTTGGTTGATGAGATGTCATCACTCTCTATAGTAACATATAGAGGACGGTTGTGATCTATAGTTCCCAACATAACATCTTCTTCAAAAAATATGATTATTGGGAGATCTTGAGTTTGCAATGATTCAGTCATGCATTTTTCGACAAAGTAAGCTTCATAACTCTCTGGATCATTAAGAGCATGTATCAAAGTTTATCGGAGGTCTTTTGACATCAAGAGAGCCTTGTACACACTCAATTGTGTAGGGATCTTCTCAGATATGATAGGATATTATAATCTATCTTTTTGATTTAGGCTTTAGTTGAGGATTTTTGGGAATGATATCATCGTTGATTCTGCTTTGTTTATCTTTGTATTTATTTGCATTTCCCATCTTTAATGAAGGTGGTAAGACTTTACCACTTCTCAACTGAACTTCAATCACCTTATCTTGCTCAGATTTCTCTGAAGAGGCAGTTTCTTCAAATTCACTTCTTAATCTCAAAGATTGACCAAAAGGGCTAGACTCATTTTTCAACTTAATACATTTTATATGCGACAATATCAATGATTCTGACTCTTCTCCGTCAAAAAAAATATAAATCTTCATCTGAACTGTTATCTTCTTGTTGAGTCATCAAAAAAATTCAGATGTTAACTCTTTTGGCTCTTCTTGCTTTCTTGATAAGAATTTTGATGGGTTGGTCGAGTCTGTCTGACTACCCTTATCATTTTGGAGTAACTAATGCTGAAGAACATCTGATATCACATAAATGATCAAGCCTAAATGGTTATCTTGGCGGCTGGTGATACTCCTCTAAATTGTTAATAATCTTTTAAGTTGTAGTCACTTCTTGATCTTCTTTTTCTTAGCCGGCTTCTTTAATTTAAGAGGTCTGCATTTAATAGATTGCTTATCGTGTTGTGATGAAGTAGTCTTATCAGAGAGCCACTGAGAAGCCTAAATACTTGATTTAGGCATCTCTTTTAAGTCCAATATAGGTTCAAGTGGTGATTTTCACTTAACACTAGGGACACCTTTTAGCTGCTTTAGCATTTTCATGATCTTTTTGGAGACTACTGTTTCTCATTCTTTAGTCTGAGCTAATTTTTTCTTCTTCTTGTCTTTAATAGATGATACAGAATAGGATATAATCATCCTTGTAGACTTTCTTTTTGGGTTAACTAGAACACTATTAGATAATATAAATTCATCTCGCTAATACTTCCTTTCTAGCCAATCTTTAAAGAGATAACAATCTTCGATAGATGATAGATCATTCGATGATAGGGATAATAATTTAGATTATTGACTTAATCAGCTTCTTTGGGCCTTTTAATTTTGATAATTGTAGACCAGCTTTGACTGTTTGCCGAAATAATTTAGCCACACTGTCTCTTCTAAAGAAATAATCTTTGTTCATCTTTTTCATAAGACATGGCCGCATTCGCTCATCATCTCTTATTGCTTATTTTGGATGCTCCCCACAACTTGGAAAAGTCTGAGGTTTATCATTGCCTCACAATACTAATTTTGGTTGTATATTAGAATAGACAGACATCTTTCTCTTATCATCATTATATATTGGTTATTTTTCTTTATCCACGTTATATATTACCCGCTTTTCACCATTTGAGCTATAGGAAGCGGCATGAGTTTCATTTCTTCTTGAGTCTGAAGGCTTATTTTTTCTTGATTTATCTGTATAGATTTCAGACTTAGGACAATTTAGCTGTGGGATCCAAAAATTCGCCACCGACCTCTTTCAAAAAATAAAAGAAAAAGAGTTGTTTAAGTGTCGATGATAATTTCAGAAGGCAGATGAACAGTAGATAAGACACTACCCAGAGATTTCATTCTCATTTGGTGAGAACTTTTTATATCTGGTTTCAGGTTTCTTATAGGCGTAAGCCCCTATAGTTAATTACCCCTCCCAATACTGAGAAAGCACTTTCGATTAAGGCTAGTTAATAAATCATTAAAGAATGAGTATATAATTGCAGTGGGTGGAGTTTAGAACTTATGAAATTTATTATTTTAATTTAAAACTTTTTGTGGGGGGAACGATGACGCGCCCGATCTAGATTCCATGGTTCCATCTTCCGCCTGTCGGAGGAGGTAGTCGACTCACGACTAAAGGATCCGTGTCAGTAACATATGGGTTACGTCGTCCAAGGTCTCCTTGTAGACCTGGGGTGGAGTTTGTCTAAAAAGAAAAATATAAGTCAACATTAGCTAACAAAGGGCTTTTTGCCCAACCAAATGCATTCTACGTTTTCGCTCAAAGAGCAGTTAAGGAAAATCTGGCTACGGCGTGACCATAATTAGTGGTGTCATATCATAGTGAACCACCCCGTGGAGGGCTCAGTGTAACCACCATTTATGTGGTGCCATCATGGTAAAACCAATGGACGGGACAACCACATCCTTGGGTTTTAGGAATATTTGAGTGTGAAGGTAGTTATGTATTTAATTTGACATTGGCTCTTTGTGAGTAAAGATTTTCTTAATTTGTCACCCAAAGGCAAATAATTGCGAAGGGGTGGATTGATTTTTAAGTTTTAATTTAAATAATTAATTTCATTTTTTTATTTATATTTTTTTTATTATTTTCTTTGAATTTTGATCATTTTATGATTGATTTAAATTTGAATATATGATCATTTATCATTAAAATTTTAATTATAATTACCCAACTCGATCCTAGGGTTAATATCAATTGATAGACCTTATCTACTATGTTCAATTTTCTACAGAGGATCGAGTCTGAATTCATTATCTCAAGAAGTATAATCCTTCAAAACCTTGTCCACTCTAGTTTGAACATAGAGGATCGGGTTTGGGACTTTTCTTCTTGAGGGTTTGGATTTCAGAAGCTATGTGAGTTGATTCATATCTTGTACTATATGACAGAATTAGCTTCTCAGATATTATTAAATTGAAATTTTTATAATATCAAATTTTTAGGTTTTGTTAATCGGACCGTCAGACCAAACCGATTATGTAGCATCATTCTTTTGTATTTACCTTAATAATTGCTTCAACATGCATATGAATATCTGTTCTTTTGAAAATTTCATGGACATTAAGATGTCTAATGTTGAAGTTTCGATGTCAAATTTTGATTTTTTGAGTTTTGTTAACCCGGACCCGGTCCGAAGACCAAACTGGGAAGTATAGCATATGTTCTTTATTTTTTTTGACTTAGTAATTACTTTAATATGCATGTAAGTATTTGTTCTTTTAAAAATTTTGCATGGACATTAAGATGTCTAAGTTGAAGTTTATATGTCAAATTTTAATTTTTTTTTAATTCTGTTAACCCGGACCTGGTCCGAAGACTGAACCGGGAAGTATAGCATATGTTCTTTATTTTTTTTTTGACTTAGTAATTACTTCAATATGCATGTAAGTATCTGTTCTTTTGAAAATTTTGCATGGATATTAAGATGTCTAAGTTGAAGTTTATATGTCAAATTTTGATTTTTTAAGTTTTGTTAACTCGGACCAGGTCCGAAGACCAAACCGGAAAGTATAACATCTATTCTTTGTTTTTTTTTTACTTAGTAATTACTTCAACATGCATGTAAGTATCCGTTCTTTTGAAAATTTTGCATGGACATTAAGATCTCTAAGTTGAAGTTTAAATGTCAAATTTTTATATTTTTGAGTTTTGTTAACCCGGACCCGGTCCGAAGACCAAACCGGGAAGTATAGCATATGTTCTTTATTTTTTTTTTAACTTGCACATGTCCCTATTGTTTGGACATTTCAACATACATACGAGTATATGTTCTTTTAAAATATTGTATGGACATTAAATGTCTAGTTGAAATGTAGGTTCAATTTGCAAGTTTAAGTTTTAATATGACATTTTTGGGTTTTGTTAACCCGGACCCGATCCGAAAACCAAACCGGGATTATGTAGATATGAGATAGAGATTGATATTCATCTAGAGGTATAACATGAACATTATTTAGGCTCGAACACCCTTACTTATATGAGAACTCAGCAACTAATAGGGATTGAAACTGAATACTTTGAGCCCTTTTGATCAAGTAAAATGTTGTTGACATAAGATAAAGACTATCATTTACTTGAGAGTATGTTATGAATCCCGTATAGGCCAAATACCCCTTTTTTATGCAACAAATCAGCAAGGGATATGAGCTGAAATAAATTATGTTGGAAGTCTATTTGATCAAATGTAGGGTAATAGACCAAACATAGACTTAAGCCTTTTCATTGGAAATATGATATGCATATTATTTTGGCTAACCCCCCCCCCCTTTTATGTCACAAATCAACAAGGGTATAGGGCTAAAATAAACTATTTTGGAAGCCTATTTGATCAAATGTAGAGTAATAGACCAAACATAGACTTAAGCCTTTTCATTGGAAATATGATATGCATATTATTTTGGCTAAAAAAAACCCCCCTTTTATGTCACAAATCAGCAAGGGTATAGGGCTAAAATAAATTATTTTGGAAGCCTATTTGATCAAATGTAGGGTAATAGACCAAATATAGACTTAAGCCTTTTCATTGAAAATATGATATGCATATTATTTTGGCCAAAAATCCGCCTTTTATGTCACAAATCAGCAAGGGTATAGGGCTGAAATAAATTATTTTTTGAAGGCCCATTTGGTCAATCATGAAGTAGTGGACCTAAAATAGATATAGGCATTTGTTTTAAGCTAAGAAACACTTTCTCTATGTGGCAAATCAGCAAACATAAAGGGGCTAAAATAAATCATTTTTTAAAGGCCCATATGATCAAATATAAAGTAATGGGCCTAAAATGAACTTAGGCACTTGATTTGGGCTAAGAACCCCTTCTCTATGTGGCAAATCAGCAAACATAAAGGGGCTGAAATAAATCATTTTGATGCTCATATGATCAAATATAAAGTAATGGGCCTAAAATGAACTTAGGCATTGATTTGGGCTAAGAACCCTTTCTCTATGTGGCAAATTAGCAAACATAAAGTGGCTGAAATAAATCATTTTTTTGAGGGCCCATATGATCAATCACCCATAGCCCATGTTTCTCTTAATAAGGGGAAGGAGAAGACAAAGATATGAGTAGATATCATATATCATTTAAAAGAGTCAAGTGGATTAATTAAAATCCACCTCCTTCACATGCAATCTCATGACAAATGGGGCACAAGTACCCATTAAATTGTATTAAGAAGATAAGGCCAAAAGAGTTTATTTTCCCTTTAAATCCATTCCTCCCTTTTTTTATGACATTAAGGGAATTGATAATGATGCACAAGGGCATACCACAAGTCCATGTGCATGTGATATGACAAATGGCATGAATTTAGATGATTTCATTGCATGCAACTTATGACAAGACCCCTTATGAGTCGATGCCATAAGATAGATGAAAAAGAAGGAGAAGCCTATAAATAAGAGAGGGTTCACCTCTCATGAAACTTACTTCCTATCTTCCTCTTCTCTTTAGTACTACTAGTCCAAGCTCTTTCAATCTTGCAAAGAGGGTTAAGTTGTGCCACATAGACTTGTAAGTTCTCCTTCTAATTTTACAATTTTCTATTTTGATATCTTCATGATAAATGTCATGTCATATGGTAGATTTAATTTATTCCATATGTATTTGCTTCATGTTTTCACTATGTCTCATGGATGTATGTGAATCATGGTGGGAATGACAAGTAAAGTAGGGAGGTAATCATGTTTGAACACATGTCTAATGTGTATTTCATAACATGTCAAGCTAAATAGAATCTAAGGTGAGCATTACAGCGTATGTCATAATGGCCAAATAAGAAAATAGCTTGCATGATATAGAAATTCAACACATAAGCATTTATATTAGAAACTTTATGTCATACTTGCTACAAATAGGATAGCTTTCATTAAATAGAGACTGAAGCATAAGTATTTATATATGACCTAAAGAAGCATTTTAAGCCAATATGTTAACCTAAGCATTTCATCCTTTCTTTTCTATCTCTTTTTTTTAAAGAAAATTTCAAGACCTCCAGTCATCCCTCGCATGGGGCTACCGGAGAGGCTTTCCCACCATGCTAAGAAAGATGTGCATGGTAGGCATCGTGAGATACCTCGGCCATAAATTTTGATTGCCCACCATGCCAAGAAAGGCGTGCACGGGTTAGCATACCATAGCAACAAGTTTCCTACCATGTTGGAGAAATATGAGTAGGTACTTATAGTAATGAATTTAAAGCTTGCATTTGCATAATAAAAAAAAGTTACTTGCATGTATATTTAATTAAGAGCATAATAATCAAAATTTATACACCTCGGGCTCTCCCCACATGTGGGGTTGCCATGAGATGTCCGCCACCACGCCAAGAAAGGTGTGCATGGGTGGATGTTAAGACACCACGGCCAAAATTTTGATAGCATAGCATTTCCCTATTAACAAGATATCAAAATGATAGAAATAAGCAAATATGCAAGATAAAAGATGTAATAGAAAGGAAATCAATATAAATCATATTTCATCCCAAAATAAACTTGACTTCTTTTCATTCTTCCTCAAATCAAGAGAAAGAAACATACATCACATATTAATGACCAAAGTGAGCTTTCAAAGATGAAGTCATGTAAGCTAATGAAACTAGGATTTCATTCTCACAACTTACTCTCATAATTCAAGAGCAAGAAAAAGGCATAGAATAATGTATCTTGCATGATTCCAACCTCCAAATACTCATGGACAACAAACATATAATTATTTTAATGCAAGATAGAGACTTGGCAATTGCTTTTGAGTAAAGTATGAACAAGCGCTAGGGGAGATGCAACTTTAATGAAACTAAGCACCAAAAATGAAAGCTTTAAACTTGCACAAAGCCACATTTCAGATTGTACTTCAAAGGCTTATTGACTTAGTGATCACAAAAGAGAGGAAAACAAGCACAATGCTAACAAAGTCAATCAACTGTCCCCTCACCTTCTTCTTTCTTCTTTTAACATGATGATTATATGAAGTTTAATCCACATAAACTAAATAATCAAACTAAATTTAATAAGTCCAGCAAATCTGAAATCTTGCCTTAATAAGATAGCACTTTCATGATTGCAAGTAATCAAATAGTGGAAAGAGGTAAAGCAAGCAAGGTATCCCTAAAGCTTGCAATATTTAACCCATTTAAACAACAATCATGACAATCTCAAATCTGAAAAGAGATTGAGACAACATGAAAAATGAATTTTAGCTTTTAATTAACATGAATGGAGCAAGATTAGATCCCACACATATGAAATCCCATTCTTTCTTTCTTTTTCTTTTTTTTTTTTTATTTTGAAGGGTATTACTTTGGTAAGAGAATTTGGATTTGGCTCGATTTAATCCATGTCAAATGACATAATCCACAAAATGAATTCTATAGAAACCTAAAATCTCATTATTTGCCCATTTCAGCTCAATCTAGTGATAAAGTAATTGTTCCATGTCAAAGTACAACTTAGATCAAGCAAACAGCAAGAATGGTAGTTTAACATAATGACGTGAGCAAGATTTCCATCAGTAAAATCCAAGCTTCGAGCCTTATGAAATCTAAGGTCACACTGCTCCATTTTCTTTTTATTGGTTGCTAGTTCAAATTTTACCAAACAGCAAACAAAAAACTACAGCATAAAACTCCATAGAATTAGAAAAGAGAGCAGCTGCAAAGATAATCATAAGTGCTTCCATTTTGCAAATTATTCTTCTATTATGCTAGATGCTTGCTTAAATGTTAAATATTAGAGAGAAATTAAACCCAGAAATTGGAACTAATTACCAGGATTTCAGCTAGCGAATTAAAAGGGTATGGGAGAGAGCAGCAAGTCACTCAAGCAGAAGCGGCCAAGGGAGGAGTTTCATCTCCTTCCAGATTGGAGGCTACTGATAGACGGAAGATAGGTGTCGCTCATGCCTTTCGCCAAGAAGGAGGAAGAGGGAAAGAGGAGATTCCTTCATTTTGCTCTCCACACCTGGAAGGAGGAAGAATCGAGAGAATGAGCTCCTCAGCTCAGCTTTAGAAGGAGAAAAATAGCAAAGTGAAAGCTTATAGCATAAATCCAACATTTTAATTTCACGTTATTGCAAATCCAGAAAAGAAGCCCAACCATAGACATATGCGGACAAACAGAAATCATCTCTCCAAGGCAAACCAAAATAACAAAATATAACTTAGGATTGAAACAACACAACCTGAAGTTTTCTAGAAGAAGGAAGGGGATTTTAAGGACCGGACAGGAGAAAGGAAGAACAAAATCGCACAAGGGAGCGTCGATCGGCTTTGATCGAGCCTCGATTTCACGCCTCGAGAGTAGAATGCCGAGAGCAACAGAGAACGAGGGAACCGTGAGAGAGGAGAGTCGTTAGGGAGGAAAGCCTCGGCCAAGAGCAGAAAACCCGAGAGAGATCATGAGAGGGAGAGAGTTGAATGCCTTGGAGCATGAGAGGAATGCCGTGAGTAGCAGATAGCGTGAGAGAGTCATGTGTATTCCTTTCGGCCTTTAGGGCCAACCACGCTTTTTTGATTGGTTGCCGCTTTGGCAGCCAATAAGAATCAGCGGCGGGTCATTTCATTGGCTGAGTGGGCGGCAGAGGTTTGGTAAGGATAATGGGGTTAAGAGATTAGGTTAATTGCAAACCAATTTAATAATTAAGGTAATTAGCCCTAATCACATAAATTTTGATGAATCATCCTAATAATAAACCCTAGCAATATGGGTGTTAATTTTAGTTTACAGTCGAATGCAGGCGATCAATTTCACAATCGCTCGGAGCAAAGTCGGTGGCAGTCGTAGTGAAATTAGGTCTAAATTGTGCTACGTTGCGCTCAAATTGCTTGACGCTCATGCACACTTTGCCAAATCGATCATGGAAGTCATCGTTTGATAGTTTTCAACATTTTGGCGATGACGGCTTGATCAATTTTGTGAACGGAGATCGTTCGGATGTTGTCGGGGCTTCCCGACTTCGATGTGCGCACAATTTCATTAAAAAATTAATTTTAATCATTTGATTGGTCATTAATTGATTCGATATTTTTTCAATTAATTAATTTTAATATTTTCAATGCATTATGAGGTTGAATTTTTAAATTGAATCGAATTTAATCGATTTCGATCACGATTAGGGCATTTTAATTTCCACCATATTTATTTAATTTTAAGTGACACATAGTTGTAGGTCAACATTAGCTTTTCAAATTTGGCCACCTTATCGAGCAAGTCTTGGAATATTATAATTGACATCATACACAAAAATGGTGCCATTTTATCATCCATATTATTCATCAGCAATTGGATCACATGTTCTTCTTGTAATTGTTGCTCACATTTCATACTTAGGTTACGATAATGAACTTATGAACTTAGTCAAGGAATTATTATTTTCTCGGTTGCACTAGCGAACCTCTTCACGAATATTATCTCAAACTCAGCAAAGGTTTTAACCGAATCATTCAACAATTTTGCATACCACTCGAAAGCAACTTAGGTCAGGCTGCTGATGAAGTGACGGAAAAGCAACGCATCATTCCCTCTTGTGTTACCACAAGTAGCCTTAAATTGAGCTAGATGTTGCTTTGGGTTACCAAACCCATTGAAAGTATTAAATTTTGGCACTTAGTAACCTTTCGAGTATGGCACGTGATCATATTCAGCCAGGTAAGGGCAGCCCTTACCAACTTTTCAGCTTGCTTTGAAGCTATAACTGCATTTATCTTTTCATTAATTATTATTTCTAGCCATATGTTATTGTTCCAAGGGTGCTAGTCATATTTTGAATTATTAGCTAAAGTGGTAGTTAGTTAACTTCATTCCTTGCTTCAGGTGTAGCATATACTGCATGAACCTGGGGTACTCGAGCGATTGGTGGTATAGAAGTTGTATTATTAGCTACCTATTGATTAGTAGATAAGACAGATGCTACATTTGATGTGATATTCTTCTACAATATATTCATCATGATATTCACTTGTTCCATCATGTCATTCATCTTTATTCCAAGCTGTGCAATTTTCTTAACTTTGATTTTCATTTGATGCTGCATTTGTCTTTGGTCTCTAACTAGCACCACGGTGTCAACAAGTACAGGCTCTTCTTCCTCTTCTATTTCTTATTGTTGTTCTGCTCCTTGCTCATCTTCAGGGGAAAAACTTGATTGTCCTTCACCTTGTGCATTAATAGGAGTAGTTTTTGCTTGGGATAAACGATAATGCTGATTATAAAAGCGGGTACTATGCTGATCATTTCCTGGTTCAACCATATAAATAGCTTCAACACTCATGATCTCTTTCTCATTTTGATCTTCTTCTTTTTCTTCTTCAGTAGATATTGAAGATTCACCTTCTACTTGCTTCTGTGAAGACTCTTCTTCATAAACATCAAATTCAGGTTCAGGATCCATGTTTCTTGTGATGGTGCTGAGCAGAAAGTTCATCTATATCTCTAACCATATAGAAGACTTCCACTTCCATAGTGTCCTCTTCATCATCTTCTTTTTTTCACATGAATTTTTGATCGACATTTCCAGTGGATCTCAGGTTCAGCGTATAAAACAAACACTTCTTCTATTAAAGGACTGTGATCAAAGCCAACATTCTCTTATGGGGGTGAATCTGATCGATGATGGGATCCCATAGAGGATTCTCCAAGGTGTTGACCATCATGTCTTCAGCAGTGATATCCCTTCTTTTAGGTATCCATTTATGATGAGTTATTTTTGAGATGGATTTCTGAATATGTGTATCAGATGTCACACCTCTTCCATTCTTCAGAGTTTTATTACGAGGCCTTGGCCTCCATACCTACTTATCCTTTCGTCGGGATCTTTTGACAATGAATTCTTGGACACACGGTCCAAGTGTCATGCTCCGATGCTCATCGCACAAAGCATAGTTGACTCGATGACTAATTATTATAAGAGATGACAACCTTATTGGCATGGCTTCAATATTTTCAATTGTCACATGCCTTTGAAAATTTCTTTTCATCAAGCCTCTTTCCTTGGCTACTTTAAGAACTTTATGTATTCTAGAAGATAGTGTTTCAAGCTGTATCCTCTATGGTGGAGAAGCTTGATGTTGTTGAGTCCAGAAAGACTATTTTACCTCACCAGTAGAGTTATTCCTTTATACCCATTTAAGATTGTCAAAGTTTTTATGGGTAGGAGTACTCACTCGGATGAGTGTACCATAGGTGGGTACTTCAGGAGTTGCAGCTATTTGTGTTGATGACAGCATTGGATGGATAGATGTTTGCACCACGTCATAGCTGAACAATGAAAGGAGTGCTCTATAGATCCATTCTACAAAAGTGAAAGTTGAGGATTAGTAATTAATAATTATTATTTCTCCTCATACTTTCAAAATATAGAGACACTACAGAACAAAATAATAGTGTAATAAAAATATACTCTGCAGAATAATTCATTTGAAATAGAGCCTCATACATTAGTGATTTAAATTTATTACACATTTAAATCACTATTTTTTGTTTTAATTTTTTATATATTTTGTTGCAACTATAGCACATATATGACTAGCCAAAGATGGAAAGAGAATTATATCCCCAACGGAGTCGCTAGAAATCTTTGGGCTTTGAAAATTTGACACCAACAACTCGATAGTTTGAATTAAAGATAGTGATTTAAGTGTCGGTGTAATTTTTAGAAGGCAGATGGAATAGTAGATAAGACACTACCTAGAGATTTCACCCTCATTTTGTGAGGACATTAAATCTGGTTCCAGGTTTTTTATAGGCTCAACCCTTATAGTTAATTACCCATCCTAATAAGTGAGAAAAAACTTTCGATTAAGGCTAGTCATTATGTTGCTTAATGCGTAGCATATAGTAGCAGCATGTGGAGTTTAAAATTTAAGATTTATGAAACTCACCATTTTTAGCTTAAAGAGGATGGATGGGGGAATGATGACGTGCCCGATCTAGATCCCATGGTTCCGTCATCTCAGGCTATCGTGGTCCCTAGTCTCCTTAGTCAGAGGAGGTAGTCAACCTAACCTGACCAAAGGATCCTTATCAGCAATACATAAGTTACGTTGTCTAAGTAATCCTTGTAAACTCAGGGTGGTATTTATTTAAGGAGACAGGCTTAAGTCTATCTTGGATGACAGAGGGCCTATCAAGTATACCATATAATTTAAAACTCAAAGGCTAGAGCCATTGGGGAGCATACTGGTTGTGATCATAATATAATGGAGTCTTATTGTCTAAGACACCTGATCAGAGGACTCTGGTCATAACTGCATCATCTGTGGAGTCTATCGGTCAAGCCACGTAGTCAAAGGACATGAGCCACATCCTTATTGGCATGAGATTGATTGAGAGTGAACATAGTAGAACATTTAATTTGGCATTGGCTCCTTTTGAAAGCTAGAGTTTTCTTAATTTATCACCTCCGATAAATAATATGAAAGGTGGATAAATTGGGTTTATTTTAAGATTTTAAAGATATAATTTCATTTAATCATTTAGAGTTTAGTGATTTATTTAATTTTGCATTTATATCGATGATTAATTTAGATTAATTTGATTTGAACTTGCAAGAGCATTTTGATGAAAAGTATCCCCTCTGGTTAAAATCTCCATTCAACACAGCCATCATCGGAGTAGTTAATTGATTAATTAGAATATATTTGAGCTTTAGATCCTATCAACTCTATTTAGCTCCTAATAGAGGATCATATCTACTACCACATGACAGAATTAGCTTCTCAGATATTTTACTAAGTTGAAATTATTATAATAGATTTTTAGGTTTTGTTAACCCGGCCCCAGTCTTAAGACTAAATCGGGAAGTAATCTACGCAGCATCCGTGAACACTTGAATCTAAACATTCAGCATAGTGTCGGGGCCCATGCGTGTATTTAAGAATTCTTGCATAATTTTAAAATATTGAATTTGAGTTTTAATCCTACTTTATAATATGTGCATGAGTTTAATTGAAGCCTTAATTAATGTCTTATGTCACTTGTACGATGTGTTGCGAATCCGGTGGCATAAAAGTCATTTTAAATTGATCTAATATCTTATTAGATCCCTTGGATTAATATTTAATTACTTTCTTTTATTCTAAGTTAATTAGTCTTTGAATATGTAATATACTTTCTCTTATGATAATTCTCAAATTCATCACCAACTATACTCAACTTTTCCTTGATTGAGTATTTGATAAGGTGGCAAATATACTTCAATACTTCAAACATTTTCCAATGATTCATTGCTTAAGCTTATTAGCAATCATTCAATCTCATAGAAAATCTCTGATGAATTATTTAATTTTTTTCAAATTATTTGGGTATATTTGAAGAGTGTATCTTCATTCAAAGAGGTTCTCTTATGTTTTGATTTGATGTTCAAATCAAGGTTCCTACTTCTTTCAATATCATCAAATTTTCAATTGTTCAATTAGTCTTATGATTACTTGTCTGTGAATTTAATACTCGGAGTATTCAATAAGAGGCTCTATTCACATAAACAAACATCAACTCCAATATCCCTAACTCCACATTAGGTTTCATATTTAAGGAACAACTAGACTTCAAGTTTTGTTATAATTCCTTTATGAATTTAACATTTAACTCCCCCTATCTCAGTTAAAACTTGTTTAGTTCTCCCTCCCCTTTTTTGTTTGAGAAATTTGTGAGAACATAAACTCACTTACTTAATTTTTCTTCATTACTCCCTCCAATCTCTATAAATAAGGCAAAGAGGGGTCTTTCATTTCATTCCACTTGTTTGAGAAGTTGTGTTGCCTTGGAGTCTGAGAGGGGAGAGAATCTAATTCCATTTCAAGTAAGTGTTTTATTTCTTTCAAACTTTCTTTAAGTATTCCCATCTATTTATTTTTTTGATTTAAGGCTTATCATTTTGTTTATTATGCATTTCTTATTTAGTTTTAAGCTTAGATGATTTCCATTTTAATTTGCTTAAATTCAGAATTTCAATCAAAATTGCTACAGCATTTCGGCATAGGGAGTTGCATTTAATAGATTTGGAGGCCTTCCCGTCACGCCCTGATGAGTAGGACGGTTGGTGTTTTGCAACACCTTGGTCAATTTTCATCTCGTCACACTCAAATGAGGATGATGAAGCCTTCAAACTTATAAAGAAACACATAGCGTACAATCCAAACACATAATATTTCTTCTTTTACACATTCAAACTCAAATCTATTGCACAATCACCAAAGTTGAGGGAGACAGGAAGGGAGATGCCGAAAACTAAGAGAAGAACCCGCCTGATGATGGTGTTTCTCTTTGTCCATGATAAAAGAAAAGTTCAAAAGGAGATGGAGAGGGAGATGTCGGAAACCAAGAGAAGAACTCGCCTGATGATGATGTTCCTCTCTGGCCGCGACAAAGAGAATTTGAAAGAAAATTCAACAATTGTGTGCTTGATTAGAAAAGGAAGCAAGGAGGTATACCGAGAGAAACCCACCTGATGATGGAGTCGCCTCTCGATTACCCTTGCTTGTAAAAAAGAAAGGAGGTCAATTGAGGGTGGATTTGGTAAAGGGAAATGAGAGAAAGAGGGATTTTCAGTTTTGGGAGAAATAAGGGAAAATGGGGATTTTCGATTTGGTGGGGGTGAGGGAAAGAAAGAATTTTGGATTGGTGAGGGTGAGGGAAAGAAGGAATTTCAGATTGGTGAGGGTGAGGGAAAGAGATAAATTGAGAAGATGAAGAAGAGAAGAAGAAGAGGGAAGAGGAAGGAGAGAACGAAACCTACCCTTGCTTGCAGTTTAAATGAGAGAGGGAGATGTGAGAGTTGGCAGCTTAGACGAGAGAAAATGGGAGAAAAAAGAGAAGAAAACCAAGAGACCCTTTCCCTGTTGTCTCGCAGTTTCCTTGAAGAGAAAGGAGGGAAAGGTTGAAGGGGGAGATGCAGGATCGGTTGAGGAGTTCATGCGATTTGGCCTTTCGAACAAAAGAGAGGTGTGGGAGCTCTGTTCCTTCGAATCGAGTGGAAGTGGGGCGTGGAGCACGCGTGAAGGAGAGGCCGAGAGGGTCGTTAGTATGTGAGGGAGGAAGAGCCAAGCTTGGGTCATGATTTTGGAATTAGGGCCGGTCAGTTTTAGTGATTTAGATTAGCTAGAATTAAATTATGACTTTTTTATTAATCGTTTAAATGTCTAATCAGTCTTAATGTGAATTTCACACCGGCAAAATTACATAGTTAATATATATATATATATATATATATCAATTTTAGGTTATACTGATATTTCGGATGCAAAGACACAGTCTGTTTCACGATTGGAGGCCATTTACTTTAAGTGGACATCAAATTGAGTCAATTTCAGCTCAAAATGTTTATTATCATTTTTGACCACTCGATTTTTGCATAGACTTATCTGAATTGAGTGTGAATAGTCTTATTTGATAGATTTTAATATTTCAAAACCAACAACACAATCAATTTCACGAACGGAGATCGTTTGGTTTACATCGGTGCCTTCTGACCTCGATATACATGTAGGCACATTGATGAATCGATCGCTTGATCGGTTGGTCATCAAGTTATGCAATATTTAAATTATGACCAATTTTGATATTCTAAATGCAATGGCGAAGTCTGTTCATTGATCAGAGATCATTTCAGCTGATTTTAGAAATATCCTATGTATTTTAGTCTCGATTTATGCACTGTCGCTTTTAATCATTCGACATTTGCACAGACTCATCTGAATTGAGTGCGAATAATTTTATTTGATAGATTTTGATATTTAAAGCTAACAGTGTAATCAATTTTGTGAACAAATATTATTTAGTTTACATCGATGCCTCCTAACCTCGATATGCATGCAGGCTCATTAACGACTCAATCGTTTGATCTTTAGATTATGCAATATTTATATTTTGAACAATTTCGATATTCTGAACATGATGGCGATGTCAATTCATTGATCAAAGGTCATTTGGACTGATTTCAATGATGTTTGGCGCATCTCGGCTCTAATTTATGCTCTAAAGCATCTGAAGTCGATCGAATTCACATTATAAGCTTGATTCATCTTGTATAACATATGTGAAGGTCAACAATATTCTACTGACAAGCAATGATATAGGCCTTTTGCATGAAATCAAGAAATTTTTTCAAATAAATTTGAAATGAAAGATCTTGGGAATGCATCTTTTGTGTTGGGTATACAAATTCATCGAGATTGTTCTCGTGGTATACTTGGGTTTATCACAAATGATATATATCGATTAAATGCTTAGTAAATTTAGCATGAAATATTGTGCACCATGAGATACACCCATTGCTAAAGGTGATAAATTCAGTTTGCTTCAATATTTAAGAAATGAACTTGAAAAGAAAGAGATGAAAAAGATCCCTTATGCATCTATAGTAGGGAGTCTTTTGTATGCTCAAGTTTGTATGTGTCCGAATATTGCATACATTGTTGGAATGCTTGGCAGATATTTAAGTAACCCAGGAATGGATCATTGAAAAGTAGTAAAATGGATTATGTGGTATCTGAAGAGAATAAAAGACTTTATGCTCACATATAGGATATCAGATCATTTGGAGATCGTGGGGTACTCCAATTCTAATTTTTTTGGTTACCTCGATAGTTGAAAATCCACTTCAGATTATATTTTTTTATTTACTGTAAGAGTTATATCTTGGAAAAGTGTTAAATAATTACTTATAACTTCTTCTACTATAAAAGTAAAATTTATAGCTTATTATGAGGCTATGGTGAAAATTTTCTATACGGTAGTCACCTTCAAATATGTTGGTTAGAAATGAAAGAAGCAACCATATAGAAATTCATCTTTTTAGGATGTCACACATATCTTTAGATGTACTTATTCAGGTGATCGAGTACGTCATCAAGGAATAGTATACTATCTTGAGAGATAGAAGTCACTACCCTTTAATTGACCTAATCACCTCAATAAGGACTCCTAAGGATGATGGGTCTGCATATGCACTAGAGATTCTTCCCCTAATTGACATGGAAAAGTAAAGCAGAGTTTAATTTAAATCGGGATTATTAAGTTCCCTACAGGGGAAAACCCCCATAGTTAATTACATCTTAAGGAATGAGGATTTCTTAGGAAAACTCTCGATTAAGGTAAATGATCATTGTCTTTAAAGATTTCAATAAAAAAGGACTATTAATCGATTAGTTTATTTTTGAAGATCAAATGAGATTGATCAAAGAGAGGGAGTTATTATCGAATACAAATGGGAGATAAGTAGGAGATGCCCACGATGCTAGGAAACCTAGTGAGCATCTCAAACTATCCTATAATCGGGCTTTACATTCTTGAAATTGATTTAATTTGTTTGAGTTGCACTTTTTATTAGAAATTTAGGACTTAAGATTTCTTAACATGATATTAAGGAAATGCCTAAGAGGTGAGGATTTATGCTTATGGCCCATAAAGGGGAGAAGCATCCTCAGAACATAAATCTAGGGAGCTTTGATGAGGGCCAAAAGTACAACCTAAATCTAAGAAAAAAATGGGTATTTGGTTTGCCTCCATAAGAGAGGACAAACCACCCAACAACTTGGACTTACAATCGCCTAGGGGTGGCCCAACTAACTCCTCCTATGGTTTTAAATACATGTAGGCAAGTTATTATGCTTATGTAAGATAGCTAGGCTATTTTTTATTTAGAGAGAGACTAAGTTCTTAAACTTACTCCCTAAAGAGACTAGATCATGTAAAGGGCATTCTTCAAATGACCTAAATCTAATGTAATTTCAAATTTTATTTTATTTTCATTTTAGGCAATTATTTTTACTCAGGCTAATAGGATTCATGTGACTAATGCATGAGAAATAAAGTTATTGGCCAAAATCAGCGAGAAAGGAGGAGGTGAGTTTCCACCATTGCTCTTAAAGGCTAAGCCAAGTTTCTCTATTAAAGGTGGAAGCCTTTGAATCAAGAGTGAAATAAGATATTGTTGAATATAATATTACAAAAATAATGCTCATCTAGTTAAGGGGTTGCTAATTCTTTTATCTTAGTTTTAAAGCTAAGCTTTAGGTGAGGTTATGAGTTATTTAATTTTTATTTTGAGTTGTTAAATTGGGTAAAAGAATTTTTTTCTTCCCTGAAGAGCCTAATCCACGTCCAGGCCATACATAAAGTAAAAAAATTAGGAAAATCATGCCACTTAATGCAAAAGCTAAATAAATCATCAATCAATTTATAATGCTAATCACAAAAATAATAAAAGGTCATCATGGTCAGGCACCACTGCAGAAACTCAAAAATATCAAATTAGGTAGCTGAGCTCTACCCTTATACAACCCAGATTACAAATGAATTGAATTACACTTAAGTAAGGAATTCATTGTTATGGGGGTCTTCAAGCTTTATTTCTTCTTTCTTCTTTTCTTCTTTCTTCTTTTGGTTTTTTATTTTGGATGGTTGGTAGGTAGATGATCTAAGGCTTCACATGGTTCATGAGATAGGATCTTATGACCAATGTTTATCCTAATCTCCATAAAAATCATTCCAAAATTCTAATTATATAAATTTACATGAAAAAGAAAAGTGGAAATCTAATTAACACCTGCAAAATAAAGGTTAGCTAAAACAAACCACACAAATCTCAAGCATGTATATTGGACTTATCACCCCACACATGGGTGACTAAGTCTACCTATATTATTATGCTTAGGGTATAAGCACCTACAAGCAAAAGCATTTATATTTTTATTTATGATAGCACAATCAGAAAGAATAGTTAGACTAAGAGTGTCCTACCATTCATTCTATAAACATAAACCCTCAGATCCAGTCTAAAACATATATCATAAAACAAAACATACATCAAACCATGCACCGACCTAACCTAAGGCTAGAAATGATGACTTAGGCTAATGTGTGTGCTTTGAAGGATTGTGTGGTATGCTTAGCTATGGCTTTAGGTTCAAATTTTCTAAGTATGAAGAATATGTTCAACTTAGAAGAGGGTTTCATTTAAGTTATTTAATTATTTTGGGTTAATTTTATTTCATGTTTTGATTAGGTTCAAGTGAATACTACAATTAATTACTAAGTTATGAAGAGGGAAAGAGAAGACCTACTTAAGTGAGTACAACACCATTGTTAACCAGAGGTGTAAGATACAAGACCTACTTAGGGCTACTTAAAGCCTCGCAACCTGGGTTGTCCAGACTAATATACCACTTTCCTTAAATACAAACATATGTATAAAAGAAATGAAATGGAAAAGAAGAATGCAAAAGTTGTATTAATGGATTCATTTTATTTATGCAGTTTATGTATCCTAGTATAGGTAACCCTCCTTAAGTGGTAGCATAGAGATGAATAGGATATGGAATTAAGTGAGTGTTAGGTTCTTTTCAAATGAACTATGCACCTCACTAAATTTCTATTCAAAATTATACCAAGATAAGAAAGAAAGGAAACCTATGCTAAGCATACCTTTACATTCTTTCACATGCAAGCTTATAATTAAAGTATAAGTACCACACTTTTAGATTTGGTATTTATTTTATATGTTTTGAAAATAATTTGGATTTAATAGTGATAATAGTCATTCATATTTCTACTTTATCCAACACATATAAATTTTACATAAAGTAAACAATTTCATTTTTAAATTTGAATTTGAAAAATATGAATGCATGAAACCACTTGACATACAAATTTAACACGTTAAAAAAGACTCAAAGATATGAAATCATGTAAACAAGTTCATTTCACTTAAATCCTAAAGACATTCCTATAGAATAAGAAAGTGTAAAATAAATCAAAGTGAATTCAATTTGATTTTTGTTTAATTTGAAGTTTAAAATTAGTGAGTTGCTATTCCTAACTCATTCTCACATGTGTTTGATATTTTTATTTATTTTTTAGATAATTAAATCCATTTTTATGTATTAATTAGGTTAAGGTATGAATTAAGTAACTTAATTAAACCTTACCTACACCACCTTAGAGTAATTAACCAAATAATTATAAGCCAATGAGATGACATAAAAACTCACAAGAAATTTAAATTTGAAAGACACCTAATAAGAAAAAGGCCTAATGCAATTTGTCTCACAATTAAAGGTTAATTAAGTTAAGGGGTTTAGCTTAAGCAATTTCAAAACACCCTTTCATACTTATGAATTGGGTTTTGATTTTCTTAATCTTATGCTATTAAACACCTAAGCATCTACCCAAAGTAGATTAATTAAGTTCTAGAACATTTTAGAATTTTTTTTAGAAATTAATTAAGGGGATAATTAATGAATTAACCCTTAATTAAGAGGAGATTAAAAAGAGAAAAAGGGGGTTTAGGGAATAGCTTTGGAGAAATTTCTCAAAATTATTCCATAAACCTCCTACTTACTAGATCTGACCTTAATCAAGCCTAATCATGGATTAAAACCACTAATCATACCCTCAATTATGCTTAACTACATAAGGAGAGTAATTAAGAAATCCATATGTAATTCTTCTAATCAGGCATTCAATAAATCCCAAGAAAATTAGGGGAGGCAGAAGTCATCCCCTAAAACATACCCAAAAATTTGGGATTAATTAGAGGCTTGATTAAAAAGTAATTAGTAAAATAAAGTTTATAATAAAACCCAAATCAGAGAAAATTATAATTCAAAATCCATTGAAATTAATTTTAAAATATTCTAGGTTGAATTATCTTTTCATAAGATTTTATTTCATATTTTTTTGAGTTTTATAGACAGAGTTATGAATTTTAAAAGATCCCTAAATTAATTAGCATTTTTATTAATTCCCTAACTAATCCTCTAACTCACGGCGCGACACATGGCGGTGGCGGTTAGCGTGCTTTACACATGTCGTGTCATGAGAGATTCACTTAAATGTCAAATCCAAAATGACGGTTGGTGACGGATGCGGTTTGATCTCTACCGTCCGATCAAAGATCGGATGACCAGAGATCTCCCCGCGATTTTAAAATGGATAAGGAATTTCTAAATGTGGGGAATTATCTCGACCGTCCATCCAAAATGTGCGGATGGATGGCTGAGATCTCCCAAGTTCTTCCCCTTGATCAACAAAGACTCTCCATGATCAAGGGGAAGATCCTTCAAACCAAACTCAACCAACACCATCTAAAGTCAAAGAGTGGCACATCCAATGGTCAAAGCTCCATGGGATTAAAATTTCTTTCACAAAGCTCCACACCACATTGAGTTTAATGGTCAAAAAATCCCATACCTCATTGGAGGTGATCAATGGCGCTCGATTCTCTTGGAGAAGCTTTGTCTAGTTGAGACGAAGTATTAATTTTGAGCACTTGAGGTTGAGTGGATTGGTATATGGACTATCTCCTCCTTAACTAGCTTGCAGCTTTGATCAAGCTAGGTCTCCCCTTGCCTTTGGAACTTCAAAGAGAGCTTGAGTTCACTCGACTTGCCTCTCTGATGAAGTATGCAAAAACAATTGAAGTGAAATTGAGTGAAGAGGAAGTTAGCTCTTCAATTTTCCTCCTCTATTTTTACTATTCAAAAAGTAAGGATAGAAAAATTGCTAGAGCTCAAGGAAGCTAAGGATCACTCTCTGATGGCTCCTTACTCTCCTTAATACTCAATTGAATGTGTGGCTATTGAATTCCAACTGAATTAGGGGGAGTATATCTCCCCGTTGAAGGATCGGACAGCCGCAAGCCATTATTCTGTTTTGATCTAATTGATCATATTGGAGATTTTTGTGATTATTTTGAGTGTACACATGGTCAGTTTGAGCCAAGGAGTGGATTGCCAACCTTCCATGTGCTTGAATTTGAGTGGGAGAGGGAGTTTGAATTTGGAGTTTTGACCCATGGGGTTGGGTTTGGTCTAGGGGCCAATTGGGATGATCGAAACCCATTGGGTTGGGTGCACCACTCTACATTAGGTACCCTTGAGCTTTTAGGAAAGCCTCAAGTGGATATGAAAAGGGTATGACCAAATTACCCATGGATTAAGCCAAATTTTGTTCTATGGCCTAGGGGTAGGATGGTCATTTTCACTTTGGATATATTGGGTATGTGGAGAAACTAGGTTTGGCTAAGTTTCATGAGGTTTGGAATTCATTTGATAGGGTTTGACTCGTGTTGACTCATTTAGGTCAAAATGAGTCAACTTGGGTCAAGTTGACTAATTAGTCAAATTGGGTCAAACCAAGGGTCGGGTCAAGTTCATATGACTATTTGAAATGTTTTGGTGGCTTTGGTTTGACTCAATTTGGATAAGTTTTGAATTTCGCTTATATGACTTCATTTAGGTCTAATGGGTCAAGTTGACATATTTGACTCATTTGACCTATTTGAGATAGGTCAAAGGTAGGTTTAGATTTGGGTAGTCATATGGAGTGGGTTGGTATCTTTATTTCTAATCAATTTTGGTTAAGTTCAAATTTGGCTCAACATGACCCCTTTAAGTCATGTTGGGTCTAAGGTCAATTGGGTCAGATTAGGTCTAGTTGACCAATTGAGGCTTTGGTCAAGTTTCACAAGTGATTTGGAATAGACTTGACCTATTAGTTTCAATCAATTTATCTTAGATCAAGTTTTGACATATTTTGACCCTTTAGGTCAAAATGGGTCAACTTTGGGGCCAACTATAGGCTCAAATGTTGGATTGGACAAGTTCAAACATAGGTCATGAGTGAACTTAGATCAATGGTTTTAATCAATTTGGCCTATGGTGGAATTTGGCTATGTTAGGTTTCATTTTGGGTTAAGTGTTGACTTGGTTAACCCTTATATTTGACTTAGTTTGACCCAATTTGATTGATTGATCATCCCATGATGATTGTTGATCATGATGATAGGCATAGGCGATTTTGATTCAATCCAATTTGGTTAGGAGTAGAATTTAGCTCATAAGGGTACTTTAGGCCACTTTGGGTCAACAGAACCTAAGTGGGTCAAATGGCTTGGTTAAAGCTTGATTTGAGCTTGATTGATCTTGTATATGGACTTATGATTGAAATATAAATCCATTTACAAGTGGTTTAAAGTCAAATGCGGTTTGATCCATTTGACAATTTCATATGCAAAGGAGGAATATGAAGGGGTTTTGGATTTGATTTTTGAACTAAGTTTTGATTGTTTGATTGAAGTTTGGATTTATATAAGGGCTCATGATTGTAGGCTTGATTGAACCATGAGAGAAAATCAAGAGTTTGGCTTGATTTAAAAATGATTTGGCTAAGTTCAAGATTTTGACTTGAAATACTTAGATTAGATTTTGAGTTGATTTGAGTTTTATTTTGGAATTGGTTTTGATTGTTTGAATTTATATTTTATTTATATATGTGAATATAAATGAGAATATAAATTAATCATGAGAAAATTTCAAGGATTTGAGGTGGTTTAATCATGATTTAGGCTAAGTCCATTAAGAAGGATTTAAGAGACTTAGGAAAATTTGAAGTAGGGATTTGAATTTTTGGATTTGGTTTGATTGATTTATATTTATATTTTATTTATATATGTGAATATAAATGAGTTTTGAGAAAATCCCATGAATTTGAATTGGTTCGATCAAGATTTAGGCTAAGTCCATTAATGAAAAATTAATGACTTAGGAAAGTTTTAAATTGAGAATTTAATTTTATGGTTTGATTTGATTGGTTTATATTTATATTTCATTTATATATATGAATATAAATGAGAATATAAATGAGTTTTGAGAAAATCCCATGAGTTTGGATTTGTTTGATCATGATTTAGGCTAAGTCCACTAATGAAAAATTAAGGACTTCAGGAAAATTTCATGAATTGACATTGAATTTTGAGTTCAGTTTGATTGATTTGAATTTATATTTTATTTATATATCTGAATATAAATGAGAATATAAATGAATTATGAGAAAATCTTATGAGTTTGAATTGATGTGATGATGATTTAGGTTAAGTCCTTAAGGCAAAACTTAAAGGATAGAGAAAATTTTCATGAATTGATTTGGAAATTTGAATTTAGTTTGATTGGTTTGAATTTATATTTCACTTATATATGAGAATATAAATGAGAATATAAATGAATCATGGGAAATTCTCAAAGGTTTGACATGGTTTTGATCATGATTTTGGTTATGTCTTTAAGGAAAGATTAATGACTTAGAAAGATTTGAATTTAGAACTTTTTGATGGATTTTGATCATAGGTTTCAATCATACATTTTAATCATGGATTTTAATCAAATGGAGTTTATTTAAGTTTGGAGAAAATCAATAAGAATTGATTTGGAGTTTTACTTGAATGAAAGAAAGTGAGGAATGATTTAAGCTAAGGGTAGAAAATTTTCCTAACACCCCTAAGGCATGACCTATTCCTATGGCTAACTCTTCTAAGTCTCTAGGGCTAGGTTGAGTGTCCACATAATCACTAGATGTGTCTTAAGACTAAGGAACTCTTAAAGTCTAAGAGGAGTCCTATGTCTAAGATGGAGGGGTTGAGAGCTTATTCTAAAAATGAGATCAACATAGCATCAAATCAAGGAATATGGTTGTAAAATTTTATCACTAAGCTAAATATTTTTGATGGAATAGAGAGACCATTAAAAATAAATTATGATAATAGAGCCACTGAGTTGTATTCAAAGAATAATAGGTGTTCATTAAAATCAAAGTATATTGACATAAAGTTTTTTGTTATAAAATAAAGAGTTCAGAGTTCTCAAGTTTATATTGAACATATTAGTATAAACTTTATGATTACTGATCCACTTACAAAAGGTTTATCACCTAAAGTATTTCATGAGCATGTGGCTCGTATGGGAGTGGTTTACTTTAATGATATGCCAGTATAGTGGGAGTTTGCTTATGATATTCAATGATTGTAAATATATTTTTATGATTAAAATAAAGTATTATTATTATCTTATAGTTGAAAAGTCTGAAATAAAGTTTTGTAGTTTCAATTGCAGTTTAGCATAAACAATGAAACTATGTTTATAACTCTTTTGAGTTATAATATAGGACCAGTTGGTAATAGGTATGATATGTGATCACATTGCATAAAATTTTCGTACTACACATCCATACTCGATATATGTCATTAATCATATTGATTTAGTGATCACTGATGGGTCTTGTTATATAAAAAATTATAAAGATCACTTTGATTCTATGTCAATATTATTAATGGACCAAATTGTCTAAAGATATTCCTCTTTGAAGATAGCAAATATTGAGCTCTTAAAGTATTTAATAATGTATAATTGTCAAGCAATATATGTGGCTCAAGTGGGAGATTATTGAGAATTTTGAATGTTGGCTCACATATAAATTTAATTATATATTATGTGCTATTTTAATTTTTAAGCATATTAATTTTATGATCAAATAAAGATTAATTACTTTTAGGCTTTTGAGACATCTTATTAATTTTGTATGAAATTATTGTGTAGATCAGACGTTTTTTATTTTATTTTAATGATGGGCTCAAATAAATGAAATACACTCAAGTATAAATAAGGTCATGGTCCCCATTCTAAGAGGTTAGTTCTTATTTTTCCTCACATCCCATTTTGAGTAAAAAGAATGCTCTCTCTCTCTCTCTCTCTCTCTCTCTCTCTCTCTCTCTCTCTCTCTCTCTCTCTCTCTCACTCTCAAGAACACCCCTTTAGAAGTGGAAGGCCAAAATCCCATATTAGCTCTTCCATGGATTTATGTATGCTTCCGACAAACCTTCTTGATGATTTGACATGAGATCAGGGCAAGATAAATGTATTTTATCTTCATATATTTTTCAACAATGCATTGATGGCTCATTATGGTATATCATGCACTATGATACCTCTGTTCAATGGTAGGATATCATTATTAGTAACATTGAGGTGAAGATTGGTTAGTTATCGAAATAACTAGCTTCCAGACCACCCATGGCATTGTCGAGTGCATAAAGATGAACCCCTGGGAGTAGAGGGCCCATTTGGGGCAGCTGTAGCTTTTTGAGAAGCAGATATGAAGCTACTGCAGAAGAAGTTGGTGGCGAAGTCGCCGCTTCTTGTGATTACGTTTGGAAAACTCGTAATGGTGTGCGACTACTTGTGCAAAAATGACTGAAATATCCATGCGACTATATAAGCTGAATAAATTTAAACAGAATGAATAAAAATATGATAACTAATACTTATATATAGTCAGAAGTCAACTAAAAAATTACATTTATAGATTGCACATCACTTAATAAATAATAATACCTAATTAATAATACTAATATTAAAAATACAAGTACAACAACTAATACGATCAGAATATTAAGCCTAATATCCTGTTGATTAAATCATTTTAATTTTTTTTCCATTGCCACCCTCTTATCATGATCGATTGTTTGATGTGTCACCCTTGTATTCGTCAATCCATCTAAAATAGTTGCAATCATCTCCTATTCTATTTCTTGGACACCTGAGAAATTTTCTCTTATAATTCCCTTCTCTATGTGAAGTGAATATATAATATTGCAAACCACAATTGGAATACTTAGCTCTGGACTCAGTGGAGATCCTTAAAGTCATAGTTCCTGCTAAAAAATTTGTATTAGCAATAAAAATATTAATATGAGGACGGGTGACATAACAAAATATTTGATTCTATTTCTTACATGTAATATAATATAAAACTAACACCATAAAATAATATAATATCATTCATTGCAAGAGACCCTACCATATTGCCTAAAGAAGCTCACAACACATAATCAAATCCATATCTAAACATGAAAATTGAAGAAAACATGTGCAAAGATAATCAAGAGGACAGATTCCTGATCGAGAATCGACTAATGAAAAATTGTTAGTCAATCAACAATCCATATATACATCTTAACCAAGTAATTTATATAACTTGAAATCAATTTTCTACAGTATTCCCTAGTAATGGTTTAAGAAGGAATAGTGAAAAAAAGAAGAAGAGAAATCAATCAACTTAATTACTAAAGTTTAAGAAATAGAATTTACTGCAAAGTAAAAGCTAACAGAAAGAACAAGAGAAGGGAGGAAAAATAGACAAGCTAAGAATACCCAATGATAAGTACAAATTAAGATGGGTATAACAAAGACAATTAAAAGCATTATATTCACTAAATTTATCAGAATATTAACTCAGTTACTACGTAAGAGATTCTTCAATGCTCGTTACTTATCAAAGATAATTTGATTAAAAATGATCATGTTTTCCATCCTGAAGATATAAATGTGGCAAAGGTCGAGCTGTCACCATCCTTGAAGTATTACATTTGCATTAAAAGATCAAAACAATTACAAAATACAATGAGTATGAATCTAAAGTAAAAGTGGTTCCTAACCTATCCTCCCTTAGCAAAAACAAAAACTTAGGAGGGAGGGTTTCACTATCATCAGTAAGGCACACAAAATTATCAAGTCTAGCAACAGAAATACAAACCTCCAAAAGGTAATTAAACTTGGATAATCATCTCAAAAATTGCTCACTCAGTAGAGTTAACTGAGATTTTGAAAGTGTAGTAATAGCTATAACTTCTAGCTTACTTACACAACTTTAAAAATTGAAGTGATGACATGGAAAAATATCTACAAGCTGCTCAAGTCTGATAGGCTACCAAAATAACACAGAATAGGCTACCAAATTAACACAGGCCGAAGCTAGTCTATAAAAGCTAACAAACACGTTAGAAATGTTGAAATATAACACTATCTAAGGCATCTGTAATTTGTTCTCATAACTCTTTCATCTCCTTAGCTCCTTCTTCGTCCAGTGTCTCCAATTCTGTGGTATGTTGACTTGTTTCTATCATTGAGTAACCCAACCGATGTTCAAATGCTTTAGGTGGAACAAATGATTGGTCGTTGTCGACAATATTGAACTCAACGTCATGGTGTGATGGGTGACGACGTATGTAATTATGCAAAGCCATCGTAGTTGCAACTATTTTGACTTGCTCTTTGAAGGAGTATGCAGACATATCACGTAGAATAATCCATTTCTTCGTCCACACTCTGAAGGCTCGCTCAATTACACCACGCAACGATGAGTGTCGTTTATTAAATAATTCTTTCCATCCCCTGGTGACTTGGCTGCTCCTTTCAAAATTAGGAATATGATATTTTGTTTCTAAAAGGCTTCAAGAACCCTCGTTGCATTGGATAACCAGCATCAACAATGTAATATTTTTCTTGTTTACATTTGTAATTAGAATATGTAAAAAATATCATATTCTTTGTACTAAATGGATGATTCATTCCAGTAATAACTGGAGAAGACAATGAGAAGTTGTTTTCTCTACGTCGTACAATATTATTGAAAATGCGACTATCATGTGAACTTCTTTCCCATCCAGACATTAAAAAAGTAAAACACTTATTGAAATCACATACTACCATCACATTCTATTTTGGTGCGCCACATCGACCAATGTAAGCGACCTTTTCAGTTGATGGCACACGAGCATCGACATGTGTTCCATCAATTGCTCCAATAAAATTTTACAATAGAATTTGCTATGAACTTAGGTAATAATCAGAAATGATCATTTTCAAATAAACTTACAAATTAATTATACCTTGAAATATGGCATGTATCGGCAATCATGCAGAATCTCAGCAGGTATATTCTAGAAAGTTGAATCTATCAGCTTTATAACTTTAGTTGATAAATGTACTAAAGCATCAAGGCCAATAGAGAAGTATATGTTTATGGTTTCAGATGAGTGCTGAAATTGCTCTCTAGTCACCCTGATAGATTCATTGTGTGATAAAATATATAGTGTTATGGACAAGACTTCTCTAGTTGTAGTTCTAGAAGATCCACAAAATTCATGTAAATTTTCTAATTCCTGCAGCAAGTCAGTAAAAATAACTTATAACATATAAAACATGTTATGAAATCTCCCTAGGTGCCTTGCTAGTAACTCATGATTTAATTTTCACCAATAAATCTGAAAGTCATACATGGAGTCTTGCAAACATAAGTCTCATAGTACTCATGTATTAAGCATACTACAGTAACAATCACAATCATAGGTTGATCGTCATCATCACTATCCATAATTGTGACTAATGATAAAAAATATATGTCACTATATTAGCCATTACAGGTTAAGGTACTACACAAAATTCCTATAGTAACATATGATATATCAGGTAACGTTATCATATAATTTATAAAGAAGTTCAGCATATTACAGAAATAAGTACAACAAGTAAAAAAGAGCAAACTTTCCACTACCAGATCACGGAGAAGTTGCCTTATTTTAACAGATCAAAAAAATAAGTACAACATGTAAATTTTGACATATCAAAAAATATCTTTTCCTAAAGGAAACCTAGGTAAACATCACATGTTTCAAAATGATAGCGTAGATAATGAACTCTTTGTTCAAGTGTCATAGCCATAAAGATCTCTCTTGTTTGGATCTTCAAGCAAACTGGTTGAATGCAGGTAAAGTAAAATATCTTCAAAAACTTCAGTGATTTTATCTGAAATATTGATCACCTCAGATAGTGATGGCGTTGCAGTTGCCTTATTCGCTCTGGAAATGCATGCACTAACTAACTCTGATATCTGATGTCGGAGGAATTCATCACATCCTCTTTTTTTTTTTGACGTCTCAGAGCTAGAGCTGGTGAACGCCTAGCATGACAAGATTCGGTGTGAGAATATGTGGCATGTAACAATTCATTGTCTGAATCATTTGAACCAGACCTAAGCTCAGAATAATTCTTGCATAATGTCGTCAGCTTCTTGATTTGGTGTCCAAGAATGGGCACCTGTGACAACCACACCACTGAACATGAGACCTAATTTCTCTTCAATTTGAGTCTAAACCATAATATCTAAATTTCTTCACATTTGGTAATATCTGCAAGTACACATGCAATTATGTTCAGAAATTATGTTCATATGAACTCTTTGTGGAGTTATTAGAATGAAAAAGTATGTATACGAAAGTTATCAGTATCTTTTCTCGCCACCAATCGTCTGATGCATCAATAGTCTTCTTTGTCGGATCCCATCCTAAACCACTTGAGCCTTATTTCAACTCTTTCCACAATTTCCAATCTTTCTTTAACTGATCCTATTTATTTTTAAGTTGTGTCCTGTTGTACTCCTTTCCAGTTCTTTCCTTAAATTTTTGGGTTAAATTATTCCAACCCTCTTTATTAAAATAGGTCATCGATCTTTTACCCAAGTATATCTCCTTCAGACAAAGATCACAAAATATTATTTTCACATCTCTCTCCCAAGTAGCACCAGCTCCACCTTTCCTTGGGTTTCCCATTTAAAGATCCTATCATTATCACACAAGCGATGAAACCCAGATGAATCAAACAATAGAGGATTGCAATTATTTAATTTGGTTAGGCAATGTTAAACATATAACATAACTTATAGCGAATAAACCATGAGTTATTTAAAACCTGATCAACATCATATTGCATGTGTACTAAGTGAATGCATTTTTTATCAAATTGTAATGTGTGTCGTAACAAAAAATCTTAGTCATTGTTCATAATCTTTTTTCAAGTCCCTAATATCTTATCATATAGCTATCACGAAAATATGAAACAATACATATTTTGACTCAAAATAAGATTCTAGATCTGATGAAAGTAAAATCAAAGCTTGAGATAAACCATGTAGAAAGATACGATGTATTAAATCTTGAATTTGACACAAAATATTATTTTTACCTCTCTCTCCCATGTTGCACCTGCTCCACCTACCCTTAAGTTTCCCATTATAAGATCCTATTATTATCACACAAACATAGAAACTCAGATGTATTAAATCTAAAAATGCAAATTAGACATTTGTTAACGTTACCAATAAATGCAGTCTTCCATGCTTTGTTCTTATTAAAATACTACCAAAGATTGGCTAAATTATTGTAAGCACATACAAAACAAAAACTCCATAACAAACACTCCATGCAATCTTTACAAGAACATGTGCAACAAGCATAAATAACTCCTTTAGAAATATAATCAAACCATTACAAAGTAATTGCTGGGAATTGTATGGAGTGCAAAAACCATATTACTAAATGATAAGTCATTATGTATATATGCATAACAACAAATAATTTGGGAAAGTCACTTATTTTAAGAATGAAGGATAATAGAGCCAAGAAGATGTTACTAAGAACATATAAATCATGCTCCATAAGACTAATCATCATAACATTTATTACCCTTATATAAGTATTTGTTTATTATTAAGAAGATTTCAAGCTAAACAATCAACATAATTGTCCAATAGAGCAAGTAAAGAGGCACATTCTCACAAAAAATCCATAATAACTAAAATTTCAAAATTTTCATTATCAAACTTAAATTAGATTATCACAAAATGCATAAGAAAGAGTGAGTTTAACATCACAATTAGTAAATCAATTAAGACAATCGCTATTAAGCAAATACATAATATCATAAACAAGAATGTAACTCCCAACAAAATGATCATTTTTCTTGATGAATATAAAGACAATTCTTATACTAAAAAGCTCATATTATAACCAAAATAAAAAATACCATCAACTCTACACTAGAGAAAATAATAGATTTTAAACTATTTTACAACAGATATCCAGCTTAGAATAAATTCGAAGTCCAACACAAAAAGAATGTTTATAATGGTAAATGATTGAGCAACAAAATAGAGGTTAAGCTAGATCAAAGCATTTACGTCCATTCCTGCACATATCAAAATGCTGAAATTCTCGAAGAAAATAATGGATTGAACATACCAGTGAGAAAAGATAAAATATGTTCTTAAAGCCTTCTATCGAAAAACCTATTTTTCAATATTGCGGAACAAATTTAATAGTTTAACTGGAGGATTAGGTAAACTTTGAATCACATTGCAAACCCATTACCAATCTGAGATAGAAATTGCCAATAATACAACTTAATCATCTACAACAAGGAGACACAGAACTGCAGGCGAGATTGTCTGTGAGGAGAATGAAGTATAGACCTGCAGGCGAGATCGGCTGCGACAAGTCACAAGAGAAACCCTCGTTCTCCAAAGCAAAAGATGTTTGAGAGCACACAAAATTGCTATTTCCAGGGCACGCGAGAAAGATCTCGACCGATGCCCCAGGTAAAAACGGAGGATTTAGGAAAACAAAATTTGCAACCTGGCCCCTGGGAAGGAAGGGCTAGTTGCGACAAGTGGGTGCGATTCTAATTTTCTTGGCGAAAAAATGCTCGCGTGACACGATTTATGCCGTGTCGTGCACCAAAGCAGTACCAAATGGGCCCTAAAGCAAGAACCCTAAGAAATATCAAGGAGTCAGTCAACCCTCTTGACAAGGAGAAGCCTATATAAATATGAGAGAGGTTGAACCAATTGAGACCAAGATGAAGGTGGCAATGCCAAAGTTTAAATTATTCACATACAATCTTCCTCAATGCACCTTGTTATTGTCGTACTCTTAAAGATTTTAAAAAATAAAAGCTTGACAAGCAATTCTCAATATTTTTAGATGTATTCAAAAGGCTTCATGTTAATGCGATATAAATGCTAACACATTATAGTGTATGCATAACTATATAAATTTATGAAAGATATATTCTTAAATAAAGAGAAATTAAATGAGTACAAGGCTATAGCTCTAATAGAAGAGTGTAGTTTTATGTTGTAGAAAAATTTGCTTACAAAATTAGTTAGGGTTTAGGTATATTAAAAGAGGAAGAGGTTTCACTTGCAAAATATAAAAGAGTGTAGTTTTATGTTTTTTTATTATAGTAGTTTATTCATGCACAACCTTCTTGTAGAAATTAGTGTTAGTCTAAAAATAGCACCCTAACATCCATATTAACGAGCAAACAAACATAGTCATCTAGTCTAAAATAATACACCATAAAATAAGAAAAATGTCACATCACAAAATATATCACTATCTTAACCTAAATCTAGGATTGATGACCTATTATTCTAGTGTACAAAAAAAGGGTTTGTGTGGAGAGTCTATATTAAGCTTATTTTAGTTTAAGATTGATTTGAGTTTAAGATTAATTTGATTTACTGTTGGGTGGTTTCACTTTAAATGATTAATTGATTTTAAATTAGCAGTTCTAATTTTAACTCATCAAATATTTATTAGGTTAAAATTTATTGTTTAAGTTTTCAAGAGTGACAAATGAATAAGTTTTACTCAAGATAAAATTTAACCGATTCAACTTTTTAAAGAGGAAGAGGTTCCACTATAAGCTACAACTTAGAAAAACATAGAACTATGATTAAAAGAGGAAGAGGTTTCACTTACAAAATATATTATGGTATACTATGTATAACTCTATATTCTTAAAATGTATCTTAAGCTACTATAAGTTATGTGCCTAACACATGTGTGTGCATATGGTCTAGACCATGAAATGCTTTTAACATTACATGAAATATAAGACACATTTATAATATATATTTTTTATCAAATGCATGTAATTCACTTTTATGAATGACTTACCAATTTTCTTAATCTAAACTCTTTTTTTACATGATTGAGTTGTTTTGATAATATATTTATTTCTTGCCCAAACTTAATTGAAATTATTAATCCAGATCCTTTTTTGATATTTACAATCATTAAATATTGAACTCTCTTAATATCATGGGGCAAATATGCCTCAATTTTATATACATGTATTAATTTTAAGAAATGAAAAAGAGAAAGGTCAAGTCAAATAGAGATTGTACATTCTTATAGGTATGTCTCCCTAGATTGTAGTGTATTTTTATAATCATGGGTCATACTATATTTTGATGAGTAAATAGATGTGTTATACATAAACTTTTTTTTATTATATAATTTGTGATATGAATTAAGATTATGTTGATAATTTTTTGCTTTATTATTTTTTAATGATATATTAAAGGCACTATGTTATTATAAGTAATCAATGAAAAAGAATTCTTTCTCATTAGATCTAGCATGTGATTTATATTAGTTTGGATTGTGACAACATCACTTATAAAAGGAGTGTGTCATAAATTAAAAGAAATATATATATATATATATATATATATATATATATATATATATATATATATATATATATATATATATATATTATAATTTTTTTATCATCTATCATTAGAGGAGAGTAACACTTGTTATTCAAGGACATTTTTATCATTTTGAAGGAGATAGCCAACTATGAATTGTATGTCAATAATTCTCCTTATATTTTTCTTCATACAACCAGTCTTAGGATATTTAACTATCCTACATTTGCCTTTATTTTTTAAGCTTTATTTTGATCACCATTTTACATAAAATTTACCACTCACACTTTCAAAAACTCTATCCTCATAATTAAAAACATATGCAGTTTTTTTAGAAATCAACTTGCTTGAACTATTAATTCTCAAATAAGATTGTGTTAAAAGCTCATAAACTACATAACATTAACTTTGACTCATATGAAGTGGTTTATTAGAACACAAGTGCTTTATTTTGTCTTTTTTGAAAGGGATAAAACTTGCATTTAGGATGGTATACTTTATTTTAGAGGTGGAACATTTTTTATGGTCAGGAAGAATTTTTGTCAGAGGTGGGGATGAGTAGGGATGTCAATTCGAGTCGTCGAGTCGAGTTTGGGTCTGACTCAAAATTGACCCAGCACGAATAGGCTTGACCCGAACCCAACCCGTTTATTAAACAGGTCAAAAATCTCAAATTGAAACAAACCCATCTTAAACCAGATTGACCCGAACATGATCCGAATGATTTATTTATGCATGTATTAGGTCAAATTTGGATCAAAATCGAGTTAAATTAGGATTCACAGATAAAAAATTGGATAATTTCAAGGTTTGTAGATAAAATATGTGTCAAATCCTAGTTAACTGGTCAAAATCTGGTCAAATTTGAGTTAATGAGTCAACATAAACCCGACCCTAATAATTAAATGTGTCAATTTCTTTGACCCGAACCCGAATTTTTCAAATCAGGTTATCGTGTCAGATCAATTTTTGACACCCCTAGGGGTGAGGGTATTTCATGATGGATAGTTTTATATGAATATTTATTCAGAATGCTGAGGAAAATACTCAGTGTAATGTTGTGGCCCTATTTATAGTTTCATAGTATTTAACTTACTTAAATTTCAAGGTTATCGAGTCTATCATCGATATAATTGAAAACTCTATTAGTCATCATGATGGTGGAGGGAGGCAAATATTGAGGTTAAAATAAGAGTTTTAATTAAGGCTTTTCTATTTTTGAAGAGAATTCTACTTGACATATTTGAATTGGACAATCACTTCTTTAATATTAAATGGAGTGTTTGTTAATATGTTTCAAGGATTATTGGAGTAGTTGTCAATAGTTTATGGTTGTTAAGAGGTTTACTAGGTTGGAGTGTTGTTGAAAGGTTTATTGTTCATGTAAGACTAAGGAGCCTAGTGGCTAATTTTATGAATTTTAGATAGATTTTCTAATGAGGATGTATGGTAGCAGATGGTTAGTTTATTTTTTCATTGAATAGTTAGAGGAACTCTAGACCTAAAGTTTTGGATGTTATCTAATTAATTATGGTAATTTTAGGTTAATTTGGTTGTATTTGAATTATTTCATGGATATGTCAAGATTTGTGTGTTTTAGTGAAAGAATTTGAACTCCATTTTTCTAAGATGTTGATAGACTTTCAAATCTTAAAAGATAGTGGGAATATGAAAGAATAAATTTAGTGGGACTAAATATAATTAGAGTTTACAAACTTAATTATTGTTGATTCATAAATTAATCTGAAATCTTAAACATCGACTACTTATAATATTACTTTTTTTGTATAAGATTAAATATATTATTTTATTAAATTAGAGGCATAAAAAAATATATAATGAGCTATTCAATTTTTTTTTTTCATACATAGCGCTCTTCCAAGAGCTATAAGGTTAATCAACTCAAGGATTCTTATTTCAAGACTATTATAAACCACTTCGATCTTCAGGAATCACATAATCTTTATTTATAGTCATGAATTTCTCTATTTTGGATGCTTGAGAAACTTTCAAAAGAAGTTTTTTTTTTATTTGAAAGAAATGTCCTCTAAATATATGGATGATTGACCACACCATTTATCAAAGAGGAATGACATAAAATAAAAAATATCGATAATACTAGATTTTGATCATCCCTTTTTGGAAGGACAATGTACTCATTATTTGGAGATTTTTTTCATTACTTTGAAGAAGATGACTAACCATAGAATATGGGAAGAGAGATTTAACTTAAGTCTTCAAGCTTAAACTTTATATAAACATTCTATTATATTATAATATTCATGCAAACAATCATAAAATATTTAAATCTCTCAAGTTCAGGTTTAATTTTTAGCATGATTTCTTGTTTTGCATTATTGTTTGGAAGAAATATTGGCAATGCTTGAAGAAACAATGTAGGAGTACAATATGAGATTGATGAAGAAAAAAGCTAGGGTAAAACTGTTGTAAAAAATGCCGAGAAATAGCATAATATGAAACTCAATAGGAGTACATAAATGCTTAAAGAATGAGAACCAACAAATGGATAAAACATAGAACATTTCCCCCTTATGCCATGCATGTGTTTTCCTATGTTAGGTCATGCTCAACCCATATTCAACCTTGATTTGAGCTTAAAATAACATGACCATAATTTTGAGCATATGCGTTAGGGTATGTCAAAGATGTGTTCATGTCTACCATATTTCTGACACAACTAACTTTTTAAAGTATACATGCTTCTTATACTCAACTAGCTTTATTCCATTTTAATTTTAAAGAATTGCAACTCTTAACATTCTTAAGATATTATGAATCTCGTTATATTTATCTTCCTTGATTTATGATTTTATTATACCAAATCCTATCTTATTTTGGTTTGATTTCTTTAGCTTCATATAAAGAATAGCCTTTTATCATTAAATTTCCTTGTGACTTGATATACTTCAATTACCTCACCTTTTAATTTGAATATAAATAGTATAAAAGAAAATAAAAGAAAAGGTAAAATAAAATTAATTTCGAATAAGCCCTATACGGGCTATACATCTTAGATATTTCAACATGACTTTAAAACTTTTATGAATAAGTAAATCAGGAAGTAATATCATAATAATAACAAATATGGGTACACTCATCAAATAAATAATAGTATCATTTTATGATAATCTGTCTAAAATAATCATACAAGCACTAAATCAATTTAAATGTTGTTCCATATTCTTTTTATATGGCATACTTATCTTTGTATATATATATATATATATATATATGAAGGATTTGCGTGCTATTGAATTTTTATATATTTATATTTAGGGGTGTTTGGCAACGGATTGGATTTATTTCAAGTAGGATTTACTAAATCCAGTATAACTGGATTTACTAAATCCTGAGATGTTAAATCCTGAAAAGTGTTTGTAGATTTATTAAATCCCTAAATCAGAAAGATATTTGGTAAGTTATATGAGGATTTAAGTCTGTTATAATTAAATAATAATATTTTTAAAATATAAAAATAAATAAATAAAAAAATAAAATATTAAAATTAAAATTCATTATTTAACAGAAGATATCATGTTCATTACAAAATATAAATAAACATTACATTATTTGGATATAAGAAATTTTTTTGCTGATAATACAAATTAAATTTCACTTGTTCCTCTTTCAAACAAATCTCTATCATACTAAACTATCTTTTGCTACAAATGATCAAATTAAGGGTCTATATCGCAACATAAATTGTATTTTTTAACAATACAAACAACATAGTCCAAGAATGGTAGAATGAAATTAATCCTAGATCAATTAATTAACATAATGGCCTAATCTAATTCAGCTAGAATTCTCATCCAATGAAAAATCAAGTCAAAATTTGTTTATGTCTCAACGATTCGTAGTTGATACAAATGCAGAAAACATTAATCGAGCTCACCAAGCAACAACTCGAAGACTTTACATGAATTCTTACAATATCAAAGAAAAAAAACCTCAAACGAAGCTTAAGGCATACGGTGATTTTATCATTTTTTCTTGCCACTCAGGTCAATTAAAATTATAATATAAATTCTTATCAATTCACAAAACAAGAATCGATAATCTCAAAAATAAAACATAAAATACATCTTTCTTTCTCAAATAGAGGATGGAAGAAACACAGACGATGAACTGCAAAGAGCGGGGATGGAAGAAACAGAGATGATTGGCGTGAAGACGACCTTCAACAAAGCTTTCATTTTTCCCGTTATACGCGAGGTTTCGTTCGTAAATCCCTTAAATCCGATCGGATTTAATAAACCGGATTTATCGCATCTTGGATTTATCAGTTCACGGTATCGCGGATTTACTAAATCTCCGATAGTGTTTGGTAGGATTGGATTTAGCTAAATCCAAACGTTGCCAAACACCCCCTTAATATTTATATTTATTTATATAAATTAACAGATAGTTTAAATATTAGAGATGCAAATGCCTTATCCTAAGAATGTCATAAATTCCCTTGCTATATAACTGCGGCTTTGTCCTTCATTGGCATTTGGGGTTGATGGAAAGAAGTGATCAAATTCAAAGCCCCACAGAGGTCCTCCGCAAAATAAAAGGTTTAGTCCGCTTCTCCTTCTCCTCCACTGTCATATATCGGCTTTTGCGATCGTCGATCTTCTCTTTCTTTTGCAGGGTTCATCCGTACCCTGCTTGTGGATATCGGCTATAATTACCGCCTTTCGGTCGCTGTAGATCGCCATCGAATCTACTGCTCCAATTCCTCCGGAAACTGGTCAGTCTCTCAATCTGTTGTTCTTCTTAATCTCACGCTTTTTTTAGTTGCTCCATTTGTCAAGAAATGCTTCATTTCCAAATGGATGGAGTTCAACTCTCTGGATGTATTCGGAAACTATCTCGCTTTGAATGCTCCTATGTTTATTTACAATTTATGCACACGGACTCGTCAGACGGTCAAGAATCACTATTTTAAGATCCGTTTGCTTTTATATCGGACAAACTACCATTAGAGTTCTTTCTTCCACATAAGTCACATTGGCGGAATTTTATTTTGCTACATTGTTCAATATATGAGAGTTAAGTCAAGTTCACAAAATTGCATATCTTCAGGTTCGTCCCTGTGGCTTGTGAACATGGTAGTGCCGTTGTGTGATAATAACATGCATATGACTTAAAAGGGGGATCCTGTTTTTGATAGCCTACATATGTAAAATAACAACCGCATCTGTAGATGCTTAAGTATTTTTAATTGATATGTCTCATGGACTATTTTCTATTTCAGCATTCCGTAGATGTTGCAGCCTATATACATTATACCTCTTAAATCAGAAAAAAATGGAGGATACATCTCAAATCAGAAAAGTAAGAGGGCATATATAAAACAATTCTAATTAAATCTAGTATAACTTATAAAATATAGGAAAATTTATATAGCACACAATTGTTATGCATTTACATATCTAACACCTAAAGTTTGATATTTACAGAAATAACACTTTTTCTATCATGAAAAGGTGCATTTCACTCTAACAAAATAATTATGGTGCTATTTTTGATGTAATTATTAAAGATTTGGGTGATGTTAATCTAGGTGTTAGATAGGTAAAGCATATAAGAATTGTGTGCTATGTATGTAAATGCTCCTAAAATATATTACAGAGAGTATAAACTTTCATAAGCTCAACTTCATCCTTTTATGCTAGTGAAGGGGAGGTGATTATCTAATGAAGAATAGGATTCAATTACTTTGAAAGAATTTAAAAGGGTGACATATTAGGTAAAAAATCTTGGATTTATAGATTGACAGTAAGGATGAATTTGGTATTTAGAGTTGGTCCACAGATACAATTTTTGTAGGTTTAATATATACTCATGAATTGTTTATTCCCCATATGGAAGATTTTACAAATAATGACTATGAAATCTCCAACTACAAATTGTTCAGACATTTTTGGTGGAATTTGAAGAACAGGGAACAATTTGGCCAACAATCCCTTTTTAATTTGTCAAGGCTTCAATGACTGAAGTTGAATCTTTGTGAAAGCAAGGGAGAGGAGGAGGGACCTACCCTCGTTCATAAAAAAATAGACATGGCTTACTAGTGGAAGAAACTTGCCACTGTCAAGAACCCATTGGGTGACAACATTATGAATAACAATTCATGAAGCACCAATTGTGGTACAATATAGTTTTATTCACTAATTGATTCCTATGCTCTTCAAATCTAAAAAAAAGCTGTGAGATTATTTGCATTTCTTTGAAACCACCATCTACCATGTTAGAGACAACATAATAATCGATAATTATGAGGAGATAGTATTTTCTAGATGGGATAAGAGAATTCCAAATTGCATTCCTTTCATAGCCATGCATTTGTATTTTGGCTGATTGATTTTTTTGTATGCTAGTGTCAACTATTTTGCTTACATTTTTTTCTGGCTGCTTGGCTTGTGATGTATATGTGTTTCATTGCTTTGGTTATTAGCATTATGACATTCAGCCATCATTTGGTTTATTGCTTTGGTTATTATCGTTATTGCATCTAGCCATTGGTGATTTTGACCATAACTCTCAAATAGATTTTTTTCTCGGACTCTACTATGAAATTGATATCTGATTAATCAAAGGACTTGAAAGATTGCTTGCCTTTTGTTTTAATTGTAATACCTGCTGCAGTAAATCTTCTTCAAATGGTGAAAAATGACAAATGTATGCGGTGTATGCTGTGCGTTAAGTCCATGAACATGGAAGGTGTGATTTATTGGGCAGAAGCAGTGAACTAATACATACTAAATGCAATGTTGTCTTGGTGTGTGGTTGATACGTCCATACTCTTGTGAGGTCATAACTTTTTAGTTTTGTTCATCCAGAAGACCAAAGGAATTTTGGTTTAAGGAAATTATATACAGGATGTAGATTCCATGCAAATATGATGTTTCTATTGCTCACTTTGAAATGTTGTTATCATTCATCTTACTTATTCTATTTCATTATGGTTTGCTGTAGCTTTTGCAGCTCTAACTTACAACATGGTTTTGAAATTTTATCACTCGAGAAGGAAGGGCATGCATGCAGATTGTGTATGTTATTTTGCTCTACCAAGACTGTCGATTGCTTCTACTTTTGTTTTTTCATTTATCCCATTTAATCCCTTTGAAAATGGTGCAGAAAGAGCTTGAATTTCATTGATCTTTCAGGGCCTTGCTGATTATAAAACTTCTGTTTCCATATTATTGTGGTTGGCCCAGTCTGATTTCTATAGCTGATCTCGATGCTTTTCTTTTAAGACATTCTTCTTAGGGTTCTTATGATAATACAACAACTGCTCCAAGAAAACAAGCATGGATCAAAAAGGGACATCTACTATATGGAACCATCTGTTTTTACTGGTAATATTGTCGTCTTTTGCAAATATAATTAGTTAAGGATTTGCCCAACCATACATATTATAATGATCGTTTAATTTTGATGTTATGCTTTTTATTCTCTAAACTTAAGCAATCTAGCTAGCTATAGTTTAACTTATTTTTTTAAATGGCTTGTTATCCTCTTTTGTTGTTTGTTGAGAGATTCTTTGCTAACTCAATTCCATGAATTATCCCTGGATATAATAACTTAAAGTAGAGTGATTAGACTTAAAATAGAGTGATTAGTGCCCATTGTCAAGAATTTATTGCTTCCTTTTATTGGATTGTTGTTAGCCAGTTGATCACTTTATTGCCCATCATTGTATTGATATTCTGATGCCAAATGCAGGAAGATGTTGGGATATTATCATTTTGATAATTGTTAGTCTTATTCCAACTAGTTGTTGTCACTTTATAACTCCCTTGTAATATCTTGTTTTGCATTACTTGATGCTCTATCTTGCAAGTTCTTTTTCACACATTATAGCTAGGTTAAGTTTGATCTACCTTTCCTCCTCAATCTTTCAAATTTAATTCAAATAACTTTTTGTTTTGTTAACTTTTCATATTAGTGCATCTTTTGTCTTTTATCTTTTATTGTTCATAATGAAATTTCTTATTCATCACCTTTTGGTTTGTAGTTGTTGTTATCATATCTATATAATGATAATTTGGCATGCTATGTTTCATACTTTTATCACACATCTATCTCACTTTGTCATTTCAATCTCAATTTGATTATCAATGACTTTTTTATTGGTTTATACTTTATATGTTTTATAAGACTTATCTTTTTTATACATTGTATAATAATTTTCAAGAATTTTTTAATTTTAAGTACTCAATTTTAACTTTTGGTTTTAGGTCTTTCTTTCTCTTTCTCTCTCTATCTCTCTCTTTATATATATATATATATATATATGTATGTATATATGTATGTATGTATGGATGTATGTATGAATGTACATACATACATATATATGTATACAAACATACAGATATATGCATATATATAGTATGTACATCCACACGCACGTACATATTCAAGCCATTTAAAAATAACATTCTAATGGATGGTCTAGATAATAAGATTATTCAATTTTATAATATAATGCTTAAATCAAATGACTTTGTTTAGAGCATGTGTCAAAATACATGTAAAATAATTTTAATGAATTTAATTTAAGAATGCATTTGTTATAATTCTTTTAGTGTGGGACATTACAAGCCATCTATTTCTTTATCAAGTTTGACCAACAATCAATGTTTCATATATAGTTATCAAATTACACCACCAAATAATTCTTGGGCTGTAGAGTAACTTCAACAATTTTGGTTTGCATTTGGTCTATTAACTTAGAAATAAATTAGGTAGATAATATATATTTTTTATGAAAGTGATAATAATCTATCCTTGTATGTGTGTAGAGTACATATATATATTGTTATCTTAAAAAGTGCTAATTTAGAAAAGTGACTTACAACTACCATGATTTAAAATTATGTAATCTTCTATTTAGACATTTTTCATATTTGAGATAAGGTGTAAGCCTTTAGGTGTTTAAGGTGTAAACCTCACACTCAAAAAATTGCATAAAGAAAAAATAGTGTGTAAATTTTAAAAATTTGAAGTACTAAATAACATATTAACTGATTAAATAGTAACATATCAATATACTTAGAAAGTAAGAAGTAACAAACTATATAAAAGAATAAGTAATATGCCAACATCCTAACATCAAATCATGAAGTAAAAAAGGATTATATACATACCAAAAATACTAAAACTTAATAACGAAAATAAGTTCAATTGTTCATCTCAAGTCTCTCTCTACCACTCATACTAGCCTCCACTTAAGTTAGAAAATAATAATGCATCAGCATTAAAATCTTAAAATTTAAAAGTCTCTATCACTTTCATCATTCAATGAGTTTTCATTTGAATCATTTGTATAATGAGTTGCTTTCTCTATTGCCTCATTTTTAATTGTATTCATGTACTCTCATTTCTTTTCATTTTCAATCTGAATCATCTTTCTCTACCTTAATCAATAATAATCAATAAAAATCAACAAAATATAGTTAAATTTTAAAATAATGATTATGTTCATAATTGGATTTTCAATTACATAAATTTCTATTGATACCTTTTTTTGTTTATTCCTCGTTGGTTTATGGTAGATCTATTGGTCATACTTTTGCCCCCATCAAAGAATTCAACATTGAGATCCTCTTTCTATAAATCAAATGGTGTTGCTTTATTCTCGTCATTCATAAACCATTCATCTTTTGATAACATGCCATTAAAAAGGAAGGGATTTTCATCATTTTTATAGCCTTTTTCTTCACAATTCTTTCTTTTATTCTCTTATTATACATAATATAAACCAACTAGTTCATCCTTAAGGTACTTAAATGATTTATCTTTCTTGTATGGATTTGTTTATATGTTCTCCAATTTTGCTTACAATATGATGACAAATATATAAGTTCTAGTATTTTTAAAGAAAAATCATTATAACTTCAGAGTGCTATCACTAAATTGAATCTACCATTCAATTAATTATAAAAAATAATTAAAATTAGGATCATTATTTTTTATTTTAATAAGTAAATAATAAAAATTACTTGTAAAGCATTTTGCAATTGTATCTTTAGCTTATTGTAGTCTAAAAAAATCTTCATTATTTTTTGACAAATTGTATAACCATCCCTCGCTCAGTTGAGTTAGCTATCAACCTATCCATGCAATAATATACGCCTAATTTAATATCAAGATTAATTGACTTGTTCTCATTATATTGAAATCATAGATTAAGGTAATATTCTAGAGCATGCAAAAGATAGCGAAACTGAAACTCTTACTTTTCATAAATACTTTTCAAAATCTCCTTTTAGCTAGACTTATCTCTTAAGTTTAGAGCGATCAAGTTCTTAGCCTTGTCCATTGTTTTATAAATAAAGCTTATAGCTAGCTATTTTTATAAATCCATCATTCTCAAAATTTGAATCAATGATTTTATTGTTACTATTGTATAATTAACACTTAACCAAAATCTCTCATTCAAGACAATCATTCTTACTTATTTCTCTTTAGCTTTTTGGTCTAATCACAGCTAAGACGTTATGTGGAAGTGAACATAAATTCCAAATATTGTTGTGCTTCCAACATGCTTTGTAGAGTCAAGTAGATTGTATCAAACCTAGTTGTAGCAGGTTGCAAGAGTTCTTTTTTTTATTTGAGAAAATTCTCATTAATACTAGAGCAATTATAGATGAACTTATTATCTTTTTTGCTTTGCTTAAGGCATTCTTGTGCTAAGATAATTTGAACAAGTAGATGCTCTTCAATCTCTTCTATGACCCTATGAAGAAGTTCAAAGTGCACTCCACATCTTTAACCTTATTTGATGCCTCAATCGATTTCAAGAAAATAGTATTGTAGGGAATTGTTAATTAAAATATTGATCAAACTTTTATTTCTGACATTAGACCAACCGCTAGACATGATCATCATTCCAATCTGATTTAAAGTTGTCTTAATCTTTTTAATGCTCTTTTCAGTATTATTCAAATCTTCCTTAACACTTAAGTTCTTAAATCATACATAGATGATGGTCTCAAGTCTCGATGATAACAACTTACGACACATATCATATTGAAACATGATAGGGATTTTGTCACATTGGATAGAATATCATTTTTGTTGAAGAACCCAACTTTTCAATATCCATATACACATGCCTGCGTCTCTCTTTAGCTTTTTCAGGAGGCGTTCTGTTGACAACCATTGTATCATCTTTGTTATTCTCTATATTTATCGTATATTAATCTATAGGTCCTCTAGTACCTCTACATGACACATGGCAAAGTAGATGAATCGTTGTCACTAGGCGTATTTTCATAATAACACCATCTGCTCTATCATCAAATTATTGTTGTGCTAAGTGCTTTGATGTGGTGGACTTATTCATATATGCACGGATCTCTTCTTTCACCGCTTTAGGAATCTTTGCAAATCGTGAAATATTCTTGAGCCTAAAAAAATGTTCTTTCATTTGTGTAACACTGCCTTGACAACATTTGTGCAATAATTGCACTTCAGATAAATATAAGCTTTGTTATTCCCTCTAATGTCAACTTGCATACTATGCCTCCATGCCGAGCCTTTTCTATTGGTGGAGGTTTCCTTCTTTCCTTACCATTTTTCTTAAAATCTTAAAATAAAATTTATATTTAAAAATTGAAATGTATTAATGGTCAAATAAAAAAAGAACTATATAAATTAAATACATTAGAATTATGAAAGAAAAAAAATTACTCAGAGATTATCACTGAAGGGAAAGATAAATTAGGAGACTATGATTGTGGATGCAAAGGGCAGAGATGATGGCGGCTATGAAGAAGGCTAGCGGTAGTGACTACAAGTGCAGAGAGCACTACTGACAATGGCTGGTGTTGAGAAGACCAATGACGGCGACAGAGGAGGCCATTAGCGGCGATTGAAGAGAAGACCAGCCAATTTCTTCGGTCAGGTGAGAAGAATCATTAGTGTCAGGTTTAAAGCTATGTTAGGAACATGACTAGAGATGAACCTCAGGAGGTGTGAGGTGTACCTCACACTACAACAATGAGGAGTAGACCTTATGGCATTGTTTCGGGACAAGGTGTTGAGGAATGCCTCTTATTGCGTAATGTCAAACAATAATAATTGTAATAGATGGTCATAATTTTGATATTCTCTTTTTTCCTTTTTAATGCTTTCTCTATTTGTTTATGTCAAGGTCGTATTCAATCAAGAAGATGGATGAAGAGATTTACTCAAAACCTGACATTGAGCTTGTGTTTGCAGCTCATCTATATGCCCATATTGTCATCCCTAATGTTTGATCACTTGCCTCCACGTAAAGCCACTCCTCCCTGGCTCACCCTCCTCATAACCTTATGTCTGTTTGCATTTCCATTCATCCACACTCAAAGCCCTCAATCTGACTGCATACTTTCACTCACATCATGCTCAATTGTGTCTTCCTTACACGTGCCTTCGTTCCTCATGATTTGTGATGTTCTACATCTCGTTCATGATCCATCACATATGATTTCTTCCCCGTTCACCTCATGATCTGGTTTTATCCTCCCCCTTTGTTTCGCTCACTCTCCTCACAATCAATTTGCTCCTGGTCTTTAGACATGGCTTTCTGGGTTTTTTTATTGGTAGGCTTTGTTGATTGGTATTCACTAGCGATCCCCCTTCCCATGTTGATTCTCGTCACTCCACCCCTTTCTCTCTTGCTTATGGGTTCATTGTATTACTTCTTTAGATTTATGTAATGTCTTCTCCATCATCTATATTTGATTGACATCTCCACTGCATTCTCACAAAAGTTTAAATCATCTCGCACTATTGATACTTTTATCAAATTGAATGGCACCAACCATCTCATATGGTCTTATGTTTTTCATTTTCTTTAAGGTTCTTATATGAAATTCAATCATTTGAACTGTGGACCACCTGAACAGACGAACATCATAAAATATGCCCAATAATAAACGTTTGATTATATCCTTACATGGATGTTTAATGTTGTCTCTAAACCTATATTATCTTTATTTATGTGTTTTAAGACACCACCAAAGTAGTGTGCGACTTTTTGTTTCACCCACTTTTAGGATAGGACATCTCTAGAGTATGTATCCTTACTCTGATTTTTTTTTTCTTGCAATAAGGTGACATATCTAATAAAGAAGTGCTTCAACACCTTGAGATGAATTCTTTAACAACACTCTTTCACCAATCTGACTACTCTACAACAATAACAACAACAAGCCTTTATCCTACTAAGTGGAGTCGGCTACATGAATCATTCGTCTCCATTGTGTCCTATTATGTGTCAAATTCTCATTTAATTCAAGTATACTTAGGTCATTTTTTATATATTTTAACCAAGTCTTTTTAGGTCTACCTCTACATCTACCATTCTAAATATAAGACAAATCTAATGCATCTACTCTTAACTCATCTGGACGGACGCTTTATGTGGCCAAACCATTTAAGGCGACTCTCTAATCTTGTCTGCCACCTGGAGCTACTCCAACTTTTCCAACATACTCATTTAGCATTTTATCTCTAAGAGTAAAGCCACCATCTACCCATCCTCATCAGAACACTTAACTTAGTCTTATGCTTCTCTTTATTGGCCAACATTCTCGAGATAAGTCATCAGTCTTACCACCATCTTATTTTTTCCTTAAGTGGAACTTTTCTATCACACAACAGACCAGATGCATTCCTCCACTTCAACCATCCAACTTGAATTATATTAATAATATCTCTATTTATTTCACCATCATTTCGAACAATAGAGCCTAAATAACTGAATCACTCACTCTTTTTAATGACTTGTTCACCTAATGTCATAACACTACCACTAGAACTTCTACAACTAAAATTATACTCCATATATTCAATTTTAGAACTACTTAAACAAAAACCTTTAGACTCTAAGGTTGACCTCCATAATTCAAGTTTCTCTTGGATTCTCTCTCTAGTATTATCAACTTGAAGAATGTCATCAGCAAAAAGCATACACCAAGGTACATCTTCCTGTAAATGCCTAGTAAGAACATCCATAACTAAAGCAAAAAGATAAGGGCTTAAAGTTGATCCTTGATGTAATCCAACTGAAATAGGAAATTATTTTGTCAATCCTCTTTGTGTTTGGACACAAGTAACAGCTGTAGTATACATATCCTTAATTACTTGAATATAATTAATATTAACTTCTTTCTGTTCTATAACTCTCCAAAGAACATCTCTTGAAACTTTATCATAAGCTTTCTCTAAATCAATAAATATCATATGTAGATCCTCCTTACTTTCTCTATACTTCTCCATCAAACCTCTTAACAAATGTATAACATCCATAGTAGATCTACCTAGCATGTTGTGAGGAACTTTTCTATACTCAATTACTCTCTCCCATAATTTTAATGTATGACACATTAACTTAATTCTTATAATTCACTCCTTCATTACTCATTCTTTAAATATTTTCACTCTTTAATATTTTTCTAATTTATCTAACGATAAAAAATAAAATTCTTTATTTTGTGTATTAAAGTTGCTAAAATCAATCAGATTCTTCATCAAAAGTTTATTAAAATACCTCATCCTTTTCAATATCCTTTCTAAGAAAAGATTTTATTATTTTCATTTTAATACACCTCACAACTAGTCTTTCTCATATATCTTTGGTTGCTAACTTATACATACATCTTTTACCTTCTTTGATCTAATCTATCAGATAAATCACTAAAAATTAAATTTTTGTATCATATATCGCTTTCTTAATCTCTAAATACCACTTTATATCTTTCCCAATTCTCTCGAGTTTTACATCTAAACTAAGTTTTCTAATAACGCTTCTTATTTCTTATCTTTTCAGACGCTGACTCCACCAACTACTTTTATTAAAGAAGTTTTTCTTTTGATTCTCCAAAGATATTTTTAGAACTTAATTTCTTTATTTTTTTTTCTCACATAACATTAGTTTCCTTATGAACATCTCAAATATATTTCAGGCTTTTAAAATATTTTATTTGTGTTATTTAAGATCCCCATCTAATCCTAGGACAATAATTTGATTTATTTTTCCTTACAATCTTTCATCTTAAAATCTAAAACTAACAATCGATGTTGGATACTTAAATTTTCACTTGGAATGATCTTACAATCTTTACAATCTAAACGATCTATTTTTCTTATCAGAAAATAATCAATCTGTGTCTTATTAGATCCATTTTTATAAGTAATAATATATTCAACTCTTTTATTAAATAAAATATTAACAACTATAAAATCATAAGTTAAGACAAAATTTAATATAGTCCTACCTTCTTCATTAGTCACTCCAAATTCATAACCACCATGAATACTTTTAAAATCTTCTACCACTCTACCAACATGTCCATTTAATTCTTCTTCAATAAATACTTTTTCTTCAAAAAGGTATCTTTTGTAGTAATCCTTTTAATTCATTCCAAAATTTTTTTTTTTAGCTTACATTCAAACCTACTGAGTATAAACACTTATAACATTGATAATCTTAGATCAATAGTAATTTTAAAGCTATAATTCTATCTCCACATCTATTAATATTTATAACATTATCTTTCAAATTTTTATCTATAATCACACCTACACCATTTCTAGTTCGACTTCTACCTGAATACTAAAGTTTAAAACCTAAACTATCAATCTCCTTGGCCTTCTCCCCAACTATTTAGTTTCTTGAATACATAAAATTTTTATCTTTCTATGAACCATAATATCTACTAATTCCATTAATTTACTTGTAAGAGTACCTATATTCCAAGATCCTAACCTAATTCTAGTTTTATGGACTAACTTCTTTGCCCGCATTCGTCCATAATGTGGCTTACAAATACAAAATAAATTTCTCTTTGGTCTTCACCAATCCCTACAATATGCGCAAACTCAATTAATGATTGATTCCCTAAGCCTTAAAATCTCTCTTGTTCTATCCTAATCATGGTCTTCACCTATCCACTATTTGTTGATTCAATTGGTAATCACTTCATAGCAATCCTTCTTTTTCAATAAAATTATTATGAACTACTCCAACATTCTTAGTAATCAGTTTAGTCTCTTACACAATTTCCTGTTCTAGTTTGGTTGCTGCTATACATTTTGGCATTGCTTAAAAAGACTTTTGAGTTGTGCACCTTGAGGCGCACCTCAAATTGAGACGCATGAAGAATGACTCGAGGCTTAAGCCTCACTTAGTTCAATGAGGCTTACACCTTTTTTAGCTGAGGCGTATGCCTTGAGGCTTAACATTTCCAAGCGCTTTGTGGCGACAGCTCACTTTACTATAATATTAATATATTTTATAAACTGTTATATCTATTTATCTATATATTTCATCGTTTCACACAGGTAGAGTTCTCGTTTTCGAGCAATTTGTTTCTTCTAGATCATGGGAGCTAGCATTATCCTTCTTCTCCAGCAGCAACAGCTAGAGCTTCTAGGTAGCGACGCGTCACCAAGAAGCATGAGCAAGAGCAATGCCTCTATCTTTTTCAATGTTGTAATTTATTATTTTATTTAAAATTATATTAAATATATTGTTATTTGCTACAAGGAGAAATAAAAAAGCTATAGTAGTTGAAGAAGATTTTGAAGATGATAAGACATATTCCGAATATGACAGTTATTACATATAATGATTCTTCTAAAAAGAATGAAAGTGATGATAAGATTGCTTTAGATTTTAATTCTCATGGCACATTTGAATTTTAAGTGAACAAGAATTGAGAAAGATATAAAATGGCCTGTAGAGATTTTAAGAAAGCAATATATGATCTGAAAAAAATTTATTTTGTGTGATTTATGAATAGATTAAATACCAAAAAAAGATTTAATGTAAGAAGATGAATAATAGTCTTTAGAAAAGATCTTAAAATAGGATTTGAGGTATTTTGATAAACTTGAAGGATTTGAAAACGATTTTAAAACTTTAATACACTAAATAAAAATAGAATTTTATTGTTTATTTTGAAGTTAGAGAAGCTTTAAAGAAAATTAGATGTGGAAAAACAATAGGACTTGATGATATTCTAATAGAAGTGTAGAAATGTTTAGGAGATCAAAGAATTTCTCGGCTTAAAATTTTTTTTAATGTTATTTTAAAGATAAAAAAGATGCTAGATGTGTGGAGAAAGAGTTTGTTGGTTCTTATATTTAAGAATAAAGGGGATGCACAAAAGTGTGCTAATTATAGAGGAATTAAGTTAATGTGTCATACATTAAAATTATGGAAAAGAGTAATTAAGCATAGGTTATGATGTGATACAAAAGTTTCTCACAATCAGTTTGGTTTCATGCCATGTAGATCTACTATGGATGGTATACATTTGTTAAGAGGTTTGATGGAGAAGTATAGAGAAAGTAAGGAGAATCTATATATGATATTTATTGATTTAGAGAAAGTTTATGATAAAGTTTCAAGAGATGGTCTTTGGAGAGTTCTAGAAAATAAATGAGTTAATATTGGTTATATTCAAGTCATTAAGGATATGTATACTAGAGCTGTTACTTGTGTCCAAATACAAGGCTGATTGACAAAATATTTCCTATTTTAGTTGGATTACATCAAGGATAAGTTTTAAGCCCTTATCTTTTTGCTTTAGTTATGGATGTTCTTACTAGGCATTTACAGGAAGATGTACCTTGGTGTATGCTACGATGACATTCTTCTTGTTGATAAGATCAGAGAGAGAATCCAAGAGAAACAATTATGGAGGTCAACCTTAGAGTCTAAAAGTTTTTGTTTTGAGTTCTAAAATTGAATATATGGGGTATAATTTTAGTTGTAGAAGTTTTAGTGGTAGTGTTATGACATTGAACAAGTCATTAAAAGAGTGGCGTTTGGTTATTAGGCTATTGTTGAAATGATGGTGAAATAAATAGAGATGTTATTAGTAGAATTCAAGTTGGATTGAAGTGGAGGAATGCATCGGCCATTGTTTGATAGAAAATCTTTAAACTTAAGTGAAAATTTTATAAGATTGTGGTAAGACCAATGATTTATAGTGCGAATGTTGGCCAATAAAAGAGAAGCATAAGATTAAGTTAAGTGTTGCAGAGATGAGGATGCTCAGGTGGATAAGTGGCTTTACTCTTAGAGATAAAATGCAAAATGAGTATGTTCTGGAAAAAGTTGGAGTAGCTCCAGTGGCAGATAATATTAGAGAGAGTCGCCTTAGATCGTTTGGCCCGATAAAGCGTCGACTGTCCGATGACCAGTTTAGGAGAGTAGATGCATTAGATTTGCCTTATGTAAAGAAAGGTAGAGGTAGACCTAAAAAGGCTTGGTTAATATGTATAAAAATGACCTTAGTATGCTTGAATTAAATGAGAATTTGACACATAATAGGACACTGATAGTCGAAGGATTCATGTGACGTTAATTGGGATAAAGGCTTGTTGTTGTTGTTGCTTATATGAAATCTCATTTCAATATTATATTTTATATTAATATTTGAGATTATGATTTGTGGTTTATGTCTATATGATAATGAATTAGATGAATATATTGATAGTTCATCATATATTTGAATATTTTTTATTTATTTTGAGACTTACACCTCGATCAAACCCTAAACCCAATTCATGGATGAGAAAAATGGAGGGTTGTGATAGGTAGTCGACAACCAATGTAAAATTTGTGGAAAAACCATAAGACATGAAACCTTTATTGTGTTAATGTTAGGGAATTCTTTGGAAGCAACATGCTATATGACCTAAATATAATGAAAAGTGTGCAAAGACTGCTTATCGATGCTTCCTACAGTATGGACAAATGCGGACAAATAAGTTAATCGATGAAATTAAAATTTGGATATGAATTTAGAATATAGGTACTCATATGAATATACTAATGAAATTAATAGATATTATGGTACATTGTAAGATAAATATTTTATATATTCAAGAAACTAAATTAGTTGGGGAGAATGTTAAGGAGTTTGATAGTTTAGATTTTAAATTTTGGTATTATAGTAGGAGTCGTATTAGAAATCGTGTGGGTGTGATTATAAATAAGAGTTTGAAAGATAATGTTATGAAAATACTAGAATTGAAGGTAGAGTTATAATTTTAAAGATTGTTGTTGATGCTACAATTATTAATGTTATAAGTGTTTATGCTCCTCAAGTAGGTTTGAATGTTGCTCAAAAGAAAAAATTTGGAATGATCTTGAGAGATTAATATAAAGGATATCGCTTGAAGAAAGAATATTTATTAGAAGAGATTTAACTGGATATATCATATGCTGGTAGAATGATAGAAAATTTTAGAAGTTTTATAGTGGTTATAAATTTGGAGTGATTAATGATGAAGGTAAGATTATATTGAATTTTGCTTTAGCTTCTGATTTTGCATTGGTTAATACTTTATTTAAAAAAAGAGATAAATATATTATCACTTATAAGAATAGATATAGTAAAACAAGATTGATTATTTTTTGATAAGAAAAATAGATCGTTTATATTGTAAGGATTTTAAGATCATTCTGAATGGATATTTAGGCACCCAACATCTACTATTAGTTTTGGATTTTAGGATGAATGGTCGGAAGATGAAAAATAAATTAAAACATCGTCTTAGGATTAGATGAGGGTATTTAAAGTATAATAATAAAAATATATTTAAGAGTAAGCTACAAGATTTTAGAATTTAGGATATGTTCATGAGGAAGTTAATGTTATGTGAGAAAATGTAGTAAGTGAGGTTAAAAGAGTTGCAAAATGTGCTTGGAGAATCAAATAGAAAAGTTCATTTTAATAAAAATAGTTGAAGTTATAGTTGAATTGTGCAAGAAAAGATAAAAAAAAAAGAAGTTTTGTTATAAAATTGGTTTAAATGTAAAATTTCAGAGAATTGAGAAAGATATAAAGTGATACGTATGGATTCTAAGAAAGCAATATATGATGCAAAGAATTTAAATTTTAATAATTTATATAATAGACTGGATACTAAAGAGGGTGAAAGATGTATGTATAAGTTAGCCAAACAAAGAGATGGAAAATAAAGATTTAGTTCAAGTGCAATAAAGATGAAAATTATAAAGTCTTTTCTTTAGAAGAGGATATTAAACATAGATGAATAAAATATTTTGATTAACTTTTCAATGAAGGTTGTGAGAGTACGATTGGCTTTAGCAACTTTAGTATCTTAAATGAAAATAGATGGAGATGTTATTAACATAATTCAAGTTATGGACCCCTTACCATGATTCAACAACTCATTTTCAAAAAGTCAAGTATGCAAACTAAAAAATGACATTATATTGGTCGGAGCAATTTGTAAGGGCATGGTTTGAAAGATTCATGAAAACCTTGTGTTTAATGGGATATAAACAAAATCAAGGAGAATATACATTATTTATAAAAATTTCAATTGAAGGGAGAGTGACAATTCTTATTGAAGAAAATAATCACTTGAAAAAAACTCATAGAATTTGAGGTCAAATAATCACTTAAATATTTTCTTATTTCAATTGGATTACATCAAGGATTGGCTTTATGTCCTTATCCTTTTGCTTTAGTTATGGATGTTCTTACTCGTCATTTACAGGAAGATGTACATTAGTGTATGCTTTATGTTGATGACATTCTTCTTGTTGATAAGACTAGAGAGGAAGTCCAAGAGAAACTTGAATTACGGAGGTCAACCTTAGAGTTTAAAGGTTTTTGTTTGAGTAGATCTAAAATTGAATATATGGAGTGTAATTTTAGTTGTAGAAGTTCTAGTGGTGGTGTTGTGACATTAGGTGAACAAGCTATTAAAAAAGTGAGCGATTCAAATATTTAGGCTCTATTGTTCAAAATGATGGTGAAATAGATGGAGATGTTATTAGTAGAATTCAAGTTAGATGGTTGAAATGGAGGAATGCATCTGGCCTGTTGTGTGATAGAAAAGTATCGCTTAAACTTTAGGAAAAATTTTATAAGATGGTGGTAAGACTTGCAATGATTTATGGTGCAGAATATTGGCTAGTAAAAGAGAAGTATAACACTAAGTTAAGTGTTGTAGAGATGAGGATGCTCAGGTGGATGAGTGGCTTTACTCTTAGAGATAAAATGCGAAATGAGTATGTTCGGGAAAAGGTTGGAGTAGCTCCAGTGATAGATAAGATTAGAAGAGTTAGCTTAGATGATTTGGCCAAATAAAGCGTCGACCATCCGATGACCCGGTTAAGAGAGTAGATGTACTAGATTTGCCTTACGTTAAGAAAGATAGAGGTAGACCTAAAAAGACTTGGTTAAGATGTATAAAAAATAACCTTAGTTTATTAGAATTAAATGAGAATTTGACACATAATAGGACACAATGGAGAAGAAGGATTCATGTAGCTGACCCCACATAGTGAGATAAAGGCTTGTTGTTGTTGTTATAGGATTTGAGATCAAAGAACTCGATAAACTTGGATACTTGGCATAGAAATGACTTAGTAAAACAAATATAATAATCTTATGAAGTCATATGTCATGGAACTATTAAGAGAAAATATAATAGATTACAAGCCATGTGAAACTCTAATAGAACTAGACTAAAAATTAGATGCTGATAATGATGGAACAAAAGTTATTGACAAAGGTTGATATCAAGGATTGGTTGGAAAATTAATGTAGCTATCCTATATTCATGCAGATTAGTATTTCCTATAATCATAACTCAATCCATGAATGTTAGTATTGCCCATATCCTAATATGTTCTTGTTGGTCTGAAGGCCAAGTACAAATTCAGAAGTTAGAGCAATTGCTTTTGGATTGTGAATTTTTGTGGTTACAAATTATAATTGAAAATATGAAGTTAAATAGGAAGGATCTATAAGGATTTATTATTAAATAAATTTGAAATTTGTATTGTTAATATTCCAATACAACCAAACAACCAAACATGTAGATGTGAACATGCACTTCATAAAGAAAAATCAGAGAGTGGGTTAATTTGTAATCCTTGCGTCCTAATAGGTAGTCAACTTATTGAAATATTCACCAAAGGACTTTGCAATTGTGCTTTCAAAAATAACTTCAACAAATTGGGAATCATTGTCCTTTACCAACCAATTTAAAGGGAATGTGTTGAGGATTGTGACAAATTCCATATGGAAGGTGGACAATTGCAGTAATGATTGTAGGGAGAGTAGATTATTGTGACAAGGATTTAGTGATAGATAGCATGCTCCACATATGGAAGAATTGTAGTACAAGTTGGTAGCCTAACTCAGTGGGAAAGAGGAATCTGCGGTTCCATGACTAGTTGACAACAAAACAACAAGAAAGGAAATTAGCAGTCACGGATTCAAGGGATCACTCAAGGAAATAATTAATAGTAAATTTTAACTTTTTTAAAGGTTTATAAGTTTATAATATTAACTAGATAGCTCTCTCTCTATATAAATATCCTTTGAATGTATAATAAAGCAAAGTAAGCTTTTAGCCGTTCTTTCATTTTCTATGCTCTTTTGCTACAACTCCTTACTGTATTTCTTGCCACATCCTCTTCCCGAAGTGGCCCAATACTCCTTTGTAGGTTTATATTGATCGACCTCATTTGCTTTATCTTAAAATGCCTCCTTCTAACCTTGTATTATGACTAGGCATCTACCTGCATCTATTACCTCATATCTCTCTCTCAATTGCTTTGTGTGACATTGCATTAAAACCCACTATTATCCCCTGTTATCATTTAATCTCTTCCTTAACTTGGTTTATCTTTTCTCTTTCTACTTTTTTTTTTCAGAAAGCTATGTTCAATCTTAATAAAACATGCAAGGGACATTGAAATGTTTACTGTTCTTGATCTTGATATTTGGGATATGGTTTCACCCCATTTCTTTTCAGTGTGTTTATTATTAAATTCCATCAAGAGTCTATTGGTTGCCAAAAGTTATACTTGAATCTTTGGCATAAACTATTTTGCAAAGTTGTAAATGGGCAAAAGCAACTTCTCTTCGGTTAAAACCTCCAGGATATGTTGCTTTGGAGTAGACTAACATTCACAAGCTTCAAAAGCTATGGGCTAAAAACAAAGTCCCTATACTTAATTTGACAAACTTTACAAGGTTGTTGCTAATATTGGTCTTTAGAGTAGAATGATTTATTATTCTATCTTCACTCAACTTCTTTTGGAAATATTCTTCCAACATCAATGAAATAAAACATCATTTTAAGAATGCATGTCATTAAAGGTTTGGGACACTAAAATATTTTATTGGCATCAAGTTTGCATACAACAATAAAATGTTTTTCTCCTGCATAGAAAATATGCTACATGCCTTGAAGAAATTGGTCATTTTGGATGCAAGCTGTGACTGCCACGTGGATACTCTTCAACCATTCGAGAATAATGAGAATTTTGAAGATATTTCTTGCAATCAACATTTAGTCAATAATATTATCTATCTGATTGTCACTTGACATGGTATATTCTTTATTTTATAGTTAGTCAGATTCTGTTAAACTCTAAGAAGAAACACTAGGATCTTATACTTAAAATCCTTAAAATTTTGAGATATAATAAGATATCTTTAGGAAAATATTTAGTGGTACACCCCAAGATGGAAGGTTGTGCACATTGACAACACAAGACATGATGAAAGCATTAATCTTAACTCATAAAATAAATCTTATAAGTTAAGATCAATAAAAATTATTTCTTAATTCAAAATAAGAAAATAAAATTTTATTGCATCAACTAAGTTTTTAATAATAATTCAATTGGAAAATAAAAATAACAACTAATATATATATATATATATATATATAAGAAACCAATATCCAAAACCCAATAAAAATCTAATTAAAATTTATAACATGAACTTAAGAATTGAATTCAATAATTGCTGTTTAAAAGTTTGCTCATATGCTAATGGCCTCCCAACAACTTAGTAGGACCTATTATAAAATAAACTTTACCATATATAAGTATGACATTCAAAATTAGCAGGTAATTTCTACTTATTATGGGTTTGCTTGTTTGCAAGTATTTGAATTTTTGAAGTATTCTAAATACAATTAAAAGAAAAATCATATATTTGTAATATATAGCTACTGTTTGTTATTAAGAAAAGTTAATAGTTTATTTTTTGTTTTTGGTTGCTTATAAAGTAATTCAAATATTTATAGCGGTGGGCGGCCGACTGTAATGGTGGTTAGCGGCGACAAAGTTAGAGGATAGCCGATGACAATAGTAGTTGTCGGTATAAGGGGTAGAGGATGGTGGCCAACATTTGAAGATGACAACCTCCAACTTATGGTGGTAGGGTTGGTGGAGGTAATGGCGGTGGTGAGGGCTGCACTTCACACTAGTGGTGTGTTTGGAATTCACCCAAGTCAGGTGAATTCCAAATACATCAAAAATAAACTTGATCGAAAATTCCAAATAAATTAAAATTTTACACTACATTTATTTATTTGGCTAATAACAATAATTTTGGAAGTCATGTTTTATTTGCACTACTCCACAAATGCTTGAAACCAAATAACCCTTAAAGCATGGGGCATGTAGTATAATTATTAAAAGATGCATGATTTACAATATCATAGAATTATATTGAATGCCATCATAGTAATATGTTAGAATAATATTGGATGGCTTGATTGAAATCTTAAATTTATTGTATAGTGATGTTCATAATATTCATATAAAAATAGTAATTAATACATTCTATGCGAATATATTTATGTACAATCACATCAGGAAGGCGATCTTACAAGCCAAGCCGAACTCGCAATGCCTTCCAATAGAACAACATACGTTTAGATAGATACATGTAAGGGTCCAGATGACTAGTCGAATTTCAAATAAAACTTAAAACTTATCTTACATGATAAAAAATGAATCTCTTTTTAAAAAATAAAGTGATTTACTTTTGAAAAATAATTCTTTGAAAAAAAGAAAAGAATCTCCTTTCAGAAATGTTGCTGCATAATTAAGGGTCATAACCACGTGTTGATGACTGCTAAGGGGACTACATCTTTGTCCTTTTTCTTTTGGAGGAAGTTTTCAATTTTTTTTTTTAAATTTCTTTGCCGAGTGTAGCATTGTTGTTGTTCGTGTCTTGGGACATTAGATCTTCATCTAGAATAAGAGCAGCTATCTCGTACAACTCAAAGAATTGTTTTTGATAATGTTAAATATATAAAAAATTTCATTTGTATAAATGAGTAGTATGTTATTAAAAGGGCAGAAGAGAGTTCAAGCTTCAACTTTTTATTAAAAGTCATCAAAAATGGTCTCAAAAGTAAATACCCTCATGGAAGCAATGGGTTATGCAAGAATGCCAAAAACAATTCTTTGAACTGTACGAGACTTCTTCCAATATGGATGAAGATCTAATGTCCTAAGCATTGTTTAAAAAGGCATTTGAGGTGAAAGTCTCGAGGCACACCTCAAATTGAGGTGTATGAAGAGCGCCTCGAGGCTTATGTTTAAGATAGCTTTCTACATACCTCACTTTCTGATTTTGTCTTTTTAAATATTGGTCTTAAGACATTGACACTGACACTGACACTGACAACAACAACGACAACGACAACGACAACACTACACTTGGTGAAAAATTTTGGAAGAAATTTAGAACTTCCTCTAGAAGGAAAATGGTAAGATGTAGTCACCTAAGCAGGCGTAGACATGTGGCCACGACTTTTAATAATGTAATGACGTTTCTGGAAGGAGATTCTTTTCTTTTTCTTAAAGAAATACTTTTTCAAAAGTAAACCACTTTACTTTTTGGAAAGGGTTTCTTTTTTTATCGTGTAAGATAAGTTTTAGATTTTTTTTGAAATCCGGCTAGGCATTCTGACACTTGTATCTATATGTATGTATGTTGTTCTGTTGGAAGGCATAGTGAGTTTGATTTTGTTTGTAAGATCGTCTTTCTTAGGGGGTATTTAGCAACGGATTTACTTAGGATTTACACCGCTAAATCCAGAAAATCTTGTCAAACACAAAAAACAGATTTACTAAATCTCGGATTTAGTACGTCCTGTAAATCCAACAAATCCGGTAAATCCTCTTAAATCTTGGATTTAATAAATCCTGTTGAAAGGATGGATTTACAGGATTTACAGAGAAACTGGGCAAGAGAGAGAGAGAGAGAGATGCAAAGTTTTTATGGAAGAAAGTTTGGGTAATTTTTTTTAGAAAAATTTATATAGCACACAAATCTTATACATTTACATATCTAATACTTAAAGTTTGATATTTACAAACATAACACCTTTTCTATATTTCAAAAGTTAAATTTTATTTCAAAAAATTAAGAAAAGGATTATTTTTGTTATAATAATAAAAATTTAAGTGTTATATATATGTAAATATTTATATTTAGGTGTTAGATATGTAAATATATAAGAATTGTGTGCTATGTATGTAAATGCCCCTTTTTTTAATCTTTTTAAAATCTTAATTTTAAATAATTCATTTAATTACTTATTTTTTCTTAATTAAAATACAATGATAAAATTAATTTTATTTTAATATTATTAACTATTTATTAATATGTAATTATAAGTTAATTATAATTTATTAATTATAATTATTAATTAAATTTAAGTAATTTTAGCTAATGTAATAGTTGATAGTTTTAATTTAATTTAACTTAATTTAAACCGATTTAATAAAATATTATTGATGATTAACTTATAAGTTATTAAAATTAAATTATAATTTAATAAATATAATTATAATTGTTATAAGTTTGATAGTTAACTAATTGAAAATTTGGAAGAGTTCTTATAATTTTACCCCTTCACATGCCTTAATATAGTTTTACTCCTAAGATATTAATCTATTAATAGAATTTAATAGTTATTAATTTTAATTAATTAATAGTTAATATTAATACATATTACTTTAAATTAATATTAATACTATTAATTGATTAATTAGTATATATTGAAGTTAATTTTAATTGTGTACTACTAATGATTTATTAATTTTAAAAAAATCTTTTTTAAATCCTAATAGACTTATATCTTCAAATAACTTGTCAAACATCTCTCTGGATTTAGCAAGATTTAACTAATCCGTTACCAAATACTTTTCAGGATTTAACAACTCAGGATTTACTAAATCCAGATGTACTGGATTTACTAAATCCTGCTTGAAATAAATCGAATCTGTTACCAAACACCCTTTTAGTGTGCTTTCCAGTTCCAGTGTGCTATGCCATTTTGTAAGTTTTTTCATTTTAATAAAATAATCAATTTGTGTTTATTATTATGTTCTACCTCTTCTTGTCTATTTTTGTTATTATTTATCATTTGTAAATGGTATCATAGCTATGAACAACTAGATAAGTTACAGGAACTCTATAAATACAGAAAAATAAATATTAATTAATGATTTCTGAAGTAGTATGCATAGATAAAGTCATGTTTTGTTATCCTTAACCATGTAAGTCCTTAATTGATCTCTGCAAACTATGATTGAAATTTTTCTTGAAAAATTATTCATGAATTAATATTCATAATGAAAAGTTGTGAGCTGAATCATGATAGTAAGGGTCCGATAGACATCAATAAGAGGGCAATAAGACCTATTTGATTCAGAAAATAGCTATTTATTATGAATATTAAGAAACAATACTTTCAAGATATATTAATTAATTAAGCCTATATCTACAGTTATAGAGTTTCTCGCTTAACTCATGACTTTAGAGTTACATAAATCATCCAACATAGGTGTGACTAGGGTATCCTCAATGAGGATAGACATTAAGAATGAAGAATTAGCATAATATTCTATAAACAAAGAAGAATAATTCATTGTTCTTTCATAACTAATCTATATATATCCAAAGATGACTCATAAATCATCTATTTTAATTTATTTATATTTGTATATATATTTCAATGGTCAATTTGCTAGGATAACATAAATTGGGTTGGTTTTCACCAACCCATGAGAATTTATTGATTCTCAAAGGTGTCATTGCTCTATGAACCTGTTGGCTTGGCTAGCTAGATTTATTGTAAACAAGTATACACATTCTATTTATATTATAAGCAAGTGTTTATAGATCTTCTATAATCAATCTTACTAATACTAGTTTAATAATAAAACATGGTATGTATGGACAAGATTTATTGCATTCAACTAAAGTAATGTGCATGAGAATAACTCTTGTTGACATATATAATTATTTCAAAATTAAAAAATTTATGCAGCAATTGATCATCACAAACTCATCTACACATGATATTTCATTATGAACATTAAATGAGATCTTCAAAATTCGTATAGCAGTAGCTTAATGCGAAAGGTATGGCTATCAATTTTTTAAATATTTAAGTAACCTAATATGGGCATCACGAATAATGCTTCAAACAAAAAAGAAAACGTTTATTCTTTAATAAATAAAAGCTATCTACCTCAAAGTGTACCATATGAAACTCCTAGTTCAATGAAGATTCTACCAAAATCATGTCAAGCCAATAATCAACTCGAAGGCCCTACATCATATGAATTTCAACCAATCAAATTAACATAACTAAGCATCGAAACTCAAGAGTGAGTTAATATAGGTGCAACTTACTCAATATTGGTTATCTCCATAAACAAAAATTAATTATTATCATTGAAAACACTATATCTACTATTATGAACATTATATTTTAATTTTTTTAGCATTATTATCAAAGCTACAAATAATTTTTTGCATCTAAATAAAATTTAACCTAATCTAACGTCTTAAATAGTAGATAACAATAAAATAATTAGTCAAATACAAATATGAAGAGGCAGACTAGGATTAAAGTTGAAGAGAGGAAGAAAGTCGACTAACTTTAGGACGAAGAAGACTTACAATTGTGGTGGTTTTCAGTAAAGGGAAAGAAGATAAGAGATCAGTATAAGGAGACTTGACGGCTATAGGAGAGGGAGAGGGATACAATGCCTTAACTAGTTGTTAGTCTTTAAATCAATTGTTGAGGTGGTGAGCAGCACACTTTTTACACTAAGTACATGCTAAGGTTGTTACCCGGTTCACATGAAGGTGGGCTTGGTGAGTTGGCCATGATTTGGGTTTGGAGTAATTCTGCTCATTACATTTTCTTTATTTGAAATATAATTGAAGGACTGAAACTTATTCTAATGCTATCATGCCTAGATGTATTGTGGATTGAAAGTCTACTTCAAGATAATGTATCTTTCTTGGGGGTGGCTGTTGTAGCTAGGTTTTGTGTTGAAGTTGAATATTAGGACATTGCTCATTCTGCTTACCAAATGATGTAGATTAAAACTCCTGTTGAAAAACTTGCCTTTTCTGTATCATAGTTTGTGTTCATTATAATAATGAAGTAAATATTTTCATTGCTAACAATACTATCTTTTATATATAAACTAAGCATATTGATGTAAATTGTCACTTCAATAGATATGTCAACGTGTTAAAAAGAATCATCACACCATTGTTTTTTTTAGTAAAAATCAATTATGCGATCTTAATCAAGGATCTCACATCCTTGTGTTTTCCCAATTTTTATAAAAATCTGAAACTTATATATATGCTTCATCTTGAGGGGGAGTGCGATTATAATAAAATGTTAAATTAGAAAGGAGTGTTAAATGAAAAAAGTGATTTATGGATGGAAAATATTCTCATAGTTGATGTTCTTTTATATATATATATATATATATTCTCTGCTACATATAGTGAATAATAACAAAAAACTTTTTTGAAACATGCATATTATCAGTTCATTTTTCTGCACTAGTTGGTTGATATCTTTGAGACCTGGTTGTTTTATTTCAACAAATATTTTAATGAATTCATCATACAATGAGAAGATAGTCATATTTTCATCATGTAAAAAACGTTTATTTTTCAGGTGTCAGACTTTTAAAACTTTATCTTCATGCCAGTTTATTTTAGCGTGGTTATTATTTAAACATTGCCAACAAATTAACCATATAATTTTAAGAAGGATATGTTTTTACAGATCAAGCAGTTGTTAATCGAGCAATAAATGACATATGTATACTTTTGAAGTGCAGCCGACATCATTTAAATGTGGTATGTGATGTATTATGTTATTTTAATATTATGAAACTTTTTTTGAAGTTAATTATGTGAAGAGAGTTTATTTTCATTTTCCTAGAAATGAATTGTTTGTTTAAAAGATAAAACACTGCTTTATCTACTTATCCTTCAAATTTGCTTTCAAGTATATTTTATCTATTGTCTTTAAACCTAATGCTTCAATTTTCCATAGTTTACTTAAAGTAAAATTGATTTAGCAATTAAACAAGGGGGATGATTGAATGACACATGGAAGCCTCATATTCACAATTTTGCACGTTATTTTGCTAATTATTATTGTTGAATAGACTATAAGTATTATAAACAACCATGTTATAAATTCCAATACAATTTTATAACTTATGAATGTGATAAATCTCTTCTCAAACACTTGAAGCCATCAATCATAATATTGTTTTTGATGAAAGATAAAAAAACTTTATGAATGCATGAAATTGTATAATGCTAATTTCTTCAGTAATATTAAAAAAGATAGATAGTCTTAATTTTACATTTGAGGGTCATGCTAAAAAAAGTTTAATTGAAAGGTAAATAACTATCCTTCTTGTTCAACCCAGGATCTTTAGAGATTACTAAACTTTTCATGATCACAAATGTAATTTATTTGAGATTAATGGTTTTTGTTTTAGTTGGATTTGTCCTTAACCTTTCAATCTCTTTGTTTCCCTTTCTCCCTCGCCCTTTAAAGCTTTTGGTCTCCCTCATCCTCTTTGAAAAGTAATTTAGGAGCATTAAAGTTCCTCTCTACATATTATGAGTAGAACTTTTATCGGCCCTCATCCAATGCTCCCATCCAAATGACTTTTATTGGCATGATAGGATGGCTTACTTTCACCACTCCCTTGTGGGGATGCAAAATCATTGTTAGATTTTACTTTCTTGCGCTAAAATAAGTTTAGTGTTAGATCGTTGTGCTGCTTTGGTCTTGAAGCAGGAGCTCTTGTCAAACACACTCACTGATGCAGGGGCTTTGTTCAGTACTACGCCACATTAGGTTTCTCTAGTCTATCAAGACCTTGAGCACAACCTCAGAGCCTTAAGATCATATCAAAGATAGCTCTTCAGAGCACATTTAAAGCTTCTTGATGTATTTGCTGAACTGAGAGAGCTACAATAGAGAAAACAATATTTAGTGGAGAGGAGATCCATAGTGAGACAAGCTGTAATAGCTATTGAAGAAAATTGCTCATAGATGAATGCTCAGGTGTTTGAACTTGAGCAGGTTCTCTTTTTTTAGTCCATGACTAGGAAGCTACTTTTCAACATCTTTAAGATGTACGGGAAAAACAGGCTACTATGTCTTATCTACAACTTTTATTTGTATTAGAGAGATTTAGACCTATTATTTATAGCTAAATTTTTTTTTAGTGATTGTCTCTTCATCACTTCAGATGTATGATATATGAATGTTACGATTAATGACCTCTCGAATACTATGCTCTATCTTTCTTTTATGCTTATGATTATAATAACTAATAAATAAAGAAAAAAATAACAAATGCATCATGTTGAATCAATATAATACATTCGTTGTAGGGCAATTTGTTTGCAACCAAAGAAAAGAAAAAAAAAAGAAAAAAGAAAAAAAAATAAAGAAATTTTGAAACACTTACTGCTCCCAACAACCGTCATTCACGTTGTCAAAATTGCTTAGGGGAGGAAGCTGAAATAGTTGGACTTCGATCGGCTATATGAGGAGGGGTCGGTCAAAACTTTGTGATGCATGCATACACACGCTTACACTTATCTCAGCCTTAGCCGTTGACTCTTACTTACTCATCGCACGTGAAACCCTAGCCAATCTACCATGTGTGTTCGACCGAGCAAGCTTGAGCCGATCCATCCTTGGCCGCCATCCCTAATCGCCGCCACTAGTGAGGCCTCCTCTCGCGTGAAGCGCCGATAGCCGTACCTCCCTTTCTCATTAACAAGCTCTAGCCGAACCGTGCTTTGGCATAAAAGAGAGTATAAGAGCTGAATCCCCAAACTACCCCTCCTACTTAAATCTTGTGTGAGTTTAAGCAAGGGTATTTTCATCCAAATTGAATAAGAAAGGGCCTTTTGAAATTCCTATTTTAGGTAATTTTTAAAATAAAATTTTTATGATTAATTTTCTACTTTAGAAGTCAAATCGAAAGCTTCTACTGTCAATCTTGGATTCGGTGTGAGATGAAATTACATTCATCCGTTAATCTTGGATACAGAGAAATGGAGAAGGCATGCGTGCTGTTTATCAAAAACGCGACACCATTAACATCATTTTGTCAAACAAATAAAAAAATAATTAACTAATTTGAAATTAATTAAAACATAAGTCTTAAATTTTGAAGACCTACGTCTGTTGATCTTGGATCCGACCTTGAAAATTTTAAAGACCGCCATCGATCTTGGATCCGGTGAGAGATGAATATATTTTCCTTTGTCGATTTTGGATCTAGAGCAAGAAAGAAGAGTGTGTATCGCTCTAAATTTTGTGCTTATTAAACTACTAAGTTTTTATGTTGTCGAAATTTTGTTGAAATTATATTAAGAAAAATAAAATTTTAAAATTGGATTAAATTACTCAAAATTAATCGCTCCAATCTTTTCTCAATATTAAAATAATATGATTTAATAAAAATTGTGAATTAAAGACTTAAACGTAAGTCATTTGTCCGCAAAGTTGGGCCTACAATTTGTCTAGATAATCCAATGAACATAGGAGTAGTTTATGTTCATAAGAATGAAATTTACATTTAAATGTTGGCTTTCTAGTAGATATAAGTCCAACTCCTAATTGTAAGGAAAATATCACACATAATAATGGCCTTTCAATAAGTCTAATTTATGTTTGCAATGCAAACATAACATAACTCAATATGACATTCCAATGGATGTGAGCCCAGTTATTGTTCGCGAGACAAACTTCATATAGCAAACTGTCATTCTAATAGATGTAAGTCCAATCTATTTGTCATGCAAACTTCAATACAAAATTAGCATTCTGAAGGGCTGTAAGCCCAATCCAAAATCGACATTCCAATGGACAATCCAAAATTGACATTTCAGCGGATGTAAGCCTTATCATTTCTTCACCATGCGATCTTCCTTAAAAATGGCATTTCAAAGGGATGTAAGTCCAACCCAAATAGACATTTCAAAGGGATGTAAGCGTAGCCACTTGCTTGTCATGCGAACTCCTCTAAAATTATGGCGTTCTAAAGTGATGTAAGTCTAATCTAACAAAATTCTAATATATGTAAGTCCAATCTATGTTTTCCATGCAAACATGACCTAACTTAAACTAGCATTCTAATGGATGTAAGTCCAGTCATTATTCGCAAGATGAACTTCATATATCAAACTGGCATTCCAATGGATATAAGCCTAGTCTATGTTTACAATGCAAACTTCAATCTAATATGACATTCCAATGGATATATACATCCTATGCATGTTTGCAAAGCAAAATTTCACTCACAGTAACACCTTGTACAACTATTCTAGTCAACTCAGGATTCCTAAAATGAGACAACCTATAATTGCTAATTAGATTCCTTGGACATTACGACTAATAGTTCTTTGATATTGATAGATTGAAATAATGGTAGTCCAGAGATGATGGAATCATGGGATTTTGTTGGGATTATTTTTTTTTAGACAGTCATTCACACCACACCACTAGACACCGCACTTCATACCTTTATACTTATTTCCAACCTTAATCGAGAGTTCTCTTCAACTGCGGTAATAGGGGTAATTAACTATGAATGCTTACGTCTATAGGAAGCAAAACCTTAATTTAAATAAACTCTAACATAATGTTGGGGAAAATCTAGTTGAATATAAATCAATCTGCCTCATGAAGAACAAACTTTTTAAACATTCTTTAAAGAAGGCATAGATTTCGATGGTGTTTTTCCTGAACGATCATCCTACATGCAAAATAAAATATTGAATAAAAAGTGTAAATATAATATAGGAAAAATGCACTAAAATTGCATAAAGAGTGAAATAATTTGACTTATGTGAGCGTTGAATAAACACAAATGACCATGAATACGAATTCCTCTTTACCAAAACTATGCATTCATAGTTGAATGAAATTGACAAACTCTTAAGTATATCCTAGGTTTTCTCTTGGTGGAGCTGTTTAAGTATGGGCACAAATAAGATATAATATGGAGTATTACTTTTAGTATTTACCAAAACGCCTAAAGCTTGTTTTCAATATTTAAAAACAAATCATATTGTTTTTAAGATAAAAAGCAACTTAAAAAACTTATTTTTATTATAAGTGTAATCTATTTAAAAAAAATAAAAAGCAATGGTAATCCCAAACAAACCTATGAAAGCTTATAAATTATATGTATTATGAGGCATGACATGAATTCAAAAAAGATATATATTTAATGTGAAGGCTATTTTCTTCATCTATTGCACAATGGTGGTTCTTAATCAGGTGTGGGACCTGAAATTGTTTTGGGAAAGATAATTTTCTTGTTCAAACAGTTTTTTTCCTCTTATTTCTTTATTCTTAATCTTCTTCTTTTTCTTCTTCTCTCTCTCCCATTAATTTTGTGATTGGTTTGAAACTATGATTAATTTACTATGATCTTTTATATTCTTAGTTTTTTTTTTGTTTTGTTTTGTAAAATCTTAATCGATTGTGTGGTTTTTGTGTTCTGTATCTTTTACTACTAATTTATATTAGGAGAAAAGCTTTTCATTGTAATTTTAGTTTCATCTAACTTTATCATTCATCATTAGTGAAAATTATTTATTGTATTGATGGTTTGCTTCTTAGCATATATTGCATATTAGCATTTCCTCTCATCAAATCGTTATAACATCAAATCTAGATCTGCTTTTAGAAGCTTAGGTCCTAAAGTGTCCTGTGTATCACAGCCATAGGTGTACTGGTTAAGTTGCCACGTTATCTTGAAGTCATGAATTTGAATCCAAGAAGCAACCTCTCCAATATTTAGGTTTAAAGTCCTATTCTTCTTCTGGTTTAATGTAGTATTCTTTGCCCCTCCTCAAACCCTGCACTACTAGTAAGTAGTAATCTTGTACGCTATGCACAATCTTTCTTTAACATGTCTCGAGTTTGTGAAAAAAGCTTATAATGTGTTTTTATTATCATACTGAGAATATTTTGATGGAATTGAGGGAAGAAAGACTTGCATTTCTTCAAATCTACTTCTATTTTATTTTAATTTTTCTTATTAATGTTGCATTTGCCATTGAAAACCTTGTTCATTACATTCCCATTTGCAGGTACCTGTAGGAAAAGGGTAATTCTGAGAACTTTGAATTCCATCAAAATGTATCCTTTCTTTGGATGTGTATTGGTACTTTGTTCCATGTTGTACTACTTTGATGTTTCATTCTGTTGCTAAAGATTTTCATCTTTTCGTAAGGAGACATGCATTGATGGATGAGCTTTTTTCTATTCACATCCAAAGAGCTGTTTGATCTATCTTAATCATTTTTCCTTAACTAAATGCAGAATTAGTCTTTTACTTATACTTTACAAGCGCTGAACATTTAAGATTAATATTTTACAAGTGAATTCAGGTCTCATTCTTTGCAGAATTTACCAAATGAATACATCTGAAAATATTCAACTTGAGTTATTGTATAGCTACATTCTGTTCAAGGACATTTTACACAACAAACCTGGATATAATTCATCTACTTCCCATATCAACCCACGAAGAAAACTACGCATGTTTTCACGTTTCCTTAGGTGTTATCCAAGTTTCCATGCAAATGCTTATAGTTTGAATTAAAAGGGGATCTATTTTGATTATTCTAGCATCACTGCATTCTCATTGGCCAAATCTGCGGTGGTCTTTCTTCTTGTCCAGCATTTTAATTAAACACAAATTAATAAGGTTTTACTTGTATGATTTGACATACTGACATAATTTAGGAATATCCTGTTTTCTTTTTGAAGATGTTCAATGAGAAATAAAAACTGTATTTTTATAGGTCTACCTCATTCTGTTATTTCATGAGGACATGAAATGCAAACTTATTTCATTACATTCATCCATTTATCCCATCAAAATTTTGACTGTCCTCTTTTTTTGACCTCTGATTCTTTTTATTTTTAGTCTGATCATGGGTTGTGTAAGATTTATGGAAGCTGGCAGAATTATTTCTTGCATAACAAGTCCCAGCACTGTAAGATTTTTTGTTCTCGTCCTCCTTAATTTTGAAGCTTTCCAGAATTGTTGATTTTTAATAAGAACTTAGTATTTTGTTTGAGAGTATTTCAATCTCCTATTGGATAAGATAGTTGAAATGGGTTATTTGCAGGCTTATATGATTCCTGTATCTGTTGAAGAAGTTGAAGGTACTTGGATGAAGTGGCTGGGGGAATTGAATAACATGGTGGTTTATTTGTTTATGCACAAATTATTCTTTTCAGGTGTCCATGCTAGAATAAATTAATGCATTATAATACCCTCGCCCAACTCCCCACCCAACACCAACACCAACACCAACACCAACACCAACGTGCATCAGCTTAATTTTCAGTAATTCAGCTTTTTTAGGTCAGATTTACAATAACAACGGCGATATTAAGCAAGATGTGATGTTGTTTTTAATTGAAGATGACATTCTTTTACATAGAAGTACCTATTTCCCGAGCCTTTCATCACTGGAAAATGCCTTGACTGAATTGAACATTTATTAGGTACAAAAGAAAAACCTGTAAGCATCGTTGTGGAGGATTGTTCCAAAATTGTGTGACTGCATACTTTTGTGAGTGGCATTGTTTTCAATGAACTTGAATATATTGAAATTATAATAATGAAGGAAAATATGAAGAGTAAGAAAAGTAATAAGATAATTAGTTTTATAAGTGAACAAGGAGATTATTTCTCCCGAAATGGTTTTTAAGTCTCTTACATCATCCCTGATCAAAATATTGAAATAGATAAGAAGAACCTCTACATCCATAATAAGAATTTTATATTATATGTTAGAAATCCCATACATTTTTGTGGGAAAAATATCAAGCTATTAATAAAATATTAATAAATAACTAATAAATTGCTAAAAAAATTGTTATACGAGCTGTTAGGAAATTGTTGATAATTTAATGATATTGATTAGAATACTTTTAACAATGAAAACTAGAAGAGGTGAATAAAAATCTCTGACAAAAAAAAAAGAAAAATAAAAATTTATGTCTATTTCAATTTCACTTCCTGAAAATTACTATACTCTTGAAAGACCACCAATGAACGTATGAAGTAGTTGTGATGGAATTGATTTTTGTATTACTCTTGGAAAACTAGAAATTCCATCCTAATTTAGTTGATGCCTTTGAAGAAGGTGATTTGAATCCTCAAGCATAAGGTAGATGTTTTGTAAGTAAAAGTTAGATGCTTTCTAAGAGATTCTCAATTGATTTGTGGAAGCTAATTGAATTTTTTTTAATGGGTTTCACTAATCTCTTATACCCTAAAATCGCTACATCATTAAGACTCAGTAGGATGTCAACATGTTTCCTCCCTCATGCCAATATAATTTATTTCATAAAAAACTTACTCTTTACCAATAGGGATCTCATCCAAATTATTTGGGAGCAACCAACTTAGCTTAGGAGTTCAATTATGCCTCATAACCATATCTCAAAATCAACTAATCAAGATGTGTACTAACTTATCCTCATGATCTTTTCTCGTTCAATGTTTTACAAAGTGAAAGCATGAAGCAAAACATTTAACCCCTACATAGAATTAAGCGTAACCTTCAAAGCTTTATCATTTTAATTTAATATATCTAAAATATTAAAATATATTATGATTATTTAAAATTAAAGAAGTATTAAAAAGAAAAAATAATGCCTGAAAAAATTTTACTTTATTTATTTATTTTCAATTTGTTTCATTAATACAACATATCAAACTATGATCACCTTAACACAGTTATGTATTATACTAATATCTATTTATGCTAAGTATTATTAAACAAGCTTTAAAATGAACTAAAGTTACTAACAAAGAATGCCTGATTGGTAGTTAAAATGAAAACCATCAAATTATGGGTGTGATTTACTATTAAAATAGAGAAGACTAATAAATTATAGGTTTTGTACTTAGATGGGAGATAGAGTATGATAAAAAGGTTGAAAAAGAAAAAAATGATAAAAAACATGACAATGCATAAGGTTTATGAGAAAAGAGAGTGCACTTATAGTTAGATTAAATAAAAGAGATGGACAATGGATGATGTAATGAAAATGCATTAAGTCTTTTTGTCTTGGAGCTTTAAAATAAAGATCTTTAGATTGATCAGAAGAAGTTTATTTTTATTTTTATTTTTGACTAGATTATTTTTCTTTCCTCTCTTTTTATTAACATAAAAAAATTGAATTAGGTTGTCATATTTCGGAGAAAGTGAAGTGTCAGCTTTTTAGGCTTCAAAGTGCATCAGGAAGTAATTTAGAGCATGAAACAAATGCTTCAAAATCAACCATAATGAAGCCTAATAAATGTGAGTTCTTAGATTGTTAGAGATAACTAATTAATGACCATGTCTTTTCAAAAGAAATAGATAAAATTCATTTCATTATAAATCCCAAAGGCTTTCGATTCATCAAGTTGACTCTTAAGGTACTGATTGCTTGGCTCACTTGACAGGACCTATTCATATCCTCTTAGTCTCATTAAGGATGTGGCAAACTCTGAAAATTGATCTATCATGCTATGGAGGGAAAGTGTTCTTTTGTAATCTTGAAGAATTTCATTAAGGAAATTATTTTTCTTCTCTCTTTGGGATTTATAACCTAAATTCAATTTTTGCAAATTTTTTATTTTTTAAGATTTCTCTTTCCTGCATAAGATGATTCTAGTATTAACACTCAATGCTCTTATTGAGACATTGTTGGAAGAAGAGAGGAATGCTAAACAAAGGTGGTTCAATTGTCGATTTATGCAAGGTGCTGTGTCCTCAGAATTGATACTTAAATGAGTTTCGAGAATACGGAGATGCATGCCACAGATTTTCACATCATTAAAATCCAATGGGATGTCAACATGTGTCTTTCCTTATGAATAAATTAAGTCATACAAACTTGCTACCTGCATTCAGGGATCATGTACGATTTACCTTAAAAGCAACCAACTTATCTTGGTTCCCTGGGTCCATTGCTCAAAATCAAGCTAGACCAACCATTTTAGCTCAATTCGATTTCTATTCATTTGTGTGCTATTTACTTAAATCATTGCAATCATTGATGATGCATGAAATACTGCATTCTTTTTAAGTATAATCGATTTTAATAAATGTTAACTTTTTGTGAGCTCTGAAAATCCGCCACCGACCTCTCGATGAAGAGAGTAGATTAAATGTTGGTCAAATTTTCAGAAAGCAGATGCATTTTGTAGATAAGACACTGCCCAGAGATTTTGCTCTCATTTTGTGATGACTTTAGATCTGGTTCCAAGTTTCCTATAGGCGTAAACACCTATAGTTAATTTTTCTCTCAATACTGAGAGAGAATTTTCGATTAAGACTAGTCGATATATCGCTAATTGCTTAACATATAGTAACAGTGAGTGGAGTTTAAGATTTTTGAAAATTATCATTTAATATAAAACATATGTTTAGGGGAATGATGTCACGCTCGAGCAAGATCTCATAGTTCCGTCATCTCGGACTGTCGTGATCCCTAGTGTGCTTAGTCAGAGGAGATAGTCGACCCAACTTGACCGAAGGATCCCTGTCAGCAGCCACGAGTTGTGTCATCCAAGGTGTCCTTATAGACTCGGGGTAAAGTTTGTCTAAGAGGACAAACATAAGTTGACCTTAGCTAACAAAGTATTTTTTGCCCAATTAAATATAACATATAATTCACAGCTCAAAGAGCAAAGCCGTTGGGGAATATACTGGCTACAGTCGTGACCGTAATTTAGTGGTGTCATTTGACTGTGAACTACCCGGTCAGAGGACTCTGGTCATAATCGCAATTTATTTGGCAGCAAAATCACGCGGATGAAGAACACGAACCACATTTTTACTAGCGTAAGATTATTTGAGTGTGAATATAGTTATGTATTTGATTTGATATTGATTGTTTGTAAGCAAAAGTTTTTTTAATGTCACCCCGATAAATAGTTGTTGATGGGTAGATGAATTTAGCTTTAAATTTGAATGATTAATTTCATTCAATTTATATCTTTTGATTTAAGCATGTGATTATTTTTTTATTAATTTAGATTTAAGCTTGAAGAGATTTAATTATGAAAAACCTTTCAGTTAAAATGTTCAATCAACGTGGCCATCATTGGGGTGGACTTTGTCAACTCTGCCTGTTTACTAAAAGAGGATAGGGTCTACAACTTGTACTTATGAATTTAAATTTGAAACGATGACTTAAAGATTTAAATAACAATGATCTCGTCCGGTTGAAATATTCAATCAACACACTCATCACTAGGGAATTAGGAGATATTCATCTTACTGTCATATGACAGAATTAACTTCTCAGAAACTTAATTAAGTTAAGAATGTTATAACATCATTAGGTTTTGTTTACCCGGACACAATCATAAGACCCAACCTGGAATCAACCTGCGTAACATCCTCATATACTGAGTTTGGATTTTTGATATATGTGCGGGGCACATGCGGGTGATTGATTGATTTTGAATAGCTGTATGTATTATTCATTCATTTCATTTGGAACTTGCACATTCATTTTGTTTGATTGCTTGTGCATATCCTTTCACCATTCAAGTTGATAAGTATTTCAACATACATACAAGTATCTGCCCCTTTAAATTATTGTATAAATTTTGAAATATTTAAGTTGAAGCAATTGTATTTGATGTGAAAAACATGTCAAGTTGCACATGTGAGTTTTTAATACCTAAAATTATAAATCAAATGTAGATTTGTCTTGTAAAATATGAATATGACTTTTTTAAATGCTTGTTATAAATCAAGTATAGATCTGTTCTATAAGACATGAGTTTCATTCTTCCAACTACTTGCCTTAAACCAAGTATAGTTCTGTTTCATGAGAAATGAGTTTTATTCTTCCGAACACTTGCCATAAGTCAATTATAGGTATGCTCTATAAAATGTGAGTTTGAATCTTTATTTATATTTGTCATTGTTGGTTTTAAGAGCTTGCATAAGTTCCAAGTTAATAAAATGAAGTATGAGATTACTTGGAGATATGTAAGATAAGTGCATCTCATTTAAATGTGCATTTCACACGTTTGAGTCCAAACAAAAAGATTGCTCCATAATGTACATGAAAGCTTACTTCATTCAAACATTTACATATCTCAAGACATTTGTGTTACATGAGAGATTGTGTTATGATGAATATAAGAGTTTAGCTCTTGTAAATACTTACACACTAGCTTTTGTAAACACTTGCACGACTTGATGAGATGCTCAAATTAAGTAACATATTATCCCCATAAAGCATGCATGAAGCTTGTTTCATTTGAATGCTCGCACGTATGCCATAGCAATTAGATTGGACAGAAATGATTGTTTCAAAATATATGCAACGATTCATTTCACTTGAAGGCACTTATGTTAAGTGAGGGTGTCCCATCATCTCCTTTGATTTTCCATTCAATAAATTTTTTTAACTTCATGGTTTATCATTCAATCAATCTCACTGCTTTCATGCATTGATATTAGTAGACTCTTTGCATTCATAACACATCAATTGATGAATATTCTTCATTTCAAGCAACATCATTTATTGCATTTTTGTACTCATGCCATATCATATCTCCTTTATTTTATCATGATATAATTTAACACCATTTTCTTTGCCATGTCATTTAATGGATTTTTTTATTCATTTATTTTTTTTACTTATTTTAAGTATGGCATGGTATAATCTCGTTAAAAAAGAAGAACCTCCTCCCCCCCCACCATCTTTTATTTATTATCATACCCATTTCATGACTTACATTAATGGGGAACGACTTTTCCCCCTTTCGTTTGTCATCCATCATTCATGCCACTTTTCATGCATTTTTTTGACTTTATCACCCCAAATTTGCCTCATTTTATGAAGATATTAATGAGGAAATGAGATGAGGATTGAAGTTTGGTAGACTTTTCCTTCTTTTTATTATCCACCATGCTCTCTTACATATTTTTTTAATTTTTATCATCTCATTTGTTTAATGACCTTGAATGATAATTGATTAAGGGGGAGAGCTTAATGTTAAGTTAAGATTTATTATAAAAAGGAGGGCATCTTTCTTTCATGAAGATTTACTCTCATTTTCTCCTACACTTTCTTTGCAAGAAGTATTACAAGCCTAAGACTTTTAAAGGAGTTTTACCTACAATTGGAGTTAGTTTCAAACTCGATTTCATCACCCTGTAAGTTATATGCAATTTGATTTTTTAAATTCAGCTTGAATTCTGTCTCAAGATTTTACTCCATTTCATCACCTCGTAAGATATATGTAATTTGATATTTTAAATTCAACTTTAATTCTATCTCAAGATTTTACTTCTCATATGAAAAACTCTTATGAGTCTCTCTCTCTTTTTTTTTACACTTATTCAATGGAGCAAGCATAGCACTTCAAATGATTATAAAAAAAAAAAAATCCACTTTTGTTCATCATTAAAGTGTCAAATCAAATTGTTGTTTGTAGTGATCATCAAACATTTTATAATGTAGCGTTTAGAGCTCAAATATTTGACCTAAGTAATATCAGTTTCAAAGCTTTCTTTTCGTAATTTTCAATTTATTAAAAATATGCCAGCCTCTAGGCGTCATCCTCACATAGGGGACTATTTTGGGAGAGCTAGGCCTTCCTACCAAGCAAAGCAAGTCGTGTATGGTAGGTGTTATGAGAGAACGCGGCCGGAAGGAATATATATACCTCCCATGCCAAGAAAAACATGCATAGGCCTTCAATTTTACCTGTGTAAAAGGGGAGGCATATAATTTTCTTACCGCATTGGAATAATGCTCACAAGTACTTATTTTGAAATAGATTTCTTCACTACATTGGAACAATGTGTACGAGTATTTATTTTAAAGCATATTTTCTCACCACGTTAGAACAACGTGCACGGGTACTTAGTTCAAAGTAAATTTCTCTACTATATTGGAACAATGTGCACGCGTATTTATATAATTTTAAAGTATCTTTATAAATTTACATTTACATGTGTATTGAATATGATTTTCATCATCATTTTAGCTGAAAGTTGTTTTTGGAATGTACTAAACAGCAAGCTATAGTATAAACCTCCAACATATGTGGACTTCATTTCATCATTTTCATGGTGAACATGAAGGAGAAAATATCTTTCTCAAATTCAGCAAGTAAAATAGCAATTAGATAATAAGATGCAAGCATATATTTACCTCTTGTCCATCAAGTAATCAAAAAGGAACTTGCATTTTTCATACCTCTAATTCTAACACTTTCATGTCAATGTAAGCTTCAACATTTGATAAAAGACATGATAGAAAAGAGAAAAGTTTGGATCATGCTTCATTTCCTTTATTACTTTCTTTTGGCATTATAATTGTTTGCAAGTAGGGTTTAACTCATATAAAGCAAAACAATCAACTTCATTTAAGCAAAATATATATATATATATATATATATATGAATTTCTGTTTTAACAAATGTATTTTCTTGCATGATAACATAGTTTAGATAAGATCGTTTCTAAACATTACCAAATGGAAGAAAAGGCAAAGTAGAAATGAAAAAGGCTCATTTAAGTCACAATTTCATCTTATCATTTCATGTAAAATAAACATGGATTGGATAAACATGTGAATAAACACTTCCTCTTTTTTTATTTTCTCCAAATCAAGGAAATAGCCTAACATAATAATGGCCAAGTGTTGCATCCAAGGATGACAATGTTAAGGCTAATAAAGCTAGAATTTTTTTGTCATATCATATTTCAATGGTCTAACAGCAAGAAAGGGGATAGAATAATAGGACTTGCATGATCTTAGCCTTCAATTATCATCAGCAATTGAATCTATGCAAGATTTGATTAACTAAAACATCAAATAACAACTTTACATAACAAATGACAACATCTTTCTCAAAAATCAACAAGAGACATGATGATTTAATGGCCATACATAGGCAAATTTCAATTCATATCATATGAAACAACAAAGATGGCCAAAAAAAAAATTATATAGAGATTTGAATCTTGTTTTCTTATTTTTCCTTCAAGAGGTTAAGGTAATATCTTACATGTTTCATGGATTTAATCCCTACTAACAAGAGATTTGAATCTTCATGTTAATGTAACCATAAATTCAATGTTTGATAGCAACCGTAGTAAAAAAATGAATACAACAACAACAACAACAACAACAACAACAACAAGCCTTTATCCCACTAAGTGGGGTTGGCTACATGAATCCTTCGTTTCCATTGTGTTTTATTATGTGTCGAATTCTCATTTAATTCAAGTATTCTAAGGCTATTTTTTATACATCTTAACCAAATATTTTTAGGTCTACCTCTACCTTTCTTCACATAAGGAAAATCTAATGCATCTACTCTCCTAACCGGGTCATCGGACAGCCGACGCTTTATGTGACCAAACTATCTAAGGTGACTCTATGTAATATTATCTGCCATTGGAGCTACTCCAACTTTTTCCCGAACATACTCATTTCGCATTTTATCTCTAAGAGTAAAGCCACTCATTCACCTGAGCATTCTCATCTCTGTAACACTTAACTTAGTCTTATGCTTCTCTTTTATTGGCCAACATATAAGTCATTGCAGGTCTTACTACCATCTCATAAAATTTTCTCTTAAGTTTAAGTGAAATTTTTCTATCACACAACAGGCCAGACGCATTCCTCCACTTCAATCATCCAACTTGAATTATACTAATAACATCTCCATCTATTTCACCATCATTTTGAACAATAGAGCCTAAATATCTGAATCGCTCACTCTTATTAATGACTTGTTCACCTAATGTTACAACACTATCACTAAAACTTTTACAACTAAAATTACACTACATATATTCAGTTTTAGATCTACTTAAACGAAAATCTTTAGACTCTAATGTTGACCTCCATAATTCAAGTTTCTCTTGGACTCCCTCTCTAGTCTTATCAACAAGAAGAATGTCATCAGCAAAAAGCATACACCAAGGTACATCTTCTTATAAATGCCTAGTAAGAACATTCATAACTAAAGCAAAAAAGATAAGGGCTTATAGGTGATCCTTGATATAATCCAACTGAAATAGAAAAATATTTTGTCAATCCTCTTTGTGTTTGGACACAAGTAACAACTCTAGTATACATATCCTTAATGACTTGAATATAACCAATATTAACTCCTTTCTATTCTAGAACTCTCCAAAGAATATCTCTTGAAACTTTATCATAAGCTTTCTCTAAATCAATAAATATCATATGTAGATCTTTCTTACTTTCTCTATACTTCTCCATCAAACCTCTTAACAAATGTATTGCATCCATAGCATCAAGCCTTTATCATATGTAGATCTATAATAAAGAAATGAATGATAAAGAATAAATTCATTTTATTTCACCATGATAGTTATTTTAAAAGTAGGGTTCAATTCATATAAAGCAAACTATCACAAAGAAACATTAAAGCCAAAGAACATATTGAAGTTCACAACAGATGAGGTGGCTATTTGTGAAAAAGATTGGGACAACCAAACCACACAATGAACAAGAGGTTCAAATACAAGTGAGTATTTTGAATCAATGTCAAATTCATGTATTCTCTTATTCATTTCAATTTTGAAATGATAACAAAATTTCAGCAAGATTTACTTAAGCAAAATAACGAATGACAATTGAAAAAAATCTTGTCATATTACTCATTTAGGTAACCAAAGAATGAAAACCTTAAGTTATATGCAAATGAAGCTTCATTTCACATTTTACTTCAAAAGCTTATTGATTTGATAATAACCATAGTAAAGAGAGTAAGAATAAAAGTAAAGCCCCAATCCATCTTCTTCAAATCTGAGCAAATGAAATAATAAGTCAATAGCCAAATCAAATTTCAGAGAATGATAATATGAAGGCTCAAAAATCTGAAAATCTGAAAAATCTGAAAATCTGATTATATTTCACTTCATATTCACTCAAAGATAAGAATAGGCATTAAACATCTATGTTTCAATGATTTTTGGCATGAATCGCATTATGGACAACAAGATAGGTTCCTTTCAAGGATTAAAGCCTTGTTATCCCACTTGTCATAAAAAAAGACATTTGACTTGATAATAAAAAAGAAAATCTGAATAACGTTCAAGTTCTAATATATGAGGCAACAAAGATAACCACATTAAGCCATAAAGTGCTCTCCAACCTCATTTCTTTTTTATTCCTTTATCACAACAACAATAACAACAACAAGCCTTTATCCCACTAAGTGGGGTCGGCTACATGAATCCTTTGTCTCCATTGTGTCCTATTATGTGTCGAATTCTCATTTAATTCAAGTATACTAAGGTCATTTTTTATACATAGTAACCAAGTCTTTTTAGGTCTACCTCTACCTTTCTTAATATAAGACAAATCTAATGTATCTACTCTCCTAACCGGGTCATCGTACGGTCGATGCTTTAAGTGGCCAAACCATCTAAGATGACTCTCTCTAATCTTATCTGCCACTGGAGCCACTCCAACTTTTTCCCGAACATACTCATTTCGTTTTTATCTCTAAGAGTAAAGCCACTCATCCACCTGAGCATCCTCATCTTTGCAACACTTAACTTAGTCTTATGCTTCTCTTTTATTGGCCAACATTTTGCACCATAAATCATTGCAGGTCTTATCACCATCTTATAAAATTTTCCCTTAAGTTTAAGCGGTACTTTTCTATCACACAATAGGCCAGATGCATTCCTCCACTTCAACCATCCAACTTGAATTCTACTAATAACATCTCCATCTATTTCACCATCATTTTGAACAATAGAGCCTAAATATCTGAATCGCTCACTCTTTTTAATGGCTTGTTCACCTAATGTCAACACTACCACTAGAACTTCTACAACTAAATTTACACTCCATATATTTAGTTTTTATTCCTTTATCAAAGAATTAAAATGATGCTTTGCATGCTTTACGACCTTTGTTTTCTTACTAATTTCATACTAATGTAGAGATAAATTTAATGATTGTTGTCAATCATAGTGAGGAAAAGAAAAGCAAAGCCTAAAGTCCACTTTATTTCCTCCACCTTCATTCTCATAATAAGCAAATAGGATTCAAGCCACATAAAGCAAACAACTGTATTAAATTTGATAATATATAAATAAAAAAAATTTAGATTTAGCAAAGCAACTATTCATATGATAATAAGATTTAAGTGAGAACCAAGCTAAGCATTGCTAAATGATGGAAAGTGACAAACAACCCCATTGATTTCTCATCTTAACCTTACTCCACAACTCAAATAGAAGCATAATGACACAATGTAAGTGAATGCTTGATAACAAAAGCAAAGCAACTTGAGTTATACCACATCGAACACCACATCTCTATCTCATTGCAATTTCATAGGAAAAAGACTACTCAATCATTGAATATATGTAAAAGAGGGGATTCATTAAAAATCATTTCATCCAAAAGGGTTGAAAAAGTCACATGCAACTTAGGGTTAAATAGAAACAAAGGCTCTCGAACGGCTGTTGCAAAGGAGGAGATGAGTAGAGAGAGAGAGAGAGAGAGGTTCTACTAATGCTTGTGAATGAGAGAGAGAGGAAGGGAGACGGACAACAAAAGGTGACTCGCAACCATGCAGATGAGGATAGGGGTCGGGTGACCTCGGCTGCTCGACTTGATGAGAGGAGCGGCGGATGGCAGGTCGTTTGGCTAGGAGTTGAGGGTCGCGAGAGATCGGACGGGAGGGAGCGCTCGGCTGAGGGTTTTAAGAGCAAGGGAGATGGATTCAATTGAATGAGGGACTCGAGGGCTTTGGCCAAGTATTAGGGCCGACCGAATGCTTCTATTGGCTGCCTAAGTGACAACCAATGAGGAGTGATGGGCAGCTAATCCAATTGGATGGTTAAGCGGCTAACTTAATTAGAGAATTGGGCAGCCAAATGGGATAGGTAAGAATAGAGGCAGGTTTTGGTTGGGTTTAGGAAAATATTAATCACTTTGAATAGGTTTAAACATAATGATAATATTATTGTTAATAATTTATACAAATTTTGACGAATTATCTGGTGCGATGAATCCCAACAATATGGGTTTCAATTTTCGGTAATTTCAATATTCCGAACGTAATGACGATGTTCGTTTTGTGATTAGAGGTCGTTTGACGTCATTTGGGCTTACCGACATCGATATGCGTGTAATTATATTAAAATTTAATTTTGATCAATTGAATGATTATTAATTGATTCGATAAATTTCATTTGATTAATTTTGACATTTCAAATATATTTATATAATCAAAATTTCTAATTTGTAGACGTTTCGCTCAAGTTTGATCACGATTAAGGCATTTTAGCTTTGATTCATGCGATGTTGCCTTCGTTAATTGTGGATTTTAATTTTCATGTTTAATTTGATTTATGAAACATATGTATAGGTCAATACTCTTATATCAAATATACTTAACTAAAAATAATGTTCAATTTTTGAGAGAAACAAATAGTTCGTTACTTATAAGGTTCTTAGAAGTCATAAGGTTATTGTTCGCTTGCCAATCTATCGATTGCTAACCTCTCAGGTTTTGTTTGTGTATTTGCCTAGTAAGCACTCTATTTATGCCCTCAAGTTTGACTAAATATGGGGTTTAACTTTTGATTATTGATTTATTCTACTATGGATAAAAAGCCTTCTTTTGTATATCTTGAATAATTTAAATTAATTGATTCCCTTCCCTCTTTGGTTTTTTTTTTTTTTGTATCTTAAATTTAGTTTTTTTTTTTTAAAGTAATTTTTTTCTAGGATCTCTCTCTCCACATATGCCAAATTCTAATATTAACTAGGTAGCATGGAGGTTGGCGTATGTAAGGATGATCAGAAAAAGATTAAGGTAAATTTAAAATTTGAAGTTTTTTTTTTTGGTGTCCTTTACATTTATATATTTACATATTAACACCTAAACTTTCCTATTTATTTAAATAGCTTCCAAATATTATTATTACATAAAAAATAACACCATAATTACTCTTTTTTAAAGTGAATACACCTTTTTTATGCATAAGGAAAGTTCTACTTTTGTAAATATCAAACTTTAGGCATTTGATATGTAAATGCATAACAATTGTGTGTCATGTATGTAAATTTCCCTTTTTTTTCCCTTTTTTTATTCCAAAATTTGAGTGTCTGTTGGTAGTTTGTTGGAAGAAATAAAGATGATACATAGGAGATTAGTTGAAGGTTTACTAGTTTGTATTCTAATTTAAATTTAAATAATGATACTCATGGGGATGGTCTATAGGGTTCATAACTACTCTTACTACATAACGCTTGCCTAGCTATAACACTTAGATCCAGCTCTACCCAAACTTTTTTGGTTCATTTCCCACTTGTCCGACTGTTGTTAAGCAATTTTTGGATATCAAACAGACCTCCCTAAATTGTAATTTTAATGTGGCCGATTTACCCTCTTTTGCAATTAGTTTCGCTACAATGCCTACTAATATTTTGTTGGATGAAAGAGAAAAGGGCCGAAAAGGGAGGAAATAAGGGGTTAAGATGGATTTATGCTTCACATGAATACCAATTTACTATTTTATGGTTGACAAAATAGAAGTAATGATGGAAAGAGAATTTCTAGCAGAAACATGAATTTTAAAATGGCGATGAGCGGCTTCAATACCATATTGAAAACCATGGGTGCCGCATTACCCACTGAAAAAAAAAAATTATGAGGGTATTTTAGACTTTTAATATATTTACTTTAAACTCTCCAGTCTCCTCCCCAAAATAAACCCTCGGCCCGAGCGATTCGCCTCTTAATAAAAGCCGCGCTATCCGATCTCCCCTCTCGCTCTCTCGCCTTTTCGCACTTTTACTGTCACCTGGATGACTATCAATCTGATCAGAATAGGATGACTCGATTGGACCAAAACGCGTTCCAATCGTCTTCACGCAAAGAAAGGTGTATCAAATCATCTAAACTATTTACAATTCATCTACTACTTAATTCATAAATCTAAGCGTAAATCTTTAAATAAAGACAGCATTTAAAGTCATTTAATTTTATGCGTACAAAAGCTTTAAGCTTCCCAAAATTATACAATTAACAAAAGCGGAGCCACCCAAATTTCGTCTTTTCCGAAATTTTCAACAGTATCATAATAAAAGCTGGTGAGTGAATGCTAAAAACGATCTGAGGTAGACAATAATCGTGAACGTAAATTTACAAAGGCGATAAAAGTAAACTCATGATAATGTAACATTACAATATATCTTTGTAGGTCTTTGTAGAAATGCAATCTTTGTAGAAATATAACAATATCTTTGTAAGTTCATCTTTCATCATCGATCAATGTCGAAAACGTGATTTTCATTTTATATTCATCATTTTGAAATGTCATTTATAATTCTTGGGTTTTGACTTTCATTCATAAGTCGTCCGCCCCCGTACTAAAAAAAGAGCGTAGGCAGGCCGAACCCTCTACATTTCACAGGTTAGACTGGACACCAACCTCAAATGTCGTGGGATCTTGATCCTAATCACGGCTTCGTCGAACTTTTTATCTCAGATCGCCGTATAGCCCTATCACAATTTTCGACATTTCGTTTATCACATTCTTGCATTTAACAATGTATATTTCTATATCATGAAATCATATCTTGCTAACTAACATGTCGTAAATCGTTAATCATCACGAGGTCAATCTAAACATTTGTATTTCATTCATATGAATAATTATAAATCTATGATTCATACAATTTAACGGTAAAGCGATTGGCATACATGGCGTAAAAGCGACTTTACTTTAGCAATTATGCGCCGGTGTCAAATGTCGTGATGTTCGCCATTCTCAATACAACCTATAATAAAATAACTCTTCTTCTATGACATACAACTCATAAATGAAACATAATTAACACCAATCTTACCGAAATTGATCTCTCGTAAACTTTGGAAACAGTCGACTCCAGTAATCTCCAAAGAAATCTCCGACGTCATATTAATTACTGATCAATAAACTAAAATTAACAACACCGCCAATCCAAATCCCTCATAATTACCCACTCACCAAAGCGGTTGAACTCCTCAATCACGCATTCCAACGCCAAGGAAGGTATGAAAGAAAAGGGATAGGAAAGAAATTAAGAACAATTTCCTAAGTTTCCCCGTCGGCCGAGCGAATTCTGGCCAGGGCGATCGGTTCTAATTTCCCCGGCCGGCGGTTTGACTTTCCAACCCGACCCGGCGGTTCTGGGACTTACTTGTGCGGTCGTTTCCAAGCGCTGAAGGAAATCGCTTCCAAGTCGAGACCGGGGAAGTCGTTGACTCGACGGCTCGAACCGTGACGCCACGGGGAGGCACTTCTCAGCCGACTGGGATCGGTTTCTGGCGGTGTCACGGAGCTCGTGCCGAAGGAAGGAAAGGAGAAAATTCGTCGATCCGAAGGAACGGAGCGGTCTCGATCTCTGCGTCGAAGGAAATGAAATAGTGCGCTTAAGGAAGGAAATAATTACCTTTATCGATCCCGTAGAACAGCGTCGAGGCTTAATCCGCCGTTGCATGCAAGTAAAGTGGAGCTGATGGTACTTCTAGCGGGTTAATTAACTAAAATAAATTTAATTAGGCATTAATGAAATGGATATTATAATTTCCCCCTCTTAACAAAAATTTCGTCCTCGAAATTTCTTCTGAATCATTCAAACAGGAAGGGAAACTTCTGCCTCATCTCTTGTTCAACCTCCCAAGTAGCTTCTTTGATTGGTGCATTCTTCCATTTAATTTTAACATAGGAAATTTGTCTATTTCGCATCTCTTCATCAAATTCTAAAATCTTTTGCTCCGTCATAAGTCAAATCGGTCAGATTTCAAACTTTGTATATGGAATCTTCGCTCGACTGATCCATTTTCTCAACATTGAAATGTGAACACATTGTGAATGTCCAAGTCAATGGGTAAGGCAAACTGTAGCCATATTGGATCCTTTCGGTGATTTCAAAAGGTCCATGTACCAGGGCTCAATTTACCTCCGTGACTAAATCTACTAATTCCTTTCATAGTTTGACTTTTAAAATACAAATTCTCCAACTTGAAATTCTATTTCGGTCTTTTACATCGTATACTCGGATCCGGCGAAATCTATCTCGATTAATCGATTTTCTCTGAAACGATATTTCCCTGCTGTCTTTCTCCCACTTCCCAACTCAATGGAGTTACACTTTCGACCATACAATGCTTCATAGCCATTTGAATACTTGGGATTGGTAGATTTATTATTGTAGAAACTTCGATCGAATATGATCTTCCCATACCTCCAAAATCTAAAACACATAATCTCAACAAATCTTCTGGACTTGGATTGTTCTTTTCGATTGTCCATCGTCGAGGATGCATTTGTAAGTGTTGTGTGCCCAAGCCTCTCAATTCCTTGCCATAATCAGTAAATCTACCATCTGTCGAGACGATCACTTTTTCATGAAGTCTTACAATTTCTTTAACATATAATCTGCAATTTATCATCAATCTGCGTTTCATGGGGAAATGAGGTGACTTGATCTATCCCTGGTATCTTATCCGACCTTCAGATCAGGAATCCTATAACAAAATCCATTCAATTTCTTCCCACTTCCACTCCGTATAGGTAATGTAACAATCCGGGTCTTTGATGCTCGCTTTAACTTTAATGACGACATTTAGAGACATATTCTATGTCTTTCATACGACCACCAAAATGTTGCTTTTAAATCTTTATACATTTTTGAACCTGGATGAATAGTATATCGCCTGATGAGCTCAAAATTTCTTCAACATCACATCAGAATGAATGTGATAATAATACCCCTGCATCTACAAGAAAATCTTGCTTAAATCTCTGGATTTGTTCGAATTTCGATATCCGATCAGGTTTAAATACTTTGATTCTCAAATAAAGTTGATTACCGCAATTGAGATAAATCTTTCTTTGAATCTTAACAAATTTGTAGAGCTCTAATTCTGTCAATCGACTTTTGAGTAATAATCCTATTTCCGGACTTGCGACTTAATGCATTCTATTAACTTGCGGACAATCTTGAATATCTAAATCATAATCTTTAATAAACTCAAGCCTTCTTTGTCTTTTGATTCTTTTGTGTAAAGATATATTTAAAATCGATGATGAAAATTTCATTTTCCATATAAGTAATGTCTCCAAATTTTAAGAGCAAAAACCGCTAATTCTAAATCATGCAGGATAATTTCTTTCTTTCGTGAAACTTTAATTCAGCGTAAGTAATTACTCTTACGTTCGCATTAAGACACTCAAACCTTTTAAAGAGGCATCACTAAATATTTGAATCCCGGTCCCGATGGAGGTAAAATTGGCGGTCATGTCTTTCAATTCTTGAAAATTCGACATTCATTGTCATTGAATTTGACATCCTTTCTCAATAAATTGGATAGGCATTGCATATGAAAATCTCTTGACAAACTTCCGTAATAACCTGTAAGCCCGCGAACTTACATTCTTTGGTGCGGACCATTCTAAAATTGCTTTTACTTTTGAGGATCAACAAACTCCTTCTCACCAATGTGACCAGAAATGCGACGCTTTCCAAAATTCACATTTTGCAAATTTGGCATATAATTGATTTTGTCTTAATTCTAAAACAATCTCGATGATTTGCATGCTTGCTTTAGAATAAATCGAATATCATCGATAAAGATGATACAACGAGGCTTGAAAACATTCATTAAATCCATAAAACTGCGGGAGCATTAGTTAAACCAAATGGCATATGAAATTTAATGTCCATAATCCAAAGCTTTTAAAAATATCGATCTTTAACTCTAACGATGATATCCGGATCTCAAATCAATCGGAAAATCTGATTGGCTCCTCCGATCAAATAAATCATCAATCCTGAGTGGATACTTGTTCGATTGTCACTTTATTTAACTCCATCAATCACGTAATCTTCCTTTTCTTAACAAATATCTTGCACTTACGGTGAGTTCTTTGGTGAATAAATCCTTTGTCAATTCGAATTGACACTTCAATTCCAATTCTTTAGATCCCAGGAGATTTATGTATAGAAGTTGTACCAGGTTGTACATCAATCCCAAACTCTACTTCTCGAGTTGGTGGCAACCCTGGTAATTCCTCAGGAAACACATCAGAAAATTCCGCAACAACTGGAATATTTTTCAGTTCAAACACCTCCTTATTCAACACATCTAATTTGGTGAAATCGATTTTCACCGCTTCTTAAATATTTACTCAATTTCCGCACTAATCAAGAAGAAGCATTCTTATCACAAGAAAAATAAAATGACTTTTTGCATGCAAAATTTCACTCTCCTCTTCAATTGTTGCAAAATATTTGATCAACCAATCCATACCAAGTATAACGCCAAAATTGGTAAGATAATTGGTTCAGTAGGAAAGTGTTTATCTTGAATGTTAATGTCAACAACACATTTCTATTTGTATTCAAACTATCATAGGCATTACCACATTCAATACAGATGTGAAATAAATAGCATCAACTGGTAAACTATAAAAGGAATCGAAATGAGCGAATCTAAGCGCCGGTCAAACTGAACCCAAATGATCCAAATTTTAAGCATACGACACACTTCATTTGATTCCTTTGCTTCTTGCGGAGTGATAGCAAAAACTCTTGCTTTTACTGGAGGGTTGGTTTTTCGCTCTGAAGTTTCTCCTTTTTCTTGAATTGAAGGTCTTCCCAAAAATTGTTTGTTACCTGGCTTTCTGGCTTCCAAAAATTTTCTTTGTTGATGTCCCTCGATAATTGTCTTTACATCCTTCTTCTTCTCCCGGCGGTCCCAGTGTGCGATGTCCGTCGACCACATCTAAAGCATCTCCCGATCTAGCCATACATTGACCAAAATGTCACACTTATCACAAATAGGTTCTCTAACGAATTTGTTTTTCGTCATTAAGTTTCTTCTAGAGAAATCGGCTGTTAAATCGGCCTTCTTTCAAAGCTTTGCTTTTTCGCTGTGAATCCTTGTTGCTTGGAAAAATTCAACTCATTCTCAATTCTTAGCCACTTCAACTAGCGAGAATTCACGATATCGAAGTAATGCCAATCTCATTGATCTCTCGAGGTTGAATCATGACATTTCGTGTCGATATAATGTGGAGCATATCTAGAAAGAGAAGTGAACTTGAACTTATTGCATTATCGTTTTGAGCCTTGAGTTAGATTGAAAAATTTGTCTTGTAAAGCCAGTCTGGCTGATGGAGGAATAAACCAATCTTTGAATACTTTGACAAACTCATCCCATTTGATCTGAGTAATGAGTGTCATTTCAAATCTTTCCTATCTTTCTTCGCCTCCCCTAACAAAGTAGCATTCTTTCTATTTTCGGGCAAATCATCCCATCCAAAATTTTTCCAATCTTAGCGACCAATCTTAGCTTATGGATCACTCCGCTTGAATCTTGGTGGTTTGAGCGTTTGAAATATCCTCATGTTGGTCCACTTCGAACCATACTTAGATCTGCGTCCGATTTTTCCATAGAGCTTATCAACAACCGGGAAATCAACCGAACTACCCCGCAATTCATCGATCTACCTTCCACTTGCTCAGGTTGTATTTCACTCCGTTAGAATTATCTTCGCAATTCGAGTGCATTTAGTAGAATGACCTCTTTTTCTGGCATTTCTTCATTAATCAAATTAACAAAAAAAATTTATATGATACCGATTTATTCAATATCACATGAAATTAAATATCATACATGCATGAAATTAAGAACATATAGATTCTAACCCAAAATTAATCGTCTATAGCTCGTGATCAATTCATACTTATCCATCCTAAATCCAAATCATGCTTCATTCAATCTTTTTGCTCTATTTCAACCCTTACGTCTTTTCACTTCTGCATATATCTTGGGGTGTCAACTAACAGAATAGATATCGATTGGACACAGATTAACACGCTCCAATCATCTTCATGAAGCAAGCAGTGAAAGGTGTATCTAATCAAATCATCACTAAACTATTTATAATTCATCTACTTCTTAATTCATATACAAATCTAAGCGTGAAATCTTTAAATAAAGAAGCATAAAGACATTTAATTTATGCGTCAAAGCCTTTAAAAATATCTGATTAATAACACAAAACTTCTATCTCTTTCGTCTTTTCGCGAAATTTTCAATCGTCGTAAAATTTAAAAGCTGTGAGACAAGAATCTAAAACAAGTCTGAGACGGTAAACAATCGTGACGTGTAAATTTATTTGATAAAGCGTAGTAAAGCGTCGCGGTAATGTAACATTATAACCAACAATATCGTGGTCTTTGTAGAAATGTAGAATCTTTGAAATATATATGTAAGTTCATGCAGTATCATCTTGTATCATCAATGTCGAAAAGTGATTTTCATTTCGATTCAGGTTATATCAAATCATTTTTAAATGTCATTTATAATTCTTGGGTTTTGACTTTCATTCAAGTCGTCCGCCACGTCGGCTAGCAAGTAGGTAAAAGAGGCTCGAACCATATCTACATACCTACACCCTACGACACGGTTAGACTAACGACACCAACCTCAAAATGTCAGTCGGGGATCTAAGATCCCCTAATCACGCATCTCGTCGTCTTTTCCATCTGGCAGATCCGTCAGATAGCCTCTCTTATTTTCCGACATTTCCCGTTTATCACATTCGCATTTAACATATGTAAATATTTCTCTTTCAATGAAATCGCTCTTCTGTCATGCTTTGTAATCATCTCATTCTCAGGCCAAATACTAACATTTGTATTTACATTCAATATGACGATTCAAATTGATGTAATCATGTCGTTCACAATTTATAAAGCGGTAGAAACTAAATGCATGGCGACTTTACTTTTGAATTATGTCTCATATGCGTCGGTGTCATGATGTCTGCTCGATTCCGCCAGTACACAACCTATAATAAAATAACTCTTCTAAGACTTCCATGACATACAACTATAAATGAAACATAATTACACCAATCTTACCGAATTGATCTCATAAACTTTGGAAACACTTGTGACATTTCCAAAGTAATCTCCGAAATCGTCACTATTAATTACCTGCAATCAATAAACTAAAATTAACAAACGCCAATCCAAATCCCTCAATAATTCTACACCACTGCAAAACGGTTGAACTCCTCAATCACATTCCAACGCCAGGAAGGCTGAAAGAAAAGGGATAGGGAAAGAAATTACAAATTTCCTAAGTTTCCCGATCGGCCAGAACGAATTCCCTAGCGGGCCGACGGTTCTGAATTTCCCCGAAGCGGTTTACGGACTTTCCAACCCCGGCGATTCTGGACTTACTTGTGCGGTCGCGGCGTTTCCAGCGGCCACGGAAATCGGGTTTCCAAAGTCGGCGAGACCAAGTCGTTACGGCTCGAACGGCTGAACTCGGCCGACGCCCTGAGGCACTTCCTCCGACTCGGGATCGGCGGTTTCGATCTGTGTCACGAGCGGTCGTCGGCCGAAGGAAGGAAAGGAGAAAATTGCCTATCGAAGGAGCAGGGGCGGTCTCGATCTCGCGGCGTCAGAAATGAAATAGAGCGCGCTTAAGGAAGGAAATAGAATTACCTTCAATCGATCCCGGCCGAACACGCGTCGAGGCTTAATCCCGCCGTTGCATGCGAAGTAAAGTGGAGGCTACAGTAATTGCTACAGTAAACGGGTTAATTAACTAAAATAAATTTAATTAGGCATTAATGAAATGGATATTACATTGCCCACCCTCAAGAGCGGATATTCTCCCTCATTTTCGATCGTCGATGCCGTCCGTACGGACCTACCCGTGGGCAATCAGGCTTCATGTGTTACCGTCTTTTTCGCATAGGCGGGAGCGGTAGCAACTCGGAGGAGTTCCCTGGTTCTTCTAAGGCAAATTCTTAAGTGAAGAGATGGCGAGAAGATCTACATTCAGTCTTAATCGAATATCTAATAACTAACTATTTCATCGCTTGATTTGACTGCTTTTTTTTTTTCTTCTTTGATAGAAAATGGAGAGGGAGAACGAAGTTGGAGAAGGTGAAGCGAGAAGGACAAAGCGGCGAAGGAAAAAAGAGGATAAGGTTATTGCGTGATCTTCCTTCCTTTATATATTAAAACTTTTATTTTTAATTCAATTGAGAATGATTGAGCTTCTTGTTTGATTTTCGGATAATACTATTTAGAAACATAAATAAAATCATCCCTCCATCAATTATTGTCCGATTTTTCTATTGTAAATTCTTGAATTTTCTCTTTAGCATTTCTCCAAATCTAAATATTAGAGTGTCTTCGAGTTACATTAAAATTTCACATAGACTTTATTCATCATTGATTTAATATTAATAATGAAATACGTTTAATTATTTATGTACTCTAAATCCCAAATCGAAAATGTCATTAAATCTTACAACACTTGTTATAAATTTATTAGAATTGCCTTCAAATTATGATCAAATCACGTCTTTTATATGACTTTTTGATAAAGAGATCTTCCCAATTTAACTCTAATTTTTCATTACGTAATAATGGAGAATCATGGGTATTTGATGTATGAAGTCCAATTCTCTTTGAAATTCTTGGGATAAACCATGCATAATGAGATAGTCATTTTTGTTATGCAATTGATTTAATTTTGTTGATACTAGAGTTGAATTTCATCTAGAGACGTGTTATGCCTAAAGTTTCGTTTCTGTGATCGTCTTCTTTTCAATATCCAATTTCATTCTCCTTTGAAATTATTTAACAAATGCCACATGATTGATGACAAACTTGTGCTTGGTTATCCGCACCAAGTCTACATATTTGTAATTATAAGAAAAGTAGTCCTTAAATTTGTGTATTAATCATTAGATTAGGGCATTCAAAGTTATTTTTTATCACATATAGTAATCATTAATTATATGCTTTATGCAGGTGATATTGAAGGATTAGCTATTCAATAATATTTTTTTCAACATTCTTCTCAATCAATTAAGGTATGTGAATAGCATTTTAATTTTAAAGCGGTAGAAGGTGTCCTTTTAAGATATTATTAGTTTAATTTTATTTTAAAAAAGCCGAAGGTGTGCCTTTTTTTTAAATATTGTTGGTTTAATTTTATTTTAAAAAGGTCGAAGGTGTGCCGTTATTCTTGAGATATTATGAATTCAAAGTGGTTTGAGGAATATCCATATTGATTAGAATATAGCATACAGAAAGATGCTGCATATTGTTTATATTGTTATTTATTTAAGCTTCAACAAGTTACTATAAATCGAGGTGGAGATTCATTTATCGGAGAAGGATTTAAAATTGGAAAAGAAAAGAAAAGTTCTTCCGTTGGTGAATAATTATAATAATGAGCGAAGACAAAAGTGTGAAGATCTAATGAAGCCTCAAACACAAAGTATCTACTTATGTGGTTGACTAAAGATGAGAGAAACAAAAAAAATATAGGGTAATGTTGTGATTGATTGTGTTAGATTTCTTTTCAAGGATTACCATTATGGTCACGATGAATATTTTAATTCGCTTAAGGAAATTATTTAGAATTATTCCATTTTCTGCGGATCATAATGAAGAAATTAAAAAGTTACATTTGAAAATCTTAAGACAAAATTACAATCGACTTCAAGGTACAAAAACTTTGTCAAGCGCATCATCCGAGACTTTAACTTCTATCATCAAAGATATGTCTGATTCTTACTTTTCTATTATTGTGGATGAAGCTGTGATGTATCAACAAGAACAATTAATTTATCGTTGTGAGATATGTTGATAAAAGGTCAAATTATTGAAAGATTTATTAAGATTAAATATGTTTCAACAATCGATTGCACTCAAGACAACACTTGAAGTCGCTAAGCATTCATTAAGCTTGCATAGGATAAGAGGTCAAGTATGATGGGGCATCCAATATGCGAGGTGAATTTAATGGTTTGAAGGCACTCATTCTTAATGATAATCCTCGCATTTTATGTTCATTGTTTTGCCAATTATGTTTAGTGGTAGAACATTAGTGAAGCATCTTTTGAGATCAAGAATTTTAAACACAATTGGAAGTTCTTGTAAGAGAAGTGACATTTTAAAAACTATTCAACATGAAAATGTTATTTTACATCTCCAAACAGGATTTAATTAGTGGGCGTGGTTTGAATCAAGAAATTAACAACGTGGTGACTCGTTGGAGTTCACATTTTCATAGTTTAATTAGTCTTATGAAGATGTATGCATCCGCTCAAGTGCTTGAGATAGTAAAGAGGATGTAGTATATGATCATCAATCAGTTCTGTTTTAATCGTGCAATGGAGTCTTTTGATTTTGTATTTACTATGCATTTGATGATTGATATTTTAGGTATCACAAATGAATTATCACAATCTCAAAAAAAGAAAAGATATTGAAAATGCAATGAAATTAGTATATCAAGAACGATTACAGATAATGAGAAATAGTGGATGAAATTCTTTATTACATGAAGTGTCTCTTTTTTGTAATGTTTTTGAGATTGATATTCCAGATATGAGTTCTACCTTTAAAACTCGTCGGCATATGGAGGTGAAGAAATGACAAACTTGCATCATTGTTGAGTTGTTACACTATAATTGATATACAACTTGAACCGAATAATCGTTTTTCAAGCAAATAGTTACTTCTTTGTGTGGCGCTTAAACCCAAGTGATTCATTCTTTGCTTTTGATAAGAAAAAATTTATTCGACTTGCGAGTTATATCCTATTCTGCTTGAGCTTGTCCCTTGAACATCGACTTTCCACTTATATTATCGATGATGCGTAGAGTGATGATTTATCTTTAAATGGTGATTCTTGTCAAACATACAAAGAAGGATAGTGTGTATCCTTTAATTTATAGACTTATTATTTTGGCTAACTTTACCAATTCTGCTACAAATGGAAGAGCATTTTCGCATGAAGATTGTTAAACATCGATTGTAGTAGAATGAGTGATGATTGGCTCAATGATTGTCTTATACTTTATATTGAGAAAGAGATTTGAATCGATTCCCTGAATCTGCGATATTATCGACAACAAAATAGATTAAGAAGTTTGTAAACATTTTTTATTAGATTAATGATAATGTAATACAATTCATCCTTTTGGTATATTCATTGTTAAATTCACCTTTTTTTTTAAATTATTTTTTGCCCACCCTGAAAATAAAAGCTGGTTCCGCCCCTGATTGAAACTACTTTCAAATTAGCAATTAGACATATAGCATGAACTATAAACCCTTGGCTTTGATACCTCTTTAATGCAAGACTATTTTTGCAAAAAAGCAAATAGAATGGTAATAGAGAGTACGGATAACACTAAAATGTTAGTAAAAGTAACATGATAAGCAAGCCTCACACTTGCACAAGGATGCTATTTCTTCTAGAATCATCTAATTAAGGATCAAGATGCTGGAATAGATTAAAAAAGAGTTTTACACCCATAATAGGAATTCATTCATGTCACATATTGTTTGTCCTTATTCTTTTTTGATAATTCCTCTACTTATAGATGAAAGAAATAATAAATTACGGTTAAACTTGTTAATAGATTATTACCAACTATTAAAAAGCTGTTAATACACATGATGCCAGTAACTACAATAACTCTAAAAAATGAAGAAATTTAAATTGCTAAAACTCAAATATTTATGAAGTAAAAATTTAGAATTTGTCTGGACAACATGAGCTCTTCGATAGCTATGCCCCACTAGGGGTGTAAATGAGTTAAGTCGCGTCGAGTTTTGACTTAATCAAGCTAAGCTTGTTTAAACCATGTTAAGCTCGAGCTCTAGCTCGACTCGATTTAAAGAAAATCAAGCTCGAGCTCGTTTCAAAAGCTCGATAAATTATTGAATCGATAATGTGATTTATAATAATTGCAATTTGTCATTATATAAACGAGTCGGCTCGATAAGCTATCGAGCCGAGTCAAACCAGGTTTGAACTTGAGTTCAAAATTTTTTCGAGCTTGTTTATGAGCTCGAGCTCGAGCTTGTGGCTCGATAAGCTTGGCTCGCGAGCTCGAGTCAGTTTGCGAGCCAGCTTGACTCACTCACACCCCTATGCCACACCCTATGTTAACTTTTATTATTCTTTTAAGAGGGGTTAATATGTCGGAACCATTTTGTCTAGATTATGAACTGGGATCTGCTAGGTGATTAGATTGAAAAATCTATGTACTATCAATTTTGTAGTTTAAACGTTATTTTTAGAAATTATCCTATCATGATTGAGGTTCTTAGTGGCATTTCATTATTGGTCCGAGTTTTGACAACATTCTTTATATTATATATGCAAATTCTTAGTGAAATTTTGTGAGCATATGATAGTTTATTACTTTGTACTGAAGGTAAATTCAACATATGCATCGTCTTAACCATTCCCATATACCTGACGCTTTTTATATTTGTGCCATTGTGGTTTATATCTTCTAGTGGTTGAATCTACTCTTAGATTGTTCTTGCACTTGCAAGGCATGGCTTGAACAGTATCACAAGGCTCATTAAATAGGCTTTATTTGGAACATAGGGAGGTGGAGAAAGTGCAATGAATTCCAAATTATTTATAAGTTGATTATGAATCTATAGCCATTGATTTTAGTTTTTCTAACTCCTTTATTTCTTTTCAACCATTTTCCCTGCATCCAAACACATTGTAACTCTTCTTGAGGGAGCTTTTGGAATTTAGGGCTTGTTTGAGATCACTTTTATTTTTAATTTAAAAAAAACATATTTATTTAGTATGTTTTAAATTATTTTCTAATTTTTAAGAATAAATCAAGTTATTTCAAAACTTTCTATTTTCAAAAATAATTATGACTGTCGACTAGCATTGCCACCAGATGCTATCACTAGTCATTATTGTTTTGTCAACTATCACTGCTACTACCTCATAAATAAATCAAAAAAATATACTTTACATGCACCTTAGGCATGAATGTGCTTTTTCCTAGCTACTCTTATTTGTTTGTGCATAGTGGAAGCATCATTCTATAAAACGACTTGCCGTTATGAGTGAAAACCTGTTGGTGTAGTTTAATGCGTAAACAGATTCTAACTGGCCTCCTGCCTCTTGAGGAAACCCTAGAAAGTTATGGCTGTGCTTTTTCTCAAGTTTTCTATCATGTTTGTTAGGTGAATAATGGAAGTATAATTCCATAAAACGGTAACCTATGGTTGAAGCCTATAAAGTATTGAATTTTTTTATTGAAAATATATTGATGATTATTTCATATTGTTTATTGGCCTCTGCAACTCAATGCATGCTTATTGCTTTAAGTTTGGTGTTACTTGGGCTATATAGATATGTTATCTCATTAATTTGATGTTATTGATACTTCAGATATTGTGAGTGTAGCTCAATACATTCTTGTTGTGGAGAAAGAAACAAGTAAGGCCATAATTTATCCAATATTAAAAGAAAAAAAAAATGACCATGACTTCATTATTTCTGCATTTTGTTCTTACAACAGTTTTTCAGCGCCTAGCAAATGATAAATTTTGTGAAAGACATCATTGCATAGTCATCACAGTGAGCATGCGCTTGTTTGGACCATCTGGCTGAGTTCTAAATTTCTATTATATCTCCAATAATGCCTCAAATCAATATTATGCAGGGGCGCGGCTATCCAGATGTTCCTACTAGAAGGTATTAGATGGCATCTTATTTTCTTCTCGGGTGGTGGAAATTCTACGCTGTTTGATTTACGGTTTCTTTGTTGACCAATTAGCGAGCATTAATTTTCTTGCAGATTCTTGCAACGACTTGTCAAACAACTGCATTTGCCGGTGTACTGTTTAGTGGATTTTGATCCTTATGGTTTTGATATCTTGACAACTTACAGATTCGGTTCAACGGTAATATTTATCTTTTTATTCATTTGTGCCTGCACCAAGCCATTGAGTCTATTAATTGTTGCTTGACCAGTATTTCTCAAGCTCAATCTTTCCGCACCATTCAACCCTCAAATTTATGCTGTGTTTAGTTTTATCTTATTTATATTGTATTGTGACTTAATAAGCAAGGAAAATAATACAAAATATACACTGTATCGTGAGCGTTGGTGTTGACCGGATTGGGGCTGAGGAGATTTTTCTTTTTGTTTTCAGTTGGTATTTTTATAGATATCTAGTGCTTTCTATTCATGTGTGCGCTATGATTGGGATTTGTGAACCCATTGCAAGTATGTGATTTTATCATTAATTTGGTGTGCGTGAATAGTTCATTACAAACATCAACCATTGAATTTCCTTTATTGGTGACTGTTGCTATTATTATCATGCTTTGATAGCAAATGGCGTACGATGCAAAGCTGATGCGCGTCCCTGAGATACGCTGGCTAGGAGCATTTTCTTCTGACTTTGAGAAGTACCAACTTCCAGGACGTTGCCTTCTGAGCTTGACAACTGACGGTAAAATCTTAATACTATGTCGGCAGCACTGAAAGAATTCCGCATTCTCCATTGTTCTTATGTTAGTCTATGTTCCTGGATTCATCTATTAAGCTTTGTACTTTTAGATAAGAAGAAAGCTGAAGCAATGTTGTCAAGATGCTATCTCCACCAGGAAGCTTCTCAGTGGAGGTTAGCTTCTAGCTCTATTTATGCTGATTAGGACTGTGTTCTCTTTCCAAATATATATTCTTCTGTTATTTATGTTGAAAGATGAGCATTTCAAGATTACCCGGAAATTCTGTGCAACTCCTCAAATTTCCATGCATGCTGAATTGTCTTAATATTGTATGATATAACACCTTGAAGCTGCAAGACGTGTATAGTTTAGGTGGTGAAGTGGGTTCTCTTATACATGGCAGGTTGGAACTAGAGATCATGTTGCATAAAGGGGTGAAGTTTGAGATAGAGGCTTTGTCAGCTTCTTCATTATCGTTCCTTGCAGATGCGTACATCCCTCTTAAGATTCAAGAAGGCGGCTATATTTGACAAAGTAAATTTCTTGATTCAACCGTCATCTTTCATTTTAAACTAGTTCTCATGAATTTGTGTCATTACGTTGTAATAAGCATGCTAATTTTTCAAAGCGACCCTAAGTAAACAACATTGATAAACTAAATGTATTGATCCACATTCCTACAATATAAAAAAGGTAGAACGTGTGAAATAGTTAAAAAAGTCAGGGGTTGTGCTGGGCTTGGCAGCTACGGTGGCGGGTCCTACTCTCTATATTGTATTTTCTTTCTTTCTCCAAAGCTTTATTGGGATTGGAGGACAACAACAACAACAACAACAGCCTTTATCCCACTGTGGGGTCGGCTACATGAATCCTTCTTCTCCATTATAGTCTATTATATGTCAAATTCTTATTTAATTCTAATAAATTAAAATAATTTTTTATACATCTTAATCAAATCTTTTTAGGTCTACCTCTGCCTTTCTTAACATAAGGCAAATCTAATACATCTACTCTCCTAACTGGGTCATCGGATGACCGACGTTTTATGTGGCCAAACTATCTAAGGTGACTCTCTCTAATCTTATCTGCCACTGGAGCTACTTCAATTTTGTTGGGATTGGAGGACATGGAATAAAATTTTAATCACCCTTGAATTCTAGATTTTCAAGGTTTTTTTTTCATTTCTTTTTACTCGTGTTCATTGCTTTCAAATATGGCCAAAAAGTTCATTTTATATGGATTTTTTTCCCAAAAGCTTTGCTTAAAAAGAGAAAATGAAAGGAATTCTAAATCATCGGCGAAGTCTAGATTCTTAAGTTTATATGGATTTTTATATTAGGGTGTAAACCCTAAACTTGGTGAAGTCTAGATTCTTAAGTTTACATGGATTTTATATGGATTTTTTTTCCCAATAGCTTTGTTTGAAAAGAGAAAATGAAATGAATTCTAAATCATTGGCAAAGTCTAGATTCTTAAGTTTTTTTGGATTTTTTTTTCCATAAGCTTTGTTTGAAAAGAGAAAATAAAATGAATCTAAATCATTGGCGAAGTCTAGATTCTTAAGTTTTTTTAATTTTTATTTTATTTTACTGGAGTTCCTAGCATCCGATACAAACAGAAAGTTCATTTTATGTAGATTTCCATTGGATAGGAGTGTTCGTTGGACTGAAAGGCATCTTCATGGATGATAAACAAATGAAATGATGATAGCTCTTAATGGACAAGCTATGCTCTATTCTTCTTTCTTGCTATCCTTACTATTTTTTTTAAAGCTTTGTTTGGATTAGAGGAAATGAATTGAAATTTAAATCATTCATGAACTCTAGGTGTCCCCCTTTTTTTTTTTTTCATTTCCTTTTAACTCTAGTCCCTAACATCCAGATAGGGCTAAAAAGTTCACTTATATGGATTTCCATTTGGTGGTGAAAAGGCATTAATGGAGTGTTTGTTGGAGTGATTGGCATCTATACATGAATGATACTTAAGTGGAATGGCGGTGATAGCTCTCTATGAATAAGCTGTTCTCCACAGTTCTTTATCTCTATTCTTACTATTTTTTTTCGTTTATTTTTTTGGCATTTAGAAATCAGAACATTGCCAAAGTTGAGCTATATTGTTATTTTCTCCGTTGTTGAAGCTCATCTTGGCATCCTTTACTTCAACTTAATTCCATAATTTGTTTTACCAATAATTTTATTTTCTGCCTTCTACTGCACGAGGAAGACACATTTGGTGATCAGTGAAAACTTTGTGGTACTTGCTTATTTTTTTAATCATTCATTTATGCCTGGTAAATCATAATATCAAACCACTGGCATAAATTTAAGATATGCTTAACAGCCAAATAATGTGATATTTGATATAAATTGTCCATTGAATGATATGAAAATTGTATTGAAGAAAAAAATCACATTTAAGATGCGAGAAAAGAAAGAAGATATATATCAAATTAAACTCTTTTATAATTGTTGTACATATAATTTGATCAAGTCCTTTTTAAGTTGAAAAGGGTGAGTTAAATTGATTCTTGATGAAACACTTTATACTAAGATTTTGTAGAGAATTTTAATGATATTTTCATATACTTGTATCTAACTAATGAACTCTATTTATAGATAGAGATCAAGGTTGGTGCTATAGAATTGCATGATAGATAACTGCATAGAAAATGAGTAAGGTGAACATTTAGTTGTTATGTAGTAGGTTGGTTATGACTTATCGACTTTAGATAATAGAAACTCATATGAGTATTGATTTAGGAGAATGAAGTTTAGTTTATTGGCAAATAGTTTGGTCAAATTGATTTCAACAACTTTGTATCAAGGATTAGGTTAGAACTAAGTGATTTGTTTGGGATGAATTCTAGGTGGTTTGAGGTTTTATGCAACTTATAATTTGATAAGATTCACTTTACATAAGATTTAAGCTGATTTATGATTAACAATTTATTGAATTTTGTAATAATAATAATAAGAATGTGCAACTCTTTAAATCTAAAATTAAAATTTAAAATTTTGAATTTTTAATTCAAGCTTTTGAATCTTCGAAGTTTGAATTTTCAAACTTAAAGGGAATGTTATGTAAATTCATGGGAAAAATGATTATTTAATTTGAATTAAATCAAATAACTAATTTCTCATTTCAAGGGATGGCCATGACTCTTTTGACACAGCTGTTACACTTGAGTAATCACCACTTCATTCTCCTCCACTCATTTGGCCACCTCTCCCCTCTTCTCTCTTTGACTTTTGAAATTATTTTGATGTAAGAAGACTAAATATTTTTGCTGGAATGAAAAGAGAAGTTTGATGTGCTTTTGATGAAATTTTTAGAGTTTTAACTCCTATGAGGGAAGCTTGGTTGCTGAACTCTTCAAGGAGAGATTGGGTGATTTCTCCATAGTTTAGCTCTTGGTAAGTCATAGATTTACATTTTTATTCTCAAACATTATTTGGGATTGTTGTAGAACTGATCTTGCATTCTTTTTTTATTAGTTCACATAAAGCACTAACCCTAGTAAGAGTTTAAAATAATTTTCAAGGCCTTTCAAAGTCTCATAGCCAAAACTAACCCTAGTTAGGCCTAGTCTTGTTCCAATTCTCATGTGACTAACCTAAACTTTATAATTTATACAAATCCCGAGTGTTACTTGTTACAGTGATTATCCCCTCTCCTCTCACTATTTCTACACATCGATTCCCCAAGTTAATCCACTCTAAGGTCGTTATTGCCAGATTTGGAATGCAGATTCCAAATGCACGCTAACATTTCAAGCGTTTGAAAAGAAAAATTCTAGATTTCAAATACAAGAGTTAGTGTATTTGAATTCGCGAATTCCAAATAAACCAAATGTAAAGTGACGGCTGACCGGCCGTCACGCTCGCCGCCGCCGCCAGCCGCCGCTGGCCGTTCGCCGCTTGCCGCTAATTGCGCAGCACCAGACTCGCCGATGATACCTCCGGCCGGCCAAGACTGCTGAGCATTCCGGCCACGGCCGCTTCACATGTCAAAACCTTCTTCTTTATATTACATTTTGTCAACCAAACAAAAGAAAAATTCAGAAAGTTCTTAACCAAACAACTATAAAGTAATCCTTTATATCAGATTCTTTACACCGATTCCTTTTACATCGATTTCAAATACACCAAACAAATTCCTAAGTCCATTATAAATCTATTTGAGAGGCTCTTTGCAACTTTTGATTAAATCAGATAGTCTTATTATTAACACCATTTGTTCTTTTCTAAAAGCCTTAAAATTTTGTAGAACACTTCAAAATTGAAGTAGACAAAGAGTTTGAGATTCTAGGGCCTTGAGTTTTCAAACTTCAAAACACCGAAACCCTAAATCTCAAATTGAGAATTTAGACCATGGGCACTTAACATCACTCTACCTTTTCAGCCTTACAAGCCCAATTAAACCACCATTCCAATGCTTAACTTTAGGCCCCATTACTGAATCCTTTAGATTAAGAAGGGATAATCAAATCAAGTTATATCTAAATAATCCATAAAAAGACATTTTAGTAAATAATTCTATTTAATTGTTTGTGCATATATGTTCAAATGATGACCCTCTATTTATATGAGAAGAATAAGATCAATGCTATAGACTTGATAACATAATACAATTATATTAGAAATGAATAAGTTAATATGATGTAGTTATCTATATAAAAAGTGGATCTGAAATCGACCTTAGACAATGGAATCTCGGGTGAGTTCGTGATTACAAGAGAGTATCCTTAACTAATTCTTTGTGAAAGTGCCTCCAATCAATTGACGACTTCTTTAGAAGAATTGAGTTTTTTTGGGAGAATAGCCTCTAATAGTGAGTGGTTTCATTAGTCCCTCATTCAAGTTCAATGATTTAGTAAATGCGTCAAGTTGGATCTTGCTCATCCGACTTATACTAGATGTAATTGATGGTGATTTAAGGCAAGTTTCAATTTCAGAAAGTTTGAAACGATTCATGATCAACGTGTTACTGAACTCAATTTAGGTTCTTATTATGCATTGATTGATTGATCTAACCAAGTGTACATGTATAAAATATCTGACTAGCATTCATTTAGTGTTAACACATAATTGATTCTAATAAGCCATGTGCACGTCTCAAACTGATAAATTAACTCTCTTTTAGTTTAACATACTAGCTAAGATTGATTCGATTATCTGGAAAATGCCATAATGAAAATTTTGTGCAAGCAACTCACCTGGATAAACATAGTCACCATAAAATTAGAAGATAAACAAGTCCTGGTTTTTGATTCTTGATATGATTAATTGATCTGTGGCACAATCATATTGAACCAGAACCCTTTTTTATTTAGATTGCTAGCATATGTGCGCATGCTTGCCTTAGTTGCCTGGTTTTATTTTTTTTTTTTTTTTAAAATGATTTGTGGCAAACGTGAACAACTCAAATGCAATTAAGCCTGGATCGTCATGATGGAATTATACGCATATCATGCTGCTTGAAAGAGGGAACATGCAGCTTAATTAGACACATGCAGCTTTTTATGGCTAGCTTGCGAACTTATTGGGCTATATGTATATGAAATAAAATTGTTAGAGCTGGTTAGGCCATAGAAATGCTCCAATGGCAAAGGACCTCTTGTCATGGATAGTTCCATCAAATGACAGACCATACTCTCTGAGCACCATGTCGACTTTCCATTCCTCCATCTTCTCATATCCTCCCTTCTGTACCTTGGATAATGCAGCGGCATCTGGAACTCGCTGCCACCTGCAGCTGCTGTTTTTCCAACCCAATCAACCTTTCTGTCCATCTGTGGCTCCTGCTTCACTACTACAGTTTCATCTTTACAAGTAACCTTTCTAGCATTATCTTTCTTTTTCAACATCATCATCCTCCTCTCTCTCTCTCTCTTAATTCAGTGGTAGCCACCAATCATGTACACGCTCACATGACATTTATGCTTATACATACGCTTGCATGCAGAAATGCATGACTCAACTGCAGGATGGGCTTGCATTCATTCATGCAATCAAGGAACTAGCAAGCACTAGTCATGCCCATCATATGTGCTTAGTTAACCGGCTTCTGTTTTATTCAAATAAATAATCGGCACCTGGTGGCAGGTTTTGAAGTGAGTGATGATGTAAGGGTTTACCCAAAGAAACCCTGCGCATGTTGTTTTAGTATGATTGTTATGCAGAGATAAAGAAAAGGCTAAACCAATTATGCATAATACTGTGTTCTAGTTATCAAACAAGTAACCGAGTTAAATGTTTAAATTATGTTCCTAGACATTTACTTTTAATGGTTAGTTATCACCCACTTTTATTTAATCCCAAATCATCAATTCATCGGTAACTTGTAAATAATTAGTTAATCAATTAATCAAATTGATTAGCTATAGACCTCATATTTATTTATTGAATCTCTATTAGGGGAATAATTATTGAGACAAAGCCCCTAATTATTGGTTTGATTAATATTTTATTGGAAAACCATCATTGATTGTATAGCTATTAATCTATATCAAGTTTTAGTGAGTGCATGATAAATCGATTAGCTTGCTCTAAATGCCTATCAAATTAAGAGCTTTTGGTGAATTTAAACTGTTATTACATGTAACAAATTTGAACCTTCAAATTAAATCTGATGCAACACAATAAAGCAATGCAAAAATTAAATATATAAAAGGATTTCATATTATTTTTCTATATTACATTAATGTAGTAGGTTTATGTGTGAATCTAAAAAGTATAATGGAATTTTATGTAATAATGAATACTAACCTTCGAATATATTTATTATTCTTTTACAAAAATTTATAAAGTATAGATGAGAATAAGTAGCGAAGGTGAAGTTAAAGGGAAAGTTTCGTTCATCGGTAAAATGTGAATGCTATGCTGAAGGTCTAATAGCCATAGGACAATAGGGATGCCCTACTTTAATGAACGTTCATCTAGAAAATATAATTTTTTGATTTCCATTTGAGATATCAGGCTTTTATGTTAAAGATGTCTATTATGACTCATACAACTTAACCTTGATGGATGAAGATGTGCTATTTAGTTCGTACCCTATCTAGATCATTCCCAATGATTGAATGATTGATTTATTTTTAATAGAAAAAAAATAGTTGTTCAGTGAAGTACAACTAATTATCATCCCATATGTCGAAGCCATTACATAATATTTATATGAAAGTTATAAATGAGCAAAGTGTACAAACATTTACAACTAACCTTGATTGATTTTAAGCAAGAAGCAGCTTCCAACATCATTTAATGAGCCATTGAAATTAGCTTTTAACATTACACCCCCCTCGACACTCAAATATTCTAATAGCTTGGTTTTGTACCTTTTTCTTTGCAAGCATAGTATTTCAATATATACATAAAGCTAAACATTCATTAGAGTAAATCGCTATTGTAATAGCTATCACAAATTGATATATTTATGATATACTTTATCATACTTTTTCACTTGCCTCGAGACTCCTAAAAAATGCATATTTATGGATTTAACTGAACCAATCGAAGGAATTGAAGCATAACCCACAAACCAAATTCATAGACATCAATTAAAGCTTGAAAGGTGGTCTACCTTAGAGTTAGTTAAGGTCAAATATATTAATAGATAATTTGAAATTAAATGATCAATGAACTCCTTTAAGTCTAATGAGATCTTATAATCATTCTAAGGTTGAGTCCTAATTATGCTTGATTGAGGATTAAGATAAGATTATTATTATTATTATTATTATTATTATTATTTTTAAGTTAGACTAAATTAGGGTTCAAATTATGAATGAACTAATACAATGAAGGTGGAATTAATATTGTTATGAATGAACTAATACAATGAAGGTGGAATTAATATTGTTAAGGAGGATTAACTTCTATCATCTCTAGCATCAACTAAGGATACTGACCAACTCAAGTTTAAGATACATAGATTTGTATGGCTAACTCAATCTAATATGAGGAGGAGTCCTAAAGTTTTTAAATACGAACATCAACAAGTATAGAAAGTCTTGATAGATTTGATGTTGGTAACCATTTGACTTCTTGAATTAATATTAGTAATATCCCCCCAAAAAAATCTTCATACATGGTCAATATATTAGTTTCAAAACACATTATGATTAGAGATACAAAAATCACTTCAAAATTACAATAATGAGTTATAGTGGAAATATAAAGTTGACTAGAGATCATAGGAATACATCAACTTTCCTTCAACCGATAAACCCAAAAGGCATTTTATCATATGTTAGTACAATAAACTGCCATTTAAACTTGGACAATTATTACAAAATGTCCATATTAAAAATATTTATTTGAATTTAAATTGACATCAATAAATTGTAAATGATATAATGTACCATGTAACACTAACTACATACTTGCATAATATTAACTACAATATCATGATGGAGTGTTAACCATCATAGTATGTGATATGATTATCTCATCTTAAATGATTTGCTCAACATTTAAAATGTCACTAAAGAGTGTTGTTAACATTTGAAGTGCGGTATAGGCTACATACACATATAGTGATAATTGTAGTGTCTTGAAAGAGTTTTGACAATCATCATAGGCAATACGATTATATGATATCAATTATTTTTTTTTTGGCATAATAATAATTAAAATATCATCAAAGTTAAGTGTTGATATTAACTACTTGAAGTAGTAGTTATAATATTTTAAAGAAGCATGTTAATTATTATATCTATGTATTTTAACCCCTAAGTTTTAATTATTTAATCTTTTTTTAAATATTTTTTAAATTAAAAAAAAAACTATTTTTCTCCACAAAGATTATCAAGTTCTTAGTAGTTGTTACAAACACCAATGTTAAAGGAGTAAAGTTTATTTCTTATTGATGTGATCTGGGCTTTAGGCCTTTGATTTTCTACTTAATTGGGCTTACTAGGATCATAAAAGGTGTTAGGAGATGTATATTGGCTTTCATAGAGTTTGAGGAGTAGAGTTTAATTTACATGCAAATGAAGTTGTCCAAGTGGGATTTAATCTCCAACCTAGGAGCATTAGTAGGAAAATTAAGGCTTAAGTGGAGGGATCTCTAGCGATAAGATCAATGGATAAATACTTGTAAATGATGAAGTAACATTTGTAGATGATTTAAAATATTTCACAAAAATTGTAAGGTTTTGAAGTTTACTAATTAATGGTCTTTAGGAAATCCAAAGCTAGGTTTTAAACTTTAATGTGCAAAGTTAAGATAATGATCATGGTCTACAAACACTTGGGATTGGTGGCAAACTATGTCTAGACTATTTATGAAGTTTTGCATGATTTTTCAAGGGTTTATTGTATTCAAAGTGGTTAATGGAGCAAGACTAGGTCTTACTTGTGCAAACCTTGGCCAATAGTCCCCAATGTGATTTTATTAGGGATTTTATGGTAGAAATAGTAGAAAAATGATTTGAATTTATATATAAAGTTTTGAAGAAGAGATCTATAGTAAGAAGTACACAAGATTTAAATAAACATAAAGTTAAATCATTCATTAAAATGACTAAGGTTCAAGAGATATTTAATCTCTTCAAAGGAATGGCCAACCATCAAGCATTAGCACCTTCATAATTCTAGCAAATGCATATATAAATAAGTTTATATTAATTTTAAAATATTTAGAAAGAGTGAAAGAGAGTTAGTGGAGCCACTAAATGATTTGTTATGCAGGAGTTGGTTAATCCAAGTGTAACTATTCCCTCTAAATGAATGATGATCGGCCATATAAAGAAAAAAAATTATTTATTTGACTTATTTTTTAGCGCAAACAAAATTTTTTTTTTTTCAATTTAATTACATAATATTCCTCCAATATTAAAAAAAAAAACTTTTAATATTTGAACTTTCAAATTACAAGAATTCAATATTCAAATTTTTAAAAATAAAAATTTTAAAATTATAAGTTAAAATGCATAATCATAGATGATACTAATTACACACAGAAAGTGTAAAATACAATTATATGATTTTTTTGTGCCTTCTTATGAGCCTTTGATTAGTTATAACTTTATTCTTGCTCTGGGCTCTTATGATTGGGCCATGTATTTTTTTTTTTTCCTTAAACTTTTTTATGCGGCATCAATTCTTCTGGATCCAAATGAACTCTTCTCTAAAGAGTGAATTTAAGTTTTTATAATCTTAAAAATCTACCAATTCTTCTCTCATGATTTAACTAATATTTCTCTTATTGAAACTATGATACCATACAGTGAAATTGAAATGCCATCAAATGAGAATATTTTGATTTTCACAGATTATAATTAATATTATAAAGAAAACGTAATGTCTTAAAAAAATACAAAAAATTCATAATGCTAAGTTGATAAATGATTTTTTTACCATTTTTGTAATGTCATGTTACATGTAAATTTCTCATAATTTTAGGGGTTGTTTGGGATCAATTTTATTTTCTGTTTTTTATTTTTATTTTTATGTTGTTTTTGAAAATATATTTATTTAAAGTATTTTTTTTATGTAGTTTTATTTTTTTATTTTTAAAAATAAATAATGTTATTTTTAAAAATATTCAAAATATCTAAAAGTTGTAAAAAAAAGTAAAATAATAATAAAATAAATTTGATCTCAAACAGCCCATTAGATTCGCTCTTATACCCATTTTGATGTGGCTTTAGATTAGAATCTTGATATGTGACTTAATTGGGCTTACTTAGAAGGTGTTAAAGAGGTGGACATTTAGCTTTCTTAAGGTTTGAGGAGAAAATGTGATTTGCTAAGTATGAATTTATTCTCTAACTCGAGGCATTGGAAGGAAATTTAGGGCTTTAATGGAAAGACCTAAGGATAGATCGATGGCTGAAAGCATTGTGAATGATGGAGTAATATTTCTAAATAAATTTTTGGAGTGTTTCATAAAATTCTAAGGCTTGTAGATGATCCAAATGTTGTTAAGAAAAAGACTGGGAATTAAGGAAGCCCATATTGATCAACAATCCTAGGCTATTTTGGGTGAGAATCAATGGTTGGAAGCACTTGTGGTTTATGAAGAATTGTATTTAGATTATCTTTAGAGTTTGCATAATTTTTTCAAGGGATTTAATGTGTTCAAATTGCTAATCGAGTGATATTAGGTCTTGCATATGCAAACCTTAGCCAAAAATTTCCCTTATGAGGTTTTGCTTAGGACTTTATGGTTGAAATAGTGGGGAAATGATTTAGCTTTATAAAATTTAGAAGAAAAGATTTGTAGCAAGAAATATAAATTATTTAAAAAAAATGTAAAGCTAAATCACTCACTAAAATTTCTAGAATTGAAGAGATCACCTAATTTCTTTAAAGAAGTGGTTGACAATCAAGCCTCACTCTCACTTAAAATTAAACTCTAATTTGTTAAACATACATTAAATCCTTCTTCATTTTAGAAAATTAATATTCTAGTAAGTTTATATTGGTTTTAAAATTAACTAGGAGTAGGGAAAGGGAGTTAAAGTGGCTAGCCAAATGATTGACTATTGAGGGGTTGATTACTCCAAGTGTAACTACACCCTACATGGTCATTCAAATGGAGAAAAAAAAATATTTGTTTAACTTAGGATAAATAATTATTTTTAAATTTAATTTGCATAACATCACCCAATATTTGAAAATTTAAACTTTGAATTTTTAGAATTTAGAATTCAAAATTTTAAAATATTCTAATGTCTGAAAATCTAAAATTTAAAATATAGTATTATATGATAATAATAATATCACACATAAAATATAAAATCTAATTATATAACTTTATTTTAAGCCTTGTTGTGGGGTCTTAGTTGCAGCTTTGTTCTTTTTTTATGGTTGGTCTAGATGTTTCTTCTTGAGCTCTTTGTATCACATCATTTATGATAAAGAATATATAAAAATTTGAGTTTTTACTAGTAGCTTTAAAAGGTATAAAATTTACTATAAAATATATATTATAATATACAATATTTATAGCTTCTTGAAACATGTTCCATATGAAATATACTAAATTTTTGGTGTTGTTATGTAAGACCATCTATACAATGGAGTCAACCACCTAACATATTGAGTACACTTACATGATATGGTTAAATCAAGGCTAGGATGACATCTCAAATAAAAGATCATCAGGGCTAGCTTGATCATCATGGCTAGCTTGATCAACAAAAGCATCAATTGGATCCATTAAGAGATAATCTAAAGAGCTTCACAAAATAATTATTGGGGATATCATACTAACAAGATATTTGATCTCTAGTGGTCTTCTATGACATCGAATAGCTTCTGATAAGGATAATAATTGAGCTCATTAATTATATATCAGCCTGCTTTGACTTATTTTATTGTTAGAAGTGGCATTCTCAACTTCAATGAAACATTAAATAATATTTTATTTTTCTTAGAAAGAAACTTTATGTGGCCAATTTTGTAACTTAGAAGGCTTCTTTGTTTTGATATCCTGCCCATAGATTTAAAATAAATATCTTAGAATATCTAGTTGTTTGGTGGAAGCAACATATATGATCTTTATAATATACCTAGAAAAATATCTTGTTCTCTCGTCATGGTATCATCATAAAGAAAGAACATAGGTATGCTATTTGAAAAATTGACAAAATATCCTTAAATATACTTTTGAACAATTAGACTTTAGACCTCCATATGTGTCAAAATATTACAAACTTGTTCAATCACTCTAAATGAATTCATAAGTTAAAACTACTATTTGTTTGAAACTAATGGCCAATGGCCTAGCAAAAGGTTTTGGTGTCACTTGAACCTGCTTCTATTTAGCCAAGTAGATCAATATATCAAGTACCTTTTGATATTCTAAATATAGGTAATTCAATAGGAAGTGGCTACTAAACTAATGATGATTGTACTAGAATATGCTTAGCTCTCCATCATAAGTCATATGCAAAAGATATTTTAAGATGTTGAAAATAAACTAAAATGGAATAGTTATAAAACTTACAATATTTAAATGAATGATACTGTGTTCGAAAACCATGGTAGAGTAAAAGTTTCGCTTGTGAAATCATCACACAGTATTTAAAGAGTGAACAATAAAACCCAAGAATTTTATGTTAAAATCTCGAAAAGAGGGAAAACCAGTGGCCTAGCAAGAAAAGCTTCCACTATGTATCTATTTGAGTACAAGATCTTCCGACACCGGATTACATAATCAGATAGAAAGGGACAATAATGCAAGAATGCATAATGAATAATGTTGATGGATAACGATATCGATTTAATGTTGATGACGACATAGTGGTCGGTCGATGATGGCAGTGGTCCACGCAAGGATCGCGCGGCTGCATGGCGGCCGGTATTGACAACCGTCAGTGGTGGCACGATCAGTGCTTGAGAGCTCTCCTCTCTGCTTGGCCTCCCTTCTCCTTTACTTGGCCTTCCCTCATATAAGGAAAAGCTATTTATAGATAAGAGTGGCCTCAGAATACATGCAAAATCCAACCACTCCTCCAATCGACGGCTCATGATGATTCCTTCATCATGATGTATTTTGTGTATTTGAATGCTAAAATGAATTGTAAGATCTTTGGTTGAACCGCTCGTCGACGCCGATTTGACTATAAACACTCCATATTTGAGAGCTTTTAGGAATTTAACGATGTATCAAAGTTTCCAATGATATTTTAAGTGCTTGATCTCACCCGCCAATTGATACTACTGATCTAGATCGTGTTCGAAGAGAATTTTCGTATATCGCTGCCCCTATTTTGGATGACATTATCTCAATCAATAAAAAATATATGTGCCAAGTACTTCAAAATAGTAAATTCTTCAACGCAGTCCATTAACCACATATTTTGAGAGAACGATCTTCATGTAGCACAAGACTACTATAAGCAGATGCATACCACAAAATGTGTAGGTATGCATGCGATTTTGAGTTATGGACCCATCCAGCGAATCCGCTTCATGCACAAGTTGGATTACGCAGAATCCGCGAAAGAAATCGTAATGCTATTTTATAGTCAAGAAAGGTCGCGGGCCTCTGCGGAGAAGATCCGGTTGTGGAAAGAGACGGGCCGATAGCTTTTATGACAATAAATGGTCAAAATAGTCTACGGGTCAATACCGCTGGAACGGGTCGCTGAACGACTGGTCGCGAACTGGCGCTCACGGCCGAATGGTCGCTGGTCGCGCGAGAAGGGGCCGAACGGGCCGTGGGTTATGTTGATTTGAACGTCACGGCTACGGAATGGGCGGTCAGCAGACGGAATCCATGAGGACGCGAACAACAGAACGTCGCCTTGAAGGCGGAGTTTGCGGCATCAAGGCGGGTTCCACGGGCAAAAACATCCGCCCGCCGCTTTGCCTTTGCTGCGCTTTTGAACGATTTTGGGTGGTTTTGGGTGGTTTTAGATGCTTTTACCCTTTGCCCATGGGTCTATAAAAAGCCCCCTAGGGCAAAGGGAGAAGGCACCTTCTCTTCTGAGAGAAGGTCGCGATCAAGACCAGCTCATAGCTCATTTTCTCCCTCAAAAGAGGTGTTAACTAACCTCGTTGGACCGACCGCCGAGGCTTAACAAGACCTAGTTCATAGCAAGTGCTCCGCTTTTCTCGAAAGAGGTGTTAATCGACCTCGCCTGGACCGACCGTTCGAGGTGATCAAGACCCGTAGCTCATACCTGCAGTCGAAAGAGGTGTTAACTAACCTCGCCGAACCCGGATCGGGCGATCAAGAGCCGTAGTTCATACGCAAAGACTCTAGTTTTCTTTCTCGAAAGAGGTGTTAACTGATCTCGCCGGACCGACCGGGTTCCGAGGCGATCAATGAGATGATAACCGAGACCTGTCGACGAATGCTCGACGATGGTGGTCACAACATTGGTCGCGAACGATGACTGCGATGGCGATGATAACCAAATAATGGTGGTGACCGACAGAGATCTGGGACCTACGACGAGACGGCCAGGTGACCGGCTAAGTATGGCCGACGGGGTGGTCAGGCAACCGGCAACTGTAGTCGACTGGCACCGGGCGCGATATCGGGCGGATCGCATGGATATGGTGATCATGGTGATCACGCAATGGTCAGTAATGCGGCGATGTAGTTTACGGTAGGTAACGACGATGAAGGCGGCCGGCGACGGTGACCGCCGAAGGCAGGATTTTTGACCTATCCAGGTTGTTTGTCAAAGTGCTAACCGGCGACGCAACGTAAGAGGCCAGATTAATCCTGGGATTACCCATCCGGTGCTGTCGAGTTACACGTTAACTGCAAGAGGTCTAATTTCATACCATGAGCGACCATCGGCACCGATGTTAACTGCTGGAAGAGGAATTGAACTGGCCGGTGATTTTGACCCATCCGGGTTGTTTGTCGAGTGTACCCGGCGACGTTAACTGTGGAAGAGGTGAATCAACTGGCCGAGGATTTTGACCCATCCAGTTGTCGTTACCCGATGTTAAACCGTATGGAAGAGGTTGTCAATCCGAGGATTTTGACCTATCCGGTGTTGTTTGCGAAATGATGTTAACTGTATGGAAGAGGTTGGAATTGAATCAGGTGAGGATTTTGACCCATCCGATTGTCGTAGTATTACCCGGCGATATTAACCTGCATAAGAGGCTGAATTAAACTCAGAATTTTGACCTATCCGGCGGTTGTTTGTCGAAGCCTTTGTTCGGCGACGCTAACTTGTGAAGATTGAATAACTACGGATTTTGACCCATCCGTGTTGTTTGTGTCGGAGTGTTACGATGTTAACTCGTGGAAGAGGTTGAATCTGGCCGAGATTTTGACCCAACTGTTTTGTCGAGGCTGACATTAACACAAGATGTCGAAAGTCCACCAAGGAACTTTTCACCTATCCAGTTATTATTTGTCGAAGTCTTTGATGACATTAAACCTATATGGAAGATTGAATCAAAATATCCGTTTGTGGTTGTAACCAAAGTTGCTTCTTAACATTGGTCATGTTTTTCCATGAGTGTGATTGAAAAATCATAATTTGCAAAACTATATCTCTTCTCAATGTTGAAATATCCTCCAACTTTGACTTGTTTCTTAGGATGGTAATCGATTAGATGCTTAACATGAGCGACATCTCGAGATTAAGAGTTCCCCCGCTGACAAAATCAAGGAACGTTTGATGAATCTTCATTCTTCGCCATGCTTCCTTAAAAGCTTGAAATGCTACATCTCGATGGTGATTTTTATCTTTTGGGAACTTGGTCACCATACAAGATGATATAATCGACCATCCCATCGACGACACCAAACAAGTGAAAACTACTGGGTTGTAGAAGTAAAAGTTTCACCTTAGCGGAAATCCGACACACAGTATTTAAGAAACAATAAAACTCAATTTTACGAAAACCGAAGAGGGAAAACCATGGGCTGAAAAGCTTCCACTATGTATGTTGAGTACAAGATCTTACCCGGATTACATAATGTATATGGAAAGAGGCGAATTCAATGTGACGGCGATGTTGACGACAATGTTTGACGACGATGTTGATGATGATGTCGACGATAGTGGTCGGGATGATGACCAGCGTTTATCGACGGATCGTGGCGAGATGTGGCACGGTGGTTGACAATCGTCGAGTGGTAACGGTGTCGGAGGATCTTTAAAGCTCTCTCTCTCTCTTGCTTGGCCTCCTTCTCTTTACTTCCCCATATGAGGGAAGGGATTTATGAGCGTTGGCGTAAATACATGCAAAATCAACCACCTCCAATCGAGCTCATGATGATTCTTGATCATATAATGTATTTTGTGTATTTGAATGCAAGGTGTTTAATCTGATTGACTTTGGAATCGTCGAGCTTGACTATAAACACTCCATATTTGAGAGCTTTTAGGAATTTAATGATGTCTCAAAGTTTCCAATGATATTTTAAGTGCCGATCTCACCGATGATTGCTATCAAGATTGCTTTGAATGAGGAATTTCGTGATCATATCAATACCATTAATAAGAAATTGTACATATTGATCAGTATATCAAGTAGATCAATACTCTTTGAGTCACATTAGGCATCAATCATTTAGTGTGTAAAATAAAAGTTATAATTAACTTACGTCATAACTATTAGGGGGTGTTTGGCAACGGATTTACTAGGGATTTAGCCATCTAAAGAAATCCTACAAACATCTTCTAGATTTAGAAATCCAGCCGTAAATCCGAGAAAATCCAGAAATCGATATTAAAATCAAATTCGGTTTAACATGAGATCGTCTATGAATGGGTTGTCCGTAGTATTCACTCTCTTCGCTCGTGCCTCTCAAGAAAGAACCCAAAGGCTCATTCTCTCCCTTCCTTCAACCGAACGAACCAAGGAAGCGAAGGTTTTAACTAGATGTCTATAATCAAGTATGAATCATTTTACTTCTCATTGGAAACAATGGAAGCCGTACTTCAAGCCTTCTTCCTCTTCCTCCCTCTCCAACGCACCGTGACTGTTCTCTTGACACTTGGAGGAAACAATTGTAGTTAACCCAGAAAAAAGGATATATGGTAGATAGAGATGAATTGAAAAACAAAGATGATTTTCAAATAAAATTATATCATAAACAAAAAAATTAGGATATAACAAAAAATTTTAATCCAACCTAATTTTATAATTTTTTAAAATTAATATCTAAATTTTATTTGATTAATCATAAATTATATTAATATTAAAATAAATTTATATTTATAAGCATCGAATAACTTTTACTACACTATTCTAATATAAATTCTTTTTCTTAAATAAATGAAATTTGATTTTATATATTTCATAATATTGAAAATTAGATAAATGTACATATTGTTGAATCGATAAAGAAGAATCTTGAGATATTTGAAAAAATAAGCGAAAGATTGATAGCGAATAAAAAATAGAAAAGTTGAGGAGAAAATGTATTGCTCATGGAAAATCGAGACATAATATCGTTTTCACTTTACTCATAAGGTCAAAGTTCCATCTTTTCCAATCATTTCTATTTAAGTAATTAACCAAAATCTAAATAGGTTTTGATTATTATCTTTATCTCAGTATCTAAAAATAAAATGACCAAATAAGACGCTTATCCGCATCCAGATTAGATCTAAATAATGTAATATTTATATTTTATAATGATCATGATATCTTTATTAAATGATAAATTTTAATTTTAATATTATATTCTTTTTTATTTATATTCTTATTTTTTAAAAATATTATTTAATTATATGATTTAAATCCTTAAATAACTTACCAAACATCTTTACAAGATTTAATAAATCTTAATAAACACTTTTCGATTTAAGCTCAGATTTACTAAATCAGGATATCTATTTAGTAACCTAAAATAAATCCAATCTGTGGCCAAACACCCCCTTAAAATACTTTCAAATGCATTATTCTCTGCAGGCGATGAAAGGTATGAGGAAGACATTTGAATACTTATAGAATTTTGGCATAAGTAATATCAACTCCAATCAAAGTTCTGATGGCTGCATTCTTAACTACTATATTTAAAAATAAAAATGTGGCTATTAGAAAATATAAATAAAGACTCAAGTAAAAAAAAATTCAAAAAAAGAAAAGAGTATAAATTAAGAATTCAAAGACATCTGGATACTGATAGAATTTTGGCTTAGTTAACCTTTCATATATATATATATATATATGAAAGTTTAGGAACGACATATGGCAACTAAAGTGAAACCCCATCGGCTAGGGCATGTTGCAAATCAATGCATGGGAGAGAGGCTTGCAGGCGGGCAGACACATTTAGGACGAACAATGTGAGGGAGTTGCTGAAGCGAGCGTGAGACATGAAGCTATGGTCAGAGCTGCCCCAAGCCTAGCTGGTTAGTTTTATTCACGCACCTAATATTTTAGCTTTCTAAAGTTTGCTATCTAGAACGACCCATGGCCCTTGAGAAATTAATAAATTCAAAATATTAATAAACTTCTTTAAGAGAAATCTAGCAAAACTCATAATTTTATTTAGTTATTCATATATATATATTTTTTAATCATGACGGATATAGGTAACTTTTTAAATGTAATGCTTATGTTATATACTATATTACTTATTTAAATAAAAAAATACTATTAAAGTTGGCATTTGTAATCTTGAATCATCAAGCTCGAATGAAATCTCCTGCTAGTTTATTTAATATTTTTCATAAAATTCACAACTGTTGAGTGCGAAATAGTAGTCTTCTTGGGCCTTGACCCAATTATAGCCATTGATTTAGAAAGGGCTAAATAAAAAAAGGCATATATATATATATATAGTACTATTAAATTGCATTGAAGAGCAAGCAAATGTTGGCTTGTGTACTATAAGGTAATGGGCAGTCAGACTATGATCTAGCAAATCGGAAGTACTCTGTTTGCAATTTTGCCTTATTTGGCAATAAAACAAACAAGAAACATGAATTAACTTGCAAATACATATATCATAATTAGGCCATTTGTTCATTATTGTCCAGTGCTATGCATGAATTTTTTTTTTTTGAAAATAGTTGATTAAATTACTTGCTAATGCCTAGCTTTTAGGGTTATTTTATGAAGGACTAAACCACTTTTAAATGATGCTTAATATGATAAAATGAAATATAATATGGTCATAATATCTTGGCCGTTTAAAGTCTTGATAATTAATGAATGCATTGAACATGACATGTGGGCTATAATTTTCATGAAAAATAATGTACATGTAATGACTACAAAATACAATAATAATGATGTTGTCAAATTGACCCTACAACCATCAAATAGATCTACAAGAAGCTAGCTACCGGATATATAAATTTTGTCCTCACACTATCTCTGATGGTAAAAAAAGTAAATAATCTATCGCCAGCTAAGTCTGGCTATTCAGCACATGCTACTGACAAATTTTTGCACCACCAATGCTATTGTTTAGTGAATCAATTATACAAACACTTAAGTAGAAGAATACAGCAGCAACAAAACAAAATCTATTCACTGCAGTGTAATATATATATATATATAGTTTATATATACAGTGAAAAAGAAGAAAAACAAAAGCTAACGGCCATAGACCAAAGAACCAAATGAAATGATATGATAGTATATATATATATATATATGTGCAGAGAGAGAGAGAGAGAGAGAGAGAGAGAGAGAGAGTAGAAGGCGTCCTATGTTTTAATTAATTTAGCTGTAGTATATGGAAGGGTAATAGGCGCGCAAGGGTGATAAAATAGATGGGCGGCAGTCTTTTTCCCTGCTGGTTAAATGGGGATGTCTAATCAGGCAGAATAGCTGCTTTCAATTTTGTTTCTGAAAATGGTATCAGTGAAGAGGATCCCTAGGAGCTCATGATAGGGCCTAAATTGGTAGAAAGTGACAGTTGACACCAAAGTGAGAGCTCGGCGGCATGATTAAAAAGCCAAAAAAGGGGTGCTTCCTTTTTCATTCCTTCTTCTCCCCCCCCCCCCCTCTCTCACTCTCTCTCTTTCTCTCCCTCTCTACGATGCATACAGCAAACAGCATAAATCTAACGTATTTCTCAGGTTTTCCGTATCAGGCAGAAAATTATGAATATGTTGCATTAATAATAAAAATGCGATCTTGTTGGTTTCATTGCGGGAGTTTAGCAAACTCTGTCTGATTAAAATATTTGTATAAAAACATCGAATCAATTTTTTTTTGTTTGTTATGAACTGTACATTCATGTTAAAATAAATCTATTAAAAATAATCTAAAAACTTTGATGAGGATATGCTTATCCCCATTTTTCTTCATAATTAATTAGATTGTTAAAGTGGACTTTTCAATAAAGAGAAAAGAACGTGAGGAAAAGTAGATGATTGCTAAGTTTACCATCCCATCGGCCATCGGCCATCGGCATCGATCCATGCATTATGTTGCTATTGTATTTGTAACTATCCATTTTTGGTAGGATCTTATTTATTAATTTGTAGTGCTGCTGTTGATGAAGCATGTCTAAAAGTTGCTTTCACGAAATTATAATTTAGGTTTGAACTGTGTTTGGGAATGTCTGTGCATCAGCAGAGCCACTGCTGGATTAAAACTTTTTTTTTTTTAAAAAAAAATCGTAAATTATATTGTTTGCTGAAGACCTTCACGGTTATTTAATTGATCAAGGTTTTCTTTTGTCACATGACATTCGTACCCTTAAACATATTGATTTGAGTAATTTAAATATATATATATATATATTTTTTTACAACAGATTTTGTCGCTCCACAAAACCTGAAAAAGATATCATCCACAAAATATTATTCGGCTAGCTACAAGTGTATTGCGAGGGTCTCGCTAATAATTAATGAATGTATATATAGTGGTGGTGGGGGTGGAGGACCTTTCTGAAATATGAATATTGTTGGGAAGCAATTTGCGAAATGGTTGGACACGACAATTATCAGTAGTGGCAATAGGAAAAGCAACAGGAAATGAAAGAGAACAACTTTGGTGGGAATGCTCTGATCTGTTAATGGATGTGATGGTAACGGGCGGGAGTGGGTCTCATTTAAATAAGAAATTAATAAGAAATAGAAAAAAAAAGAAGTAAAACCGAGGAATGGTCACATCATCTGATGGCTCAGATAGCGAGGAGTGATCCGCGCCCCATCAGCAGCTACAGAGAGTTACAGTGTTGCAGAGTTTGGAGAGAGAGAGAGAGAGAGAGAGAGAGGTGGCTTTGCCCCGCCGCGCCTTCCCCGCTTTCGCCTCTGCTGAGCTCTCTGTCAGCAGCTCGTGACGTTTATTTATTATTATTTCTTTTTTTTTTTTTGCAATGGATATCCACCCAACACCCCACTTCATGGGTGGGATGTCATTCATGTAATCCCACGCCACCACATTCATTACCCACACTGTCGGACTGATTTCCACCATTCTCTCGCTGGAGAGATTCAACTCTGGGATTCTAGCACGCCATCAACCGAGCTAAGAGACGGTGACGTTTATTGATTATTATTTCTTTGAACCAGCTTCTCCTTTTTACCTTATCACTAATTCAAGTCAGACGTATTATATACATATATATAAACCCAAAAGGTTATACTATTAAGAGCGCTCATGATGATATAAATTAATTTTACAAATAAATTTCATGGTTTATCATCAAGTCGATCCAAAGCGATTCGACGACTAACTTAGCAGGCAACAAGGCATGGTGCAGCCATAAGAGATGGAGTCCAGGCCTTCCTCCTCAAAGCTAGTGGTGAGGGCAAATGTGAGCATCAATGTCTAGCTTGCTTTGATGCATGCTGTTTAATTTACACGAAGCATGCGGTGGTCTATAAAGACATGTGATAACATTGGATCATGTGACACCCTACATTATGAAATTACTACTCATTACTGGTGAGCATATTCACTAAAAAGTGGCCAAAGTACCCTTGGAATAAGCACATACTTGTAAATTTTTGATAAAATAATTTCTTCAGTGCATATCAGGAATAAATGTTGATAAAAAATAAATTTTAAGAATGTATATATATATATATAGTTTAGGGCTTAGGATTTAGGGTGAACCAATTGAAGATTGAAAGAATGTTAAATATGTTTATTTGGAGCCACAAACAAAAGTCCATACATTTGTGCATATTCATTAGTATAGAATTTTTTAAAATTTAAATCTGCAAATATTTTAAAAAGTTTAAAAGGGCGTGATTGCACACTCAATCTTTCTTCCCACCACCAACACACACAAACACAATTTTAATATGCATTTCTCTTATTGAAAAGATGTATTCAATTATAAAAAAAAAATTCTCACCTTATGTTTTCTCTAGTTGCCACCTCAAGTTTTGAATTGTTGTTTTCCTAAGGCTACCTTATGACACAGTGCTAGTGGTATTTGTGCCCAACTCTAGGTCAAGATCCCTTCCACCCCATTCAACACATGTCACACCCTCATGGTAACCTAGATTACTACTCATTAGGAGAAGGGGCATAGGGTTCATCTAGTTTATCTAAATTTCCATATATCCTTTAGAAGCCATCACCTAGCTATTAGTACTGATCGCTTCTTTTTTAAACTATGTTGACACATTTATCATCAAATTATGTTTATCCTTCTAAAATCAACTCAACGATATATATATTTTAAATTATTTGTGCTCAAGTCAATCATATATTCTTCTAGTTCTTTCCTTCTCCATAGAGGAGTCCATTCTTTACTTTATCTAAAATGCTTCTACAATGTTGTCCCACATCCCAGTGCTTCTCATTCTTCTCAATTTAGCTAATGAATCCATAACATCTAATTACCTTCCAAACAACCCATTTTATCATGTAGCCTTCTACAACATTGCCTCTTTTGCTTCATTATAGCCTTCTGTGCTTGACTCTATCCTTATTATGGATGGGCTTACAACTATCCTTTAATGATTTTGCTCCTACATCATCAAGGATCATGATTACCAAAAAATAATGACAGTTAAAGGAGTTCCAAAGGTTCTTGCTAATTGTTAACTTTTATTTGTAAAATAATAATAATAATAATAGCTACTTGATATTTGGTAATGCCACTTATACTATCATTAATATTATCATATCTTCTTTCTTAATGGAACCAACAAATACTATGGTTTCATTATCCTCTTCATTTTTATTAGCTAATCAATCTCTTCTTACTGGAAGTCAATAATTAAGTTAACAAATTCAAGGTCATCAATAGTATCTTTTGCTTTAGAAAATGTATTATTCTTCAAAAACGGTAACAATTTTAACCCTAATGCATCATCTATTAGTGATTTAGCACTAGAAGTTATTTCTTCTTAATCTTTTCCAATTAGTGGTTGCTATCGTCCCCTTAGTTATCATGTGCCTTTAATTAAAAATTCTCTTGCATTTGCTATCTCAAATAATCAATCATCTAGTAATATTAGATTAAAAGATGAGTTTTTGTTAGCTCTTATAATTATTTTAAAGAACCTTTTCAAGCTATTGAGAAGGTAGAAGAAAAAAAATATTATAAGAAGTTTTGTCACTTCAAAAGAGCTTTAATTAGATACTTAAAGAGTAGTGAGCCATTTGAATGAAAAACTAATTACACTTAGCATCCCTATATGTTTACGTTAAGACTTTTGCCTTTTATATCAATTTATGGTCTTTTTTATTTATTTTTTATAAAAAATTGAAACTAAGACTCATTTTTGTTGAACTATATTTACTTTTATCCTTATATAAGAGCTACATAAAAAGACGTTTCATATGTAAATGAAAAGTTTAATATATTTTTAATAATTTTTATTTTAATTAATAAAATATATCTTTAATTTAAAATAAAGCTATCATGGTATTAACATGGTCCATACCTTGGCTACCAACCATGAGCATTATGGGTTTTATCTACACACTATTTCTTATTTTTTAGAAAAATAATAGGTGCGCATTTCTATTTAGCTCTTCTATCATATTTTATCTTAATTCAAGTTACTCTTCTTAAAAAATCTTATAAATAGATATATGACTATATATAAAATATATGAGATATATTTTTTCCTTAAGAAAAACAAAAAGTCCTCATGCAGATCAAAGTAGATCAGCATACTATTAAGCAATATTGCACATGTAACAACCTAAATGGATTTCTTATAAAATCTTCTGTAAGTTCAAAGTGTTTGTAGCTTTGTCAAGAAAGAACTATTAATACTTCCTATTATATTTGAATGCAAAAGTACTTTACATAATTGATTGACTCTCAATCTATTAGGCTAAATTTAGTAAAGTAATCTACTAGATTCAATTGAACAAAATTAATTTGCTATATAGATCTCCAGATGAGAGAGATAGAGAGAAATTTGAAAGTATGTGCAACGGGACATCCACTCCTTCACTCTTTTTTTTTTTTTTTCTCTTCCTTTTATCTAGTTATCTTCACATGTATAGATGCAATGTAGATGGCTGTACAAGTGTTATGTTTAGCTTTATTTTACTTATATGCACAGCTTAATCCAATTATGATGAAAGAAATAGACAATAACAGACTAAAACATCATGATTTATTTGCCGCTAGCTAACGCTTTTGCAGCGAGAAGTTGATAAGAATTCACTAAACCAATTTTAATTAAAATTAATGTTCAATAAAACTCGGGGATCTACATTAAAGACGATACAGAAAAATTTCCGTACACAATGACCAAAAGAAGAATTTATATATCAAACACATTGAAAAAGATTGAGGTTTTGCTTTCCATTAAGAATATTAAAAAATAAATTATAATAAGAATGGTATTAAAAACGATCAAATTTTTGGAATAATTAGTAATATTACCAGTGTTTTTATATTTCACCCTGCATATATATATATATAAATTAATTAAAAGATCATTAGAATATACATGCAGGGACCGGAGAGAGGACTTTGATGAATAGTAAGTGGTGGTACGGTTGGTGTGGCGTTTTGTTGTGGGGGACATTGTGTCGAGCATAATTACAAGAATGTGTTAACTCTACTGGTGATTGATGTGCTCATTTTATTTTGGCTAACTTAATCTCCAACTAGATCTCAGTCGACAGTTACTAAACCGAGCTAGCACTTCATCTTCTTCATCATTATCCTTCGCCTCTTTAATTAAACCAATACTATACATCATCTTCCTCCTCCGAGTCCTAACCTCCTCCTCCTCCTCCTCCACCTCTTGATCATGGACTTGGGCTCTCCTTCAGAGCATCTTTGCTATGTTCGCTGTGCCTACTGCACCACTGTTCTCGCGGTAAAGTTATCTCTAGCTAGTTAGCTATACTCGATCTAGTTTCACATGAAGGCAATCTATACGTCTAGCTAGATGTGTTTCATGTATTAACTAGTACAGTACTAATTTCTATCTATGCTATTCATACTTTCTAGCATATTCTATCTCTCTAGGAGAGTCATCGATTCGCATGCTAATAGATCTATCTTAGCATTAATCCTATATAAACATTGAACATTGTTGCTCCTCTTTCTTGAATTACAGATTTCTTTCAAGAATCCCAAGGGAGACATAATCATACATATAGCTACCTACAAAATGCATGATTTATTCTTGAAATATTAATGCATCATCACATGCCTAACAGAATTTTTCATGTAGATTTTGCTATTTACATTTATATGTGTTTTCCTTGAACAATTTTAAGGTTGGAGTTCCATGCAAGAGAATGACAGACACTGTGACAGTTAAGTGTGGCCACTGCAATTCCCTCTCCTTTCTCAATCCCAAACCTCCGTTTCAAACATTGTGCTCTGATCATCATCAAACGCTGCTTCAGGTTCATATCTTTTTCTTAATTAGAAATCTACTTAATTAATGTGCTTTAACTTATTCGTTTCTTTAAATGGTTTTAATGCATACAGCGCAAGACAGATATCTATTTGGTATTAGTTAATTCTTAGTTCCTAATTTTTTTTTATTTTTCTTTTGTGTGTATGTATACCTCAAACAGTATGCATGTTTACGACAGTTTTTAATTACAGTACTTAACTGAGCCGCACCATCTAAAATATTAGCATAAGTCCTTTTTTTTTTGTTTATTGAATTTTCTTCAGAGGCCAAGCAACTTTCTCTGGAAAGGGCAACATTCATTAGCCTCTTCATCATCTGCAGCTACTGAAGACATGAACCCAAAAGCAGTGCCCTTTGTTGTTAAACGTAATTTAATTAATTAATGAGATCAACGGCATTACATTTTACAGTTTTAATTAATGTTATCTTCTATATATACATGTATTGTTCATTAATGCAGCTCCAGAGAAGAAGCACCGCCTCCCATCTGCCTATAATCGCTTTATGAGGTATGATATCATTTGTATATACGTCCTTTTCTTGGGTTAAAAAGTAAACATTAGCTCACAAAGTATTAAACTTTTTTTTTGTCTTCTAAGATTTTGGCATAGTCTATAAGCAGCTCATAGAGTAGCTGAAAAGTAGTTAATTGACCATTCATATTTATTTACTTTATCTAAAATACGTGTTGAACTTATCGAGAATTAAGGAATCATCCCATACATTAATGCTTAAAATCACCTTTAAAAAAGTAAAAGAAGGCCTACATGTATAGCTTCACCTTGAACATACAAATCATAGCAAGCTCCACTGACTTTTCAATTAATATTTGAAATTTTTTTTATAAAGTTTACTCAATTTAGTTGACAGATCCTTCATGTTTAAGTATAAACATTTTGTATTTCATCCCAACTTGAAAAAACTGAAAGAGCTTTATTTTATACATCATATGTTATTTCCCTTAAATTGAAAAGGTCGCCTCATATTAATTATAATAGGTATGACCAGAAAAAAATACATATAAAATTAACAGATTAAGTTGATACATGTAGGCGAACAATTAATCTTGTTCCCTCCAATGCTTGTTTTTTTTTTTTAATGATTATAAACAATGTTATCTTGATTCATAATGAGATTTAGATCTTCTTTCTCATCATTAATCAATATAAACTCAAGCATACTTTAACTAAAATAGTGAGTATAATGATAAGTATGCAATGTCATAACTGCAATTGAAGGAGCAATTGCTTATATGAAATTAGAAAAAAAAAAAATTTAAAACGTGAAAATTGCTGAATCCATCAATTATTTTTATCTTTTATTTTTGTTTTTCAAAGAGCTATAAAATCACTTGAGTAACTAAGAATATAACGACTTAAAAAAAAATTTAAATATATATTCTGATAATATAAATATTCTTGAGGCCCTAAAGACTATCTTAAGTCGATAGAACTTAAATGTTAACTTAGTCATAATAAGAATAGTTAAACTAAAACTTAAATGACTGTCTATGATACCAAAATAAATTTAACTAAGAATAACTTAAATTTCCTTAAAGCACTCACAAAGCACTGTGCGAACGAAGAATGCAAGAGGTAGGAAAATGATGATGAAAGCATCGCTGAAGTCTACAACTATAAACCATCATAACTCCATGGTTAAAAAACTGAAGTATTAAAATATGTTGATTAAAGAATTCATAGTAATTATAATATAAATAGTTTAAAATAATTTGAAATTAAAAAACGTATTATCATTTCTAAAAAAACCCACAACATATGGTTGCTTGGTTTGCCACTTTTTTTTAATCTAGGAAAGATCCCCCCCCGTGCTAATCTATCAGCACAGTTAGCAGAGGCTTTCCTCTACTCCTACCTGGGACAAATTCGAGCACATCTCTAACATTACTAACCAAATAGCTTAGTTCCCACGCCCCCGAAACACAATGAAAATCATATGGATCTATGTCATCACCTTAGTTCATTCTTTAATCATGCATCTGAGTATGTGCTCCTCAAACTGCTACTTGATTTGAACTCCTCTTCCTCTATTTAAACTCCTCTACTGAACTATCGTCATCAACAAACATGCATAACTCATTTTTATTACTTCTTTTTTCCCTTTAACACCCAAAGTATCATTATAATTATTATTTTGACTATATGACGTTAGAAATTTTAATGTTAAAACATCCACCTCCTCAATAATTTCTTTATCTAATAATATTCTTGATCAATTATCATGCTCAAAGAATGTAAAATAATTAAAGATAATTATGTTATATGACGAATAGCTATACGGAGTTCATATTCTACATAAAATATTATAACGAGTTTATGATTATGTCCACAAAACAGGTATAATTATCTAAAAAATTATTTGGAATATTTGTTATGAGTAACTACTTCATTCTATAACTATTTCATATCATCAATTAATAATTTTAAAAATCATTTAAGTTTTTTATTGGACTTTCTTGTATAGCTTTAATAACTTAGTGTTAATGATAATTCATGTAGCATCTTATTAGGCACATCAGCGCAGTAATCATTTAAGATTTTTTTCCTTGAATAGAAGGAATCCACATACACAATATAGTTTGATAATTGAATGCCATTTTTATAATGTAATATACAATTATTCACATATTTATCAAATTTGTTTTTTTTTTAAATTTCAATGCCAATTTCACATGTGTGTGTGGTGTGTGTGTGTTGTTACCTACTAACTTTTCATCCTCTAGCATCATCAACTTAGAAAAATTAAAATATATTGATGCTAATATGCATTTGATAAATTAAATTCATTTTTATAATTTATCGACTAACTAATAGTTGGTAACTTTGAATGTCACTTATAACTTTGTCATAGGAGTTCATCTAAAATTTTGGATTACTTGCACGTATGCTTCTTCAATTTTAGATATTTGCATGTTTAATGTTTCCCATACAAATTTAAGAATCATATGCATCTCTTATTATATTAAAATAAATTACTTCTTATGTCAACTCCTCTGAAGTTTTTATCATAACTTGATGATTCACTTTGAGCATACAAAATAAATAAAAAATTTAGAACTTATCATCACATTTTTCAAACATGGGAATTGATCTCATTTGATGATATACACTTAATTTATGAGAATGCAAAATTAAGACTCTCTTCTATATCATAAATAATTCATGTGAGGTGTGATCTACACTTTCTAGTTGATGATGCGTTCATTTATGAACATTGGTAACATCTTCAATATTAATTAAACATATTTTGAAAAAAGATAGATTACTAAAGTGTGAAGAATGCACATTAATAAATGCAATTAAAATAAGATGTATATTAGTAAATTAATTATTATTTTTATTATAGCATGAATGAACCATTTTCCACATTCATGAAATTTTTAGTAATAGAATAACATTGATATCTAAATAATGTTGAATTATCATAAGCTTTATTTGCCTTATAAGTATAGAAAATCATAATAAAATAATGTGCACATAATTCTAAATTGTGTCATAATAATGAAGAAATTGATTATTATGTTAGGGTTGTTTTGATGATGAAAAAATTGTGATGAACTTCTGAACATATCGACATTATTAATTTCAAAGAAAAAAAAATCTCAATATCTATCTCCCTCATTATGTTTATTAACCTCAAGAAATGTGGTGTTTATTACCTCAACTAATACTGGATTTTGATTATGTTATAATAATTTATATTTCTTATCCTTTGAATGCAGCCTAAAAAAATGGAAACTTATGGTCAAAGAGTCTAATTTCTTTTATGAGGATTGTATATTTGAGCATTTGATAGATATCCATATTCATTTAAGCACATCAAACTAGAGCCACCATTCTCATACGTTAAATTGAATCTTAGGTTCTATTTTAGTAGACATAATATTAAGGATAGACACAATTGTTTTAAGCTTAAACCAATAATGGAATTATAAGGATTTACTTATCACTCTTTTTATTATGTCCATTAACTCCAATATCCCATAAATGTTCACTATGCATAAATGTTAAGTAATAATGGCTGATCCATTAAGAACCTTGCAAATACATAATATTCTTTATAATGATTAGATCTCATAAACCTAATGTTTTTTATTTTAATTTGTCTTCATACATCAATTTAGTAATACTCCAAGAGAATTCGAATTTAGTGTTAGAGACGTATCCTGTAGCATTTTAGGATCACATGCTTTTAATATAAACAAAACTTCAAATTATATGACACATTTTAATGTGCCCAATTTTAATTAATCATTTAATCAGTTACTCAGTCAACTTATTTACTTATAAAATAAGCTTTCCTTTAATTTAACTTTTTATCAAAATATATTCCTTTAATTCAAAAAGTAATTTACATTTGCAATTAGGCTATAAGATAAATTGCATATCACTTAATCATTGTTTTATTTAACTAAAATCTATTATATTTTAAGTAAATCTCTAATTTTTAACTATTTCAAGGGAGGACTTGCTTATTAGAATTATTGTGCATCAGAAAATTTATAGTGGCAGAATAAAACATTACGTCTTAGTTTTGAATGAAAATCTAGTACACACATAGATAGTTGAAAAAAGACTAAGAACCTCAAAAGTTTTATATGAAAAAACCCCAGAAAGGGGGGAAAAATCACAGAGTCTAGTCCAGTCAAAATATTCCACTATATGTTTGAGTTATAAAGTTCCAACTTTTTTAATAATTGTATTACAAGGCTGTGTTTTAAAAATCAAGATGATTGAAGTTCCAGAATCAAATTACAACAACTATGCAATGGTAGTTGAGCTATAACGGTTGTCAGTGGTAGTAGGCGATGATAGTAGGCGGTGGTCGACAATGCTTGTGGTGATGATAGACTTCAACCTTCTAGCTCTCTTCTAGCTTTCTCCACGTTCACTTTTAGCTTCTCCCTAGCTTTCTTCCAAGTTTATTTCTAGCTTTCTCTCTCTTCATGATAAAAATGGGGTCATATTTATAGGATTCTTAGAGGAGCATTTTGGTGATTATAGCCATAATCCCAAAATACTTCATCGGATGGTTCATATTGATTCCCTTGATCGCAAATATTTTTTTTTATGATTTGACCATCCAAATGACCTCCGATTTGAGTGATTTTAGACTCGTTGGATTCTTCTTATCGAGTCGCTCAAATCTACTATAAGAACACCATATTTGGAGGCTATTTGATTATCCAATTAATTTCTTGAAGTCTTCATTTCTACTTCTCGAGCTTGATTTGAGTTCATTTAGACTCGGATTGACCCAATCTTGATGTCAATAAGTTTGTCTCATCGAGGAGTTCAATTCGAATATAAGTTTGTTAAAATGAACATTTGAATGATTAAAAATTTAATTTTTGAAAACTCTACCACATATATCGTCGTGAGATTTGTATCAAATTTATAATACTTTTATGTGATATATCAAGAATAATGTCTTTTTTTTTGGGAACCCCATAAAGGGGAATTTTATTGCTCACAAAAGAAAAGAGTTACAAGATCCTTAAGATGGGGTAAACTCAGAGGCTACCGCTCAAAGAGCTACAAACATCTTAAAGAGTAAATCCCCTATCTAAGTATAACCCACACAGCAAAAGAGAAACGACATTACCTAAGGTAATAAAAGAAAATAAAAGACACCTAGGAGCAAACCGCAAAGCTAGTCAACAACAGTAGATGATGAGGTTGAAGAAGATTGTACCTCTAGAAAGAAAATGCCTGCTTGATGCCTGCATGAGAAGAAAAAATCTCTGCAAACAACTAGATGAAAAATTAGAACCAAAAAAATGGAAGGGGTTAAATCTAAGGAATAAACATAAAGTTGAAAGAAATAGTAAAATTGTAGAGAGGGCTCCAAAACCTTCACACTAACTTGGGGAAGCCACATACATGTGCATCCAGTAGCAAAGGAGGGATACATCATACATGCTACTACCAACCAAAGAAGGGAAGTCAACTACCCATCATAACCAACAAACCTAGGGAGACAGTCTATCCTTTGGAAAATCATGTGGCCCAAAATTACAGTATAACCAATGAGAAGAAATCCACAAAGGTTCAATGAATGAAGAGAAGTCAGCATTCCTTTATCAATAGTAGAGCCCATATAGTGCCAACAACTATCAGAATACCAATCCACACCAACCCACCCAAGTTCCATATCACAATAATTAAAATGTAACAAGATCAGCATGATAGGAAATAACATCCAATAAAACATAAAATGATACACAATATCAGCATATCCCATAAAAAAAATACTTCAATCTATGAGCAGTTTACAACACCCAAAAAACATTCGATTTACAGATTGGAAACAAGTTCCACACTAGCCTAAAAAGGGAGTTAAAACCTCACCCAGCCAATAGATTGAAATAAAAAGCAATAAGAAAAGTTTACGGGTTCCTAACATAAGGCAAACCAATTTTATCTAAATTCACATGCCCCCGTAATAAGGAAGGGATATTATCATAGGAGAATATATTCACCGAAGAGGATTTTGCATCCCAATTAGCAAAAAATCTACACAAGAATTACCTTCCCGAAAAATATGAGAAATATGATAGTCAAGGGTGGCAAGAAGCCTCCTCATGTGGTTAAGAAGATAGTAACTTTCAGCATTATCATGAGCTCCCGAATTTAATAACTCCAAGAGGAGGAAGCATCAATTTCAAACCAGATTATTTTAAAATATTTTTGAATGCATAACGAGATACCATAATGCAGACCATAAAGTTCAGCAAAAAGAACATAACAATGTCTTAAAGGAACAACAAAAGCAGCAATCACCTTACCTTTATAGTCTCTTAAAATACCCCCACAACCATAAAGCCCATTAGCAACTGACCCATCAGTATTTACCTTAATGACATGATAGTTGGGCTTTATCCAATGAATAATCTTAAAAGTAAACTCAACCTCAGAAGATGAGAGGTTAATCCCAAGGTTAAGAGCCAGATGCTTGACTCCTTTGAAGCTAGAAGGAGTAAGAAGGTTAGCTTTATAAAGGGAAGTAATTTTACATTTGGTTCTAGTAATAATACGGTGAAAGTTCATAGGATTGCCATGATGTTTAGCATCATTTCTTTCCCACCAGATATACCACAACAAAGTAATAGCAAGCGCACATTTTACATGGCCTTTCGGTGAACAAGAAAGAAAATTATTTAAAAGGCGCAATATAGAGAGGGATCCATCAAAAAGAAGAGTATTAAACATACTATCATACCAGTACCAGACTTTAGCAGCAATGGGTCCATTCACAAAGACATGATCCACAATTTCAATGTGAAAGCAACATTGACATTTGGATGGAAGATGAAAGCCTTTTTTCAGAAGAATGACATCCACAGGAATGTAGTGTTTAAGGATACGTCAAGTTAGAACCGAAAGGAGGAAGAGATAGAATTACTCCAGATTTTAGAAAAAACTAAGGATTCTTGACTTTTAAATCTGAATGCATGCCACACATCCTTAAAGACAAAATCTCCAGAGGAGGAATTTTTAAACAAGATTTGATCAGGTTTATTGGACGTAGGATTAATATTAAGGATTTTGTTAACGATCACATTGGGAACATAAGAAACCAATTGAGCTATATCCCAAGAATTATGAGTAATGAAATGGCTAACTTTGAGCCTGTCAATAGATTGAGTATTAAGTAAGGAGTTAATAGAACCCAAACCCAGCCAATTATCTTGCCAAAAGAAGGAGGAATCAGAATTCACTCCCCAGGAGATCAGTTTCTCTGCAGCCCACTTGATATTGTAAAGTCTTCTCCATACTGGGGAGTCCCCCGGTTTGAAAGAATAAATAAGGGGGTGTTACCCTTACAATATTTAGAGAGGATGAAATTCGATCAGTAATTGTGATTGCTTCTAAGATTCCACCATATTTTGTATGAAAAGCATTTAATGGAATCTTCTAAAGTTTTACATCCTAAACCACCTTCATTCAAAGGACCACGTGCTACTAATGTATTTTTTTGGAAGATGAGGTAGAACCCCAAAAAAATTTGTTAATAAGATGGTTAATCTTTTTAATGATAGAGGTGGTAGGGACAATGGTGGATAGCAGATAAAAAGGCAAGGAGCAAAGAATACTTTTAATCAAAACAAGTCTAGCTCCAAAGAATAGAAGATGGAATTCCCAAGAGGAATCATATGCATAAATCATAGAAAAAAAGGTCAGGGCCTTAAAAATATTTGATAAGCATGTAACACCTTCATTAGAAAAACAAGAATATATAAAATTGTGATTAATTTGATTAAATTAAGCAAAACAATCTACTCACCAAAAGTCTCAAATTTCTTTCAAAGTTTAACCACTAGAAAGTTCACAACTTTTTTTTACAAGACAAGAACTTAGTTCATAATTATAATTATTGTCCAAACTAGTGTTAAAGTAATAAAATTTCCCTCCACTCATTCCTATTGGTTGCAACATGAACTATTAACTATAATTTCTTCAAGCTTTTTTTTTTTTGCAAATATTTTACTAATTTGTCTTGGACTACCTTTCCTCCTTTTTTTTTAAATAACTTAATGGTGCACGTTAAGCTTCCACCATTAAGTGAGAAGCACTAAGGTAAATTAATACCTAACAAGGAATACAACATAGGAAAAAGTGGGATTAAAGATGTACTTTCACATTGATGGCTCGCCAACTCAAGGAATAGAGGAGACATCTAAACTTAGAAATCAAAGGATCAATTGGCTCAAGATTTCATAAGTACATAAGAGAAGAAGAATATCATCATAGTGGCAGCCACCGAAGTTATTTTCACATCCAAATGATATGAAAACACAGTTGCTTATTGGCCTAGATATGAGGGTAGCATTGGTTCAAGTTAATTATTCTAATATTTTGTGATTATGCATGATTAATCATAACATCCATGAAACCCAATAAACTAATTAAGAAAGTGTAGTCAATTCCAAAATAAAATATGTTGTGACCAGCTTCAACCATCTATTTCTATATATATATATATATATATATATATATATATATATATATGTTCTGTTAGTTACATTTTTTAAATATTTACAACTAATTGTTAATATTAGAAGTAATGTTTATGCAACTATATATTTTTATTTTTATGATGAATGATATTTAATCATACTTTTATTAAGACTTTCTAAAATAATGAAATTGTGACTATAATAATGATTATAAGATTAAAAATTGATTAAAGGGTTCTCTTATAATCATATATTTTAGAAAAATTTGAGACTAAAAATTTATATTTAGCAATAGTTTAATATAATTATGACTTATAATTGGCTTATTATAATTTCTTTTCTAATTCATATCCGTCCACTCTTTAAATTCCATGAAATTTAGTATATCAAAATTTATCAAGTAATTATTTATGATAACCAACGTAGTCATAAATTTCTTTTTATATACATGCAATGAGTCTAACCTATTGAAAACACCCATTCCATCCTCCCCATCCCCTAAACAAAAGAAAATTTTCATAATGGAAATGAAAATTATAAAAAGGTTGAAGTCCTAAATGTCAAAAGAAGAGTTACATATGTATCTTTAGAAGGAGGATCAAATCATGCATAATTTCATAATTATGGAACTTTAGTGCCAAAAGAAAGAAACCAAATAAAACCAAGTAGAGCAAAATGTGATACAAATGAAAAATCCATTGAAATAGAGACACTAACCATAATTAATTTTACATTCAGATGGGCAACTACACTCTAAAATTTAGCTGAAGTTCATGTGTAGTTAATGGACATCTCATAGTATATCTTATTATTTCTACCATAATAATTCAAATGTATTTAAAATAGTTTGCATTATCTAGATAAAAATCATTTTCTAATTTGATATTATGGGATATAAAATGAGAAATTAGTTGAATATATGGGGTGTCAATCTTAGAATGTAAAAGACCACTAGCTGGAGGAGGTGAAAGAGGATGAAGACTCAACTTCAATCTAAACTTTTCCTCAATTTAAGAAAGAATGTCTAGTAATAAGTTATACAAATTTGATTTCACAATTGGAGTAATTGCCAACATTTTTTTTGCATAGAGTTAAATCTACTGCAATGTTAGTTGCAATCTTTTCTCTAGCTTATAAAGGTAATGAATCATGAATTTCTTTACCCAAAAAAAAGAGTTTTTATATCACCTTATTGGATAATAGACTAGAAATAAAAAATAAGAGAATGATTAGGCAATAAAGAAGAAGAGGGAATTGATGTATGCATTTGTTGGGACACTAAAGGTGTGGACTTAGAAATAATTGGGGATAGGATGCCAAGAGTAGTGGGCATGACAACACTCTAACTTTTAACTCTTCTATGAACAAAAACTTCTCGTACAAAAAGCTAGCAATAAGAAAAAAAATTCTAGGGGTCCTTTCTAGTAGTTGTAAACCAATCCAATTATAATTCAAAAATTACTAACTAACATCAACTATAAGTAGCACACTAGTAATATATGTTTTAGTAAGTGTAACTGCAGGGGCATCAATCTAAAAAAGTTTAATTGATGTTCTGAATTTCGAAGTGCAAACATAAAACCCAAATTAGTGTAATAGGGCATTTACTAAGCAAGTCAAAATTATAAGTCCACTTACTCTCATAATGAATTCTTCAATTTTTAATATTCAATGAAAAATATAGTTGTGTAGTGTTCAATCCTATCAAAATTCAAAAGGATGTTCTTGGTTTTCGAAAACAGAAAAAAAATTACCAAGAGAATAACAAATCAATAAAAATTATTTAGTAGATTGTAAATGAAGCTTACTGCCAAAAATTTATCATGGAATAAAAGATGATATAGAGTGGTTAGATTAGAAAGTTCATTATCAGAAAATCCAATGCAAGAAATCCTCTATGAGAGGTTAACATGAATGAATGAACATTATATATTATGAAAGAAGGCAAGGAATTTCCCTAGTACATTAAAAAAAAGGTGATAATTTCACATACTTATCCTCTATATGTTCCTACAAAGTCAAATGTATCTTAATTAACGAGATTGCTCAAATGATCCCCATATTTTAACATAATTATAGTGTCACTAATTTTTATTCTTTATGTATCTTTCCCCAAAATTCATGTCCGCTTTATGAATATATACATATATATATAACACACTTAATTCTCTTTAGATTTTATAATTGGTTGTGCACTCAAATTAGATGCAAAATCTATTAACCTGTCTCAACCATCACTATAATTAGCTTTATTTGAAATGGATGTGCGTGAGAAACTTAAGATGGAAATACACTTGGGGTCAAATTTTTTTGTGACTTCTTAAAAGTTAAATTTGAGAACTCTCCTTCATTTTATACACATTGTAAACTGCAAATCTAACTTCTTTAATTTCATCAATACTCATGAAAATCCAATATGTCAAAATAAAATAACGCTAGCATTAGTAGCCCCAATGATGTAGCACATCATGAAGAAAATCAAACTAAAGGCCCAATTATAATAGCTAAGACTAAATCTTAAAAAAGAGAAGAAAGAATTGGTCCAACTACACGTGCTCAAGCTAAATCCCAATAAAGAGCCCATATTCTAGACCATCTTAAATGTATTTTAATTTTAATATTTTTATATATTTTTTCTCATTTAGAAGCTTGTATGGATGGCCATGATATAAAGAGAATATTAAAAATGAGTGGCTGAAACACCTCCTTCATAAATGGCCACCAACTCTTCTTTTACCTCCATTTTTTCCCTCCACTTTTTTTCTCCAAAAGTGATAGCCCTAAGGTTATGTAATGCCTATAAATATAGGCTGAAATGCTTTGTAACTTCACTTGTTGAATGAAATTTTTTGAGTGAAGTATTGCTCTTTTCCCTAGCTTGGTGCTTGGTGGCTCAAGTTTGCCTTTTCTTTAGTGAGATTAGATGGTTATCCTTTGTCCCACTTTATATTTATTTATTTATTTTAATTTACTTAAGTCTTACTCCACGTCCCTATCATCCTCTAAGATCAGCCATCACCCATTCCAAGCTCCATATCCACTCCAAAACCCTCCTTAAAACCCTTGGCAAAACTAGGCGAAACTAAGACCTAGTCTCATTCCTTATCCCGCGACACTATTATAAACTCCATCAAACTTAACCATCTATTCCAGATCACTAAAACACATATTAAGCTATATATATATATATATATATATATATATATATATATATATATATATATATATATATATATATATATATATATATATATATATATATATATATATATATATATATATATATATATATATATATATATATATATATATATATATTTAGACATTTACCCCACCCAAACTCTTATTCTTTAAGAGATCTTTCAAATCAACCCAAACTAACTCAATCCGAGTTAGTCTTAAAAATTCCACTAGGGGACCATACTAAACCGCTCAACATCTCACCAAAAACTCCAGATCTCATCTCTAGACATTAAACAAAGATCCATAATATTTTATGTCACTTAATCTCTCTAAAAGGGTTACCGACCACCATCATATTTGATATCAGAGAAAAATCTAGGATAAATCAGAATTTTGTCAAGATTCTTTTTTTTAATAAGAGGATTTTTATATGGTGAACTTGCCTCTAAGAGCAATTAATATGAGTTACTCCAAAAAATTTGAGGTTAGTTAATCGCTTTTTATGATATTTTTACTTCATATTAATTGCTTGGATAATTGACATATTTCTTGCAAATTTATAGTGCTAGCATAAAATTTAATTGAATGAATTCCAACATACAACCTAGCCAATATCCTTTGTGTGAATATATTTAAAATATTTTTTGAGTGAAAATCTTGGTGAGGGAGTGATCTACTTTGAGAAAATTGAATCCCACTTTGATGCAATTGGAACTTTATGTAACCTTCTTATTTTCTATGTTAGTTGTTTATGATAAAATTAGTTATTTAATTATCAAAACTTTAAATAATTTGTTATCTCAAGGACTCGAGATTTTTTTTTGTTCTAGGCATATTTTCATTTAAAATTGCATGCATAATAATATATGTGCATAAAACTTGGTGTTTTAAAGGGCAAAAAGAACTTTGATAAAAAGGCATAAACTACCTAAGGAGAGCTTAGAACATAAGTGGTCTTTGTACCCCACCCCACCCCCTACAAATTCTTTTGTCTTGAATCTCACTTTATTTTTGCATCTATAATTTTTTATAATTTTTTTTCATTTATTGTATATATATTTTCTCTCATCTTTCTCTTCACATTTTAAAATCATCTCAAAGCACCCAAATCAGTCACCTAAGACCACATAAAAAACTTAACTCTGTTTATGGATGCACTAGATTTTAGGATCTATGATAATGAAGTAAGAACTAGAGAAATGTTTGAAAAGAGTTATGCTCAAATGCTTGATCTCAAAGAATAAATGTAAGTCATAATGAATCAATTGCTAGATATTAGAAATTCTGCTCCACCTCCTGCACCCATATGCAATCTTGAAGAAGAAGAATCCTACTTAGATTTGGGGGATGAACAACCAATTAAAAGACCACTAACCCATAGAAACATAGGAAGGAGAGATAACAATCACAAAAACATTGATGATTTTAATGATCCATCTCGAAAAATTAAAATTGAAGCACTTATTTATGATGCATCTATGACCCAAATAAATTCTTAGACTGTTTGGTTCAAATGAATGAATTTTTTTATTGGCATAGAATGGATGATTGCCAAAGAGTAACTTTTGTTAAGATGAAGTTGTTTGGGCATGAAAAAATTTATTTGATGAATACACTCGCTAAAGAGCACATATTAGGTAGGACCAACCTAACATGGGTAGAAATGAAGGAGATGCTTAGAGCTAAATATTATCATTGACATCATGATAAAAAATTACACAATCAACTATTTACTTTAAGGCAAGATAATCATCATAGAACTGAATATTTAAATACTTTTGAAGACCTGATTTCTAAAATTGAATGTATTAATAATGATTGACAACTGGCTAACAAATTTGTCATTAGACTTAGAACTAAAATTAGAAATGAGGTTGAATTATTTGACCTTCAAATCTTGCAGGAAGCCTTTCATTATGCTTTATTAGTTGAACATCAAAAGAAATTCATTGCTGTCTCAAGATCAAAGAGTCAAATTCAAGCCAATCTAACTCATAGGTCTCCTGTAAGATCCACACAAACCATTAACATAACTCCACCCAAAGTTCCTACTGATGGGAGCTCCAAGAACTCTAAAGATATAATATGTTTTAAATGTCATAAGAAATGACATATGCAAAATCAATGCAAAGCTTAAATCTTTTTTTAGAGGAGACTGAGGAACCAATAAATGATGACTTAGAAGAAGTTTATTATGAAACCCCACTGTATGATAAAGAACTTATAGATGAACCTTACATCAATGTGATGAGATGCCTTATAGTAGCTAGAAATGAGGCTGAAGATTGGAGAATGAAAAATATGTTTAGTATGTATGTTGTGTGTAATGAGAAAAGATGTAGATTATTTATAGATGGTGGAAGTGCAATGAACGTTATTTCTACTAACACGATTACTAGAGCCAATTTAAAAACTGAACCTCACCTAGAGCCCTTTCACGTTAATTGGGTCAATCATACATCTCTTACTATTACCAGTAGATGTTTAGTTCCCATCAAGATTGGTAGTTATGAAAAGCAAATTTGATGTGATGTCCTCCCTTTGGATATTGCTCATATTCTATAAGAACGATCTTGATTATATGATTTTAATGTAATTCATTATGGTAAGGAGAACACCTATATTTTTAAACACAATAACAAGACCATCAAACTGCTACCTCTCATGCCTTTAGAAAAAACACCACTTATAGCACCCCATAAATCCAGTTCTAACCTTCTACCAAAACCCACTATTCAACAAGGAGCAAAACTTCAATTAATTATGATTAAAAAACCCTATTAGTGAAAATTGTTCTATTTTTTTTTTGTGCATAATCCTTGCCAACCTACTTAGTCTTCTTCCTTAACCTTTGAGATAAAAACTGTATGACATAGAAGTTTATACAAAGAGTTTTCTGATCCAACAAATTTTCATATTTGGCATGTAAAGAAAGCCACCCCATATAATAATAAAAATCACAAACATGATATGATCACACCCATTCTTTCTAAATTTATTGAAGTAGTGCCAGATGAACTTCCAGATGAATTACCTCCTCTTAGAACCATCCAACATGCTATTGACTTAATTCCTATCTCCCAACTCTCCAATCTTTCACATTATATGATGAATCATAAAAGTTTGAAACAAAATATTTATGTTAAAATCAATTTTATACTTTGTTTTGATCACAAATTAACATAGATTTTCTTGGATGTAGGATATGCTTTGTTCCAGTTTGTCAATCTATTGTAATATTAACTCAAGTAGAACATTCTAAAGAGCTGAATTTAAAAGTGCAAGTGTACCTCATAGTAAGACAATTTTTCATCCCAACGAAAATTTTATTTATTTTTAACGGTGAGTGTCCAGCCACAAATATATTGATAATGAGATTTAAATTCAAGATTTTCTCTACAACTTTCAAAATTTTTTCCATGTACACAATTGGAAGGAAATTCTTTTGGAGCTTCTTATAGGCGGAAACAAATAAAAATACTTTACTTCAAATTCTTGTAAGAGCACCACTAATTCTGAATAATTTTGACCGGATCAGTATGAATCCTCTCCCATTAAGATGAGAAGATAGATGACTAAAGTTTAAAGACAGGCTCAAAAGTAGATGGCATAACAGCAAAGATCAATTTTGAGTATCTGCTTATTTATATTATTGAGCATTTGTCTTCTAATTTTTGGTTATTCGTCTTCTCATCTCAAGAAAAAATTAAAGCATATTAGAATATCTTTCCTTTGACTGTTTTTTTCCATCATTTCTAAAAACCATTCTTCAAATTTTCTTCAATTATTTTTAAGATCGAGTATGGAATATGTTTATTCTTCTAGCAACATCCTATTTACGTTGTTATATTTTCTGCTTTACGGTGAACATGCCAGCCTTCTTTGTTTTTAATGATCGCTTTTTAGTTACGTATTAGATTCTATAAGTAGTTCTATGCAGTGTGCAATTCTTCTTTCATGTTTTAGTGGGTATATGCAGCAGCTACAGTGGTATGCTTGTTGAATTGCTCGTTAATGTGATTGACTAGTAAAAAGTTACAATTATGATTATCATTATAAGTATTCATTTTTTAGCTAATTGCAATCTATGATATGTTACTAAGTATTTATTTCAAATTTATGTCCATATTTTCTCCACCTTGCATGATTTCTATTCAAGCTAAATGGCATGTGAGAAGTCATTTACCCTAGAGTGATTAGTATTTAAACCTTACAAACGAGTTTATGCGTAATAAATTATAGTTTAGGAATTATATTTAATCAGCATTATAATGTTACATATATCGTATATAAATTGTCTCTAAGGATATGTACATTAAAAAAGAAAAGGATGTGAACTTAGCTGTAGAAACGCTTTAAAAAAATGTGAATGCTAAACTATAGGGAGGAGATACAGAGAATCAAAGCTGCCCAGCCAGACATTCCACACCGCGAAGCATTTAGTACTGCTGCCAAGAATGTAAGATTTGCACATATCATAAATATTATACGTGTTTAATTTCAGTAGTTGCTAATAATTATATATAGCACTCATTGTCGACTAATTAATTGCAGTGGGCTAAATGCGATCCTCGTGCCCTTTTCTACTCTGCTTCCAGTACCAGTGGTACGAGGAGGGCAACAACAACCATTCAGCAAGTATATATGATTTATCTAATCAGTTAAACTTATTATTCTTCTAGAATTAATAACAATATTTATCCTTTCATTAAATATTATAATGAGGAGTGCCTGTAAAATTTAATTTGCAGGAGAAAAGGAGCGGAGCTCCAGTAGAAGGCTTCGATGTCTCCAAGCATGGGCAACTGCATCGCATGGAATAATAAACTACGACTATGTGCTTTCGTTCGTATGTGTAGGACTTGGACTTGAATTAATATTATGTAAGTTTGATGGATCTAATTATGACTTAATTTATCTACTAGTGTAGCAAATTTCATATAGCATGCAAGCATGCATGAAAAGGTCACCCAGCTGATCATTTTCTGAGCATCCAGTATGCATTCCGCACATATATCTATCTCGCTTTAATCAGGTAAACTCTCTTAATTAAAACATGAACATCAAATAGACAGAAGGAACAACATAAATGCTTGCTTTAATCAGAACACGAACAGCCTATATATATATATATATACACCTGCCTTGCTCATGCCGACCTATCGTTGTCTTGTCGGAGTTAAGAAAAGATATTGTCGGGAGTCATTCTTTTGAATATCGAGTATTGAGAGGGATGGACGTTAAGTGTTACGTCGCAAAGTTCTGGACATGACAACTGTACTGCTTATTCTTTTGCAGCCATTATTCTTCTTTAGATTTTTTTTTGGAAGCAAAGAATAAAGTCTATAAATATTCCATTTTATTAAATTTTTTTCTCAACATATTATTATTATATTATAATGCAGAGAGAGAGAGAGAGAGAGAGAGAGAGAGAGTAGATACACGCAAGCCAAAAGCCCCAAATTTAGTGCAATCCATAAAAGTGGGGAGTGCCTCCTCAATCAATAGCCTTATGTTTCTTCCTAGTATCTTAATTTAACACGCGATGTTGCACTTGTTTGCTTGTCTGAAGATTCCCAAAATGAGCTTCTAAATACTTATGGACATTTAGGTATCCCCTGAAAATTTAATGGAACAATTATTATAGGGCCAAAAAAAAAAAAAAAAAAAAGGAATCCTATACTTAAAGAACCTAAATGAATGCTGTTTATTCCCAAAATAGAACAAAAATTCAGGAGTTTAAGATCACAGGAAAAAATAGATCAACTCCTTAAATAATTTGTCCTCTAGGTAATAATCTTTTTAAAGCTCAATCATTTAATAATGATGTAAACAAACTAATTACCTTCAATATAAATCCGGCTGTCCTTGAAAATTATGATGAAGGAGATTGAAGTGAATACAATTTTTTAATAATTTAAACAATAAAATTAAAAAAAGTAAATACAGAAAGGGAAGAGCAATATGAGACAATGCTAATATACTCACCTCTATTTTATTTTTTTAAAGAAAATAATTATCATTAATTAAAATGATAATTACAAAAAACATCATTAGGCCGAGCAAAAAGGGAAAAGACAAATTAGCCATACTCCATTTCTGGTTAGATACATCATAAAATATATAAATTTTGGAGGAAGATCTAATAAGATGAGGGCACATCATGTTTGTGAGTAGAAATTAGAGTCTTTAAAAGTATATCATCATTAAATCTAGAAACTAAAGAAGCGAAAGAATGATTGATTTCAACATGATGATAGACTATGTTGAAGTCAATGTATAGATGGTTGTATACAAATATAATTGAATCTTTTTTGTATAACTCCAAAGTAGCGAATGAAATAGCAACTATGTCATGGATTTGATATGGTGGATGGGCGAGCAACTTTTAGCCAAAAATAGCATTAGAGAATAATCATTAAGTGATGATAGAGTCTCTCCTGAGTTATATAATGAACATTTAAGAACCACTAGCAATAAACAAATAAAAAAATAGATTGTCCTAGAAATCATATTCATATTTTCATGTTGAAGTAATTGTCAAAAACTAAAAAAAGAACTTAAGTTATCTGGAACAGTAAGCTCTACATTATTGATATGAAGAGACAAGTTAGTAGTCAATGGGATAGATATTAACTTAAGTCTCAATATTCTTTTAAACATGTGTATGGTGTTAAGAGGATTTTTTAGAATTAGTTGTAATTAGTTATTGATATTGAGAACTTTCTTTGACAAATTTTCTATTGATATGGATCTCATGTTCAAACAAGAGACAACAAGAGATCATGTTTTTTTTAAGTATCACTTTATGCCAATAGCTTTTTACTTGAAAGCCAATATAAATTACATCTGAGAAATTTTGAAAGACATTAATTTTAACTAAAAAATACTTGCAATTAAATGCCTAGGGATAACAATAATATAAAAATTCACTAAGATGGCCTTATCACATTTCAAATAAGAAAATGCAATTCATAGAAATTAAAGAGGCAATCTAAGTGGCTGCCAAATAAAAGTTCTATTCAAATATAAAAATATGGAATTTGAATTCTCAGTAAGGGGTTGTGTGACTTATTGCATTGGTAGTGAAATGTAAATCAAATGCATGCATTTTAAAAATCAACTATTTGGTTGGCTTCATTTTAAATGCAATTTAATTTAATGATATATTTCGAATTGACTCTCTACTTGACTACTTCTTAAATATTTGAAATCAATAAAATTAGCCAATTTTTAAATGCACTACAAATTCTCCATTGTTAACAACTACAAGCCACTGCCACCTGCACTAAACACCATCGCCAACCACCACTATCATCATCGTCACAACCATCAATCATTGGTGTCATGAACCTCGCTAGTCACCAATCATTTTACTTTAATCCGAACACACAAAAATAATCTCTTATATTTGTCTTACACTCAACCAAATGATATAAAATATTTCAAATACACAATATATTTTTTAACAAACTAAATCTGACCACCATTCCAAATATTATTATAGAATGCAAAAAAGGCTAATCTCATTGTATTAAGTTGTGGAGGCTAACTTTTTCCCTATAAAAAAAATACGCCACATAAATTAAATGGGGAGACATGTTGTGATAAGGCAAGTAGGGATACGAAGCTCCACAATAAAACCTTAGTCAAATCTGCAATAGCCATTAGTGCATGAACCAGCATAAAATTTTTGGTGTGTTTATAATTAAATTTTCTACTCTTTTTTGTATGCTCCTGATGATTGAACTAGCTTTCACCTATTTCTCAATCAATTGGACTTTAACATACGCACCCACGTAAAAAAAGTTACACATATTGCTCAAATGCAATGAAAGGTATCCTCGCAAATTTTGCAAAATATGATAGAGGTAATAAATTATTAAAACACAAAATAGAAAAGCCCTAATAGAAACTAGATGCCTTGCAACAAAATGGGCATGCTTCACTTCTCTCTTAGTATTTATATATGTAACTAAGTTGTCTTTGCAAATGAAATGTAATGAGAAATACATAAAAGAACAAGAGCAACAAGAGTTACATTATCGCCAGAAAATAGAAGCAACACTTGATTCTTACATCATTTATTTTGTGTGATTTCATAATAAAAACGGTCAATATCAAAATCCATTGTGAATTTTATATCTTAAAGATAAAACCTCTTCACAACAACTACAAGACCATAGATTGACATTGAAAATATTTCCAAACTGGCCTAGCATTGATAACAAATGATAATTGATTGTCATGGATGAACACATTTGAAACAAAGAAATGGTTAGCATGGTTAAGAAAATTTATAAAATAGAGATGAAAAAACATAACAAGCTACATCACATTACCAAGAAGGATATAACTTGAAATCAAAGTTTCCCATGGCCATGGATAAAGAACGACCCTTTTAAATTGTTTACATTTTCTTTTTATTAAAGAATTTAGTACGCCAACATACTATATGTTATATAACCTACCTTCAACAATAACAGTTTCTTTTTTCTTATAATTATTATATTCAAATCCACTATTGTGTATATGAACTCAATTATTGATCTGCAAATATTTATACTTTTTTTCTATTTTTTTTATTAGATTTGAAATTTTCTAACTTATATTTTTCTTCAAGGGAGGTTTTACCTATTAGAACCATGCAATCAATACAAGCAAAATTTTAAAAAATGTATAACGCAACTATTGAAATAAGAGGGAGAGTCTAAAAATAGTATTTGTTTTTTTTTTATATATGATGAAAAGTGATAAGGCATAGGCTTTAATTGATATAAGATAGGTACACTATAATACTTTTTTTTTGGTACACTATAATACTTAACAAAAGCTAATCTACCTTCACCCAAATGTCACTAGTATACATAGAATGGATCAAAATGACCAAGATTGTTACCATCAATTTCTTTTCAAAGAAACAATATTTCATTAATGGTTGATAGTATAAAAAATATTGCATGCTAGAAAATTTAAGGCAATAAAATATGTGTTTTTTGCTGTAGCATTTCACAAAGAATATTGACTTACACAAATAAAATAGAAGCACATGAGAGATGTAAGAGTTTTTATTTTAAATCCAAATAAAAGAAAATTCATAGTATTTGTCATAGTTGAAATAATATAATATGTAGCTGAAGATTACAAAAGTCCAGCCATCGTCTTGGAGAAGGTGAAATTACAAAGTTTGGATTACTAGGTTGACCTCAAGTGAGCGCAATAAAAAGTGTTGGAAAAGTAATGAGGAGTGATGGGCATCAATGTTGATCGATGGCTAACAAAGGTGATAAAGTGACAAATATCATTAGTGTTAGTTGATAGCTGGCAATAAAGATCAAATGATTATGGACGTTAGCATTAGTTAGTAAAAAGCATCAAGTGATAATAATTAATTGATTATATTCTAGTAATAATGGCTTTGCAAGTCTGATGATGATAATCTAGAGATGATGATTTGATAATGGTAATTTTGTGATAGTAGTTAGACGATGGCAATCTAGTATTTGCAATTTAACAACAATAGCTAGATGATGACAATCAAAAAATGATCAACAATAGGAAGCATCAATAATAATCATCAACATGATCAATGGTGTTTATTGATGGATAGAGTTTGAAGATTCATCAATTTTTTGGCCTCTCCCTAATTCCAGACAATCTTTATATTTGGCAAGATATTTCATGTATAATTTCTTAGAATAATATTTGATTAGTTTAGCCAAAATCTCAAACACTTCATAGGACCATCAATGTAGATCTGCTTAATCAAAGACCATTCTTTTGGCATTTAAATATCTTCTTGTCAGTGAAATTGAGCAATCTTAGGCTCATAAAATTTCTTTCATTAAGATGCTCATTTTGATTATAAACACAAAAAATTTAGGGATTATTTTTCCCCAAAGTTTATTTTAAAAGTTTTATTCACATGTTTGCATCTAGATCGATGTTTGATTAGATAGATCCTCTAGCAATGTATTAAGAAAAATATTTAAAGTGATCACCATATGAAAAAAAAGAGGTGGAAAGTATACTTTTATCACATCTTCAAATGATATTAATCATATTGCACAATTGTTTGTTGAAAAGTTATTATATAGAACTAAATCTTAATAAGCTCAAAATCACAAATTTTTATAAAACATAACTCTCAAAGTCACAGAAACTCCTTTTGGAAGCTACAAATCCTTTTTTTTCTCTCCATTTTTTATTCTCTTTTAGAAGTTTTTGCTTTTTACTTGATGCATAAATCTTCAGAAAAAGGTGTATTATTGATATTTAGAGTAAGTTCATACCATATATCATCACTTGTAGAAATAATCTCAACTTTTAATTTTTTTTCTAACAAACTTACAACATACATGTATCACATTCATTACAAAATCTTTAAATTTTCAACATATTATGTTCTTAACAAGTTTCTTTTATTTTTTAACATCATCTCCATTTTGGACTAGATGGAAAAACATAACAACATCCACTTTTTGCTTGTTATAATGGCTGATTCGGTAAAGATTATGAGAGGTTTTTCTTTGAATCGTCATCATAATCTGATTTTTTTTTCAAATCATCTGTAGTGCCAACATTATTATCATTGCTTTGTCTAACCTGAAATGCTATAAGGAATTGGCTTGAGATCTTGCCAACCATTGATACAAATATCTCAAATTGGGTCTAAAATGTGAGCACCTAAAATCATTAAAAGTACTAGTTTAGCATCATCATAGGAACAAGAACTATAGTTGCTCTTTGAAATGGAGCATTAAACTATAGGGAAGAACAAAAGGATTTTAGATGCAATTGTTCTATTGTCATAACTAAAATAATAATCATATATGCATCACTGCTCAGCAAAAATGATAATCTTATAACAAATAAATAAAAATTTTTCATGCTAGCATCAATGTTTTCTACTTAAAACAGTGCGATTTTATTTCATCCAGTGGATAGCAACTACTTTCTATTTACTGATTATATCATGGTGGTGAGCTTTATAATTTTCTTCAATGGACGGTCGTCTCAGGTTTGTTTTCTCTGACGGGTGGCAAGTCAATCTTTTGATTTGGATGATAGTTGCATATATGTGGTACCCCTGGTGGGATGCATATGTATGTGGTTGCCTCAAACTAGTGGATTGATTCCTGCAACTCCTTTCTCCGCATTATGGTTTCCAAATATAATTATTTCCTTTCTTATAGGTACTTACTGACATTCAAGATATTTGCAGGTGTCTTCTTTTATTGCAGGTTCTTGCTAATTTTTTGTTGGATCAAAGCTTCTTTACTCCCATGAGAGGATGGTAGATATGGTGCATGCAAAGGTTTGCTTCTTTGTTTATTGGGGTTTGTATTTACTTTTGTTGTGTGAGTTTTGTACTTAGATAGGGGTTTTACTCTTTAGGTTTATTGTAGCTCTTTGAGTGGTAGTCTTAGAGTTTAACCCCTTTATGGATCTTATAACCTTTTTATTTGAGCAATAAAATTCCCCTATATGGGGTTCCCTAAAAAAAAAAAACATCATTTTTGAAATCGTAACAAATATATTAATTAGCTATTTTCTCCTTAAGATTATTAATCTTACTTAAAATATTTTTATTAAAAGAAGAAATATGATTGATAATATTTTGTTAGCTCAATAATTTATAAATGATAGCAATTTAAAAACATGTGAGTGTAATTTTATTTTAAATTTGGATATTTCTAAAACCTGTGATAAAACTAGTTGGGTTTTTTTTTTTTTTTTGCTATTAGGAATTTTGGTTTTCTAAAAGTTTATTAATCTGATTTCTTTTTTCATTGGTAACTATTGGTTTTCTTTTCTAATCAAACATGCTGATGGAAGCCTATTCAACAAATCTAATGGTTTGAGGCAAAAGGATTCTTTATCTCCTACTATGTTTGTTATTTTCATGGATTACATTTCAAGGTGCACAACTAGTTTATTTATGAAATTTTATTTATGTATTTTAAATTTAAATGTTTTTAACCTTGTCTCATCTTTGTTTTGCTAATGATCTCATTAATTTTTGAAGTCTTATGGATTTATTAGATTATTTTGAACATATTTTTAGGCCTTTTGATTAAAAAATAAATGTAATTTTATCCCTTTTAAATATTTTTTCATAGTCTACGAAATTAATTACTAATAAGTTTCCCATCACCCAGTTAGGGGGCACCTCTCTTCAAAGGTAGAAGAAAATTTTATTTATTTGATGAATTTATTCATAAAATCAAGAAGAATATTGATGAATGGAAAACAAAGATTATCTTTTGAGGATATATGGGCTTATGTAGGCTCCGAAAATTCACCACTGACCTCTCAACATATTGAAGAGAGTATGATTGAATGTGTCGTGTAATTTTCAGAAGGCAGATGGAATAGTAGATAAGACACAACCGAGAGATTTCGCCCTCATTTGGTGAGGACTTTAGATCTTGTTCCAGGTTTCCTATAGGCGCAGCCCCTATAGTTAATTACCCCTCCCAATAAGTGCGAGAGAATTTTCAATTAAGACTAGTCATTATATCGCTAAATGCATAGTAGATAGTAGCAGCATGTGAAGTTTAAAATTTAGATTTAATTCATCATTATTTAAGTTAAAGCGGATGGTTGGGGGAATGATGACATGCTCGATCTAGATCTCATGGTTCCATCATCCCAGGCTATCACAATCCCTAGTCTACTTAGTCAGAGGAGGTAGTCGACCTAACCTGATCGAAATATCTTTATCAGCAATACATGTGTTTCGTCGTTCAAGAAATCCTTATAGACTTGGGGTGGTGTTTGTCTAGGGAGATGAGATTAAATCTATCTTAGTTGATAGAGGGCTTTTTTCCCTATCAGATGTACCCTATGATTCACAACTCAAAGGGCAGAGCCATTGGGGAGCATACGGGCTACTATCGTGATTGTAATATAATGGAGTCTTACTGGCCAAATTACTCCATCAGAGGACTCTTGTCATAACTATATCATCTATGGAGCCTACTGGCCAAGCCACACAGTCAGAGGACACGACCCACATCCTCACTAGTGTGAGATTGATTGAGAGTGAATATAGTAGAATGCTTGATTTGACATTGGATCCTTTCTGAGCTAGAGTTTTCTTAATTTATCACCTCCGATAAATAATTACGGAAGGTGGATATATTGAGTTTTGCTTTAAGCTTTTAATGATTGAATTTTATTTAAGAAATTTTTGTTAGATTGATACTTGATTTGAGTTAATTTGATTTGAAATTAGAATCACATTTTGATGAAAGTATCTTCTTCGATTGAAATCATCATTCAACGCAGCCATCATTGGGATAGTTAATTGATTGAATCAAATATATTTGAGAACTTTAAATCCTGTCAACTCTATTTAGCTCCGAACAGAGGATCAGATCTACTGTCATATGACAGAATTAGCTTCTCAGATATTTTACTAAGTTGAAACTCTTATAATAGATTTTTAGATTTTGTTAACCCGGATCCAGTCTTAAGACTAAACCGTGAAGCAACCTGCACAATATCCTCAGACACTTGAATTTAAATATTCACCATAGTGTCGGGGCCCATGCGAGTATATTTAATAATGCTTACATAATTTTAAGACATTGAATTTGAATTTTAATCCTACTTCATAATATGTGCAAGGGTTCAATTAAAGCCTTAATTAATGCCTTATGTTCGCTTATACAAAGTGTTGTGAGTCCACTGGCGTAGAAGTTGTTGTAAATTGATCTAATATCTTATTAGATTTTTTGAATTAATATTTAATTGATTCCAAGTTGATTAGTATTTGAATATTCAATAGACTTTCGCTTATGATAATTCTCAAATTCATTGCCAATTATACTCAATTTCCCCTTCATATAATTCAAGTATTTAATAAGGCGACGAATATACTTTAAACATTTTCCAAAAATTCATTGCTTATGCTTATTAGCAATCATTCAATCTCATGGAAAATCTCTGATAAATTTTTTAATTTTCTTCAACTTATTTGAGTATATTTGAAGAGTATACCTTTAATCAAAGAGGCTCTCTTATGTTTTGATTTGATGTCCAATTGAGATTCTCCCCTCATTTGATATCAGGCTGAATTTTTAATTATTCATTTATTTTTATGATCACTTGTTTGTGAATTTAACACTTTGAGTATTCAATAAAAGGCTCTATCCAAATAAACAAACATCAACTCCAATATCCCTAACTCCTTATTAAGTTTCGTATTTAGTGAATGACTGGACTTCAAGTTTTGTTATAATTCTTTTATGAATTTAACATTTAACTCCCCCCATCTTAGTTAAAACTTGTTTAGTTATCTCTCACTTTTCTTTCTTTGGAATTTGCGAGAACATAGACTCACTTTATTAAGGAGTTACTTAATTTTAATTTTTATAAGGATGGGCCCCTCATTTGTCCCTGTAATATCTAAAAATAAGGCCCATAGGGGGTCTTTCATTTCATTCCACTTTGTTTGAGAAGTTATATTGCTTTAGAGTCTAAGAGGGGAGAGAATCTAATTTTATTTTGATTAAGTGTTTTATTCTCTCAAATTTTATTTAAGTATTCCTTACTTATGCATATTTTTTATTATTAATGTTTATTATTGTATTTGTTATACATCTTTTACTTAATTTTAAGTTTAGATGATTTCCCCTTCAATTTACTTAAGTCCAAGATTTCAGTTAAAATTTTGACAGCATTTCGGCATAGGTGGAGTGACATCTGATGTTTACCTGATGCCCTGAGCATAGCGGTGTCTTGTGACCCTTGATTCATCTTTTCACCCTAATGAGCGTGATGAGGCCTTCAAGCCTACAAATGGACAAGCATTTGCATATACAAGGTCACACATTTGTTTACACATTCACTTTCAATCGCAATGATAAAATTGCATTTCAACATTTGAATCATTTCTTTGTTTGAGCCTAGAATGAGATGACGAAGAAAAGAAAATAAATGGAGAATTGCAGGAGACCGAGAGGAACTCACCTAATGATGGAGTTGCCTCTCGGCTGCTGCCGTTAATGAAGAGGTGAGGCAAAGGGGATTTTGGCTAGGAGGATGTTCGGCCAAGGAGGTAGTTCAGCCAATAGATGGTTCGACCAAAGGAGGGTATTCGACTAGGGAGAGGAGGTTGGGTAAGGGTGAGGGAAAGAAGAAGTAGAGGGAGAAGGAAGAGGCTTACGGCTTAAGGGGATCAAAGAATGAGAGTTTGGTTTGAAGAAAAAATGGAACCCGTGCGGTTGGAGCGATCGAATGAAGAGAGGGGGTTGGATCGTGTGTCAATTTTTGGAGGGGTGAGTAGGAGGGAACGGTTGAGGAAATGGAGGAAGCGAGATCATGCGAGATCCAAGCGGAGATGAGCAGGAGGAAGCGGTGAGCCTGCGTCTGATTTCTATTGAATGAAAGTGAGCAGTTGAAGCAAGATAGAGGAGTTTAGAAAATGAGCGTGTGAAGAGGGATTGGGGCTCGGGTTGAGCAGACGGGGAACTGGTCAGGTCGTGCAAAATTAAGTATTTAGGTCTATTAAGTATTAACCCTTTTAATAAAATGTTTATTATTTAATCAATTTTATTCAACTCTATGCTGATATTATTATATAGTCAATATATATTGATTCAAGGTTCTTCTGATGTTCTAAATGCAATAGCGCAGTCCGTTTCACGATCGAAGGTTGTTAGGTTCAAGTTGGCATCAAATTGGGTCAATTTCAGCTCAAAAAGTACATTATCATTTCCGACTGCTCAATTTTCACATCGACTTGTCTTAATTGAGTGCAAACAATCTTACTTGATAGATTTTAATATTTTGAAACTAACGGCACAATCAATTTCATGAACGGAGGTCATTTGATTTAAGTCGGTGCCTCTTGACCTTGATATACGTGTAGGCACATTGACGACTCGATCGCTTGGTTAGTTGATCATCAGGTTGTACAATATTTATAATCTGATCAATTTCGATGTTCTAAATGCATTGGAAAAGTCTGTTCATTGATCGAAGATTATTTCGACTAATTTTGGTAACATATAGTGCATTTTAGCCTCGATTTACACACTATCACTTTCGAAGTCCGTCGAGTTTGACTCGACTTATGACACATATATGGAGATCAACAAATGCCCCCTAAAAATATGATACACGCATGAAGCGAGTCACATTTATTGAAAACTCGTTGACCCTTTTGACTTTCTTCGCTCTCTATTTTTTTGTTCCCCTTCTTTTTACTGCTTCTTAGTATAACTCCTTTTTTTGTTTTACGCTTTATTATGCTATTACTTGGATTCTTATATGTCATTTCTCTAATCACTTGATAGGAGAATGTTCAGCTGGAGAAGACCTGATGATCTATCATCTGCTAAGCCTAGCAAGGAGGTTATTTGGTTGGAGATTGGCAGACATGATCCTCATGGAGATATTGATATCAGGGATTGGATTGAGTAGCACACCGATATATTGCGAGGATGTGATCTTTAACAGGTTTCTTCACACGCTCTTCCATACTTCCTGACTGTACTTTAGATTCTTTTTTCTTTGAGAATCCTGCAGATTGGGTGGCTACCATTAAGCTGAAATGTGGGGACTACAATCCTCTGGATAGCATAGTAGATCAAGTCAATTATGGATATTGTGATGTTTTACAGCCTGCTTATGATAGCATTGAGTAGATGAGATAGTCTAGACTTCTAGGCCATGGCCAGTTACAGCTGGCCTCATTAGACCTGCTTCGAGATTCCTCCCTTGGCAGGATTCCTAGTCTTCCACATGGATACGCCACATGGGATAGGTGTGTCTTGCAGACTCACAGAGATACTTTATAGACATGTGACATTTATGAGGCAGTATATGTGTCTTTATTTGATTTTGGAGGTATGCCCTCTTCTTGGTCTCGTGGAGTAGCGGAGTTCTAGGATACCAGTTGAACACTTATTGGATTGGCCTAGAGGAGTTGATAGTTACCCTTTAGGACTTATAGGCTGTGTCAGGTCTCTCGATATTTGGTTATCGCTATGAGGAGTGTGTTCCACCTGATGAGGAATTATTTCAGAGGCATCCTTTAGATGGTTGTGATCGACGAGGTAGGCTAGCTATGCCTTCTATTTATATTGATCTTCTGAATCATTATCACCAGAATTTTAGGGCATCAGAATGTTCTAGAAGACCACGAGCTGCACTGCCTATGAGTACATGGATTCAAAGCTTCTTACAGTATTATGCTTCATATGAGGAGACTGTAGCACTACATGACCCTTTTCGATTGGGTGTGTCTGATGGTAGTTACTTATCTAAGGAGACTGCGGAGCCTACTTTACCAACAGGGAGGACTTCTTGAGCTATACAAGGGATTTATTCTTAGTAGGTTTTATAGTGATCTGATTCTGCATTTTTGTACTCCCCATTATAGAGGGATCAATTCACCCAGGTGCTTTATTAGCAACCAGTAGGATCTCTCAAGGTGAGTGAGTTTATTTTGCCCCAGTAGTGTTAGCCAGGATTTACAAGATATTGGGGAGTGATTTTTTGGGCAGATTCTCTAGAGTTGCGAGATGTGATTCTACCTTAGCAGTAATTGCACGCTTGGGTTCACCTCCACATACATGGTGCATTTGCTTATTTTGAGTATCCATCATTCTTTTTAGGGCGAGGATATCCTACCATCTTGTAGTTATACCGAGCCTCATCTACTTTGGAGATGGAGCAAATTTGCATGTTGTTTTTTGCTCCTCATTTGGACAGAGATAAATTTTTGTTAGTTCACCAGTTGGATATATTTTGTTGGCCATCTGACTTGATAGATGTTGATCTTATTGACAGTTTTGATGAGAATGATAGATATTCATTGCTTCATGGTGGACATTGAGAATAGTACCTTTTGATATCGTCCATGATGGTTATGTTATCGATTTGGCGTCGGTTGTTATAGAAATCTAATCGAGTTACAATTTGGTTTCTTCCAATGGTGAAAAATATTGTAAAACTTTTCTTTAGGATGTATACTTCCATCTTCAATCTATGTGGAATAAAATGAAGCTAGGAATATACTCCTTCTATGCATTTTGGATACCATAGATCCATAGATGTTATTATTAGGGTGATCAGGTAAGATATTGAGGAGAGGTGTACTATCTCAAAAGATATAAGTCAACGCCATACAATAGATATAATCACCTCAAATAAGGACTCCTAAGGATAATGGGTCTGCATATGTACTAGAGATTATTCCCCTACTTTATATGGAAAAGTAAAGTAGGGTTTATTTTAAATCAGGTTTGTTAAGTTCCCTATGGAGGCAAGCCCCCATAGTTAATTACATCCTAAGGAATGAGATTCCTTAGGAATACTCTCGATTAAGATAAATGATTATTGTCTCCAAAGATTTTGAAAAGGTAGGACTATAAATCAATTGATTTATTTTAGAAAGTTAAGTGGGATCAATCAAGAGGAGGGAGTTCTTATCGATGCCAAATGAAAATAAGTAGGGGATGCTTAAGATACTAGGAAGCCTAGTAAGCATCCAAAACTACCATATGGTTGGGCTTTATATTTTGGAAATTTGAATTAATTTATTTGAGTTGAATTTGTATTAGAATGCTAGGGCTTATAATTCCATAATACAAGGCTATGGACATGCCTACGAGGTGAGGATTTATACTTATGACCCACAAAGGGGAGAAGCAACATTAAAATATAAATCTAGGGAGCTTTGGCGAGTGCCAAAAGCACGACTTAAATGTAAGGCAAAATAGGTATTTAGTTTACATCAACAAGAAAGGATAAATCACCCGACTGTTGGACTTACAACCGCATGAGGGTGACTGCCAACTAACTCCTCCTACGATTTTAAATTCCTGTAGGCAAGTCTTATATTTATGCAAGATAGCTAGACTGTTGTTTATTTTAGAAAGAGACTAAGTCCTTAAACTCACACCTTAAAAGACTAGATCATGTAAGGGCATGAAAAATGGCCTAGATCTAATGCAAAACATATTACATTTTTTACTTTCATTTTTGGACAATCATTTGACTCAGGCTTATAGGATTCATATGCCTAATGCATGAGAAATAAGATTTAGGGCCAAAATTAATGAGAAGGGGGAGGTGTATTTCCACCATGGCTCTCAAAGGTCAAGCCGAGTTCTCTGGCAAAAGTGAAAGCCCTCCAATCAAGAGTGAAACAAGATGCTTTTGTGCATGATGTTAGAAAAAGAAATACTCATCGAGCTAAGGGGTTGCTAATTCTTTTATCTTAATTTTTTTGCCTAAGCTTTAGGTGAGATTATGAGTTTTTTTTTGAGTTGTTTAATTTGGTAGAAGATTTTATTTTTTCTTAAGAGCCTAATCGTCATCCAGGCCATACATCAAAGCAAGAAAGAAACTAGGAAAATATGCCATCTTAATGCACAAGCAAAACAAAACATCTAACATTTTATAAAGAATAAACGCCTAAAAAATAAATTGGGTTCGAAGCTCCTATATATTACAAATGAATTAATTTACAATCAAGTAAGGAAATTCATGTTTTGGGGGTCTTCATTTCTTCATTTCTTCTTTCTTTTTTCTTCTTTTGGATGGTTGGAAGGTGGTTGCTTCAAAGGCTTCACATGACATATAAGATATAATCTTATAGCCAATGTTCATCTTAATCCCCCATAACATTCATTCCAAAATCCTAATTGCAAAAAATTACATGAAAAGGAAGAGAAAATCTAACTAACACCTGTAAAATAGAGATTAGCTAAACAAACCATATAAATTCAAAGCATGAATATTGGACTTAGCACTCAACGCATAGGTAACCAAGTCCACCTAGCCTATTGGATTATGCTTAGGGGTATAAGCACCTGCACAACAAAAGTATTTATATTTTTATTACAGTGCCCCTGTTGACCTCATTTTTAGGATGAGTTCTCAACCCCTCCATCTTAGACATATGACTCTTCTTAGACTTTAAGAGATCCTTAGTCCTAAGACACATCGTGTGATTAGGTGGACACTCAACCTAGCCCTAGAGACTTAGAAGAGTTAGCCATAAGAATAGGTCATGCCTTAGGGGTGTTAAGAAAATTTGCCTACCCTATAGCTTGAATCAAATTCCTCACTTCCTTCCTTCAAGTCAAACTCCAAATCAAATCAACATCAAACCTAAATCAATGCTAGCTTAATTGATCTCTCCCAAACTTAAATCAATGTCACATGATTGAAGTCAAATCAATGTCACATGATTGAAGCCCATGATTAAAATCCCAAATCTTGCCTAAGTCCTTATTTCTCTCTTAAGGACCTAGCCTAAATCAAATTCAAATCACCTCAAATTCATAAGATTTTCTCACAACCCATTTATATTCACATATATAAATGAAATATAAATTCAAATCAATCAAATCAAACCTAAAATTTAAATCCAAATTCAAAAGCTTTCCTAAGTCACTTTGATTTTCTCTTAAGGACTTAGCCTAGATCATGCTCAAATCATTTCAAACTCATGAAATTTTCTCATAACCCTTTTATATTCTCATTTATATTCACATATATAAATAAAATGTAAATTCAAACAACCAAAACCAACTCCAAAAATTAAACTCAAATTCATTCAAAATCTAACCTAAGCCTTTCAAGTCAAAATCTTGAACTTAGCCAAACCAATTTCAAATCGAGCCAAATCATTAATTTTTCTTCATGATTCAATCAATCATTCAATCATGAATCCAAATATAAACATGTACTTCAATCACCAAACCAAAACTAAATTCAAAAATCAAACCTAAGTCAAACTCATGTTCACCCTTTTAAACTTGAAATTGTCAAATGAATCAAAACCCATTTGACTTCAAATCACTTACAAATGGATTTATATTTCAATCATAAGTCCATATGTGAGTTCAATCAAACTCAAATTAAGCTTTGACCAAGCCATTTGACCTACTTAGGCTCACTTGACCCAAAGTGACCTAAAGTACCCTTATGAGCCAAATTCCAATCCTAACTAAATTGGATTGAATTAAGCCCATCTAAGCCACTCATCATGATCAACAATCACCATGATATGATCAATCACTCAAATTGGGTCAAACCAAGTCAAACCCAAGGGTTGATCAAGTCAACACTTAACCAAATGAAACCTAAAATAGCCAAAATCCACCATAGGCCAAATTGATTGAAACCATTGATCAAAACTCATTCATGACCAATGTTTGAACTTAACCAAGTCAACATTTGAGCCTAACCTAGCCCAATTGGCCACTTGACCCAAGTTGACCTAACTTGACCTAAAAAGTCAAAATGTGTCAAAACATGATCTAAGCCAAATTGATTGAAACCACTAGTTCAAGTTCATTTCAAAATGATTGTTCAACTTGATCAAAGCCTTAATTGGCCAACTAGACCTAACCTAGCCAAATTGACCTTGAACCCAACTTGACCTAAAGGGGTCAAATTGAGCCAAATTCAAATACAATCAAAATTGATTAGAAACAAAGATACCAATCCATTTCACATGAACCAACCTATGGCATAACCCAAATAGGTCAAATAGGTCAAATTGGTTAACTTGACCCATTTGACCTAAATGAACTAAATTGAACCAAATTCAAACCTAAATCAAATTGAATCAAACCAAAGCCACCAAAATAATTCAAATGGTCATATGAACTTGACCCAACCCTTGGTTTGATGCAATTTGACCAATTGGTCAACTTGACCCAAGTTGACCCATTTTGACCTAAATGGGTCAACATGAGCCAAAGCATATCCAACCAACTCCAAATTCAATGAAACTTGGCCAAACCTATTTTCTCATCATACCAAACATGCCCAAACTAAAATGAAGGTCAAATGACCAATTTAACCCTAGGCCATAGGGTAACTCAAAATCAAAACCACTTGGGATTTGGTCAATTCCTTTTCATGGACACTTGACATCCTCTTAAAGGACCAAATGGTCACTAATGGAGCTAGTGCACATGACCAAATGGGTTTGGGTCAACCAAACCCAACCCAAACCCAAAATGACCATGTGCTTGAAAGCGACCACATGGAATTCTTCTTCCACTTGATTTAGGCACATGGGAGCTTCACCATTCCACTCCTTTGGCCAAACCAATTGCAAGAACACCCTAAACGGCCTAACAAACCACTCAAGGTGGTCAATTGGATTAAAATGATAAGGAGGCTTGTGGCCGTCCGATTGCCTTTAGGGGAGATATACTCCCCCTAATTCAATTCAATCCACACTCTCCCTAATTTGATTGAAGCATAAGAACTTAGAGCAAGCTCTAGCTAGTCTTCCCAAGCTTCCTAGAGAGAGTTTGAAATCTCATCTTCTTGATTTTCATAGTTTGAAAATAAGGGAGCTCCACCAAAAACTAAACTTACTCCACACTCAAAATTAACCCAATTTCCTTTGCAAGCACCCTCAGGGAGCTCGATCGAACTCATTGAAGTATTCATCCAAGCTCTTGAGGCAAGGGGGGATCAACTTCAATCAAAACTGAGCTCAAGTCAAGGAGGAGTTGGCCCATAGGATGATCTACCCCATCTCAAAGCCTCCAAACTTCAGCAAAGCTTCGTCTCAACTAGAAAAAGCTTCTCCAAGAGAATTGAGTGCCGATGATCACCTATGGCGAGGTTAGCCATTTTTTCGAGCTTAAATTCAATGTGGTGTGGAGCTTTGTGAAATGAATTTTAATCCCATAGAATTTTAGCCATTATATGTGCTTGCCATTGTGCCTAGATGGTGTGGTTGAATTTCAATCCAATCCAAGCTCAATCAAGCTTGGATCATACCTTAAAAGATGGACGGTGTCCATTGTCCACAAGAAAATACAGGGATGAATCTCTGGTCATCCATCCGCACTTTTTGGATGGACGACTGTGATTAAAACACGTAGCACCCATGAATTTATCCTTTAGAACAACAGCTTTAATCTCAACCATTCGATCCTTGATCAGGCGGTTGAGGAGAAAGCGCGTAGCACCGTCGCTGACGCGATGCTACGATGTGATAAGTTAAAGATCCAATCTCGTTGCACCACTTGGAAAGCGCATGCTGCGTTAGCGACCCACGTGATGCTGACGTGATTAAATACTTAATTAAGCTATTAAATATTCTAATTAATTATGGAAACTTCCTAAATTCATATCTAAGCCTAAAAAAATTAGAAAAATATGAAATAAACTACATTGGATAGATAATTGAACATAAAATATTCTAAAATTAATTTCAATGAATTTTAAATAGTATTTTTCTTTGAATTTAGATTTTATTAAGAATGTTATCTTACTAATTGCCCTCTAATTACTCCACTGATTAATCCCAAACTTCTCGTGCTTAATTAGTGGGATGACTTCTTCCTCTCCTAATTTTCTTGGGATTTATTAGTGGCTTAATTAGGGGAATTGCTAGCTCATTCCTTAATCATTTCCTTAATGTAATTAAGCTTAATTAAGTGCATAATTAATGGTTTAACCTTCTAATTGAGCCAATTAAATTTTGATTAAGTGAATATGGGGTTTAGGGAATAATTTTGGGATCCTTTCCTTAAGATATTTCTTAAACCCCCTTTTCTTTCGTAATCCAACCTTAATTAAAGGTTAATTCACTAATTGCCCCCTTAATTAATTTCATAAAATTCTAAAACTCTCCAGAACTCAATTAATCTATCTTGGGTAGATGCTTAGTTGTTCAAGTGCCTAAGTACATTAAGGAAATGAAAACTCAACTCACATGTGTGAGAGGTGTTATGAAATTTCTTAAAATTAAATTCCTTAGTTTAATTAATCATTAATCATGAACCAAATGCATTAGGACAATTACTTTCTAAGTGCATTGATGATTTGAATTCCTTGTGTGGTTTTATTTCATCTCATTGGCACATAATTATTTGATTAAGTATGCTAAGGTGGTGTAGGTAAAGGGTAATTAGCACATTTAATTCATTCCTTAACCTAACCAAAGCATAAAATTGATCTAATCACCTAAAAATTAAACTAAAATAATAAACACATGTGGGAATGGGTTAGGAACAGCAAAATCACCTCATGTTTCTCAAATAAAATCAAACTCAAAATAAAAATAAACCTTCTCTAAAAATAACTTGATTTATTTTAAACTTTCTTATTTCATAAGATTATCTTTAGGAATTAATTAGGGTGAATGTGTTTACATTCTTTCATCACTTCTTTCATCACTTGTATGTCATATGAGTTTCATGAATTTATGCTTTTCAAAAATCAAATTAAAAATAAAATGTTTTCTTTATGTCAAATTGCATGTGTTGGCTAAAGTAAAATATGAATGGCTATAATCATTATTAAATTCAAAACAATTTTGCTTTCTATTCATTCCTATACCATTACTTAAGAAGTATAGCTACACTTGTACACATAAATTGCATAAACAAAACAAACCACCAATACAAAAATTTTGCATATTTCTTTTCCTTTCATTTCTTTTATACATATGCTTATATTTAAGGAAAGTGGTATATTAGTCTGGACAACCCCAGGGTTGCAAGGCTTTAAGTATCCCTAAGTAGGTCTTGTACCTTACACCCCTGGTTAACAATAGTGCCATACTCACTTATGCCTTTCATACATACATGTGTGCATGTGAAAAATGGATAAGAAAACCTCTTTTCTACTTGATGAAAATCATGCAACATAAAGCATTCAAATTTTCTTAAGTAACTCAATTAGCATTCATCATGAAGTATGCTAAACATTCCCATTTACATGTATAGATATGCTAAGGATTCATTCATATGGCATGTTTCCTAGTTTCTTCCTTGCTTGATGAATGACCTGGATGACGATTAGGCTCTTAGGGAAAAATAAATTTTTTATCAAATTAATCAACTCAAAATTAAAAATAAATAACTCATAACCTCACTTAATGCCTAAGTTAAAATTAAGATAAAAGAATTGGCAACCTCTTAGCTGGATGAGTATTTCTTTTATAACATCATGCATAAAAGCATCTTGTTCCACTCTTGAATGGAGGGCTTCCACCTTGGCCAAAGAAACTTGGCTTGACCTTTGATGGCCATGGTGGAAACACATCTCCTCCCTTCTCCCTGATTTTGGCCAATAATCTTACTTCTCATGCATTAGGCATATGAATCCTATAAGCTTCAATCAAATGATTGTCCAAAAATAAAAATAATATGTAATATATTTTGCTTTAGATCTAGATCATTTTCATGCCCTTATATGATCTAGTCTCTTAGAGAGTGAGTTTAAGGACTTAGTTTCTTTCTAAATAAATAATAGCCTAGCTATCTTGCATAAAGCATATGACTTGCCTACATGAATTTAAAATCGTAGGAGGAGTTAATTGGTAGCCACCCCCAAGTAGTTGTAAGTCTAAGTAGTCGGGTGATTTGTCCTCTCTTGGGGAGGCAAAATAATTACCCATTTTCACTTTAGATTTAGGTCATGCTTTTGGCCCTCGCCAAAGCTCCTTATATTTAGGTTCTGAGGTTACTTCTCCCTTATGTAGGCCATAAGTATAAATCCTCACCACTTAGGCATTTCCATAACCTTGTATTATGGAATTATAAGTCCTAAACTTCTAATAAAATTTCAACTCAAATAAACAATTCAATTTCAAAAATGCAAAGCCCAACTATAGGATAATTTAAGATGTTCGCTAGGTTTCCTAGCATCTTGAGCATCTCCTACTTATTTTTTTTTACTTCGATAATAACTCTCTCTCTTTGATCAGTCTTATTTGATCATCTAAGATAAACTAATTGATTGGTAGTCCTACATATTGAAATCTTTAGAGACAATGATCATTTATCTTAATCGAGAGTATTCCTAAGGAATCTCATTCCTTAGGATGTAATTAACTATGGGGGATTGCCCCTGTAGGGAACTTAACGAACTCGGTTTAAAATAAACCCTACTTTATTTTTTCATGTAAATTAGGGGAATAATCTTTGGTACACATGCAGACCCATTGTCCTTAGGAGTCCTTGTTGAGGTGATTAAGTCCATTGTAGGGTGGTGACTTCTATCTTTCAAGATAGTACACCTCTCCTCAATGTCATACCCGATCACCCTCAATAATAATATTTATGGATCTATGTAGTGTTAAAAATGCATAAAAAAGAAGAAGTATATTTTTATCTTCATTTTATCCAGCGTAGATTGAAGATGGAAGTATACCCTTTTATTTTAGAAATCAATTATTCAATTTCACCATGACCCCTTAAGTATAATCCTTTATAGAAGATAATGATTAGACCAAATCATTTTATCATTTATTCTACGCACATACACCCTAACATCCAGTTAGAAATAATACATGACAAAATAAAAGTAAACATCAAGTCATGCACTGCCCTAACCTAAAGCTAGAAGTGGTGACTTAACCTAATGTGTGTGCTTTAAAATGTTTGCGTGGTATGCTTAGCTATGGCTTTAAGGCTTAGATTTTCTAAGTGTGAAGATGTTCAACTTAGATGGGTGGTTTCATTTAAGTGTTTAGTTGATTTGGATGGTTTTTATTTGGTGATTTATTTTAGTTTAAGTGAATCCTACTTAATTACTAAAGGTTGTAAAGAGAGGGAAAAGAGAAGAGAACTTCTCTTTCCTTCCCTACCCTAAGTAATTTTTAAAGTGAATTCATGTTTGATTTTGTTTAGTGAATGGTTTATTATGTGTTTTAATTAATCCTAAGTTTAGATTTTCCCTAAACAAACTTATTCAATAGAAAGACATTTTAAGATTAAGTAAAGTGAACTAATATCACAATACACACATCACTTCATTTCTTTCCTAACATGTACAACATATGAATGAATCCTAAGCATATTTATACATACAAATGGAAATGTTTAGCACACTTTATGATGAATGCTAAGAAATGTTACTTAAGAAAATTAGAATGCTTTGTGATGCATGATTTTCATTAAATAGAAAAGAGGGGTTTCTTTTATCCATTATTCACATGCACATGTATATATATGAAATACATAAGTGAGTACAACACCATTATTATCATCAGGGGTATAAGGTACAAGACCTAATTAAGGCTACTTAAAGCCTCACAACCCTAGGGTTTTCCAGGCTAATATATCACTTTCCTTAAATGCAAACACATGTATAAAAAAATGAATGGAAAAAGAAAGATGAAAATAATTTGTATTTGTTTGTTTATTTTATTTATACAATTTATATGTACAAGTGTGGATATCCTTCTTAGGTAATAGCATAAGAATGCATAGGAATGGGGTTAGGCAAGTGTCGTGTTCTTTTCAAATGAACTATACACTTTGCCAAATCCTATTCAAAACTATGCTAAAAGAAAAGAGAAGGAAGGCCACACTATGAACATCTTCATATTTATATCCACATGCAAGCTTATAAATAATTATAAGTAGCACACTTTCAGTTTTAGGTATTTGATTTATAGATTTTGAAAATAGTTTTGGATTTAGTAATGATAATAGCCATTCATATTTTTTACTTTAGCCAAAATATGTAATTTGACATAAAGGAAAATATTTCATTTTTAATTTGATTTTAAAAGGTATGAATGCATGAATTTCATATGAAATACACATTTAGCATGCTAGGAAAGAAATAAAGTGATGAAAGTAATGTAAATTCATTCACTCTAATTAATTCCTAAAGATGATCTTATGAAATAAAAAATTTCAAAGTTAATCAAAGTTTGTTTAATGTGATTTTTGTTTTGAATTTGCATTATGTTTGATTTGGGAAATGTGAAAGAATGTTTGCTGGTCCTAGCCCATTTTCTCCATGTGTATGACATTTTAGTTTAATCTTTAGATGATTTTTTATATTTTGATTAGGTTAAGGTATGAATTAAGTGTGTTAATTACCCCTTACCTATACCACCTTAGCATATTTAATCAAATAATTATGAGACAATGATATGACATAAAATCACACAAGAAATTTAAATCATCAATTCACCTAAGAAGAAAAGGGCCTAATGCATTTGGCTCATGATTAATGATTAATTAAGCTAAGGGGTTTAAGTTAAGTACTTTCATAACCCCTCTCACATATGTGAGTTGGATTTTGATTTCTTTGATGTACTTAGGTCATTGAACACCTAAACATCTATCCAAGATGGATTAGTTAAGTTCTAGAAGGTTTTATAATTTAATCAAGTTGATTAGGTAGGTAATTAGTGAATTAATCCTTAATTAAGTTTGGATTAAGGAAGAAAGAGGGGGGGGGTTTAAGGAATAACTTAAGGGAAACATTCTAAAATTATTCCATAAACCTCCTGTTCACTTAAACAAACCTTAATTAACTCAATCAAGGGGTTAAACCATTAATTACACACTTAATTAAACTTAATTATATTAAGAGGGTAATTAGAAATTAATTTAGCAATTCCTCTAATTAAATCATCAATAAATCCCAAGAAAATTAGAGGAGGTAGAAGTCATCTCACTAATCATACACAAGAACTTTGTAATTAATCAGTGGGGGTAATTAAAGAGTAATTATCAAAATCAAATTCTCAATAAAACACAAATCCAGAAAATAACACAGTTCAAAATCCATTAAAATCAATTTTATAATATTCTAGATTCAGATACCTTTCATATGCAATTTATTTCATATTTTTTTTAATTTTTCTACAAAGTGAATACAGTGAATTCTGAATACTTTATTGTTATTTGGTTGTGTGTAAAGTAAATACATGAAAACTATTTTTTCTGTTTGGTTGGATGAATGTAAAGTAAATCTTTGTATTCTGAATACTTTATTAAATATAAATTAATTATAGAGTTTATTCACTAATTAATGTATTCAATTAAAAAATAAATATATATTAAAATACAAATAAATTATAAATAAATTTTTTTTTCTTGACTAAAAAATAAATAAAATCAAATACAAATATAATGTATTTTGAATATTTAATTATTAGTAATTAATTTACAAATTTTCTAAGATATTAATTATTAGTGTTATAAATAAATAAAATTTGAATATTATCATTTTATATTAACATAATGACCCAAATTTAATATATATATATATATATATATATATATATATATATATATATATATATATATATATATATATATATATATATATATATATATATATATATATACTATATTAAACACTAATTAATTAATAGGAGTTTTATTAAATAAATTAATCGTCAAGTTATGATTTAATATTTATTTATTAAATAATTTTTCTTTAATAAATAGTTTACTCATTAATTATTTTTTTGCTAAATAAATTAAAATTTTAATAATTATTTTAATTTTTTATTTATCGTAAATTATTTATCATCAATTTGAATAAATATAATTATATTTATTAAATTATAATTAAGCTATAAAAAAAATCAAAATCGAAAAAAAAATTTTTTTTTTCCAGAAAAATAATATGGTCTGGAAGTCTCGTTTGGCCAAAAAGAAAAAAAAAATTTTTTTTCAGAAAAATAATATGGTCTGGAAGTCTCGTTTGGCCAAAAAGAAAAATTTTTTTTTTCCCATGTTTCTTTTCCAGGTGCCAAAAAAAATTGTTTTTCCCACGTTTCTTTTTCCGTCTTCGCCAAAGAAAATTTTTTTCCCACTCGTTCCTCCTCATCCGTAATCCAAATCATTTTGAGCATATTTAGTCATAGCCCTTTATGGTGTATTTCAAATACCTCAAATAAATACAATGTATTTACTTTACTTGCAAGCAAACAAAAAATTTTATAGAATGCATGTAAAGTGAATGCAATACACTCACTTTACTTGCAACCAAACAGCCCCTAAGTGTGGGTGAGACTGAATTTCAATGGAGCTCCCCTATTTCAGCCTAGGAAAATTGAGCAGATGGAATTTCTAACTCACTGTAGGAAGCTTGGAAACACTATCAATGGCTTGCTCTGAGTTCCTATGCTTCAATAGAATAAGGAAGAATGAAATTTTTGTGAAATTAGGGAGAGTATATCTCCCCCTAGAGTAATCGAACGGTCGAGTCTTCTCTTTCCATTTTGATCCAATTGAGCTCCTTGAATGGGTTTGTTAGGCTGTTAGAGGTGTCCTTGCATTTGGTTTGGCCTAAGGAGTGGAGTAGTGGAGCTCCCATGTGCTTAAATCAAGTGAAGGAATGATTCCCATGTGGCCATGTTCAAGCAAGTGGTCGATTTTGACCTTAGGCTAGGTTGGGCTGACCCAAACCCATTGGGTTAGGTGCACCACATTCACTAGTGTCCACTAGGAGGGTGTCAAGTGGTCATTAAGAGGATTTGACCAAGTACCATGTAAATTTGGCCAAAATTTATCCTATGGCCTAGGGGTAAAATGGTCATTTAGCTTGGGTTTCATTTGAATATGTTTGGTATGTTTGAAAAATCGGTTAGGCCAAGTTTCATTAAATTTAGAATTAATTTGATATGATTTGGCTGATGTTGACCCATTTAGGTCAAAATGGGTCAACTTTGTCCAAGTTGACCAATTGGTCAAATTAGGTCAAACCAAGAGTTGGGTCAAGTTCATATGACCATTTAAAATGTTTTGGTGCTTTGGTTTGATTCAATTTAGTTTATATTTTGTTTTGTTTCAATTGAATTCATTTAGGTCAAATAGGTCAAGTTGACCAAATTGACCCATTTGACCTATTTGAGTTAGGTCTTGGGTTGGATCATGTTTGGTTGGTCATTTGAAATGGATTGGTATCTTTGTTTCCAATCAATTTTTATTTAATTTGATTTTGACTCAATATGACCCTTTAGGTCAAGTTGGGTCAACTTGGTGCAAGTGGCCAATTGCGCTAGGTTAGGCTTAAATATTGACTTGGTCAAGTTCAAACATTGGTCATGGATGAGTTTTGATCAATGGTTTCAATCAATTTGGCTTATAGTGGATTTTGGCTAGTTTAGATTTTATTTTGGCTAAGTGTTGACTTGGTTTGACCCAATTTGGCTGATTGATCATCTTATGATGATTGTTGATCATGATGAGAGGCTTAGATGGGCTTAGTTCAATCCAATTTGGTTCGGATTAGAATTTGGCTCATAAGGGTACTTTAGGTCACTTTGAGTCAAGTGAGCCTAAGTAGGTCAAATGGCTCGATCAAAGCTTGATTTGAGTTTGATTGAACTCACATATGAACATATGGTTGAAATATAAATCTATTTGCAAGTGGTTTGAAGTCAAATGGGTTTTGATTCATTTGATAATTTCAAGTTCAAAGGGTGAACATGAGTTTGACTTGGGTTTGATTTTTGGATTTAGTTTTGGTTTGGTGTTTGAAATTTATATTTATGTTTGGATTCATGATTGAAAGATTGATTGAATCATGAAGAAAAATCAAGAGTTTGGATTGATTTGAAATTGATTTGGCTAAGTTCAAGATTTTGACTTGAAAGGCTCAAGATGGATTTTGATTGAATTTGAGTTTGATTTTTGAAGTTGGTTTTGGTTGTTTAAATTTTTATATAATTTATATATGTGAATATAAATAAGAATATAAATGGGTTGTGAGAAAATTCCTTGAATTTGAATTGATTTTGATTTGATTTAGGCTAAGTCCATGAAGGTGAATCAAAGGACTTAGGAAAGATTTTGGATTTAAATTTTGGGTTTAGTTTGATTGATTTGAACTTATATTTCATTAATATATGTGAATATAAATGAGAATGTAAATCATTGTGAGAAAATTTCTTGAATTTGAATTAATTTATATTTGATTTAAGCTAAGTCCATGAAGGGAAATCAAATGACTTAGGAAAGATTTAGATTTAGATTTGAATTTATAAGCTTTAAACATTTGTTTCAATCATGGATCTCAATTATTTGGAATTGACTTGAGTTTGGAGAAAATCAATTAAGTTAGAATTGATTTAAGTTTAACTTTAAGGAAGTGAGGAATTTGGTTCGAGCTATAGGGTAGGCAAATTTTCCTAACACCCCTAAAGCATGGCCTATTCCTATGGCCAACTCTTCTAAGTCTCTAGGGATAAGTTGAGTGTCCACCTAATCACTAGATGTATTTTAAGACTAAGGATCTCTTAAAGTCTAAGAGGAGTCCTATGTCTAAGATGAAGGGGTTGAGAGCTCATCCTAAAAATGAGGTCAACAATCGCTCATGATGGTAGGCCATTCATCCTTGGTGTGGTGGATATTTGGAAGATCAAGATGATTCCCCTTGAGACACGTTATTTTACTGCTTTAGTTGTTTGGCTACATTTATTGAGGCTTGGTACCACCCTCATAGATCCTCTGCAGCCGGTATACTCATCTCACTTGTGCATCTTTTGGTCCTTTCCTAGAGCATGGCGTGAAGAGATATGAGCATAAAGTGAGGTCTTTGGGAGTTCCTCGAGGTCAGGGGACCCATCGTCGGTCACCACTGATAGGAGATAGTAGCGCTATATGTATAATCAATATCTTACTCTCTTTCAGTACTTATGTCATCTTTTTTATCATATCATTAAAATATATTCAGTGTATTTGATATTCTGATTTGATTCATGATAGATGCACTAGTTGAAGAGCAGGTCAGGGCTGAGGACACCACTCCTCTTAGCAGAGTTAGTCTAAAGATTCTGCTCTTAGCTACACTGAGATTTCATCACTAGCTTGCTGACGTAGGTGTAGTCAACCTACAGAGCCTGTTAGAGCTTCAACTGATTGTGCCATGAGTCCACTTCTACGATGACTTATGACTCCTGGGTGTTAGTTAGCTTGGATATGAGGGAGTGTCTAGTGTGCCTACCTTTGATATTACCACCTCAGATTTTGCTACTCCTTCAATAGAGCCACTCTTCCCTTAGCCTTACTTTATCCATTATCCTGGGGAGACTTCTAAGGTGAGAGATTTCGTATCTAATGGGGCTTCTGCTGAGCCAACATATAACTCTGGAGCTTATCAGATAGTGAAGGTCAGTGAAGACTATGTCACTTATGACATACAAGTTCAGTCAAATTCATCATGTTCAGGTACTTTCTTCCTCTCTTTATTCTTTAGTGTTACACTTCTTTACATTAACTGCTCTAGTTTATGCTAATTATTTTCATTTATTTCTTGCAGTGCTTGATATAGGTTATGAGTCCAAGATCTACCATCGATATCTCCTTGTAGATCCACGTGTGAGCATGCGGGTGATTATGTTTTTGAGGGATGTGATTTCTCGACTTACTTTGGACTCACCAAAGTCACTAGACAGCTTCACATCATATGCGAACATCATTCTGAATCTTCTAGCTCGCACTGGCTTGGAGGAGCAGGTTCTCAGGTATTTGGAGACTCTTTATAGAGACATAGAGTTTTTGATCCACCAGATGAGATAGCTCAGTATCGTCTATTCTAGCACTTTATTAACAGAGCTTCATGAGCAGGTTGGGATTCATAGGGAGGCCGCTATCCTAGCACATGATGAGTTTGAAGAGAGTGCCGAGGCTCAATGACATGACCGTTAGAGATCGATGGATGCCGCTTCTGAGTTAGACATATAGACTGCTAGGATTGGAGAGTTGCAAGCTGAGCAGGGTAAGAGAGCTCGTGCTATAGAGCAGGACCAACACCGTTACTAGATATGTCATCGGGCAATGGTAGATTTTGAGGCTGCTTTGATTAGAGCTACTGATGCTTTACAGTTGGCTGAGAGTGAGCATTTATCTTTAGTAGTTTATTCATCACATCTTCAGGAGCTACAGTCTAGGCTCCCATAATGTATTTTTTTCTTTTTTTATTTCTCTTTCCATCGATCATGTATTATACTATTTTATTAGTGAAATCAACATTCCTCTATTACCCTTATGCTTTTTTGTCTTTGGTGGATTCGATGAGAAAATTAGCTTTGATCTGTGTTTTGAACCTAATTACACCATAAAAATGGATTATAACATCACCTTGCAGGCAATACATAGATTGATTTGAGATAGCCCTGAATTAGGAGTTTTCTCAGATTATCTTGGTCTATCGATCAAGTAGAAAGATTTCTTGAATTCTGATTGCTTATAGTCACTAAGCTGGATCTAGTTTGAGATTGAACAACTATCATCATTGGACTGAGGAGTAGGGGCTCTTTCATTGCGGCCTTTCTTACAGCTTGTTGAATGAGGAGAGCATTAGTAACTCGACCACATTTTGGCTTATTGAGTTCTACCTTTAAAACCTATTCGAGTCTTCGACTTAAGCTACGATGGGTTGGTGATTTGGTCATCAGACTAATGAACCAGGGCTCTTTCACTATGGCCTTTTCTTACGGCTTGTTGAGTGAGGAGAGGGTCAGCAACTCGGCCATTTATCAACTTGTTGAGTTCGACCTTTAAAACCCATATGTGTCCTAGACTTTAGGATGTAGATGTTGATGTTTTCCAACTAAGTTGATTGAAGCTTTCAAAATTGGGAGTTCTTCTGACTTGATCTTCTACATTTGACGAATCTGGGAGAAAATTTTTTTTGACATTTACGGCTGTCTTTTCATGCTTGTAATTGATTCTTTTTGTTCTCGCAAGAACCAACAACTTTAAGAATAACATCTATAGATATATTTAGAGATCTTGGCATAAAGCTCGATGTCAACCTGAATGTATATAAATAATAGGACTTCTTGCTTCGCAAGAGAGGATTGAACAACTTTGATCATAAAAATTAAAGGGCTCCTATCTAACAGGGGGATTGCATATTAGTTCATAAATATATTACAATGCTTGATTTCCTTTACTGTGAAATAGACATGATATGTTTTTCAATCATAATATGTATCTATCTAAGGATTTCGGCTTAAAGCACGATGTCGACTTAGATAAATATTTAAAAATGTCCCCTATCTTACAGGGGAAATTCTAAAGCACTTTGAAAAAGCTCTAAAATAATTTAAGAAAATATATCAATGTATGAGTTGATATATTTTATCTTAAATGGGGTTTTAACATGTAACATTGAATTTATCTATGTAAAGAAATCTAAAAATGCCTCCTGTGGAATTTCCATGGAAAATTTTTTATCTTGAGTAAGCATATTTATTTAAGGATCTCAGCATGAAGCACGATGTCGACCTAAATAGATATACTAAAAAATGCCCCATGTCTTGTAGGGGGGATTTCTAATGTATCTCAAGAATATACTTATCATGTATAATACTTTTTCAGGTATCGATCATTAATTGGCGGCATTGATCTTTCACCCTTTAGGTCAATGAGTTGATATGCCCCCCCTTGGTACATTTTTTCAATGACAAAAGGGCCCTCCTAATTAGGCTCGAATTTACCACTGAATTTTCTATTAGGAATAATTGGTCTTCTCAGCATTAAGACCAATTCTCTTTTTTGGAATGTTCAAGATCACACCGCATGGTCAAAATCCCAGGACATCTTTGCTCGATAAACCTCCAAATTTTGATGAGCTTGCAATCTAACTTCATCAAGCGCATCGAGTTCCACCATTCTCAAATGAGTATTTTGATCTTCATTTAAATTGTATTGGATGGCTAATCAAAGTGACGACAATTCAACTTCAAGCAGAAGAACTACTTCAGTTTCAAATACCAATGAATAAGGAGTAGCTTTAGTCGGCATCTTGTAGGTAGTTCGATACACCCTTAGTGCATCTATTAGTTTAGTATGTCATTCTCTCTTATTTTTTAGTAAGGATCTTCTTGAGCAGCTTGACTAATGTCTTGTTGAAGGCCTTCGCTAAATCATTTGCACTTGAATTGTATATTGAATAGTACTGCCAATCAATTTTATGTCGATTGATGAATCTATAAATCTTTATATTTTTGGAAGCTGTGCCATTATAAAAAATTATTTGACGCAACACTCCAATGCGTAAAGAAGTTAATCACTTGATCATCAGTAACTTCTTTTAATGGGGATAGCTTCAGCCCACTTAGAGAAATAATCAGTCGCTGCTAGGATGAAGCGGTGATCAGCTGATGATGGTGGATCAATTGGTCCAATTATATCTGTACCCCAGCGTTCGAATGGCCAAGATGCTATTATTAGGTGTAGTGGATTTGGAGGTTAATGGATTATATTCCCATGTACTTGACATTCATGACACCTCGTAGCATGATTGATATAGTCTCACCATAAATGGCCAATAATAGCCCATCCTTTTGATCTTTACTGCCATCTTGGGACCTGACTGATGTGCACCACAAAGTCCTTTATGAACTTCAACCATCACTTTGCTAGCTACATCTACATTTAGGCATCGTAGCTGCATTTGTTTAAAGGATCTGCATTTGGTAATTTGCCTTCTTTAAAGTAGTCGATGAAGGGTTGCCTCCAATCATGTGGCTCTTCTACAATAAAGGCTTCACATTGCTTATCTGAGGCAATGTCATGCATAGTTATTCTTATTATAACTCCTTGTTGGTTTCAGGGAGAATAAGGAGAAACCTGAGTCACATCCTACTATGTCGAATTTAGTAAACCCTCTACTTACGGGGATTGATACTTTGCTAATTCTAGAACTCATCGAGTAAATATCCTGATCATGACAAAATCACCATTCATACTTACCATCTCCTTAGCTAATTTGGCTAAGTAATTTGCTTTGCTATTTTCAAATCAAGAGACTCAAGTTAATGTGATATTTGGTATTTTCTTTATAAGCTCGGGAACTCGCTTGTGATAGAAAGCTAACTCAAGCTTGTTAATTTTATAGATGCCAGATACTTGATTTATAATGGCTTGAGAATTGATAAATATATGTAAGTTTTGAATGCCTATAAAAGTAGCTTCTTCAAGACCTACCACTAATGCTTCATACTCAGCTTCATTATTAGTTCTCAGCTCGGTCAACCCATATGATCATCTTATTTTCCCTTGTGGTGAAAAATTTCTATAAAGGAGTTGCCTTTCAAATCTGTGGGGAGAAAAGAAAGAGGAACCCTTACAAAAATTCATCTCGGTAAGACACCATGTAGATCTGCAGATGTACTTATTCAGGTGATTAGATACGTCATCAAGGAAATAATGTGCCATCTAAAAGGCAGAAGTCACTACCCTTTAATGGAATCAATCACCTCAATAAGGACTCTTAAGGAGATTCTTCCCCTACTGTACATGGAAAAAGTAAAGCAGGATTTATTTTAAACTAGGTTCATTATGTTCCTTATAGGGGCAAGCCCCCATAGTTAATTACATCTTAAGGGACAGGATCCTTTAGTAAAACTCTCGATTAAGATAAATGACCGTTGTATCTAAAGATTTCAATAGGGAAGTACTATCAATCGATTGGTTTGTATTTGAAGATCAAATGAGATTGATCAAAAGGGGGAGTTATTATTGAAGCCAAAAATGGGAAATATGTAGGAGATGCTCATAATGCTAAGAAACCTAGCGAGCATCTCAAACTATCCTAAAATTGGGCTTTACATTTTAGAAATTGATTTAATTTGTTTGAGTTATATTTTTCATTAGATTTTTAGGACTTAAGATTCCTTAACAAAAGATTAAAAAAAATGCTTAAGACGTGAGAAATTATGCTTATGGCCCACAAAGGGGATAAGCAACCTCAGAACCTAAATTTATGGAGCTTCGACGAGGGCTAGAAGCACAACCTAAATCTAAGGCAAAAATGGGTAATTGGTTTACCTCCACAAGAGAGGACAAAGCACCTGACAGCTTGGACTTACCACTATTTTGGGGTGGCCACTAACTAACTCCTATGATTTTAAATACATGCAGGCAAGTCTTTATGTTTATGCAAGATAGCTAGGCTATTTTTATTTAGAAAGTGACTAAGTCTTTAAACTCACTCCTTAAAGAGACTAGATCATGTAAAAGCTATGCTTCAAATGATCTAAATCTAATGCAATTCAAATTGCATTTTTATTTTCATTTTTGGACAATCATTTTGACTTAGGCTAATAGGATGTTTTATGACTAATGCATTAGAAAGAAGATTATTGGCCAAAATCATCGAGATGGTAGGAGGTGAGTTTCCACCACGACTCTCATAGGTCAAGCCAAATTCTCTAGCAAAGGTGGAAGCCTTCCAATCAAGAGTGAAATAAGATGCATTTGTGCATGATATTATAAAGAAATGCTCATCCAACTAAGACTAGTTAAATCACACCACACAAATCCTAAGCATGTATATTGGACTTATTACCCCACACATGGGTGACTAAGGCCACCTGCAAAATAAAAGTTAGTTAAATTACACCACACAAATTCCAAGCATATATATTGGACTTATCACCCCACACATGGGAATTAAGTCCACCAGGCCTATGGATTATGCTTAGGGGTATAAATACTTGCAAGCAAGAAGCATTTGTATTTTTATTTATAGTGCCCTTTTAGCACAATTTCCAGCAGAAAAGAATAGTTAGATTAAACACATCCTACCATTCATTTTACAAGTATACACCCTAACATCCAGTATAAAACATTTATCACAAAATAAAATATAACATCAAACCATGCACTGACCTAACCTAAACCTAGAAGTGGTGACTTAGGCTAATGTGTGTGCTTTGAAGGTTTGTGTGGTATGCTTAGCTTAGGAATTTAGATTCAAGTTTTTTAAGTGTGAAGGACATGTTCAACTTAGAGGAAGGTTTCATTTAAGTTGTTTAGTATTTTTTGGGTTATTTTATTTCATGTTTTAATTTGGTAAGAAACCTACAATTAATTACTAAGTTATGAAGAGAGAAAGAGAAGAGAACTTCTCTTTCCTTCCCTAATCCTTAAGTAATTTTTAAGTAAGTTCACATTTTAATTTCATTTAGGTGAATTTTTTGATTACATCTTGTAATTAATCCTAAGTTTAGACAAACTCTAAACAAACCTATTAAAAAAAAGGCATTTTAAGACTAAATAAAATGAATCAAAATTCACATAACGCACATTACTTCATTTCTTTCCCAACACATATAACATGCATATGGATGGACCCTAAGCATATCTATACATGCAAATGAGAATAGTTAACACACTTTATGTTGCATGCTAAGTAACCCATTTAAGAAATTTTAGAAGTTGAATATGCATGATTTTTCTTAAGTAGAAAAGGTTTTCCTTATCCAAAATTTCACATACATACATGAAAGTAGGAAAGGCATAAGTGAGTACATCTCCAATGTTAACCAGAGGTGTAAGGTACAAGATCTACTTAGGGCTACTTAAAGCCTCACAACCTCGGGGTTGTCTAGACTAATATACCACTTTCCTTAAGTACAAACACGTATGTAAAAGAAATGAAATGGGAAAGGAAGATGCAAAAGTTGTTTAATAGTTTCATTTTTGTTTATACAATTTTATTCATGCAAGTATAGGTAATCCTTCTTAGATGATGGAATAGGGATGAATAGGGTATAGAATTAAGTAAGTGTTGGGTTCTTTTCAAATGAACCCTACATCTTACCAACCCCTACTCAAAACTATTCTAACATAAGAAAGGAAGGAAAGGTTGCACTAAAAATTACTTTATAATCCATCACATGCAAGCTTATAATTAAAGTATAAGAATAGCACTCTTTTATATTTAATGTTTCATTTTTTAGTTTTAAAAATACTTCAAATTTAGTAGTGATAATAGCCACTCATATTGTACTTTAGCCAACACATGCACATTTGAGATAAAGTAAACAATTTCATTTTAAAATTTAAAACATGAAATTATGAATGCATGAATCACATGACATACAACTTAACATGTTGGGAAAGATCTAAAGCAATGAAAGCATGTTAACAAACTCACTTTACTTAAATCCTAAAGACATTCTTAAAGAATAAGAAAATTTAGAATAAATCAAAGTGAATTTCAAAATGATTTTTTTTTAGTTTGAAGTTTGATTTAATTTTAAAAAGGTAAGATGAGTTTGATGTTCCTAACTCATTACCACATGTGTTTTGTATTTTTGTTTAATTTTTAGATAATTAAATCATTTTTTAAGCATTGATTAGGTTAGGGTGTAAATTAAGTGGCTTAATTAACCCTTACCTACATCACCTTAGAAAAAATAACTAAGTAATTATGAGTCAATGAGATGACATATAACCCATAAGGTATTTAAATTTGCAATGCACCTAATAATGAAAAGGCCTAATGCAATTTGGCTCACAATTAAAAGTTAATTAAGCTAAGGCGTTTAGCTTAAGTACTTTTAAAATACTCTTTCATACTTATGAAAGGGGTTTTAATTTTTTTAGTTAGACTTAGGCTATTAAACACCTAAGCATCTATCCAAAGTAGATTAATTAAGTTATGGAACTTTTTGAAATTTTTGAAAAATTGATTAGAGGGGTGGTTAATGAGTTAACCCTTAATTAAGAGGGGATTAAAGAAAGAAAAGGGGTTTAGGGAATAGCTTAGGGGAAATGCTCCAAAATTATTCCATAAAACCCCTACTCATTGGATCAAACCTTAATCAAACTTAATCATAAAGTAAATCCACTAATCATACTTTAATTATCCTTAATTACATGAAGCAGGTAATTAGGGAATAAAATAACAATTTCTTTAATTGATCCCTCAATAAATATCAAGAAAATTATGAGAGGCAGAGGTCATCCCCTAAAATGAACTGTAGAAGTTTGAGATTAATTGATGAGCTGACTAAAGGATAATTAGCTAATTAAGATTCCCAAAGAAACCCAAATTCAGAGAAAAGGGGGATTCAAAATCCATTAAAACTATTTTTAAAATATTCTAGATGAAATTATCTTTCCATAGCATTTTTCCTTTTATTTTCCTGAATTTTCTATGAAGAGTTATAAATTTTAGAAGATCTAGGGATTAATTAGAAATTAATTAGGTAAATAAATAATGCCTGATTAATCTTAGCTCACGGTGTGATGCATGGCATATCAGCGCTTTACATGCATCGCGTGAGTCACAAAACTTCGAAAAGGCATGGTATGCACACTTTGATCTGCTCGATCAAAGATTTGAAGGGCAGAGATCTCCCTGCGATTTATAAAATGGATAACAGGTATATAAACATGGGAATATTCTCAACCGTCCATCCAAACAGTGTGGATGGACGGCCAGAGATTCATCCCTGCCAAACCTCAAGAAGAATGAGATCCGTCCACCTTCTAGGCTTTGATCCGAGCTCTACCAATACATCCAACGTCTAAGATCCTATGAAATTAAAGTTCACTTCACAAAGGACCAACACCTATGAGAATTAAGGTCGAAAAATCACTAACCTTGCCGGAGGTGATCACCGGTGCTCGATTTGCTTGGAGGAGCTTTGTCTGGTTGAGACGAAGCCTTGCTGAAGTTTTGAGCACTTGAGGTTGAGTGTAGAGCTCTATGGACCAACTCCTCCTCAAATCCTTGTGCTTTGATGTTCTCTCCTTCCTTTAGAACTCAGAGAGCTTAGACAAACTCGACTTGACCCTCTGATGGAGTGTGCAAGAGCAGTTGGATTAATTTGGAGTAAGGATGAAATTGGCTCTTCAATGGACCTCCCCTATTTTCAAGTGGAGAAAACTGAGAAGATGGAAATTGAATTCCTCTAGAAGCTTGGATCACTTACAAATAGCTCTCCTCCTAGTGCTCAATCGAGTGTGAGTGAATGAAAATAGAAGTGAATTAGGGGGAGTATATCTCCCCCTTGAAGGATCAGATGACCGGCAATGTCCATACCATTTTGATCCAATTGAGCCTATGGAGTGAGCCATTTTGGTTATTTTGAGTGTGCACTTGGTCGGTTTGGCCAGAGGAGTGGAATGATAACTTCCCATGTGCTTGAATTGAGCTTAAGAGGGAATTTGAAATTTCAATTTTGCTCTAAGTGGTCGGGTTTGGTCCATGGGTCAAATGGGCTGACCCAAACCCATTGGGTTGGGTGCACCACTCATCACTAAGTCCCTTTGAGCTTTTAAGAAAGCCTCAAGTGATTGTGAAGAGGATATGACCAAAATATCAATAGGTTAGGCCAAAATTTGTTCTATGGCCTAGTGGTAAAATGGTCATTTTACTATTTTTCACTTTAGGTATATTCGACATGTTGAGAAAATAGGTTTGGCCAAGTTTCATTAGATTTTGAATCCATTCGATAGGGTTTGGCTCATGTTGACCCATTTAGGTCAAAATGGGTCAACTTGGGGTCAAGTTGACCAATAGGTCAAATTGAGTCAAACTAAGGGTTGGGTTAAGTTCATATGACCATTTGAAATGTTTTGGTGCCTTTGGTTTGGTTCAATTTGCTATAGATTTGGTTTTGGCTCATATGACTTCTTTTAGGTAAAATGGGTCAAGTTTACCTATTTGACCCATTTGACCTATTTGGGGTAGGCCAAGGGTAGGTTTAGGTTTGGTTAGTCATATGGATGGATTGGTAACTTTATTTCCAATTAATTCGGGTTAGGTTCAATTTTGGTTCAACATGACTCATTTAGGTCATGTTGGGTTAAGGTCAATTGGGCTAGGTTGGGTCTAGTTGGCCAATTGAGGCTTTGGTCAAGTTCCACAAGTGATTTGGGATGGACTTGACCCATTGGTTTCAATCAATCAATTTGGCTTAGATCAAGTTTTGACACATTTTGGCCCTTTAGGTCAAAATGGGTCAACTTGAGTCAAGTGGGCCAATTGGGCTAGGTTAGGCTCAAATGTTGGCTTGGTGAAGTTCAAACATAGGTCATGAGTGAACTTAGATCAATGGTTTCAATCAATTTGGCCTATGGTGGATTTTGGCTATGTTAAGTTTCATTTTAGGTTAAGTGTTTACTTGGTCAACCCTTAGGTTTGACTTGATTTGACCCAATTTGATTGATTGATCATCCCATGATGATTGTTGATCATGATGAGAGGGATATATGAGTTTGGTTCAATCTAATTCAGTTAGGATCAAAAGTTGGCTCATAAGGCTACTTTAAGTCACTTTGGGTCAAGTGAGCCTAAGTGGGTCAAATGACTTGGTCAAAGCTTGAATTGAATTTGATTGATCTTGTATATGAACTTATGATTGAAATATAAATCCATTTACAAGTGGTTTGAAGTCAAATGAGTTTTGATCCATTTAAAAATTTCATATTGAAAGGATGAATATGAAGGGGTTTTGGGTTTGATTTTTGAATTGGATTTTGATTTAATGATTGAAGTTTAGATTTATATATAAACTCATGATTGTAAGATTGATTGAACCATGAGAGAAAATCAAGAGCTTGGCTTGATTTGAAAGTGATTTGGCTAAGTTCAAGGTTTTCACTTGAAAGGCTTAGATTTGATTTTGAATGGATTTGAGTTTGATTCTTAGAATAGGTTTTGATTGTTTGAATTTATATTTCATTTATATATGTGAATATAAATGAGAATATAAATTGATCATGAGAAAATTTCAAGAATTTGAAGTGTTTTAATCATGATTTGGGTTAAATCCATTAAAGGGAATTTAAAGGATTTAAGAGAATTTTTTAATTTAAAATTTAATTTTTTGGATTGGATTTGATTGATTTATATTTATATTTCATTTATATATGAGAATATAAATGAGAATGCAAATAAGTTTCGATAAAATCCCAAGGATTTGAAAAGGTTTGATCAAAGTTTAGGTTAAATCCATTAATGAAAAATTAAGGGATTTAAGGGAATTTCAAGCATTTTAAATTTGGAATTTAATTTTTTAGTTGGATTTAAATGATTTTTATTTATATTTCATTTATATATGAGAATATAAATTAGAATATAAATAAGTTTTGAGAAAATCCCTAGGATTTGAATTGATTTGATCAAGGTTTAGAGCTGGTTTTGGTTAAGTCTTTTAATGGAAAATTAAAGCGACTTTAAAAAAATTTCATGAATTGATTTGAAATTTTGAATTTGATTTGATGGGTTTGAATTTATATTTCATTTATAAATGTGAAAATAAATGGATCATGAGAAAATCTCAAAGGTTTGAGTAGGTTTAGATCATAGTTTTGGCTAAGTCCTTAAGAAAGGGTTAAGGACTTAGAAAATTTGAACTTAGGAATTTTTGATGGATTTTGATCATGGGTTTCAATCATGGAATTGAATTGAGTTTGGAGAAAATAAAATGGAATTAATTTGGAGTTTGACTTGAAAGAAGGAAAGTGAGGAATGGTTTAAGCTAAAGGGTAGGAGATTTTCCTAACACCCCTAAGGCATGACCTATTCCTATGGCTAACTCTTTTAAGTCTTCTAGGGCTAAGAGAGTGTCCACCTAATCACTAGATGTGTCCTAAGACTAAGAAACTCTTAAAGTCTAAGAGGAATCCTAAGCCTAAGATGGAGGTATTGAGAGCTCATTCTAAAAATGAGGTCAACAAAGAGCTCCCAATAGGTGTGGTGTGACTGACAAGGAACACCGCACGTGTTGGTGTTGACCAAAATGATCAACAACCCTGAAAGATCACAAGAACTAATAGAAATAATCTATCCTTAACCCAAGGAAAGAAAGAATCCATAGCTTAGTGCAATATGGCTCTACTTATGTCCAAGACATAAGAGAGAGGGAAAAAGCCACTAAGGAATAGAGTGTGAACCTTTCACTAGGGAAGCAGGTTCAAGTCATCCACAAGGGGATGAGAGGTTGGATTTGATTGAATCTCACTGAGGAGAGATCTCCAATGGAGGAGAGAGTTGGATTTGATTCAATTTTTGTTAGGTTTGAATTTTTGATGACCCCTATTGGTTTGCAATGAGTTGTACTGAATAGGAGCCATAGTGGCTAAGACCTAACTCAGATTTACCAATCCAAAAGGGTAGCCTACTAAGCACATAGTAGGACTAGCCAACCCAAAGGATGCCTTTTGATATGCAGTAGCTGTACTAGGAAGAAAGCGTAGTATACTTACATCCTCCAAAGTAGAGACCAGTTGCTGGGGTAATCTATTGGCAAGACAACAGATTGAACCCAACCTAGGGCTGACTATTGAGTAAATATCACTAGTGGACTTAGATCAACTCAAAGATAGTCATGATTAATTTCATTTTTAATTTTGTTTATTTATTTTGATAAAGATGGATTCCATAGGTTTGCGATGAACTGCACTGGGTAGGGGCCGAGGAAGCCTAATTCTAACTCATATTTACTAATTCAAAAGGGAGTAGTCTACCAACCATAAGGTAGGACTATCCAACCAAGGAGAAATGCCTTTTGGCACATAATGGTCAAGTCTTAAGAAGAAAGCACAGGGACTCTTATCTTCTAGAGACAAGAAACCATTGGGATGATCAGTTGCTTTGGACAATAAATCACACCCGACCTAAGGCTGACTATTGAGTGAATGCCATTGGGGGACTTAGATCAACTCAAAGATAGTCAAAGATTAATTTCATTTTTAGTTTATTTATTTTGATGGATTCCATTGGTTTGCGATGGATCACACTGTGAAGGAGCTTATAGAAGCCTAGACCTATCTCAGATTTACTAAACCAAAGGAAGTAGCTTCCCGGTCGATGGGAGAACTATCCGACCAAAGGAGTGCCTTTTGGTTTGCAATGATCAATTGAAGGGAAGAAAGCTTGGGGACTCACATCTTCCACTAGAAAAGACCACTGGGGTGATTAGTTTCTTTGGGCAACAAATTGAACTTGAGCTAGGACTGCTAATCAGTTTGCGATAATCATGCAAGAAAGAATGTGTCATAGTCTTACATCTTTCAAAGAAGAATAATTACCAGGGTAATCTGCTTGTGGCAAATAGATTGAACCTGACCCAAAAGTGATTACAAAGTGAGTATCGACCTGCAGATTTACCTCAACTCAGGTAATCAGGAAATTCCTATAGGGAGTTCTGCTGACACTGCTCTAAAGATAGGTTGCCTACTTGGGAGAAGGGGCCCTTTTGGAGCTTAAATTCCTAATCCACAAGAAAATTAATTTTGTTAATTTATTTTAGTTGCTTGTTTTAGTTTATTTTATCATGAATCCTATTAGTTTGCAAGGGATCATACTGAGAAGGAGCTTATATCAGCCTAGACCTATCTCAGATTTACTAAACCAAGGGAAAATATGCGCATCCGCTGAACAAATTTTCCAACCACAGGGGTGGCTACTAGGAAAGGAGAACTATCTAATCCAAAAGTAACCTGGGTAGTGTCTAAATGGGGCCATAAAGTACTTGATCCAAATAGAGTGCCCACAAGGGATGGGGCCGGTAAGGGCTTAATCCAATACCTAGGAGAAAATGACATGGCTAGTCATAAATTCACTAGGTATTCAGTGTTCAACTCAAGGAGAAAGTACGGGGACTCATATCTGCCAAGAGTGGTGTACTCACTAGCTGTGTTACTGTTAGCATAGCGAACATCAACCAACCTAAGGTGCCCATTGATTTGCAACAATCAGCCTAAGAAGAAAGCTTGGGGACTCACATCCTCCTATAGAATATCCGGGATAGTCTATCCGACAAAAGCTATCCACCTGGGAGACTACTAAGTGAATGACACTGGGGGATTTATATCAACTCAAAAGTAATTAAGAGGAAAAGAGCCTCTGGGGGACATATCCTAAACCTCAAATATGCTCAACCTAGTTAGAACATGATGGCTAGTTCAAGAAGAAAGAATGGGGACTCACATCTTCTTAAACAAAGTTAACATGAGGTAGCTTATTGGCTGGGCAGTGAAGACTATCATACTCACAAGGTGCTCTTTGGTTTGCAATAGTCAAGTTAGGAAGAAATCATGGGGACTCACATCCTCCAACAAATGACCACTTGGGAAACATACTAGCGATGTAGCATGTAGATTTGATCTAGAGCAGCTAATGAGTGAGTGCCATAAAAGGCTTTCTCCCACATCAAAATAGCTTGAGACAAAAGATTTGTGTTTATTGTGTGCATATGTTAAAAGGAATATAATGCCTTTAGGGGTTACACCTTCCTTAAAACACTATAGGGAATTATGAAATGATGCTACAGATGGCAACAAGAATTCCCACTAAGAAAGGATGTCACTTGGGTTCTCTCACACCTAACTTAGTTATTCTAATCGAAATAGGATGCCCCATGGGTTCTCTTACACCTATTCTAATAGCATCGAGAAATTTTGTTTGTGTTGTGAAAGAGGGATAGGATGCCATTGGGCGACTCTTACACCTACCTTAAACACGCCACGGTGGATTCGTAAGACAAGCAAACAACACTTCGAAAGAAGAGAAGATTTGATGAATGAAATCAAATTTTGTTCTTTTTATTAATGATTTATTTCCAAATAAGTTTTATTTCATGGGTAATATTTCTTTAGATAGAGCCCATTAATTGCAAGCATCGGGTATTCCACTTTACAATCAATAAGCTGATAATATCCTCCTTGGTAGGCCTTCTCTATGACATAGAGGCCTTCCCAAGTGGGTTCAAACATGCCTCCCATCTTTCAATGGGCAATAATTGGTCTCCTTAGGACTAACATAACTTCTCCTACTCAGAAAGACCTAGGGTGGACCAGCTTGCTGTGAGCTTGAATCATTTTGGTCTTATACACCTTGAGGTTCTGACACACCTGTAGGTGACTCTCCTCCAAACCTTCGAGCTCTTCTAACCTCAATTTTGCATTCTGCTCTGTAGTGATCTTGGTACCCAATGCTATCCTTAGTGATGGGAGTTGAACTTCTAAGGGAAGAATGGCTTTGGACCCATACACTAAGGAAGATGAGGTAGAATGAGTTGAAGTTCAGTATGTGGTGTGATAGGCCCACAAGGCTTCAACCAACTACTCGTTCCACTGATGCTTATTATCATCAAGAATATTCTTTAGTATTTGGATGAGAGTTTTGTTAAATACTTCTGCTAAGCCATTTGCTCTTGGGTAATAGATGATGGAGTGTCTCTAATCTATGCTGTATCTTCTGGAAAAGCTATTGATCTTGGTGCTTTTGAATGGAGTACCATTATCAGATATAATTCATCGAGGCACCCCAAACCTATATATGATATGGTTCCTAAAAAATTAAAGAACATGCTGAGCTATGACCTCTCTGAGTGGGATTGCCTTTTCCCACTTGAAAAAGTAGTCGATGGTAGCTAACATGAACTGATGACCCTTGGAAGAAGGAGGGTCGATCGGACCCACAATGTTAGTACCCCAACACTCAAATGGCCATGAGGCCAAAGTAGGATGTAGAATGTTGTGTGATTGGTGTAGGACCACACCGTACACTTGACACTGATGCATCTCCTAGCTACATCTAGATAATTTGTAATCATTGAAGGCCAGTAGTACCTAAGTCTCTTGATGTTCATCTTCATCTTCAGACCGGATTGATGCGTTCCACATAGACCTGAATGTACCTTGGTTACAATGCCGTAGGATTCATGTTTATCTAAATAATGTAACCACATCTAGTCAAAGGAATCAGAAGATGGTGCCGTAGCTTCTGAGATGCAAATATCAAAGCTAGGCTATGTTTCTCAATAGGTGGATAGTTTGCTTCAAGAATCGATGATAGAGTAGAGAGCTCTCCTTCCCTTTATCATTGGCTTGTGAGCACCAAGAAATTTATCTAATCTGAGTAAAGGATCAACGGCGAGATAGGCGAGAACTAGCGATTTCACCAAGTACTCTTTGATATCTTTGAATGTGTGCTACCACTTGTCATCCCACCTAAACTTGGTGTCCTATTTGACAAGTGCTAAGAATGGCTTGCATCTCCTCGATAAGTTTGAGATAAAGCATTTTAGTTATGACAGCCATCCTTGAAAGGATCTGAGTTGAGTTAAATTCTTAAGAGGTGGCATTTCTAAGATATCTTTGATATTTTGTGGATATATTTTTATTCCCTGGTGTCGAAAAATAAACCCAAGAAATTTCCTTGAAGCTACTTCGAATGCACACTTCAAGGGATTCATCTTGTGATTATATTATCTTAACCATTTGAAAACTACTCTCAAGTTAAAGAGGCAGTATTCATTTTCTCTGCTCTTGATTACTAGATCATAAACATAGCACTCAACCTGATGATGGATAAGTTCATTGAAGATCTGAGTCATGGCCCATTGGTATATAGCACTAGCATTTTTATGGCCGAAAGGCTTGAGCCTATAACAGAAGATTCCAATCGGGGTTTGAAAAGAAGTGTTTCTTTCATTTTCATGAGTCATCTTGATTTGATTATAGCAAGATGACCCATCCATGAAAGAGAAATTTGCATGAGATTAGGCGATGTCCACCATTATTTCTGGTATAGTAAGAGAAAACTCATCCTTAGGACATGTCTTATTTAAGTCCTTGAAATCGATGCATATATGTATTTATGCTGTTCTTCATCTTAATTGGGATGATACTGGCTAACCAGATAGGATATTTTTCTTCTCTGATGAAACCAACATCAATCAATTTCTTGACTTCAAAAATGATCTGTTATTTGATTTCTAATCACATGCGTCTAGAAGCTTGCTTGATAGGGTTAGCGCTAAGATCTATTGCTAGTTTGTGGACTTCTACGTTAGGAGATAATCTGGGCATCTCTTCATAACTCCATGCAAAGCAGTCCTTAAACTCAGTCAATAGCCTAACTAAGTCATTGGTTTCTTGTTCATTCAGTAATGAACTAATGTACGTCAGGCGTGGATTTTCTTCTATCATGAGGTTGATTTCTTTAAGCTTGTCAATTATTGAATGGATCTCCTCTTCAAATTCTGGAGGTGCTTCCTTAATTTGGAGATCATCTAGATCATTTGAGGTTCCTAAACACACATTCTCATAAGAGTTGGTGTTATGTGAAAAGAATCTATCATGCTCCAAATGATTGGTAACAACTAAGCAGTAATCGTTGTCATCGACTGGACCCACTGTACTAAATCTTAGTCCTTCTCTTGATTGCGCTTCCCTGCCTGTACTATTCCATAGCTTCTCAAAATATTCTGACCTATGCTTGGACCATGTGTGAGGAACCAACCCTTTCTGTATTAGATTATGAACACAAGGTGAGTAAAAATCAAACAGTAATTCCATTAATTCTTTAAATGAATCCTCCTCAAGTTCTACATCAACTTCAAGACTTGAGGATGATGATCCCAAAAAGAATCTCTTAAGCTTCATATCACTACAAGACTTAGAGGATTCCTTAATTACTAAACCTTCAACTTTTTAGGGTGAAAGTGAAGTTAGAGCTAAGGTTCCCAACTGCTGCCTGATAGTTTTGCATGCATCTGATTTGAATACTTTGCTTTGTTTGGAGGCCCAGTCTTCATCTCTATCTGGATTAAAAGTCACTTCCAATGGAACCCACTGAGGGGGGTTGACTGGTATACTAATCACATTAGACTCCTCCTCCAAACTGGATTCCAAGTCTATGTGAATAGTAAGGGAACTCCTATGAACTGGAACATAACCCCTGTTGGCTGATGGCCAACCAGGGGGTCTTCCACCTTTTGAACTGCCTCTATTTCTGCCTCTATCTCTGCCTGGTGGAGGTTGAGTCATCTTACCCACATGTCCATATGATGGAATGAACAGTGTGTGGAATGTGATATGCGGATATATTTCTTCTTCAATTCCCCTTTTTTGTTAACTTGGATTTTCATTTTTCTTTTCTTTTTTTTTTCTTTTGCCTTTTCTTTTTCTTCCTTTTCTTTTTCTTTTGAATTTGAGTTTTATCCAAGTTCACATGAAAGGGTGTTTTGAGGAAGATAGCAGGCCGCATCCTCATAAATCTCAACCTCTCTAACTGAAAATAGGTTTTTATCGCCATTGACACGGTATTCAATCCCATCCCTTCTAAACTTGATGCTGATGGAGGGAGGATGAAATTATCTTATTCTGATGTATCCAAGGCCTACTGAATAAAGTAGTGAACGAAGTATTTGAATCAATGATGTAAAACTTGGCTTCATTCTTCTAGTCACCTATCTCTAATTGTAATACTATGGAACCTAAAGCCTACTCACCTTGTTCATTGAATCCTCTGAACATCATCCGATCTCCTCAAAGTGTAGAGATATCAATCCCCAAATAGGCAAGGGTCTTTAGACTCATAATATTCATTGATGCACTTGGATCGATGAGAACTCTGGTGAGTCTGAATCTTCCCATGTCAACTGTGATGTATAGGGAACGGTTGTGCTCCAAGTCCCCCAGAAGAAGGTCTTTATCTGTGAAAGTGATCCCATAGGCTTCTTTTATGTAATGTGCCTTCTCACTAATAGCGGTCAGCTAAGCTAAGTGTATCTCAAGATCAAGGAGAGCCTTGATTAATGATTCTCTCATCTCTTTGGATAAGATAAAGGCATCTTATATGCTTAGTTTAGATGTCAACTTTCTTAGGTGAGAGAGGACATTGTAGTCCACCTTAAGCTGATCCTCCACAAGCATATCCAAGGATGGAGCATCCTTTGGAGGGGCTTCTCGATCCTCTATACCAATGACTTGTTTCCCTCTATCTTGAGGTGCTGCCCTAGGAGGTAGAACCTTGCCACTGCGGAGATTAACTTTAATGATCTCTTGTGGCAAGGTAATGGAAGGTTCTACCTACACATCAGGCTCACCTACAGCTTCTCCTATGGAACCCTCAAAATTAGATGATTATAAGTCTATCTCAAGAGGTGAACCTGTAGCATTCAGAGCAGGAAAGTCCAACTCTGAATCAAAAAGAGGAAGATCAAAATTGTTATAGTTGTTATTTAGACTTGAAGAGTTATTAGGAATAGATTTAGACACCCATCTGAAGTGACACAGATGTCATTCAAGCTAGCTTTATTATTTAATTTCTTGGATTTGATAGGAGGTACAAAGTAGAAATCAAGTAAAGTAAGAGGGGTGAGGGATTTGATTCCCTCATCCGTCGATACAAGATGCCTACTAGCATAAAAATAACTAGCTGAAGTAGTGGTAGCTGCTGATGTGGTAGCTACAATGGTAGACTAGAGGCTAGACTCGATCGGTGGTTGAGCTACTGGGCTATCCCGGGTTGGCACATGTTGCTGCTCCTGCTGATCCTACTAAGCTCCCCCTTTCCTTAAGTTAACTCTAACAACTTACAAACCTTCCTTGATGTTGGAGGTTTGAGCTGACTCACCACCTATAAGGAAAGTTTCTTGATCTTCTAAACAATTTTTATAGAGGTTTTGGATAAGGAGATATCCCAACCTTATTTAGTTTTAGAAAGATCACAAGTATCCCTAAGGATTACCCTAATAGAACTAGATGGTTATTCCACAAGGTATTCCTTCGAGATAACTACAACTTCAGTCTTGAAGCTATGTTCAAGCCAGTCCTTAAATGTAAAGTAATCCTCCAAAACATGATGTAGCGAATGGTCGTAGGGGAAAAAATTAGGATCATGGCTTTTTCCCACTTCCCCGGTCCCTAGGCTTGGGTAGCTGAAATCAGGCTTCTTTAAGAGATTCTTAAAGATCTTTTTGATTACCTCCCTCTTAAATGAATAAGATTTGTTAAATTTATTCAAAAGAGTAGGTGGACCATAGCTACCTTGTGGCGGGTATGTGTACCACTACTGTTGATGATGTGGCTAAGGAGGCAGAGTAGGCCATGGAGCTTGCAGTGGTGGCTGGTAAGGCTGCCTCGGTGGTGGTAGAGGAGGTGGAAGCAAAGGCTACTAAGGTCGTGGTCTCTCAGACTGATCTCTAGCTGGTTGCTTCCACTTATCCACTATTGTCACTACCCCAAGCTTCATCTCGTATACCTTTAATGGCTTTGCATTAGGCAATTAGTCTTGAAAAGGCAACTGTTTGGCTTCTCCTTATAGGCTAGCCACTTTGTTGATTAACTTCTCAAAGGTTTTGATAGTGAAGCCCTTAAGCATGAAGGTGATTGGGCCATAGATATTCTTTAGAAGAATCTCAATGGCATGCTACTCAGACAGCTATGGCTCACATTTCATACTTAGATTATACCATCTAAGAATGTAGTCAATAAGGGACTCACCTGGGTGTTGTTGTGCTACAACGAGATCGCCAATAGTAATCCTTTACAGAGCTCCAGCAAACCTCTTGATAAAGAGTTGCTCCAATTCAACAAATGTATTTACAGAACTATTAGAAAGTTCAACATACCAATTGAAAGCTATCCATGCTAGGCTACTAATGAAGAGGAAGAATAGCAAAGCGTGCCATCGCATTGCAATGCGGCCTTGAAATGTGTAATATCTGGGTTTCCACTTCCATCAAAACTCTTGAAGGAAGGTGGCACAAAACCTTTGGGATATTGGATTGCATCAAATTCCTCCAAGTAGGGTCTACCCATTGGAACTGATGACCCTCCCCGGGCTTGAGCCAATGCTTCCTTCACCTATTGCTTAACCATATACTTGATATCTTTCTCCTATATGGAGGTAATTTCCACTACCTTCCTATACATGCTAGTGCTACCTTTCTCTAATGGAGGTAAAGTCTTGCTGGGTCCAAGACATGCACCAACTCTGGCTGACTAGTCTCAGCTGTAGTAGGATGAATTGCTGGGGCTTATTTTTGAAGTACTGAGATTGCTGCTAATAAGTCCTCAAGCTGCTTCTATTTGTTCATCTTTCTATTTTAATTAATATCAATGGTGTTGGGCTAATTAAGTTGTGTCTTCTTGCTCAACCTCATCACCTTCCATAGCCTACTGCTCTCTAAGGAGGGATCCCCTGGTATCTACCATGCAAACCCTGAATGAGTCTCCCAACAAGTCATCTTCATTGGGATCAAAGCTGATCTTCTCCTCATTAGACCAATAGTATTCTAGGTTCTCCTTCTTTTTCATGAAATAGTGAGCTACTATGCCATCTAAAGATTGATATGTCGTGGAAATGCTTTTTCGGTGATGGGATCCACATGTCGTGAGGCACCGGACTTCCCTACCATTAGAATCAATCCGTGAGGACTTTGCATTAGAAGAAATGCACTCACCGTCTTGAATCGAAGGGGTGACACTCCTAGAGGTTCTATGATCATGGGTCTAGGTCACCACCCTCTCCCTTTGTCTCATACCATCTCCAAATCCTTCTCTGGTGGTGATGGTGAAGGGATGACCACTATGCCGGGTTTCCATTCCACACCACCAGTAGAGGCGAAGGTTGAGCTGGCCTTGCATGGGTGGTGTGGATGGAATGGGATCCCTTTGTCGTAGCCGGATCACCAACGGGGTCCTCTTCTCCCCAGATGTGGCCTTCATGACCTTGGCGGGGAACTAATACATGAATGGCGAGTGGATGGGGGGTAGGCGGTATGGTGGAGACACCACACCACCAAATAGGGGCCCTCCTCATGGTGAGTACTCTATAAGTAAATACTATCGTATGATCAAGCGGGTGGCCGCGTGATCAAAAAAAATTAATGAGTCGGAGGTTGCGAAAAACCTCACGCTCGCTAGTAATATGAGCTGTAGTATGAGCCTTTCTCGCCCTCTCCTATTGTAGATACTTCCCCATGCTGTGGAGGAATAACATATCTTAATTCAAATTGAGCCCTAGATAGAACGTCCGTAAGCTCTGCCAATCTGACATAGAACTAAACAGAGGCTAGCATATGACCTCCTACTTTGACTAACTACAGATTGGAATCAAACTACTTGGGATCCTCCTAGCATCTTCTCTGTCAGACCCAGAGAGAGGATGGAATGGGTTCGCTATAACTAGTGGGGAAATCAAAGTGGGCAACTTGTCCATAACTGATCATGTAGCTACCTCCATCTCTCTAGCGATGCATGTATGGTACCACTTAATCATGTAATTTTTGTTCCTCCTCTGAGTCTTGGTGGGGTGAGTGGAGTAAGAATTAGACCTGACTTCAAAAGCTGGGGAGGCAATCTCTAGGATTAGAGGAGCCTTACCATTAGATTGTGCTAATGAGTGGGTGCTAGCCCTTACTGGGGTTGCACGGGAGACAACCTGACGTACTGTCACTACTATAGAAACTACCACTACCTTCCTCTTCAGTGAGGGGACATCAGAGTCTGATGGCAAGTCAATTTGAATGACACTTCACGACATTGTGGTCCTATTGTGAGGGAGTGCCCTCAGGTAATCCTGCTCCTCAAAATCTCATCCGAAATGAATGAGGTGGGCATAATCAGCATGCGGAAGGCTAACCTAATCCAGGGCCAAATCCATCCCATGGGGAAAGGTAAACACGTACTTATGTGCAGCCATTTCTGTCAACTAAAATTGAAACTGATCTGTAACTGAAAATCATTGCTGAACAAGAGTCTGTAATGTTGAAAATAAATTTGAATCATATTTCTATTGACTTTGAATTTGAACTCATACTCAATATTTTGAAAATGTTAAGTCGAGATCAAATAATTTAGAATAGATTTCGATGTTTTGATTGGAAAGAGAAATTATTTGGATATAGAATCCACTTTCAACAAATTTGGATATGTTGAAAATGGGTTCAAATATTTTTGTTTGAAGGGATGCTTCCATAGGTTCATATTTGAGTTTTTGATTTTGATTTTGAGGACCTTTATTTAACAAATTTAGGTATGTTAAAGTAAAAGGTCAATTTTCTTTTGTTTTAGATTTGATATTTTTGGAATTTACTTAGCAATTTTGGGTATGTTACGTGAGATGTTTGAAAATATTTTCTTCTTTTTTTTTGTTTCTTTCTTAGTTTTATTTTGTGAATCTTTTTGTTATTTTGAAATGAGAAATGGAATTTCCCATTTAGCAAATTTGGGTATGCTAGATGAGGAAATCCAAGTGTGTTTTGTTTTGTTGAAAATTTTTGAAAATAGGATTCTTAATAAATTTAAGTACGCTAAGAAAATTCTAATGTGTTTCTTTTGATTTAGTAGGATTCTTAACAAATTTACGTATGCTATGGGAATCCTAATGTGTCTCTCTTTTGATTTTGATTTGATTTTTGGTTGAAAGTGGAGACTTCACTTTAACAAATTTGGTATGCTAAAATGAAGTTCCACTTAATTTTGTGAAATGGAAATTTCACTTAGCAAATTCAAGTGTGCTAAATGGAATTCCAAAAGATGAGTTCAAAATTGTTGTGTCTTGATTTTATTTTGAAAATTAAGACTTCACTTTAGAAAATATGGTATGCTAAAGAATGAAGTTCAAAAAGTATTTCTTGAAATTTTTTGTGAAATGAAAATTTCACTTAGCTAATTTGAGTATGCTAAATGAATTTCCAAAAAGGGGAGACTTCATTTTAGCAAATGGGGTATGCTAAATCGAAGTTCCAAATATGTTTTGAAAATTTTTGTTGAATGGATATTTCACTTAGCAAATTTGAGTATGCTAAATTAAATTCCAAAAGTGTGTTTCAAATTTTATTTTTGGAAAAAGGGACTTCATTTTAGCAAATGGGATATGCTAGAATGAAGTTTCAAAGGTATTTTGAAAATTTTTATTTTTGTTGATTTTTGAAAAGGAAGATTTCTATTTAACAAATTTGGGTATGTAAGATGGAAATCAATTATGTTTCATTCTTCAAAGGTGTATATTTTGTCTGTGATTATTGCTTTTTGAAAGAGCAAATCCTAACTTAATCATATATGAAATATGTTAAGTGGCATTTCAAAATAATGTTACTTTATTTGGAAATGAAATTTCCATTCAATAAATTTGGGTATATTGAATGGAGATATTGATATGTGCTTTTTTGAAAATTTATTTTTGATTTTATTTGAAAATGAAACCTCCACCCAATAAGTATGGTTATATTGAATGGAGAGGTTTCATATGTGCTTTTTTGAAAATATGAAAGTCCCAACCTAACACATGTGTAATGTGCTTAGTGGAATTTCAAAATTATGATTTTGCTTGAAGAGGTAATATCCATCCAACACATTTGGATGTATTGAATGGAAAGGCCCATCTTCAAATTTTATGCTTTTGAAAATATGATTGTTGGAATTTTATTTTTGAAAAATGAGGTCTTCACCAAAAATGAATTGAGTGAAGAAACTCATTTGTACTTTTTAAAAATGTAATTATTAGAATTTTATTTTTGTAAAGATGATCCTACATATAATAATCATGAAGATTATTAGATGAAGGTGATTTAGGAAAACTTTTGTGCAAAATATTTTGTTATGTGCATTTTGAAAGAGTGGTTTTTGAAAAGCAAGATTTTTTATGAAGGATTTATTTTGTCTTTATTATTTTAGAATGAACCTTTCCTTAACATGAAATGATTTGGAGGGAATCTTTAATTAATTTTCATTATTTCAATTTTTATTTTTACCCATTGGGGAACCCAACGGGGGTTTTAAGACTAACATGGGGTGAAGTCCTAAAACATAAAGACGTTGGCTAGCTCAACTTAAGGATGAAATAAGCTAAGTGCCAATGAAATGAAAGATAGTCTTGGATTCATACCAAAGTATAAATCCACTATCAATGCTTAGAGACAACGATCATTTAATAAAGATGGAGAGAGGAACCATCCCCAACAGAGTCGCCAGAAAAATTTGTGATGAAATTTTATAATTGATTTCTAAAAGAAAAGGGTATACTTCCATCTTCAATTTATGCATGATAAAATGAAGATAGAAATATACTTCTTCTTTTTATGCATTCTTGACACTACGTAGATCCGCATATGTTCTTATTGAGGGTGATCGAGTACGACACTCGATATTGAGGAGAGGTGTACTATCTCAAAAGATAGAATTCACCACCTTACAATGGACCTAATCACCTCAACAAGGACTCCTAAGGACATGGGTGCATGTACCAGATTCTTCCCCTACTTTACATGAAAGTAAGTAGGGTTTATTTTAAATTGGGTTCATTAAGTTTTATAGGGGCACATAGTTAATTACATCCTAAGGAATGAGATTCCTTGGAATATACTCTCTATTAAGTAAATGATGCGTTGTCTCTAAGATTTCATAGGTAGGACTACTGTCCCGATTAGTTTATTTTGGAAGATCAAATGGGATTGATCAAAGATAGAGTTATTATAAAGAAAGAAGATAAGTAGGAGATGCTAGGGAAACCTAGCTTAACATCTCAAACTATCATATAGTTGGGCTTTATATTTTTAAAATTGAATTGTTTATTTGAGTTGAATTTTTATTAGAAGTTTAGGGCTAATAATTCCACAATACAACGTTATGAAAATTCCTAAGATGTGAGTATTTATGCTTATGGCCCACAGAAAGGAGAAGCAACCTTAGAATATAAATCTAGGGAGCTTTGGCGAGGGCCAAAAGCATGACCTAAATCTAAGGTAAAAATGTGTATTTGGTTTGCCTCCCCAAGAGAGAAAAAACCACCCAACTAGTTAGACTTACAATCGCCTAGGGCTGGCTTCCAATTAACTCCTCCTGCGATTTTAAATTTATGTAGGCAAGTTATATGCTTTATGCAAGATAGCTAGGCTATTATTTATTTAGAAAAAGACTAAGTCCTTAAACTCACTCCTTAAGAGATTAGATCATGTAAGAGCATGAAAATGACTTAGACCTAATGCAAAACATATTACATATTATTTTTATTTTTTGACAATCATTTGACTTAGGCTTATAGGATTCAGATGCCTAATGCATGAGAAGTAAGATTATTGGCCAAAATTAGTGAGAAGGGAGAATGTGTGTTTCTTCCATGGATCTCAAAAGTTAAGCCAAGTTTCTCTGACAAAGGTGGAAGCCCTCCATTTAAGAGTGAAACAAGATGCTTTTATGCATGATGTTATAAAAGAAATACTCATCCAACTAAGGGGTTCCTAATTCTTTTATCTTGATTATAACTTAGGCTTTAAGTGAGGTTATGATTTATTTATTTTTAATTTTAGTTGATTAATTTGATAGAAGATTTATTTTTTTCTAAGAGTCTAATCATCATCCAGGCCATACATCAAGCAAGGAAGAAACTAGAAAACATCCCATCTTAATGCACAAGCTAAATAAAACATAAAATATTTTATAAATCTAACACAAGAAAAATAAAATGCCATTTATGGTCGGGCACCACCGCACAAACCTGAAAAAAATAAATCGGGTAGTCGAGCTCTACCCTTATACAACCCGGATTACAAATGAATTGATTTACGATCAAGTAAGGAAATTCATGGTATGGGGGTCTTCATTTCTTCTTTCTTCTTTCTTCTTTTTTTCTTTCTTATTTCTTATTTTAGTTCCTTCTTTTAGATGGTTGAAAGGTGGTTGCTCCAAAGGCTTCACATGGTACATAATATGTAATCTTATGACTAATGCTCATCCTAATCCCCCATAATAATTATTCCAAAATCCTAATTGCAAAAATTACATGAAAAGGAAAAGTAAATCTAACTAACACCTAAAAAATATAGATTAGTTAAACAAATCATACAAATCCCAAGCATGAATATTGGACTTAGCACCACACACATGGGTGACCAAGTCCACATGGCTTATTGGATTATGCTTAGAGAAATAAGCACCTGCACAGCAAAAGTAGTTATATTTTTATTACAGTGCCCCTTAAGCACAATCCCCTATAGAAAATATTGATTAGACTAAATCATCCTATCATTCATTCTACACACATTCACCCTAACATCCAGACTAAAACAAAACATCACAAAATAAAAGCAAACATCAAGCCATGCACCGTCCTAACCTAAAGCTAGAAGTGGTGACTTAACTTAATGTGTGTGCTTTAAAAAGTTTATGCGGTATGCTTAACTATGGTTTTAAGGTTTGGATTTCCTAAGTGTGAAGATGTTCAACTTAGATGGGTGGTTTTATTCAAGTTGTTTAGTTGATTTAGTTGATTTTATTTTGTGTTTTAATTAGATTTGAATGAATCCTACAATTAATTACTAAGTGTTGTAAAAAGAGAGAAAAGAGAAGAGAACTTTTCTTTCCTTCCCTACCCTAAGTAATTTCTAAAGTAAATTCATATTTAGTTTTGTTTAGTCAATATTTCATTATGTGTTCTTATTAATCCTAAGTTTAGATTTTCTCTAAACAAACCCATTTAAAAAGAAAGGTATTTTTAGATTAAATAAAGTGAATTAAGATCACAAAATACACATCACTTCATTTTCTTTTCCAATATGTATAACATGCATATGAATGAATCCTTAGCATATCTATACATGTAAATGGGAATGTTTAGTATACTTCATGATGAATGCTAAGTGAGTTACTTAAGAAAATTTGAATGCTTTATGATGCATGATTTTGATCAAGTAAAAAATAGGTTTTCTTATCCATTTTTCACATGCACACATGTATGTATGAATGGCATAAGTGAGTACAGTGCCATTGTTAACCAGGGGTGTAAGGTACAAGACCTACTTATGGATACTTAAATCCTCACAACCCCATAATTGTCCAGACTAGAATACCACTTTCCTTAAATTCAAGCATATGTACAAAAGAAATGAAGGGAAAAGAAAGAAGCAAAAGGTTTGTATTGGTTGATTTATTTTGTTTATGCAATTTATATGTACAAGTGTAGCTATCCTTCTTAAGTAAGGTATAGAAAGGTTAGAAGTGTTATGTTCAAATAAACTATACACTTTACCAAATTCTATTCAAAACCATAGTAAAAGAAAAGAGAAGGAAGGCTGCACTATGCATATTTTCATATTTATATCCACATGCAAGCTCAAAAATAATTATAAGTTCTACACTTTCAATTTTGGATATTTGATTTATAGATTTTGAATTTTTTTTTGAGTTTAATAAAGATAATAGCCATGCATATTTTACTTTAGCCAACATGCAATTTGACATAAAGAAAATATTTCATTTTTAATTTGATTTTTGACAAGTATAAATGCATGAAACTCATATGACATACACATTTAGCATGTTGGGAAAGAACTAAAGTAATGAAATCAAGTAAACACATTTACCCTAATTAACTCTTAAAGGCAATCTTATGAAATAAGAAAGTTTAAAATAAATCAAGTTATTTTTAGAGAAGGTTTGATTTTGTTTTAAGTTTGATTTTATTTGAAAAACATGAGGTGAGTTTGCTGTTCCTAATCCATTCCCACATATGTTTATTATTTTAGTTTAATTTTTAGGTGATTAGATCGTTAGGTTAAGGTATGAATTAAATGTGTTAATTACCCCATACCTACACCACCTTAGCATACTTAATCAAATAATTATGAGCCAATGAGATGACATAAAACTACACAAGAAATTTAAATCAACAATACACTTAGGAAGAAAAGGACCTAATGCATTTGACTCATGGCTAACCATTAATTAAACTAAGGGGTTTAATTTTAAGTAATTTCATAACACCTCTTACACATGTGAGTTTTAATGATTACTTTTAATACACAAGCATCTACCCAAGATAGATTAATTGAGTTATGCAAAGTTTTAGAATTTTATGAAATTAATTAATGGGTGATTAGTTAATTAAACCTTTAAAGGTTAAAAGGGGTTTAGGGAATATCTTAAGGAAAGCATCCCAAAATTATTCCCTAAACCTCATATTCATTTAATCAAAACTTAATTGACTCAATAAGAGGGTTAAACCACTAATTATACCATTAATTAAGCTTAATTATGTTAAGAGAGTGATTAAAAAATGAGCTAGAAATTCCCCTAATTAAGCCACCAATAAATCCCAAGAAATTTAGGGGAGGTAGGAGCCATCCACTAATTAAGCACAAGAAGTTTGGGATTAATCAGTGGAAAAATTGGGGGGTAATTAGCAAGATAATATTTATAATAAAACCCAAATTTAGAGAAAAGTACTATTTAAAACTCATTAAAATTAATTTTATAATATTCTATGTTCAATTATCTATCCAATGTAATTTATTTCATATTTTTTATTTCTCTAGGCTTATATATGAATTTAGAAAGTTTTCATAATTAATTAATAGCTTAATATTTAATCCAATGGGGCCACTAATGCGTACGCGCTTTCCACGCGTGATGGGATTGAATCTTAAGTTGTCACATCATAGCTATCAGACTGTTGTAAAGCCTATGTCTCATCAAGATCCGGATGGGGGAGATTAAAGTCACCGTTTTTAAAGGATAAATAAAAGGGTGCTACATGTTTTAATCATGATCATCTAAACCAAGTTTGGAGGCTTCAGATGGGGTGAGCCTCCTGGGGCCAACTCCTCCTTGACTCGAGCTCGACTTTGAAGTAGATCCTCCCTTACCTCTGTGAGCTTAGATGAAGACTTGGGTGAGTTCAAGCTCCCCAAGGGTGCAAAGGGAATAGGGTTAATTTTGAGTGTGGAGTAATGGTTTTCAAGTGAGCTCTTATTTTCAAACTATGAAACTAAGAAGATGAGATTTCAAACTCAGGAAGTTTGGAAGACTGAAGCTTTCTCGGTTCCTATGCTTCAATTGAATTAGGGAGAGTGTGGATTGAATTGAATTAGGGGGAGTATATCTTCCCCAAGAGCAATCATATGGCCACAAGCCTCTTTTCCATTTTGATCCAATTGACCACCTTGAGTGGGTTTGTTAGGCCATGTAGGGTGTTCTTATAATTAGTTTGGCTAGAGGAGTGGAATGGTGAAGCTCCTATATTCCTAATCAAGTGGAGGAGGAATTCCATGTGGCCACTTTTAAGCACATGGTCGGTTTTGGGTTTGGGTTGGGTTTGGCTAACCCAAACTCAATGGGTCATGTGCACTTGGTCCTTTAGTGATCATTTGGTCTACTAAGAGGATGTCAAGTGTCCATGAATTGACCAATTGACCAAATTCAAGCAAGTTACTACCTGGCCTGTACTAAATGAAATGATCATTTGACCTTGATTGCCAGTTCTGGGATGATGAGAAAATAGGTTTGGCCAAGTTTCATTGAATTTGGAGTTAGTTTGATATGATTTGCTCATGTTAACCCATTTAGGTCAAATGGGTCAACTTGGGTCAAGTTTAATTAGGTCAAACCAAGGGTCAGTTCTGGGTTCATTTGAAATATTTTGGCAGCACGATGCAATTTGGTTTAGGTTTGAATTTGGTTCAATTTAGGTAAAATGGACCCATTTGGGCCAGTCATGGGTTGGTTCATGTGAAATGGTTGGTTGTCTTTATTTTCAATTGTTTGTTTATGTTTGAATTGGCTCAATCCCCTAGGTCAAGTTAAAGGTCAATGAAGGTCAATTAGGCTAAGCTAGGTCTAGTTGGTCAATTTGCTCATTTCAACAATTATTTTGGAATGAACTCATTGGTTTCAATCAATTGCTTTAGATCAAGTTTTTGACATTTTAACTTGGGTCAAGTTAAGGGCCAATTAGTTAGGCTCAAATGACTTGGTTAAGTTCAAACATTGGTGGATGAAATGAGTTTTGATCAATTATTTCAATCAATTTGGCCTATGGTGGATTTTACATTGAGAGTTTCGGGCTAAGTGTTGACTTGGTCAACCATTAGGTTTGACTTGGTTTGACCTAATTTGAGTGATTGATCATCTCATGTTGTTGATCAAGATCAAGCTTAGGAGAGGCTTAATTCAATCCAATTTGGTTTGGGAAAATGGTATTTTAGGTCACTTTGGGTCAAGTGATCCTAAGGGTGAAATGGCTTGGTCAAAGCTGATTTGAGTTTGATTGAACTCACATATGGACATATGATTGAAATATAAATCAATTTGCAAGTGATTTGATGTCAAATGTGTTTTAATTCATTTGACAATTTCAAGTTCAAAAGGGTGAACATGAGTTTGACTTGGGTCTGATTTTTGAAATGAGTTTTGGTTTGGTGATTGAAGTTCATGTTTAAATTTGGATTCATGATTGAATGATTTATTGAATCATGAAGAAAAATTAAGGGTTTGGCTTGATTTGAAATTGATTTGGCTAAGTTCTAGATTTTGACTTGCAAGGTTTAGGTTAGATTTTGAAAGAATTTGAGTTTGATTTTTTGGTTGGTTATTTATATATTGAATATATGAGGAATATAAATGGGCTATGAGAAAATTTTATGAGTTTGAAGTGATTTGAACATGATATAGGCTATTTCATGAAGAGAAAATCAAAGTGACTTAGGAAAGATTTTGAATTTGGATTTGAATTTTGGGTTTAGTTTGATCTATTTGAATTTATATATGTGAATATAAATGAGAATATAAATGGGTTGTGAAAAAATTTCATGAATTTGAGGTGATTTGAATTTGATTTAGGCTAGGTTCTTAAGAGAGAAATAAGGGCTTGGGCAAGATTTGGGATTTTAGTCATGGGCTTCAATCATGTGGCATTGATTTGAGTTTGGGATAAATCAAGTAAGCTGAAATTGATTTAAGTTTAATGTTGACTTGATTTGTAGTTCGACTTAAAGGAAGGAAGTGAGGAATGTGATTCAAACTATAGGGTAGGAAAATTTTCTTAACACTCCTAAGGCATGACCTATTCTCAAGTGCTAACTCTTCAAGTCTCAAGAATGAAAGTGTCCAATCACTATATGTGTCTTAGGACTAAGGATCTCTTAAATTCTAAGTGGAGTCTTATGTATAATATGAAGGGGTTGAGAACTCATTCTAAAAATAAGGTCAACAGATGTCGAGGATTTCACCCTACCAACGTCAGCCTGCCACCAATCAAGTGAGAGAGGGATCATATGCCATCTATCTATTCTGCTTGGTAGTAGGGAGCCATGGATGATCTAAGCCCGGCTTAGTTTTTATTTGATTATCCCCACAGGGAAAGCATTATGGGAGATGGAGAGAGGTACTCAGCTTATCACATTATCGAGAGGTGGAGGTTTAGCCTGAAATGGGCCTCTACAATTGTTGATTTTTTTGATTGGCCCGCTACCTGCATTGATCACACCAACAACATTCTGCTCACAAGGACTACCCATCACAAGAGAGGAGCTCTTATTTAGAGAGAGTCGGCGGTGTCTCCGCCACATTGCTCTACCCCCTGTCCACCATCTTCGATCCATGTTCCAACATCTCCAATTCCACCAAAGGCCATGAGGGACACATCTGGGGAGAAGAGGACTCCACTGGTGATCCAGCTATGACCATGGGATCCCATCCATCTACTAATCACCCACCTGAGACGCTCTCCTACTGACCTTCTGCCCCAGCTTGCCAAAGCACCGGGAAGGAATGAACCACCACTACCACCTAAAATACAAATGGAAATGTGCTGCCAAAAAGAGAAGGTGATAGTTCAGTTGCACGTATGATGATAGATCTTCCTAAGAGTGTCACCCATGTAGATTCAAGCTAGGAGTGTTTTCAAATGTAGTATAGCCTCACAGGTTAACTCTCCGTAAGGTGGGAGGTCCAAGTACTGTGCAGACATGATAGAAATCCCACCACCTGTCAGCCAAAGTCATTTGTGCTAGTTCAGACAAATCATTCTCTAGATGATATAGTAGCTCATTATTTCATAGAGAAGAAAGAGATCCTAGGATATGACCTGCCATGAGGAGAAGATGTGTTTGACGACAAGGGGATTCAACAGAGAGTTTGTATGGTAGATACTGGGGACCCTCCTGAGAGAACAAACTATGGATGGTATAGAGTGTTTGAGTGAAGACACAACCCACTGACCCAACACCTCCTTCAACATAAGTAGAAAGATGAAAAAAAGATAGGAGAAGAGGCTCAAGATCTATTAGTGCTATCATAGCACTTCAAAACCAAGCACCAACAAATCCTACTATAGTCAGGCCAGTTGGAAAGTATGTCTTAGATCCAGCCAAGACTTTACCTCCAATAGAGCAAGGTAGCACTAGCATATATAGGAAGGTAGTGGATAGTACCTCCATACAAGAAAAAGAAATCAAGAGCATGATTGAGAAACCAGTGAAAGAAGCATTGGATCAAGCCTGAGGAGGGTCATTAGTTCCAAAGGGTAGACCCTACCTGGAGGAATTCGATACAATCTAATATCCTAAGGGTTTCGTGCCACCTTCTTTCAAGAGTTTTGACGGCAGTGGGAACCCAAGGTAGTACATTGCATGGGTTGTTGCAATGCCGGTGGCGCGACACTTTACTCTTCATCATCGAAGGGTGAAGGTATATAGTGTCACAAACTTCCTATAAGTTCAAGAAGACTTTGCTGAGTTGGAGCACTCTTTATCAAGACGTTTGTTGGAGCTCAGCAAAAGGTCACTATTGGTGATCTCGTTGTGGCTCAACAAAATTATGGTGAGTCCCTTGTTGATTACATTCTCAGATGGCATAATTTGAGTATGAAATGTAAACCAAAGCTATCTGAACAACATGCCATTGAGATTCTGCTTAAGAATGTCCATGGCCCGGTCGCCTTGATGCTCAAAGGTTTCACCATCAAAACTTTTGAAAAATTAATCAACAAGGTGAACATCTTGCAAGGAGAAGCCAAACAATTACCTTCTCCAGATCTACCAATAAAGCCAAAGTTGTATAAGGTATATGAGAGAAGTAGTCTACTGGGTAGTGGGGAAATGGCCAGAGAGAGGTTTGAGAAACCTCATGCTCCACAGCCATCATTTCCACCTCTTCTACCACCACCGAGGCAGCCCTACCAGCCGCCACAGTAGCCTCCATGGCCTGCACTGCCTCCTCCTCAGCCACATTATCAGCATCAATAGTACACATACCCGCCGTAAGGTATCTATGGTCCACCTATTCTTTTGAATAAACTTAACAGGCCTTATTCATTTAAGAGGGCGGTAATCAGGAATATCTTTAAGAATCTCTTAAAGAAGCCTGATTTTTAGCTATCCAAACCTAGGAGACTAGAGGAAGTAAGAAAAAGCCATGATCCTAACTTTTCCCCTATCACCGTATGCTAGGCCATATTTTGGAAGAATGCTTCACATTTAAGGACTGACTTGAACATAGCTTCAAGATCAGTGATATAGTTATCCCAAAAGAATACCTTGTAGAACAACCATCTAGTTCCATTAAGGTAATCCTTGGGGATACTTGTGATCCTTACAAAAATAAAGAAGGTTGGGATATCTCCTTATCCAAAACTTCTAAGAAAATTGTATCGAAGATCAAGAAACTTTCCTTGCAGGTGTCTGAGTCAGCTCAAATCTCCAACATCAAAGATGGTTTGCAAGTTGCTAGAGCCAACTTAGGAAAAGGGGGGAGATCAGTAGAAGCAGCTTCAATAGTAGCATGTGTTAGCCCGGGATAGCCTAGTAGTGCAACCACCGACTGAGTCCACCTCCACCACCTTGGCACAATACATCACCGAATTACCTCCACTTCATTTTTCTTCTTCTAGTAGACATCTTGTATCGGTGGATGAGGGCATCAAATCCCTCACCCCTCTTGTTGTACTTGATTTCTACTATATACCTTCTATCAAATCTAAGAAATTGAAGAATAAAGATAGCTTGAATTATATTTCTGTCACTTCTAATGGGTTGTCTGACTTTATTCCTAATAACTCTTGAAGTCTAAACAATAACTATAATAATTATGATCTTCCTATTTCTGATTTAGAGTTGGACTTTCCTACTTTGAATACTACGGGTTCACCTCTTGAGACAAACTTGGAATCATCCATTTCTGAAAGAAGCTATGTAGGTAGAACCTTCCATTACCTTACCACAAAAGATCACCAAAGTCAACCTCCGTAGTGGCAAAGTTCTACCTCATAGGACAACACCTCAAGATAGAGGGAAATAAGTCATTGGTTCAGAGGATCGAGAAGCCCTTCCACAGGATGCTCCACCCTTGGATATGCTTATGGAGGATCACCAAGGTGGACTACATTGTCCCTCTTCACCTAAGAAAGCCATCTAAGTTCATATATGATTCCCTTGTCTTATCTAGAGAGATGAGGGAATCATTAATCAAGGCTCTCCTTGATCTTGAGATATGCTTAGCTCAGCTGATCGCTATTGGAGAGGAGGCACATTATTCTAGAGAAGCTTAGGGAATCACTTTCATAAATGTAGGCCTACTTCTGGGGCACATGGAGAAAAATTGTCCCATCTTCATTACAGTGGACATGGGCAGATTCAGACCAGCTGAAAGTTCTTTCTTCATCCGTGCATCAGAATATTATGAGTCTAAAGACCCTTGCCTATTTGAGGATCGACATCTTCACACCCGAGAGATTAGAGGATGAACAACAAGGTGTGAGAGGGCTTTAGGTTATATAGTGATACCTTTGGAGATAGGTGACTAGAAGACTGAAGCCAAGTTTTATATTATTGATTCGAATACTTCATTTACCACTTTGCTCGATAGGCCTTGAATACATCAGAATAAGATGATTTCATCCTCCTCCATCAGTGCATCGAGTTCAAGAAGGATGGGATTGAGTACTATGTCAAAGGAGATGAAAAGCCATTTTCAATTAGAGAGGTTGAGATATATAAGGATGTGACCTACTATCTTCCTCAAAACTCCCTTTCTCATGAACTTGGACAAAATTCAAAAGAAAAAGAAAAAGAAAATGAAGGAAAAGAAAAAGTAAAAGAAAAAGAAAAGAAAAATGGAAATCCAAGTGAACAAGAAAGGGAAATTGAAGAAGAAATAAAGTCACATATCACATTCAAGCTATAGTTCATTCCATCATATGGACATATGGGTTGGATGACTCGACCTCCACCAGGCAGAGGCAGAGGTAGAAATAAAGACAAGTCTAGAGGTGGAAGGCCCCCAAGTTGGCCATCAGCTAACAAGGGTTACGTTATAGTTCATAAGAGTACCATTACTATTCACATAGACTTGGAATCTAGCTCGGAGGATGAGTCTAATGTGATTAGCATACCAACCAACCCCTCTCAGTGGGTTTCATTGGAGGTGACACTCGAGCCGGACAGCGATGAAGATCGGGCCTCCAAACAAAGCAAAGTATTTGAATTAAATGTATGTGAAACTATCAGGCAGCAGTTAGGAACCTTAGCTCTAACCTCACTTTCATCCCAAAAAGTTGAAGGTTTAATAGTTAAGGATGCCCCTCAGTCTTCCAGGGACATGAAGTCGAAGAAATTCTTTTTGGGATCATCCTCCCCAAGTGCTGAAGTTGATCTAGAACTTGAGGAGAATTCATAAAAAGATTTAATGGAATTACTTTTTGATTGGTACTCACCTTGTGTTTTTAATCTTGCAAAGAAGGGTTTGATTCCTTATTCATGGTCTAAAGTCGAGTACAAAAAATCTACAAATAAATAGCATGCACAATCAAGATCGGGGATTTGGTGGATCCAATGATGACGATGACCGCTTAGTCACCAACCATATTGAGTTTGATAGGTTCTTTTCACACCAAACTAACTCTTATGAGGATGTGTGTTTATAAATCTCAGATGATCTAGATGATCTCCAAATCAAAGATACACTGCCAAAATTTGAAGAGGAGAATCATTCGATAATTGTCAAGCTTAAAGAAATCAACCTCGGGACAGAAGAAAATTCATGCCTGACATACATCAATTTGTTATTGAATGAAGAAGAAAGCAATGACTTAGTTAGTCTATTGACTGAATTTAAGGATTTCTTTGCATGGAGTTATGAAGAAATGCCCAGATTATCTCCTGACATAGTAATGCATAAACTAGCAATAGATCATAGCGCTAACCCTATCAAGCAAGCTTGTAGACGCATGCGATTAGAAATTGAACAACAGGTCATTTCTAAAGTCAAGAGATTGATCGATATTGGTTTCATCAGGGAAGAAAAATATATTACCCGTTAGCCAAGATCATCCCGCTTAAGAAGAATGACCGATATGCCAATTTCGTAGACTTAAATAAGGCATGTACTAAGGATGAGTTTCCTTCTTGCATCACTTTATGGTGGACATCACCTCATCTCATGTAAGTTTTCCCTTATAACTAAATCAAGATGGCCCCTGAGAATGAAAGAAATACTACTTTTTGAACCCCGATCGGAATCCATTGTTATAGGATCATGCCTTTTGACCTATAAAATATTGGTGCTACATACCACTTCAATGAACTCATCCATCCAAAGTGCATCGTTGAGTGCATGATGAAAGTCAAGAGTAGAGAAAAGGAAGACCATCTTTATGATTTGAGAGTTTATTTTCGAACGGTTAAGATAATATAACCTCAAAATGAATCCCTTGAAGTGTGCATTCGGAGTAGCTTTAGGAAAATTCCCTTGGTTTATTGTCTGACACCAGGGAATAGAAATATATTCAAAAAAGATCAACATAATCTTAGAAAGGCCACTCCGAAGAGTTTAACTCAACTTAGATCTTTCCAAGGATGATTGACGTATCTAAGATGCTTTATTCCCAACCTATCAGGGAGATGCAAGCCATTCTCAACACTTATCAAAAAGAATGTCAAGTTCAGGTGGGATGACAAGTGTCAGCATGCCTTTGAAGATATCAAGCAGTATTTGGTGAAGCTCCCAAATCTAGCAGCCCTTACCTCAGGCAGGTCACTCATCCTCTACACTGCTTCATTGGACAACTCTCTTGACGCTTTGTTGGCCCAAGCCAATAACGAAGGGAAGGAGAGTGCTCTCTACTACCTCAGTCATCATCTGATTCCTACTAAAGCAAACTATCCACCCATTGAGAAACATTTCCTAGCTTTGATCTTTGCATCTCAGAAGCTACGACACTATATGCTTTCTAATAAGGTGAACTTAATTTCAAGAACCAATCCACTACATTATCTCATGACACAGCCAATGCTATCTAGATGTTTGGCACAATGGTCCATGATCCTCTCACAATTTGATATCGCATTTGTACCCCTCCATGCGGTGAAAGGTCAAGCACTAGCAGATATCTTAACAGCACACCCTTCCTACTGATTCTCTGCTTAGTGACGATCTCCTTGATGAACAAATCATGAACTTAGGGGAGGTTGACAACCGCCGATGTGAGATGTATTTTGATGGTGCAGCTTCTTTTCATAAAGGGGAAGCACCACGATCTACTCTTCTAGGAAAGGCAGGGGTAGGAGTAGTTCTCTTAACTCCATACCGCGATGTAATGAGATTCTCATACTATCTTTCCAATCCCTGCACCAACAATGAAGTTGAGTATGAGGCTTTAATTGCCAGTCTGGAGTTTGTTATCATGGTGTGTGGTAAGAGCATCAACATCTTTAGGGATTCTCAATTGGTCATCAATTATATTACCAGGTCCTACAAGGTTTTCAAACTCAAGTTTCGCCATTGCCATGAGTATACCATGAAACTGTTGACCCAGATCCCTAAAATCACCATCTACAAGGTTCCCCAAGCAGAGAACATAGTAGCATATTCTTTGGCCAAACTTGCTAAAGAATTGGCATGTCCGAAAGATGAGTCCATTCCAATAAGGTTCCAAAATAGACAAGTCCTATCCCTTATTGATGCTGAACTCATCGAGAGACTTTCTCTTGAAGGAGAGGTTGTCGTTGCCTATAAGGACAAGGAGCTAGATTGAAGGCAACCATTCATAGACTATTTGAACACTAGAAAATTACCTCAAGAAAAGTGACAAGCCCATCAGGTGAAATAGAGAGCTCTCTTTTATGCTCTCATTGATGGCACTCTGTATTGGCGATCCTTTGATCAAATGTGGTTATGCTGTTTAGATAAGCATGAAGCCCGTGGCATTATGACCGAGGTACATTCAGGTCTATGTGGAGCACATCAATCTGGTTTGAAGATGATGATGAAGATCAAGAGACAAGGATACTACTGGCCTTCGATGATTACAAACTACATGGATGTAGCTAGGAGATGCCATCAGTGTCAAGTATATGGTGTGGTCTTACACCAACCACCCAATATTCTACACCATATATTGGCTTCATAGCCATTGGAGTGTTGGGATACTGACATTGTGGGTCCTATTGATCATCCTTCTTCTAAGGGTCATCAGTTCTTCTTAGCTACCACTGACTTCTTTTCCAAGTGGGTGGAGGCAATCCCACTCAGAGACGTGACAACTCAGCATGTGCTTCATTTTTTCAGGAACGATATTGTATATAGGTTCGGGGTGCCTTGACAAATTATATTCGATAATGGTACTGCATTCAAAAGCACTAAGATCAACAGCTTCGCTAGAAGACACGGTATAGATTGGAGATACTCCACCATCTACTACCCAGAGCATATGATTTAGTAGAAGCATTCAATAAAACTCTCATCCAAATATTAAAGAAGACTCTTGATGATAATAAGTAACAGTAGAATGAGCAGTTAGTTGAAGCCTTGTGGGCCTACCACACCACATACCGAACTCCAACTCAATCTACCCCATTTTTCTTAGTGTATGGGTTCGAAGCTGTTCTACCTTTAGAAGTTTAACTCCCGTTACTAAGGATAGCATTGAGTAGCAAGATCACTGTAGAGAAGAATGCAAAGTTATGGTTAGAAGAGCTCAAAGGTTTGGAGGAGAGTCGCCTATGGGTGTGCTAGAACCACGAGTTACACAAGGCCAAAATGATTCAAGCTCATAACAAGCTAGTTTGCCCTAGGCCATTTCAAGTAGAAAAACTTGTGTTGGTCATAAGGAGACCAATTTTTGCCCTTCAAAAGATGGGAGGCAAGTTTGAACCCACTTGGGAAGGCCCCTATGTCATAGAGAAGGCCTACCAAGGAGGATCTTATCAGTTTATTGATTATAAAGGAGAACACCCGATACTTCCAATTAATGGGCTCAATTTGAAGAAATATTACCCATAAAAATCATGTTTGAAAACAATTCTATCAATCAACAAAAATTTCATTCCAATTCATCAAAATTTTCTCTGCGTTCGAAGTGTTGTTTGCTTATCTTACGAATCCACCATGACATGTTTAGGTTAGGTATAAGAGAACCCAAGAGGCATCGTATCCTTTTTCACAACACGAGCACATTCCCAAGCACTACTATAATAGGTGTGAGAGAACCCAAGAGGCATCCTATTTTGATTAGCACAACTAAGTTAGGTATGAGAGAACCCAAGCGACATCTTTTCTTAGTGGGAATCCGGTTACCATCCATGGCACCATTTCATCCAATTCCCCAGCATGTTTAAGGTAGGTGTGAGAGAACCCAAGCGACGTCCTATTTCTTTTAACACAAGCACAACAACAAACACATATCTTTTGTCTTGGGCTATTTTGATGTGAGAGCAAGCCCCTATGACACTCAGTCATTAGCTGCTCTAGGTCAAGTTTACGTATTACCTCGCTAGTATGTCACTCCAGTGGTCATTTATTTAGAAGATGTGAGTCCATGCACTTTCATCCTGACATGACCATTGCAAATCAACGAGTGCCTTATTAGTATGGTAGACTTCACTGCCCAGCTAGTAAGCTGCCTCATGTTATTTTTATTTAAGAAGATGTGAGTCCCCGAGCTTTCTTCTTGAACTAATCATCATGATCTAACTAGGTTGAGTATATTTGAGGTTTAGGATAAGTCCCCCAGAGGCTCATTTCCTCTTGAAAACATTTGAGTCGATTTAAGTCCTCCAGCAGCATTTGGTCAGTAGTCGCCCTAGGTCAGATGACACCTATTGAGCCGAAGGCAGACTATCCCAGCAATCAGTTCCATTACTGGAGGATGTTAGTCCCTGAGCTTTCTTTTTAGGTTGATTGTTGCAAACCGACAGGCACCTTAGGTTGGTTGATGTTTCGTTATGCTAACAGTGCCTCACCGGTGGATGCACCACTCTTGGTAAATATGAGTCCCCATGCTATCTCCTTGAGTTGGCCATCGAATACCTATTTGATTTATGACTAGCCATGTCATCTTCTCTAGGGTTTTGGATCAAGCTTTTAGTGGCCCCTCTCCTTGCAGGCATTCTATTTGGATCACAACCTTTGTGAACCCATTTAGACACTACCCGGGTAACTCTTGGAGATAGTCCCCCTTTCCTAGTAGCCACCCCTATGGTTGGAGAATTTGTTGAGATGCATATTCTCCTTGGTTGTCATAGATAGGTCTAGGCTAATATCAGCTCCTTCTTAGTATGATCCCTTGCAAACTAACATGGTCCATGATAAACAAACAAACAAAACAAAAAAATTATTTCACTTGTGGATTAGGAATCAAGCCCACAAATAGCCCCTTTTCCCAAGCAGACATCTTATCTTTAGGGCAGTGTCAGTAGAACTCCCTATAGGAATTACTTGACTACCTGAGTTGAGATAATTTCCCGGGTCGATACTCACTCTGTAGTCACCCTTAGTTCAGGTTCAATCTATTTTTCCACAAGCATGTTACCCTGACAGTCATTCTGCTTTGGATGATGTAAGACTATGACGCATTCTTTCTAGCATGACTGTCGCAAATTGATAGGTAGCCCTAGGTCGGGTTTCATTTATTGCCCAAAGCAACCAATCACCCCAGTGGTCATTTTTAGTGGAAGATGTGAGAACCCAAACTTTCTTCCCTTGAATTGATCATTGTAAACCGAAAGGCACTCCTTTGGTCGGATAGTTCTTCCATCATCCGAGAAGCTATTCTCTTTGGTTCAGTAAATCTGAGATAAGTCTAGGCTAATATAAGCTCCTTCTCAATTTGATCCATCGCAAACCAATGGAATCCATCAAAACAAATTAAAAAAGAAAATTAATCATTGACTATCTTTGAGCTGATTTGAATCCCCCAGTGGCATTCACTCAATAGTCAGCCAAAGGTCGAGTTCAATCTATTGCCTTGCCAACCGATCACCCCAGTTGTTCTTTGTTTTAAGAGATGTGAGTCCCCACACTTTCTTCCTAACTTGACCATTATACACCGAAATACATCCTTTTGGTTGGTTAGTTTAACTATGTGGTTGGTAGACTACTCCCTTTGGATTGGTAAGTCTGAGTTAGGTCTAGGCCTCCATGGTCCCTACTCAGTTCAGCCTATCGTAAACCGATGGGGCCCATCATAATTAAAGAAAACTAAGGAATGAAATTAATCTTTGACTATCCTTGAGTTGATTTAAGTCTCCCAGCAACATTTGCTCAATAGTCAGCCTTAGGTCGGGTTCGATCTATTGCTTTGCCAATAGATCACCCCAGCAATTAGTCTCTAGTATGGAGGATGTAAGGCTACTATGCTTTCTTCCCAGTACAGCTGCTGCACATTAAAAGGCATTCCCATTATTTGGCTAGTCCTACTGTGTGTTTGGTAGACTACCCCCTTTGGATTGGTAAATCTGAGTTAGGTCTAAGCCTCTGTGGCTCCTATTCAGTGAGGTCCATCGCAAACAAACAGGGCCCATCTCAAAATCCAAAATCAAAAAAATCTAAAACAAATCTAATCAACCTCCCCTAGTGGAGTCAATCAAATCAAAGTAATCAAAATAAATTAAACAAATCAAATCAAATCTCTCATCCCCTTGTGAATGATTTGAACCGGTTTCCCTAGTGGAAGGTTCACATACTCTATCCCTAGTGGATTCCTCTTTCCCTCTCTTATGTTCTTGGCATAAGTAGAGTCACATTGCACTAAGCTTTGGATTTCTTCTACACCTTGGGTTAGGAGTAGACCATTTCTGTTAGTGCTTATGATGTCGTGTTGTTGATCTGTCAACATCAATATGTCTTGTGTTCCTTGTCGGTCACACCACACCTATTTTGCTTTGACCTCATTTTTTTGGATGAGCTCTCAAACCCTCCATCTTAGACATAGGACTTCTCTTAGACTTTAATATTTTCTTAGTCTTAAGATACATCTAGTGATTAGGTGGACACTCAACCTAGCGCTAAAGACTTAGAAGAGTTAGCCATAGGAATAGGTCATGCCTTAGGGGTGTTAGAAGATTTGCCTACCCTATAGCTTGAACCAAATCCTCACTTGCTTTTTCCAAGTCAAAACTCCAAACTCATACCAACTCTAACTCAAACCTCAAATCAATTCAAGGGATTTTCTCAAAGCATGAATCAATTCCAAATAATTGAAACTTATGATTGAAGCCCATGATTGGATTCCAAACTTCAAAAATATTTCCTAAGTCCTTTGATTCCCTCTCCTGGACTTTGCCTAAATCAAATCTAAATCAATTCAAATTCAGGAAATTTTCTCATAACTAAATATATATTCATTTGTATTCATATATATAAATGAAATATAAATTCAAATCAATCAAAACAAATTCCAAGTTCAAATACAAATCAAAAATCTTTCCTAAGTCACTTTGATTCTATTTTATGGACTTAGCCTAAATCAAATCTAAATCAATTCAAATTCAAGGAATTTTATCATAACCCATTTATATCCTCATTTATATTCACAAATATAAATGAAATATAATTTCAAATATCCAAAACTAAACTCAAAAATCAAATCCAAATTTAATCAAAATTCAACCTAAGCCTTTCAAGTCAAACTCTTGAACTTAGCCAAAACAAATTCAAATCAAGTCAAACCCTTGGTATTTCTTCATGATTAAATCAATCCTACAATCATGAATCCAAATATAAATACAAACTTCAATCATCAATCCAAAAATCAATTCAAAATTCAAACTCAAATTCAATCAAAATTCAGCCTAAGCCTTTCAAGTTAAATCTTGAACTTAGCCAAAACAAAATCAAATCAAGTCAAACCCTCAATTTTTCTTCATGATTCAATCAATCCTTCAATCATGAATCTAAATATAAATAAAAACTTCAATCACTAAACCAAAGCTAAATTCAAAAATCAAACTCAAAGTCAAACTTATGTTCACTCTTTGAGCATTAAATTGTCAAGTGGATCAAAACCCGTTTGACTTCAAACCACTTGCAAATGGATTTATATTTCAATCATAAGGCCATATGTGAGTTTAATCAAACTCAAATCAGGCTTTGACCAAGCCATTTGACCTACTTAGGCTCACTTGACCCAAAGTGACCTAAAGTACCCTTATAAGCCAAATTCTAATCCTAACCAAATTGGATTGAACTAAACCCACCTAAGCCTCACATTGTGAGCAACAATCATCATAAGATGATCAATCACTTAAATTGGGTCAAATAAAGTCAAACTTAAGGGTTGACCAAGTCAACACTTAGCTAAAATGAGACATAAACTAACTAAAATCTACCATAGACCAAATGGGTTGAAACCATTGATTAAAACCAATTCATGATCAATAATTGAACTTGACCAAGTCATCATTTGATCCTAACCTAGCCAATTGGCCACTTCACCCAAGTTGACCCAACTTGAATTAAAAAGTCAAAATGTGTCAAATCTTGATCTAAGCCAATTTGATTACAACCAATGGGCCAAATTCATTCTAAACCACTTATTGAACTTGACCAAAGCCTCAATTGACTAACTAGACCCAACCTAGCCTAATTGACCATGAACCCAACTTGACCTAAAAGGTCAAATTGAGCCGAAATCAAACCAAACCAAAATTGATTGAAACCAAAGCTTGCAACAAATTTCAAATGATAAACTAAACCTAAACCAACCCATGACCTAACCCAATTAGGTCAAATAGGTCAAATTGGTCAACTTGACCCCTTTGACCTAAATAAAATCAAATGAACCAAATTCAAATTTAAATCAAATTGAACCAAACTAATGATGCCAACACATTTCAATGGCCATATGAACTTGACCTAACCCTTATTTTGACCTAATTTGACCAATTGGTCAACTTGACCCAAGTTGACCCATTTTGACCTAAGTGGGTCAACATGAGCCAAATCATATCAAACCAACTCCAAATTAAATGAAATTTGGCCTAACCCATTTTCAATCATACCAAACATATTCAAACTGAAATCAAGGTCAACTGAACATTTTACCCATAGGCCATAGGGTAACCTAAAATCAAAACCACTTGAAATTTGGTCAATTCCTCTTCATGGACACTTGGCATCCTCTTAGTGAACCAAATGGTCACTAATGGACATGGTGTACATGACCTAGTGAGTTTGGGTCAGCCCAACCCAACCCAAGGGTAAAATTGACCACTTGCTTGAACATGAGCACATGGGGATCATTCCTCCACTCAATTAAGCACATCGGAGCCTCATCACTCCACTCCTATAGCCAAACTGAATGTCATGACACTCCTAACAGCCTAACAAACCCTTTGAATAGGGTGTATTGGATCAAAATGACAAGGAAGCTTGTGGTCATTCGATTCACCTAGGGGGAGATATACTCCCCCTAATTCCACTTGAATTCATCAATGACACATTCGATTGAGCTTAGGGATCTTATAGAAAGTTATTGTAAGTCTCCCCATGCTTCTTAGAGTGAGTTAGAATTCTCCATTTCTCGATTTCTCTAAACTAAAAATAGGGGAGCTTAAGCCGATTTTCATCTCACTCAATACTCCAAACCAATCCAATTCCTCCTTTGAGCACCCTTAGAGGGCCTAGTCGATCTCATCCCAAGCTTCTTCCAAGCTCCAAAGGCAAGGGAGGTGGGACTTTGATCAAGGCCGTGACCATTTGAAGGTGAACTTGGTCCTGTTGACGTCATTTTTAGAATGAGCTCTCAACCCCTCCATCTTAGATAATAGGACTTCTCTTAGAATTTAAGTGTCTCCTTAGTCATAAGACACTTCTAGTGATTAGGTGGACACTCAACCTAACCCTAGAGACTTAGAAGAGTTAGCCATAGGAATAGGTCATGCCTTAGGGGTGTTAGGAAAATTTGCCTACCCTATAGTTAGAACCAAATTCCTCACTTCCTTCATTTAAGTAAAACTAAATTAATTTCAGCTTAATTGATTTCCTCCAAATCCAAATCAATCCCACATGATTGAAACCCATGATTGGAACTAATGATTGAGACTCATGATTAAAATTCCAAGTTCAAAATCTTTCCTAAGTCACTTTGATTCCCTTATAAGGACATAGCTTAAATCAAATCTAAATCAATTCAAATTCAAGGAATTTTCTCACAACCCATTTATATTCTCATTTATATTCATATATATAAATGAAATATAAATTCAAATCAATCAAACTAAATCCAAAATTCAAATCCAAATAAAAAATCTTTCTTAAGTCACTTTGATTCCCTCTTGACGACTTAGCCTAAATCAAGTTCAAATCAGTTCAAATTCATGAAATTTTCTCATAACCCATTTATATTTTCATTTATATTCACATATATAGATGAAATATAAATTCAAACAACCAAAAATAAATTCAAAAATCAAATCCAAATTCAATCAAAAATCTAACCTAAGCCTTCAAGTCAAAATCTTGAACTTAGCCAAATCAATTTCAAATCAAGTCAAACCCTTGATTTTTCTTCATGATTCAATCAATCCTTCAATCATGAATCCAAATATAAACATAGACTTCAATCACCAAACAAAAACTAAATTCAAAAAAAAAATCAAACCCAAGTTAAGCTCATGTTCACCCTTTTGAACTTGAAATTGTCAAATGAATCAAAACCCATCTGACTTCAAATCACTTGCAAATAGATTTATATTTCAATCATAAGATCATATGTGAGTTCAATTAAACTCAAATCAAACTTTGACCAAGCCATTTGACCTACGTAGGCTCACTTGACCAAAAGTGACCTAAAGTACCCTTATGAGCCAAATTCTAATCATAACCAAATTGGATTGAATTAAGCCCACCTAAGTCTCTCATCATGATCAACAATCATCATAAGATGATCAATCACTCAAATTGGGTCAAACCAAGTCAAACCTAAGGGTTGACCAAGTCGACACTTAGCCAAAATGAAACCCAACATAGCCAAAACCCACCATAGGCTAAATTGATTGAAATCATTGATCTAAGTTCATTCATGATCAATGTTTGAACTTGACCAAGTCAACATTTAAGGCTAACCTGGCCCAATTGGCCACTTGACCTAAGTTGACCCAACTTGACCTAAAAAGTCAAAATATGTCAAAACTTGATCTAAGCCAAATTGATTGAAACCAATGGATCAATTTCATTCGAAAATGATTGTTGAACTTGACCAAAGCTCCAATTGGCCAACTAGACCTAAGCTAGCCCAATTGACCTTGAACTCAACTTGACCTAAAATGTCATATTGAGCCAAAATCAAATTAAACCAAAATTGATTGGAAATAAAGATACCATTCATTTCATATGACCAATGAAACCTAATCCAACCCATGACCTAACCCAAATAGGTCAAATGGGTCAAATTGGGCAACTTGACCCATTTGACCTAAATGAACTAAATTAAACCAAAATTAAATATAAATCAAATTGAATCAAATCAAAACCACCAACACATTTCAAATGGTCATATGAACTTGACCCAACCCTTGGTTTGACCCAATTTGACCAATTGGTCAACTTGACCCAAGTTGACCCATTTTGACCTTAATGGTCAACATGAGCCAAATCATATCAAATCAACTCCAAATCCATTAAAACTTGGCCCAACCCATTTTTCAATCAAACCAAAAATATTCAAATTAAAACCCAAGCCAAATGACCATTTTACCTCTAGGCCATAGGGTAAATTTTGGCCAAATTCACCTAGAATTTGGTCAAATCTTCTTCATGACCACTTGGCACCCTCTTAGCAGACCAAGTGGACACTAGTGAGTGTGGTGCACCTAGCCCAATGGGTTTGGGTCAGCCCAACCCAACCTAAGGCTAAAATTGACCACCTCACTTGAAATTAAGCACATGGAATCCCTCCTCCACTCAATTAAGGAACATGAGAGCTCCACTACTCCACTCTACACTCAAAATCAACCCATGTGCAACTCCTAACAGCTTAACAAACTGATCCAATCTAGTCAATTGATCAAAAATGGAAAAGGAGGCTCGACCGTCCGATTTCTATAGGGGAAGATATACTCCCCCTAATTCCATTTCAATTCATGACTCTGCAATTCGATTGAGCTTAGGAAAGCTAGAGGAACCATTTCCAAGTCTCCCCAAGCTTCCTAGTGTGATTTTTAATTTCCCATTTCTTGATTTTCATAGACTGAATATAGGGGAGCTCCACTTGAATTCCATCTCATCCAATACTCAAAACCAATCTAATTTCTCCTTCAAGCACCCTAAGAGGATCAAATTGAACTCACTCCAAGCTTCATTCAAGTTCTCCAAGCAAGGGAGGAGTGTTCTTGATTAAGATCGAGCCAACTTGAAGGTGAACTTGGCCTATAGGAAGATCCATCCAATTTCAACACCTCAAAACTTCAATAAGGCTTCATCTCCACTAGACGAAGCTACTTCAAGGGAATCAAGTGACGGTGATAGCCTCCGATTAGGTATACCATTAAACTGAGCATAATTTCATCTCCTCTTGGTCCTTTATGAAGTGAAGTTTCATCTCATGAGAAACTAGCTGTTGGATGTGATCTCCCTTGCATGATGATGCTGTGGGTAAGTTTTGAGTTCAATCTGAGCTCAATCAAGCTTGGATCTTTCCATGGAAGGTGGACGGCTCCCCTTTCCCATAGAAGAACTCAGGGATGAATCATGGGCCATCCATTCATGTATTTTGGATGGACGACCATGATTAAAATGCGTAAGATCTGTTGATTAATCCTTTAATTCCGTGTGTTTAATCTCAGTCATTTGATCCTTGATCAGACAGACAGAGAGAAAGCGCATAGCGCCACCGCTGACGCGGTGCTACAATGTGACAATTTAAATAGCCTCTCCCATCACGTCATGTGAAAAGCATGCACCGTGTTAGCCTCCACGTGGCGCCAACGAGATTAGCTATATAATTAGATAATTAATTACCTAATTAAACATGAAAACTTCAAATATTCATATCTAAGTTTAGAAAAATCAGGAAAATATGAAATAAATTGGATATAAAAGATAATTGAATGTAGAATATTATAAAATTGATTTTGATGGATTTTAAATAGTGTTATTTTTTGAATTTAGGTTTTATTAGGGATGTAATTAGACTAATTATTCTCTGACTATTCCATTATTTAATCTCAAACTTTTTATGTGTATTTAGTGGGATGACTTCTACCTCCCCTAATTTTCTTGGGATTTATTAATGTTTTAATTAGAGTAATTGTTGGATTCATTCCTAATTACTCCCCTAATGTAATGAAGCCTAATTAAGTATGTAATCAATGGTTTAATCCTCTGATTGAGTTAATTAAGGTTTATTTAAATGAATAGGAGGTTTAGTTTTAGGATATTTTCCTTAAGCTATTCCTAAACCCCCTCTTTCTTCCTTAATCTAAATTCAATTAAGAATTAATCTACTAATTATCTACCTAATTAATTTGATAAAATTCTAAAACCTTCCATAACTTAATTAATTCATCTTGGGTAGGTGCTTAGGTGTTCAATAACCTAAGTACATTGAGGAAATTAAAATCCAACTCACATGTGTGAAAGGGGTTATGAAAGTACTTAAATTAAACCCTTTAGCTGAATTAATCATTAATCATGAGCCACTTGCATTAGGCCCCTTTCTTTCTTAGGTGCAGTACTGATTTAAATCCCTTATGTGATTTTATGTCATCCATTAGCTCATAATTATTTGGTTAAGTATGCTAAGGTGGTGTAGGTAAGGGGTAATTAACATACTTAACTCAGACATTAACCTAAACAAAATATTAAAAAAATCACCTAATGATCCTAAGATAAAACTAAATTAACTCATATATGGGGGAAATGGGTTAGGATAATAAACATTCTTTTACAATTCTTAAATCAAACATAAAGCAAATTCACAACAAAAATCACTCTAAATGAACTTTGATTCACTTTGAACTTTCTTATTTCATAGGATTGTCTTTAGGAATTAACTAGGGTGAATGCGTTTACATTGCTTTCACCACTTTATTTCTTTTCTAACATGCTAAATATGTATGTAATATGAAAATCATGTATTCATTCCTTTTAAAAATCAAAATTAAAATTAAATATTTCCTTTATGTCAAATTGCATGGTTGGCTAAAGTAAAAAATATGAATGGATATTATCACTATTAAATCTAAAATTATTTTGAAAACTTATAAATCAAATATCAAAACTGAAAGGTATGCTTCTTATAGTTTATTTATAAGCTTGTATGTGAATATAGAAATGTGTCTTATTGTTGCTTCCTTTCTTTCCTCTTAACATGGATTTAAGACTTGCAAAGTGTATAGTTCTTTTAAAAGAATATAACACTTGCTTAAAATCTACTCTTATCCTCTTCCATGTTATGACTTAAGATGGATCTTTACATTTACTCACATAAATTGCATAAACAAACCAAGAGTTAATTAAACATAAACTTTGTATCTTTTTTTTTCATTTATCTCTTTTGTACATGCATATGTATTTAAGGAAAGTGATATATTAGTCTAGACAACCCCGGGGTTACAAGGCTTTAAGTAGCCCTAAGTAGATCTTGTACCTTACACCCCTGGTGTATATAATGGCATCGTACTCACTTGTGCCTTTGATACATACACATGTGCATATAAATAAAGGATAAAAGAATAACTCTTTTCTACTTAATGAAAATCATGCATCATAAAGCATTCCAATTTTATTAAGTAACATTTTTTAGCATTCATCATAAAGTGTGCTAAACATCTCCATTTGTATGTATAGATATGCTTAGGATTCATTCATATGCATGTTATACATGTTGGGAAAGAAATGAAGTGATGTATGTTTTGTCATATTTATTCACCTTACTTAATCTTAAAATGCCTTTTTTTTAATAGGTTTTTTTAAAGTTAATCTAAACTTAGGATTAATTAAAACATATAAAAAGATATTCACTAAACAAAATCAAACATGAACCTACATTAGAAATTATTTAAGGTAGTGAAGCAAAGAGAAGTTCTCTTCTCTTTTCCCTCTCTTTATAATTTAGTAATTAATTATAGGATTCACTCAAACCTAATCAAAATACAAAATAAAATTAACCCAAAATAACTAAACAACTTAAATTGAAACCATCCCCTAAGTTAAACATTTTCATACTTAGAAAATCTAAACCTTAAACCCATAGTTAAGTATACCACACAAATCTTAATGGCACACACATTAGGCTAAGTCACCATTTCTAGCTTTAGGTTAGGGAGGTGCATGGCTTGATGTTTACTTTTGTTTTATGATGTATTATTTATACTCTGAATGTTAGGGTGTATTTGTGTAAAATGAATGGTAGGATGATTTAGTCTAATCATTATCTTTTGCAGGAGATTGTGCTTAATGGGCGCTGTAATAAAAATATAAATGCTTTTATTGTGCAGGTACTTATACCCCTAAGAATAATCCAATAGTCCAGATGGACTTGGTTACCCATGTGTGGGGTGCTAAGTCCAATATACATGCTTAGAAATTATTTGGTTTGTTTAGCTAATCTCTATTTTGCAGGTATTATTTAGATTTACTTTTCCTTCTTCTGTACTTTTATAATTAGGATTTTGGAATGATTGTTATGGGAGATTATGATGAACATTGGTCATAAGATCTCATCTTATGTGTCATGTGAAGCCTTTGGAGCAACCACATTCCAACCATCCAAAAGAAGAATGAAGAAAGAAGAAAGAAGAAAGAAGAAGAGAAGAAAGGAGAAAAGATGCAATAAAGACCTCCCCCAACATGAATTTCTTGCTTAATTATAATTAATTCATTTGTAATCCAGGTTGTATAAGGGTAGAGCACAACTATCAAATTTGTTTTCGGGTTTGTGCGGTGGTGCCCAACTATAAATGACCTTTTATTCTTTTGCGTTAACTTCATAAAATGTTTGATATTTTGTTTAGCTTGTGCATTAAGATGATATTATTTTCCTAGTTTCTTCCTTGCTTTGATGTATGGGCTGAAAGATGATTATGCTCTTATAGAAAAATAAATCTTCTACCAAATTAAATGACTCAGAATTTAAAATAAACAACTCATAACCTCACCTAAAGCTTAGGCTAAAAATCAAGATAAAAGAATTAGCAACCCCTTAGCTGAATGTTTCCTTTTCTTTCTCACATCATGGATAGAAAGCATATTGATTCACTCTTGATTGGAGAGCTTCCACCTTTGCCAGAGAACTTGGCTTGATCTGTGAGAGCCATGGTGGAAATACACCTTCTTATCTCACTAATTTTGGCCCATAATCATATTTCTCATGCATTAGGCATATGAATCCTATAGCCTGAATCAAATGATTATCCATAATAAAAATAAAATATGTGAAAATTTTGCATTAGATTTAAGTCATTTGAAGCATGTCTTTACATGATCTAGTCTCTTAGGGAGTGTGTTTAAGGACTTAGTCTCATTCTAAATAAATAATAACCTTTCAATCTTGCATAAACATAAGACTTGTCTACATGAATTTAAAACTATAGGAGTTAGTGAATCCTGCAAATAAGTCCATTGTGGTTTATCCTCTCTTGTAGAGGTAAACCAAATACCCATTTTTGTCTTAGATTTAGGTCATGCTTTTTAGCCCTCACCAAAGCTCCCTAAATTTAGGTTCAGAGGTTGCCACTTCCCTTTGCGGGATACAAGCATAAATCCTCACCTCTTAGGTATTTTCATGACCATGTATCACAGAATTATAATTCCTAGCATTCTAATAAAAATTCAACTCAAACAAATTAATTCAATTTCGAAAATATAAAGCTCAACCATAGGATAGTTTGTGGTGCTTACTAGATTTTCTAGTATCTTAAGCATTTCGTACTTATTTTCATTTGGCTTCGGTAAAAACTCCCTCCTCTTGAACAATCCCACTCGACTTTCTAAAAATAAACCAATCGATTAATAGTCCTACTTTTTTGAAATCTTTGGAGACAAAGATTATTTACCTTAATCGAGAGTATTCTTAAGGAATCTCATTTCTTAGGATGTAATTAATTATGGAAGCTTACCTCTGTAGGAAACTTAATGAACACAGTTTAAAATAAACCCTCCTTTACTTTTCATATAAAGTAGGGGAAGAATCTCTGGTACATATGCAGACCCATTATCCTTAGGAGTCCCTATTCAGGTGAATAAGTCTATTGTAGAGTGGTGACTTCTATCTTTTGATATAGTACATATTTCCTCAATGTCATACCCGATCACCCTAATGAGAACATCTGTAGATCTACGTGGTGTTCAAATGCAAAGAGTATATTTCTACCTTCATTTTATCCATATAGATTGAAGATGGAAGTATACATCTTAGGAAATAAAAACTTCACCATAGGTCCATAGGAAGATCTAATCAATCTCAACACCTCAAACCTTCAACAAGGCTTCGTCTCCACTAGACGAAGCTACTTCAAGGGATTTGAGCACCGGTGATAGCCTCCAGCGAGGTATGGCATTAAACCGAGCATAGTTTCAATTTTTTTTCTTGGTCCTTTGAATAGGAAAGTTTCACCCCAAGCAATGTTAGCTATTGGATGTGTTCCCCTTTACTCTTAGATGGTGTGGGTTGAATTTGGTTTCAATCTGAGCTCAATCAAGCTCGGATCTTCCCCTAGAAGATGGACGATGGCCATCTCCGGCAGGGAAGATTAGGAATGGATCAGGGGTCATCCATCTGTGCATTTTGGATGGACATCTATGATCAAGATGCATAGGATATTTGATTTAATGCTTTAATACTATGAGCTTAATCTCAACAATCCGATCAATGATCGGACGGATGGGGAGAAAGCGCATAGCACCGCCGCTGATGCGATGCTATGATGTGATCACTTAAGTGGCCTATCCCATCACACCATGTGGAAAGTGTGCGCCACATCAACCTCCACGTGGCACCGATGGGATTAACCACTTAATTAGGCTATTTAATTAATGGAAAATCATGGAAACTTCAAATATTCATAACTAAATGAGGAAAAATGATAAAAATATGAGGTAAAATGCATATGAAAGATATTTCAATGTAGAAAAATATAAAATTATTTTCAATGGATTTTGAAAGTGATATTTTCTGAATTTAGGTTTTATTGGTAATGTGATTATGCTAATTATTCTCTAATTATCCCACTAATTAATCCCAAACTTCTTATGTGCATTTAGTGGGATGACTTCTATCTCCCCTAATTTTATTGAGATTTATTAATGGTTTAATTAGAGAAATTACTTGTTTCATTCTTAATTACCTCTTAATGTAATTAAGCCTAATTAAATGTGTGAATAGTGGTTTAATCTCTTGATTAAGTTAATTAAGCTTTGTTTAAGTGATTAGGAGATTTAGGGAATAATTTTGGGATATTTTCCCTAAGCTATTCCTTAAACTCCCTTTCCCTTCCTAAATTCAATTAAGGGTTAATCCACTAATTACTTACTTAATTAACTTGATAAAATTTTCAAAATATTCCAAAACTTAATCAATCCATTTTGGGTATATGCTTAGGTGTTTAATAACCTAAGTGGCTTAAGAAAATCAAACCCTAATTCACATGTGTGGAAAGGATTATGAATGTACTTAACTTAAAACCTTTAGCTTAATTAATCATTAATTATGAGCCAAATGCATTAAACCCTTTTCTTCTTAGGTGCATTACTGATTTAAATTCCTTGTATGATTTTATGTCATATAATTGGCTCATAATTATTTGGTTAAATATGCTAAAGTGGTATAGGTAAGGGGTAATTAATACACTTAATGTACACCTTAACCTTACTGAAATATAAAATTGACCTAATCACCTAAAAATTAAAAAATAATAATATACACATGTGGGAATGGGATAGGACCAGTAAACTCATCTCACAATTCTCAAATTAAAATCAAACAAAATTTCTTTAAAACTAAAATTGATTTGCTTTAAATAATTCTATTCCATAGGATTGTCTTTTGGAATTAATTAGGGTGAATGAATTTACATTGCTTTCATCACTTTAATTCTTTCCTAGCAAGCTAAATATGTATTCCATATGAAAATCATGCATTCATTCCTTTTAAAAATCAAAATTAAAATAAAATATTTTCTTTATGTCAAGTTGCATGTTTTGGCTAAAGTAAGAATATGAATGGCTATTATCACTATTAAATTCAAAATTATTTTCAAAATTTATAAATCAAACATCAAAACTAAAAGGTATGCTACTTATAATTATTTATAATTTTGCATGTGAGAAATATAAAGATATGTATTATGTGGCTTTGATCCTCCCTCTATTTCTTAACATAGAATTGTATAGGATTGGCAAATTGTATAGTCCATTTGAAATGGACATAACACTTGCTAAAATCTATTCCTATACACTTTTATGTCATGACTTAAGAAGGAATTTCACATCAAACATATAAATTAAATAACCAAATCCAAAATCAATTAAATATAAACTTTTGCATCTTTCTTTTTTCCATTTATTTCTTTTATACATGCATATGTATTTAAGAAAAGTGGTATATTAATCTAGACAACCTCGAGATTGTGAGACTTTAAGTAGCCCTAAGTAGGTCTTATATCTTACACCCATGGTGCTAACAATGGCATCGTACTCACTTATGCCTTTCATACATACACATGTGCATATGAACAAAGGATAAAAGAATACCCTTTTTCTACTTAATGAAAATCATGCATCATAAAGTATTCCAATTTTCTTAAGTAATATTTCTTAGTATTCATCATAAAGGGTGCTAAAAATTTCCATTTGTATGTATAGATATGCTTAGGATTCATTCATATGCAAGTTATACATGTTGGGAAAGAAAATGAAGTGATGCGTGTTTTGTGACACTAATTCACCTTACTTAATCTTAAAATACTTTTCTTTTTGAATAAATTTATTTATAGTTAATTTAAACTTAGAATTAATTAAAACATATAATAAGACATTCACTAAACAAGATCAAACTTAAATTTACTTTTAAATTGAAACCATCATCTAAGTTGAACATTTTCATACTTATAAAATTTAAATCTTAAAGCCATAGCTAAGCATGCCACACAAACCTTAAATGGCACACACATTAGACTAAGTCACCATTTCTAACTTTAGGTTTGGACGGTGCATGGTTTGATGTTTTCTTTTATTTTATGATGTTTGTTTTAGCTATTGGATGTTAGGGTGTGTAATAAATAGGCTGAATGGTAGGATTAGTCTAATCATTATCTTCAGGGGACTTGCTTAAGCGTAATAAATAAAAAAATAAATGCTTTTTCTATGTAGGTGCTTATACCCCTAAGCATAATCTAATCGGCCAAATGGACTTGGTTATCCATGTGTGGGGTGCTAATTCTAATTCTTGCTTCCACATGCTTGGGATTTGTATGGTTTGCCTAGCTAATCTCTATTTTGCAGGTGTTAGTTAGATTTACTTTTTCTCTTTATATAATTTTGTAATTAGAATTTTGGAATGATTGTTATGGGGGATTAGGATGAGCATTGGTTATAAGACTATGTCTTATGTACCATGTGAAGCCTTTGGAGCATCCACCCTCCAACCATCTAAAAGAAGGAATTAAAAGGAGAAGGAAGAAAGATGAAAAGAAGAAATGAAGAACCCCCATCCCTATAATATGAATTCCTTGCTTAATTGTAATTAATTCATTTGTAATCTGGGTTGTATAAGAGTAGAGCTTGCCTACCAAATTTATTTTTGAGTTTGTGTGGTGGTTCCTGACCACAAATGGCCTTTTATTCTTTTGCGTTAGGTTTATAAAATGTTTGATATTTTGTTTAGCTTGTGCACTAGAAATGACCTATTTTCCTAGTTTCTTCCTTGCTTGATGTATGGCCTGGATGACGATTAGGCTCTTAGAAAAAAATAAATCTTCTACCCAATTAAGAAACTCAAAATTTAAAATAAATAATTCATAACCTCACCTAAAGCTTAGGCTAAAAATCAAGGTAAAAGAATTAGTAACCCCTTAGCTGGATGAGTATTACTTTTCTCACATCATGCATAAAGGCATGTTATTTCACTCTTGATTTGGTGGGCTTTCAACCGTGCTAGAGAACTTGGCTTGACCTTTGAGAGCTATGGTGGAAGTACACCTCTCATCTTGTTGATTTTGGCCCATAATCTTATTTCTCATGCATTAGGCATATGAATCCTATAGCCCGAGTCAAATGATTGTCCTAAATGAAAATAAAACATATGAAAACTTTTCATTAGATTTAAGTCATTGAATCATGCCCTACATGATCTAGTCTCTTAGGGAGTGTGTTTAAGGACTTAGCCTCTTTCTAAATAAATAACAACCTTGCTACCTTGCATAAACATATAACTTGTCTACTTGAATTTGAAATCGTAGGAGGAGTTAGTTGGCGGCCACCCCAGGTGGTTGTAAGTTCAACAGTCGAGTGGTTTATCCTCTCTTGTGGAGGTAAGCCGAATACCCATTTTATGTTAGATTTAGGTTATGCTTTTTAGGCCTCGCCAAAGCTCCATAGATTTAGGTTCAGAGGTTCCTACTTCCCTTTGCGAGCTACGAGCATAAATCCTCACCTCTTAGGCATTTTCGTGACCTTGCATCATGGAATTATAAGCCCTAGAATTCTAATAAAAATTGAACTCAAATAAATTAATTCAAATTTCAAAAATGTAAATCCCAACCATAGGATAGTTTGGGGTGCTTACTAGGCTTCCTAGTATCTTAAGCATCCCTTCATATGGCTTCGATAAGAACTCTCTCTTCTTGATCTATCCCACTTGGTTTTCTAAAAATAAACCAATTGATTGATAGTCCTACCTTTTCAAAATCTTTAGAGACAATAATCATTTACCTTAATCAAGAGTATTCCTAAGGAATCTCGTTCCTTAGGATGTAATTAACTATGGGGGCTTGCCCCTGTAGGGAACTTAACAAACTCGATTTGAAATAAACCCTACTTTACTTTTCCATGTAAAGTAGGGGAAGAATCTCTCGTATATTTCAAAGACCCATATTCCATAGGAGTCCTTATTGAGGTGATTAGGTCCATTGTAGGGTGACGACTCCTATCTTTTGAGATAGTACACCTCTCCTCAATGTCGTACCCGATCACCTTAATTAGAATATTTGTGGATCTATGTGGTGTCCTAATAAGGCGTAATTATATATATATCTATATATATATATATATATATATATATATATATATATATTTCTATCTTCATTTGTCTTTCTTTTTTGAAAGGGAAAGGGGATAAAGGAAGGCAGGGATATATATAAAATATTTCACCACACATTGACTCCCAATACTAATTTTGACTGCGGATTAGAATGGATAAGCTTCTTTCTCTTATTATCATTATAGATTGGCTGTTTTCCTTTATCCACATTATATATCACCCACTTTTCACTATTTGAGCTATAAGAAGTGGCATGAGTTTCATTTCTTCTTGAGTTTGAAGGTTTGTTTCTCTTTGCCTTATCTGTATAGGTTTCAGACTTAGAGCTATTTAGCTTTTCAAATTTATCCACCCTATCGAGCAAGTCTTGGAATGTTGTAATTGGCACCAGACATAAAAATGGTGCGATTTTAGCATCCATATTTCCCATTAGTAATTGCATCACATGTTCTTCTTCCAATTATTGCTCTCATTTTATACTTAGGTTACGCCAACAGCTTATGAATTTTATCACCGACTCATCTTTTCTTCTTTTCAGCAAGGTAAGGTCAGTGATTGTTATTTTCTCGATTGCACTGACAAACCTCTTCATGAATATTATCTCTAACTCAACAAAAGTTTTAACTGAATCATTCGATAATTCTGCATATTACTCGAAAGCGGCTGAGATCAGGCTGCTGATGAACTGACAAAAAAGTAGCACATCATTTTCTCCCATGTTACCATAAGTAGCCTTAAATTAGGCTAGATGTTGCTTTGGGTTACCAAGCCCACTGAAAGTATTAAATTTTGACATTGAGTAACCTTTTTGGTACGACACTTGATCATATTCAGTTGGGTAAGAGCGACCCTTACTCACCAACTTTTCAGCTTGCTCTAAAGCTATAACTGTCTTTATCTTTTCATTGATTATTATTTCTAGCTGAGCAGCTGTTACTGTTCTAGGTGTACTAGCCATATTTTAAATTAACAACTAAAGAGGTAGTTGATTAACTTTATTCCTAGCTTCAAGTGTAGCATGTACTATAGGAGCTTGAGGTACTAGAGCAACTGGTGGTATAAAAGTTGGATTATTAGCTACCTGTTGATTAACGGACATGATAGGTGCTACATTTGATGTAATACTCTTCTGTAATATATCCATCATGATATTCATGTGTACCATCATATCATTCATCTCAGTACTAAGCTATGCAATTTTCTTATCTTTGACTTTCAATTGATGATGGATTTGTCTTTGCTCTCTAGCTAGTGGCATGACGTCAACAAATATTGGCTCTTCTTCTTCCTCTATTTCTTATTGTTGTTCTACTTTTTGCTCATCTTCAGGGGAAGAACTTGACTGTCCTTCTCCTTGTGCATTTGCAGGGACAGTTGTTGCTATGGCTGAATGATGACACTAATTATAAAAGCATGTATAAGGCTGACCATTTTCTATTTCAACCATATAAGCAGCTTCAATGCCCATGACCTCTATTTCTTTTTGATCTTGTTCTTTCTTCCTCTTTAGTATAGATTGAAGATCCATCTTCTACTTGCTTCTGTGAAGACTCTTCTTCATAAATGTCAAATTCAGGTTCAGGGATCCATGTTGCTCCTGATGGTGCTGAGCAGAAAGTTCATCTATATCCCTGACCATATAGACGACTTCCACTTCCATAGTGTCCTCTTCATCACCTTCTTTTTGCACATAAATTTTTTATCAATGTTTTTAATGGATCTCTGGTTCAGTGTACGGAACAAACACTTCTGCCACTAAAGGACTGCGATCAAATTCAACCTTCTCTTGTGGGGGTGAATCTGATCGATGATGGGATCCCCTAGAGGATTCTCCAAGGTGTCGACCGTCATGTCTTTCATCACTGATATCCTTTCTTTTAGGTATTCACTTCTAATAAGTTATTTTTGAGGTGGATTTCTGAATATGTGTGTCAGATGTCACACCTCTTTCTTTCTTCAGGATTTCATCATGAGGCATTGGCCTCCATACCTGCTTATCCTTTCACTGAAACCTTTCGGCAACAGATTCTTGGACACGAAGCCCGAGTGTCACGCTCTAATGCTCACTGCGCAAAGCATACTTGGCTCGATGACTAATTACCATAAAAGATAACAACCTCCTTGGTGGAGCTTCAGTATTTTCAATCACCACAGGCCTCTAAAATTTTCTTTTCTTTAAGCCTCTATCCTTGGAAGTGTATTCACAATTTTGTTATCTCCCATGTCGCAGAATGGTGGTAGTATTACTTATTCACTAGGTCATTCAAGGGATCTGTTGAGCCCTCAGCTCAACATTCCTTCTTCTTCTCTGCCTTCTGATTAATTTACTTTCTGATGAGGAAGTTTCATGATCATGCTTTCTAGGTACAAAAAGTTAATCGACGAAGCAGTTGTACCATGAGGAATTAAAGAAATAGTTTTCCCACTGGCAATTCTTTTCATCACGGGGGCATCAGATTGACCCAATCTTTCAAAAACTAAAGTTCTTTATCGAGATAACTCCTTAACAGTGGTTGGTTGTTGAACTGGTTAGCGAGTATGACTAGTACAAGCTTCAATAACCTGAGGCCTTCCAGCATGGCCTCGGACGAGTGTACCATGGGTGGGTACTTTAGGAGTTGCAGCTATAATAGTTGAAAAAATCAAGCTATCAAATTGAATGATAGCTCCAACATCTCCTGTGTTGATGATGGCGTTAGCTAGGCAAATGTTTGCAACATGCCCTAGCTGAACAGTGAAAGGAGTGCTCTGTAGATCCATTATGTGCAAGTGAAAGATGGGAATTTGTAATTAGTAATTATTATTTCACCCCATACTTTTAAAAAGTAGAAGTACTATAGAACAAAGTAATAGTGTAATAAAGATATACTCTACAGAATAATTCATTCGACATAGAGCCTAAAACATTAGTAATTTGAATTTATTAAACATTTAAATCACCATTTTTTGTTTTGAATTTTCAAATATTTTGTTGCTACTATAGCATGTGTATGACTAGCCAAAGATGGAAAGAGAATCCTGTCCTCAATGGAGTCATCAAAAATCTATAGGCTCCAAAAATTTGCCACCGACCTCTCAACATATTGAAGAGAGTATGATTGAATGTGTCGGTGTAATTTCCAAAAGGTGGATAGAATAGTAGATAAGACACTACCCAAAGATTTTTCCCTCATTTGGTGAGGACTTTAAATATGGTTCCAGGTTTCTTATAAGTGCAAGCCCCTATAGTTAATTACCCTTCCCAATAAGTGAGAGAGACTTTTGATTAAGGCTAGTCATTAGATCGCTAGATGTATAGCGTATAGTAGCAGCATGTGGAGTTTAAAATTTAGATTTAATTCATCATTATTTAACTTAAAGCAGATGATTGGGGGAATGATGATGTGCTTGATCTAGATCTCATGGTTCCATCATCCTGGGTTATCGCGATCCCTAGTCTACTTAGTTATAGGAGGTAGTCAACCCAACCTAACTGAAGGATCCTTATCAGCAACACATGAGTTACGTTGTCCAAGAAATCCTTGTGACTGGGTGGTGTTATCTAAGAGAAAGTCTACCTTACGACATAGCTTTTTTCCTATCAAGTGTAACCTATGATTCACAACTCAAATGGCAGAGCCATGAGGGAGCATATGGGCTACAATTGTGATCATAATATAATGGAGCCTTACTGGCCAAACCACCCTATCAGAGGACTCTGGTCGTAAGTACATCATCTATGGAGCCTACTGGCCAAGCCACGCAGTTAGGGGACACGAGCCACATCCTTACTACTCTAAGAATGATTGAGGGTGAACATATCATAACACTTGATTTGACATTAGCTCCTTTGTGAGCTAGAGTTTTCTTAATTTGTCACATCCAATAAATAATTACGGAAGGTGGATAGATTGAGTTTTGCTTTAAGCTTTTACTGATTGAATTTTATTTAAGAAGTTTTTGTTAGATTAGCACTTGATTTGAGTTAATTTGATTTGAAATTAAAATTATTTTTTAATGGAAGTATCCCCTCTGATTGAAATCACCATTCAACACAGCCATCATTGGGGTAGTTAATTGATATAATCGAATATATTTGAGAACTTTAGATCCTGTCAACTCTGTTTAGCTCCTAATAGAGGATCGGATTTACTATCATAAGAAATAATTAGCTTCTTAGATATTTTACTAAGTTGAAACTCTTATAATAGATTTTTAAGTTTTGTTAACCCAGACCCAAACCTAAGACTAAACCGGGAAGCAACCCGTGCAACATCCTCAAACACTTGATTCTAAACATTCAGCATAGTGTAGGGGCCCATGCAGGTTGTTAACCTCATTTTTAGAATGAGCTCTCAACTCCTCCATCTTAGACATAGGACTCTTCTTAGATATTAAGAATTCCTTAATCTTAAGACACTTCTAGTGATTAGGTCAACACTTAACCTAACCCTAGAGACTCAGAAGAGTTAGCCATAATAAGGGGTTATGCCTTAGGGGGTATTAGGAAAATGTGCATACCCTTTAGCTTGAACAAAATCCTTACTTCCTTCTCTTAAGTCAACTTCAAATTCAATTTAATTTCAAATTGAAATCAACCTTAAATTGAAATCAATTCCAAAATCTAAATCACTAATCAATTCCAAATCCAAAATCTTTTCTACGCCCTTTTGATTTCATCTTATGGACTTAGCCAAACCAAATCCAAATCACTTCAAATTTAAATGATTTTCTCATAATCCATTTATATTTTCATTTATATTCACAAATATAAATGAAATATAAATTCAAATAACCAAAACTAAATTCAAAACCTAAATCCAAATCAAACCAAAACCCAACTTGTGCCTTTTCAAGTCAAGTTATTGAACTTAGCCAAATCAAACTCAAATCAATCTAAACCCTTGGATTTTATTCATGATTGAATCAATCCTTAAATATAAACACAAACTTCAATCAACAAATCAAAATCAAGCTAACCCAAGTCAAACCCATATTCACCCTTTTGACTTGAAATTGTCAAATGAATCAAAATTCATTTGACTCCAAATCACTTGTAAATGGATTTATATTTCAATCACAAGTCCATATGTTAGTTCAACCAAACTTGAATCAAGCCAAAATCAAGCCAACTAAACCCAATTGGCTCACTTGACCCAAAGTGGCCAATTTGACCTACGTGAACCAAAATCTAATTTAATTCAAATCAAAGTGAGTTAAGCCAATCCAAACTTCATGTCATATTTATTGATCATCATAGGTTAATCAATTATCATGAATTGAGTCAAACCAAGTCAATCTAGCCCATTGACCAAGTCAAGCCTTTAACTCACTTGAACCCAAACTAGCCAAATTACAACATAAACCAAATTAATTGCAACAAATGGCTCAAGTTCACTCCAAATTGATTATTGAACTTGACCAAAATCTCAATTAAACCCAATTTGATCAATTAGTCAACTTAACCCAACTTAGCTCAATTTGACCTAAAAGGTCAAATCTGGACAAAATCAAATCAAACCAAAATTGATTGAAACCAAAGCTTGCAATATATTCCAAATAATCAACTAAACCCAAACCAAGCTATGATTCAAGCCAATTTGGTCAATTTGGTCAAATTGGTCAACTTAGCCCAAATTTGTTCTTAAGGATCAAATTGGCCAAAATCCAAATTAAATCCAAATTAAACCAAATTGCTTGAAACCAATTGAACCAATACAACCCAAATGGTCATTTGTACTTGACCCAATGCTTAATTTGACCCAATTTGACCAATTAGTCAACCTAACCTATTTTGACCCAAATGTGTCAAATTGATCCAAATTAAACCAAATGAACTTCAAATGACATGAAATTTGTTCCAACTTACTTTTGACTCATTTTAAATCTACTCAAATCAAATTTAATGCCAAATGACCACTTTACCCTTGGGTCAAGGGCATACCATGAGAAAAGACACTTGCCCAAGTGGTCATTTCTCTTCCTTGGCCACTTGGCACTCATGCATTGGTCCACATGGGCACCAAGGACACTAATTTTCTGACCCAAGGAGTGGTTGGGGCAGCCATGACTCATGGGGAGTTGAAATCACCTCACCTCTCTCATTGGAACACTGGGAATTAAGGAGTCTCACCTCCCCTTAGCTAGGACACCCATTTATCCTTCATGGTAGCCACTTTACATTCCTTAGCCAACCAAAGTGAGCCACTTAGGATGATTCTCTTCCATTCCGAACCACCCCAAGCGAAATGACATTTCTTTGGAGATAAAATTTCAAAATAAAGGAGATTTTCGTTCACTTTTTATTCCAAGACATTAGAGGCTAAAGAACTCTTCCATTTCCCTCATTCTTCTCCTCCTAGAGCTCCTAAACCCATTAGCAATCATCCCTACTTCATTTTGGAGATAAATACTCCAAAACTAAGTGGATTTTGGCAAGGAAATGGCGATTACCGATGGAACTTCATTACGATGTAAAGGCGAAGATCCATGCTCATTCTAAGGCATCATCCCTCACTCAACAATGTGCTCGGGTCATCACCACCGCCGGAAATCATCCCTAGTGAGGTAACTTTCAAAAACTGTAGCCAGCCTTAGGATCCTCCATTTGTGATGATTTTTTGGACAATTTTTAGGAATTTACCCTAGATAATCTTGTATTTTTGCTTTAAATCATCTTAATTAAAAAATAGTAGTTTTTCGGCACAAATCAACGTGAAAATGAGTCTATCTGGATAAGTTTTCACTTAGAATTTCTCTTTTTTTCCAAAATACTCCCATTTTTACTATTCATGCCCAGCGGCTAGCAGTAGCCATCCGATCCTGCAATTCACAGGATTGGATGACTTGGATCGCACATTGATTGTGTGATCCGGGCCCTCAGATAACCTAATATATTATGGACCATCCAATCCTACGGTTCACGCGATCGGACGGCTCATATCGCGATCCCAGCAGATCGTCGTCGATGATTGTCGATCTTCAATCGGACGTGTCAAAAATTATGGCGGTCAATGCTATTGACATGGATTCCCACTCAAAAGCTGACGCGGCAATGCACACCAATCGTGTGGTGCCGCATGGCACGTGCGTGGCATCCAATCGCATGGTGCTGCATGGCGCCGCATTGCCATGTCAGCGCTGCGCACGGTGCTGACTGTGTTAAGAAGGAAAATTGAATTTTTGTGATTTAAGATTTTATTTAAATCACTCAAAACTTTAAAAATTCATAAAAAATAAAATATTTAATAAAAAATAATAAACAATGGCTCATTGGATTCATCTTTTCGAGAGTAATCTAACAAACCTAATATCCCCAAATTTCACTGAATATTATGAGCTTAATTTGAGTTTTAGTAAAAATTAAATTTTATTAATTAAACCAAAAATACATGTCACATTAAGTTGAAATTTTCAAAGAGTAAAATTAAAGTTAAAATACACCTACCATAAAAATTTAAAGTGAAAAGGACCTTTGGATTAGAAGATATTGAATTTTGAGTGTCAAATGATTTATTTTAATAAAATAAATTAACAAACTTCATAAAAATTGCTTAAATAAACTAAAACTTCCTAAATTCATAACTAATTATAGAAAAATAAAAAAAATACAAATTCAAGTTCATCTTAAAATAATTTAGAGGAGAATCCAATGAAATTATTTCTAATTGAACCTGAATTGCAGATTTTTCTTAATTATGGTTGATTTGAAAACTTAATAACCCAAATTACTGCCTAATGAATTCATTAATTAATTTCAAACTTCTCAAGCATGTTTAGTGGATGACTTTTACCTCCCCTAATTTTCTTGGATTTTATTAATGTGTTAATTACAGAAATTAATTAATGAATCCCTAATTACTCTCTTAATGTAATTAACTTAATTAAACATGTGAACAATGGTTTAATTCCTTGATTAAGTTAATTAAACTTTGTTTAAGTGAATAGGAGATTTATGGAATGGGTTTGGGGTATTTTTCCCAAGTCATTCCCTAAACCCCTTTCTTTCCTTAATCTAAATTTAATTAAGGGCTAATCCACTAATGACCTACTTAATTAAATTGATAAAATTTTCAAAATATTCCAAAACTCAATCACTTCCTTCTTAGGTAGATGTTTAGTGTTCAATAACCTAAGTAGCTTATGAAAATCATACCTAACACACATGTGTGGGAAGGGTTATGAAAGTACTTAAATTAAATCCTTAAGCTTAATTAATCACTAATTGTGAGCCAATTGTACTAGGCCCTTTCTTTCCTAGGTGTATTGCTGATTTAAAATATTTATGATTTTATGTCATACATTGGCTCATAATTATTTAATTAAATATTTTAAAGTGGTATAGTTAAGGGATAATTAATGAACTTAATCTACACCTTAACCTAACCAAAGAAAAAAAATTGATCTAATCACCTAAAAATTAAACTAAAATAATACACACATGTGGGAATAGGTTTGGACCAGCAAACTTTTTCATGTTTCCTAAAATCAAATCAAACTCAAAACCAAATCAAAATTTTCTTAAACCAACTTTGATTCACTTTAAATAATCTTATTCCATAGGATTGCTATTAGGAATTAATTAGAGTGAATGAAATTACATGCTTGCATCACTTTATTTTTTTCCTAGCATGCTAAATGTGTATGTCATATGAAAATCATGCATTCATGTCTTTTGAAAAATCAAATTAAAAATGAAATGATTTCTTTATATCAAATTGTATGTTTTGGCTAAAGTAAGATATGAATGTCTATTATCACTACTAAATCCAAAACTACTTTCAAAACTTATAAACCAAACATTACAAATGAAAAATATGTTATCTATAATTACTTATGAACTTGCATGTGAATAGTATAAAACGTGTTATGTGATTTTCCCTCTCTTTCTTAACATAGGATTGCATAGAATTTGAAAGGTGTATAGTCCATTTAAAAAGGACATAACACTTGATTGAAATCCATTCCTATACACTCCCATGTCATGACTCAAGAGGGAATTCCACATCACATATATAAATTAAGCAACCAAAATCAAACAAACGAACATAAAATTTTTGCATGATTCTCTTTCCATGCATTTCTTTTTGTACATGCACATGTATTTAAGAAAAGTGATATATTAGTCTGGAAAACTCTGGGGTTGCAAGGCTTTAAGTAACCCTAAGTAAGTCTTCTACCTTACACCTCTGGTGCTAACAATAGTGTTGTACTCACTTATATCTTTTATACTTGTAAATGTGCATATGAAAAATGGATAAAAGAATCACTCTCTTCTACTTAACAAAATCACGCATACATGAAATATTCCAAATTTCCTTAAGGAATCTCTATTAGCATTCATTATTAAGGTGTGCTAAATACCTGAATCGCATGCATATATGTGCTTAGGATTCATTCATGTGCATGATACACATGTGGGAAAGAAATAAAATATTGTGTATTTTGTGATAGTAATTTAGTTTATTTAATCTTAAAATGTATTTCTTTTTTAATAGGTTTGTTTAGGGAAAATCTAAATTTAGGATTAATTAAAACACATAATAAAATATTCACTGAACAAAAATCAATAATGAATCTACCTTATAAATCACTTAGGGTAGGGATGAAAGAGAAATTTTGTTCCCTTTTCCTCTCTTTACAACACTTACTGATTAAGTAAGTTCATTCAAACCAAATTAAAACCATCAAATAAAACTAACCAAAATCAACTAAATAACTTAAATGAAACCACCCTTCTAAGTTGAACCTTTTACACTTAGAAAATCCTAACCTTAACGCCTAGCTAAGCATACCACACAAACCTTACATGACACACACATTAGCCTAAGTCACAACTTCTAGTCCTATGTTAGGGCGGTGCATGGTTTGATGTTTGCTTTTATTTTTGTGATATAATATTTTAGTCTAGATGTTAGGGTGTATGTGCATAGAATGAATGATATGATGATTTAGTCTAATCATTGTCTTTTGCAGGAGATTGTGATTAAGGGGCCCTTTAATAAAAATATAACTGCTTTGCTGTCCAGGTTGCTTATACTCCTAAGCATAATCCAAAATAGGTTGCATGGACTTTGTTACCCATGTGCAGGGTGCTAAGTCCAATTTTCTTATATACATGCTTCAAATGTGTGGTTTTTTTAACTAATCTCTATTTTACAGGTTTTAATTAGATTTACTTTTTCCTTTTCATGTAATTTTTCAATTAGGATTTTGGAATGATTGTTATGGGGGATTATGATGAACATTGATTATAAGATTATATCTTATGTATCATGTGAAGCTTTTGGTGCATCCACATTCCAACCATCCAAAAGAAGGAACCAAAAGAAGAAAGAAGAAAGAAGAAAACAAGAATGAAGACCCCCCCCCCCCCAATAACATGACATGAATTCCTTTATTTTTGTAATTCATTTATAATCTGGGTTGTATAAGGGTAGAGCTTGGCTACCCAATTTCTTTTCGGGTTTGTGTGGTGAAGCTCGACCCCAAATGGCCTCTTATTCTTTTGCGCTAGCTTTATAAAATATTTGATGTTTGTTTAGCTTGTGCATTAAGATGGCATGTTTTCTAGTTTCTTCTTTTCTTTGTTGTATGGCCTAGATAACGATTAGGCTCCTAGGAAAAATAAATCTTCTGTCAAATTAATCAACTCAAAACTAAAAATTAATAACGTATAACCTATTTAAAACTTAGGCTATAAATCAAGATAAAAGAATTAACAACCCATTAGTTGGATGTTATATTTTCTTTCTTGCATCATGCATAAAAAGCATATTATTTTGCTCTTAATTTGGAGGGTTTCCACCCTTGTCAGGGAACTTGGCTTGACCTTTGAGAGTCATGGTGAAAATACACCTCCTTTCTAGTTGATTTTGGCCCATAATCTAATTTCTCATGCAATAGGCATATGAATCATATAGCCTGAGTCAAATGAATTATCCAAAAATGAAAAAAAAATATATGAAAACTTTGCATTAGATTTAAGTCATTACTCATGCCTTACATGATTTAGTATCTTAGGGAGTATGTTTATGAACTTAGTCTCTTTCTAAACAAATAACAGCTTAGTTATCTTGCAAAAGTATATGACATGCCTACATGTATTTTAAAACCATAGGAGGAGTTAGTTGGCGGCCACCCACAGGCGATTGTAAGTACAAACAGTCAAGTGGTTTATCCTCTCTTGTGGAGGTAAACCAAATACTCATTTTTTTCTTAGATTTAGGTCGTGCTTCAGCCCTCACCAAAGCTCTCTATATTTAGGTTCAGAGATTGCTACTTCTCTTTACAGGCTACGAGCATAAATCCTCGCCTCTTAGGCATTTCCATGATCTTGTATTATGGAATCGTAAGCCCTAAATTTCTAATAAAAATTCAACTCAAACAAATAATTCTCTTCAACTTCAAATATATAAATCCCAACCATATGATAGTTTAAGAAGCTTACTAGGTTTCCTAGTATAATAAGCATCTTCTACTCATCTTTCTTTGGTTTCAATAATAGCTCCCTCCTCTTGATCAATCCCACTTGATCTTCTAAAAATTAAACTAATTGATTGATAGTTCTATCTTTGAAATCTTTGAAGACAACGATCATTTACCTTAATTGAGAGTATTTTTAAGGAATCTCATTCCTGAAGATGTAATTAACTATGGGGTCTTGCTTCCATAGGGAACTTAACGAACTCGATTTAAAATAAACCCTACTTTACTTTTTTATGTAAAGTAGGGAATGGATCTCTGATACATACAAAGACCCATAGTCCTTAGGAGTTTTTATTCAGGTGATTAGGTCCATTGTAGGGTAGTGACTTCTATCTTTTGTGATAGTACACCTCTCCTAAATGTCATAGCTGATCACCCTAATAAGAATATCTCTGGATCTATGTGGTGGCCCAATTAAAGATGTATATTTCTATTTTCATTTTTTTTCTTCAAAAGGATAGATGAAGGCAGAAATATTTCCCCACAGATTTTTCTAGGGACTCTCCTGGGGAAGATTCCTCTCTCCATCTTTGGTAAATAATTGTTGTCTCCTAGTATTGATAGTGGATTTTTATTTCATACATGTCCGAGAATATCCTTCTTTTCTGTTGGCACTTAGTTTATTTCAATCTTAAGCTAAGCTAGCCAACATCCTTTAGGTTTTAGGACCTCACTCCATATAGGTCTTAAAACCCCTATTGGGTTCCCCCAATAGGTCAAAATAAAAAAAATAATGAAAAGAAATAACTAAAGACTTCCTCCTTACCATCTCTATGATAAGGAAAGGTTCATTCCAAGAATAAAGAAAAATAAATCCTTTATAAAAACATCATCTTTCTAAAAGCACTTTTTTCCAAAATGCACATAATAAAATATTTCAACTTCATCTAACAATCTTCATGATTGTTATATGTAGGATCTTTTCAAAAAAAAATCAAAATCAAGAAATTATCTTTTTCAAAAAGGACTTATGAACATCTTCATTCAATATACCCAAATTTATTGAATGAAGGTTTTCATTTCCAAACAAAATCAGCAGTCATATTTTCAAAAAATATAAATGAATACCCTCATTCAATATACCCAAATTTATTGAATGAAGATTTCATTTTCAAAAATAAAATAAAAAAATCATCTTTTTCAAAAGCATAAAGGAACATCCTCATTCAATATACCCAAATTTATTGAATAATGATTCCATTTCCAAATAAAATCACATCACAAAATTGAAACTCCATTTCAATATATCTTACATATGTTGAAGTTGAAGTTTCTTCCCATTTAAAAAATCTCAAATTTGAAGATAAGCCTCTTCATTCCATATGTCCAAACTTGTTGGATGAAGGCTTTACCTTCAAACAAAACCACACCAGTTGAAACTCCACTCAACATAGTCCATATGTGCTAAGTTGGAATTTCCATCTTTTCAAAAAGCAATAAATCACACACAAAATTTCATCTTTGGAAAACAAAACATAATTGTCTCCTATTTTGACATACCTAAATTTGCCAGGTAAGAGTTTCATTTTTCAAAATAAATCTGGATCTTTTATTTAGCACACACAAATTTTTTAAGTAAAAAATTCCTCTTTTCAAAATCAAAGCACATTTGGATCTTTCATTTAGCTTACCCAAATTTGTTAAATGAAGATCCTCCTTTTCAAGATCAAAAATCAAACAACATTTAGATTTCCTTAGCATACCTAAATTTGCTAAGAATCCTCTTTTCAAAATCATCAAAACAAAACACATTTGGATTTCCTTAGCATACTTAAATTTTCTAAGAATCCACTTTTCAAAAATCAAAATTACAAAATTCAAAACACAATTGGATTCTTTATTTAGCATACCTAAACTTTCTAAGTAAGGATCCTCTTTTCAAAAAAAAAAAAAAATCAAAATCACAAAATTCAAAACACATTTGGATCCTTTACTTAACGTACCTAAATTTGCTAAGTAAAGATCCTCTTTTCAAAAAATCAAAACAAATTCACACATGATTCACATAATGAGCAAGCAAACAAAAGAGAAAAATATTTTCAAACAACTTAATTAGCATTCCCAAATTTGCTAAGTGAGTAATCCCAAAACAAAATCAATTGACCCTTTGTTTTAACATACTCAAATTTGTTAAATGAAGGGTCCCCAAACATAAAACTTAAATTCAAATATGAACTAATGGAAGCATCAAAAGTCTCTCCAAAATTCTTAACCTCATTCAACATACCCAAATTCGTTGAATGTGGGTTCTAAACTTAAGTCAAATTTGAGGTCTCTCCTCTAGAAATTCAAAATCTCTCTAATATTGGAACCCCATTTAGCATATCCAAATTTGTTAAATGAGGGTTCCAATCCAACAATCAAATCAAGTTAACAATTCAAATCAACAACACTCGAGCAAAGGCCTATATGGTTCTCTTTCCAATAATGCAAAGATTCCAATCCTCACGACCGTTAGTGGAGAGGAAGTGGCAAGCAAGAAGCCACTTCCCTAACTTGACATACAGTCTGATTCTGAGTTTCCCGTGCCAAAAGAGAAAGGCCATAAAAGTTCCTTCAAGAGCCATGAATAGGATTAATAAGGATTTTTGAGTATGTCTTATCCATTCCAGATAAGTATGACTCAAATAACTTGAATCCTAATTCCCAAAAGAAGACAACTCTCAAAATGGTAATCACAATAATGATCATGATCCATAAAATAGCGATACCGATGGACTTGATGCCTTCAAGGATTCCAACTCGGGTAGAGACACTTCCATTCTAAAACTTTCTGGGTGTCACTATCAACAAAGAGTTAGAATCATCAAATCTGATAGAAGAAACTTTGGGCACTATAAAAGAGTAGGTAGACATCAATTTTATCTCTCTTTCAGAAGTTATCACAGAAGCCAATTATTGTAGCGACAGGGTCTTACCACTTTGGTCAACACCATAGGAAGAACCAAACCAATCGTTGGAAATAATTAAATTATAAATCCTTCTTAAAATACACCTTACAATCCAAAATAAGAACACCATTGTTCTAAAGGTTAACCTTAAATCTCAAGCTATTTTGGAAGATTGCCCACTAATCTAAATAATGAGCACATCTTCACCTTTTCTAAGGAGAAAGAAAAGTGATCAGTTGGAGATTAACCTAATTTTTCTTTGCTCAGTTAGTGGAAACCTCCTCAAGTCATACTCAAGATAGAACATCCTAAGAAAAGAAAGGCAAGAAATCTCCTCCAAAGAACATAATATAAACCAAGACTCAAAAAAGTAAGAAAAAGAAAAATTAAATAAAATAAAAAGAGAAAATAAAAATGAAATGAAAAGAGAAAGAAAAAAAGAGAGAAAAGGTAGAGCACCGATAATGCACATTGATTTGGAATCCAAAATATGAATCATGTGTACGACGTGTAAATAAAAAATAAGTTTTGAGTCTATTTTTGACAAGTCTTTGGAGAAGATAGCGATAAAACAAAAAGATCTAAAAGGATGATTCATGCATGATATGACTAGAAACTTAGTAGGTATTGTGCACATTGACTCCAATTCTACTATCTCATGGTATTATTATAGGATTGGAAGTTAAAAGTTGCTCCTAAGCTCTAACAAAAAAAGGCATATATTTATTAGGAGATATCAAATTTCCATTTCATATCTCTTTCTTCAAATTCAAAAGAAGATTCAGTAGTTGTAGACAAACCTTCAAATAGAGCAATAAGATCATCTTTTGCCTAGTCTACCAACTTTTCTTAGTGAATTTTGAAGACTCTCAAGTAGGCGATGCACTCCCTGAAGTTGAGAAGAAAATTAATCTTCAATTAATGAGTTTTAAGAGATTAACCTCAGAACATAAAGGTAGTCCACCCACCCTCCCAACATTCATATATGATAAATCAGAAAGAAAATAACGATGACTTGGTTAGGTTACTTTTGTAGTTTAAAGACTGATTTACTTAAGATCATAATGAAGTCCCCAATACATCTATTGCCTTTCCCACTTTGCAAACTTCTGAGGTGAACATTTACATCAAGAAGAAGATCAAAGTTTGAAGTCAACCTTATTAAAGAAGAAAGATGCTATCATTCCTAGTCAAAAATGAAGGATATTCAAATTCGCACATGCACCGATTCAAAAAATTTCAGTTAGGCATCTACATTGCCTACTTCAAATTTGATAGTGGATATAACCTCTTTGCATACAGTCTCCTCATTCAAGGATGGGTCAAATGATGCTAGAGGATGAGAAGCCATTTACACTTTTCATTTCCATCAGAGTTTACCGCTATAAGGTCATGCCTTTCTCTAATCACTAGAATTAAAAGAGGAAGCCCATCTTTACGATCTGAGTAGTTATCTTCAATTGCTTATGACGCTACGTTCTAAAGTTGATTTCTTTATAACATGCAACAAGGATGACTTTGGGGGAGTCTCTAAGGCTTGTAATAAAACATCATTGTATAACAAAGATGGATCCAAAAGAAATTGAAGTGACATCAAAGATGAAGCCTCCAAGGTTTAACCTAAGAGAAGAAAGGCTTTAATCAACATTAAATATAGATGGTTTAAACTCTTTCAAAATTAGTCTATCTCATAACTTTCCAAATCAAGATTCTACTTCTGATCATTGAAAACTCTGCTTTGGTGCTTCGAAGGATGGAAAGCAGTTTAAACCATTGTGGTTGTAGAGACACATATGGGCATGCCAAAACCTCGAGTTATACCAAGCCAACAATAAGCTAGTCTACCCTAGAATTTTTCAAGAATGAGAACTTATTCTGGTTCTAAGGAGACCAATTATTGCCCATCAAAAGATGGGAGGCAAATTTGAACCCACTTGGGAAGGCCTTTTGTCATCGAGAAGGCCTACCAAGGAGGATCTTATTAGCTTATTGATTGTAAAGGAGAACTCCCGATGCTTCTAATTAATGGGCTCTATTTATGGAAATATTACACATAAAAAACATGTTTGAAAATAATTAGCATCATAAGAACAAAATTTCATTCCAATTCTTCAAAAAGTTTCTCTTCTTTCGAAGCATTATTTGCTTATTTATGAATCCACCTTTTTAGATATAGATTATATTCGATATGACTAGAATGGCAATAAAATCTTTAGACCAGCTAACAATCAACATCTTGGTGGATTTCAACTGCCATTCATGGCACCATTTCATCAAATTCCCCAGCATGTTTAGGATAAGTGTAAGATAACCCAAGAGGAATCAATCTCCCTCAAGCATAAACATAACAACAAACACATATCTTTCATCTCAAGATATTTTAGTGTGGGAGCAAGCCCCCTGTGGCACTCACTCATTAGTTACTCTAGATTGGGCTGACATGCAACCTCGCTAGTATGTCATCCTAGTGGTCACTTATCTAGTGGATGTGAGTCCCCGCACTTTCTTCCTGACTTGACCATTGTAAATTGAAGAGTGCCTTGTTAGTTTGGTAGACCTTGCTGCATAAACAGTAAGCTACCTCATGATTGACTTTATTTAAGAGGATGTAAGCCTACATACTTTCTCCTTGAACTAGCCATCATGCACTGACTAGGTTGAGTATATTTGATGTTTAGGATAAATCCCCTGGAGGCTCCTTTCCTCTTAACTCCTTTTGAGTTATTATAAGTCCCCTAGTGGCATTCACTTAGTAGTCACCCTAGATCGGATAACACCTGTCGAGCCGAAGACAGACAATCCTGGTGATCAATTTTGCAATAGGAATATGTGAGTCCCCGAGCTTTCTCCGTAGGCTAATTATAGCAAATTGATGGGCACCTTAGGTTGGTTGATGTTCTCTATGCTGATAGTAAGTCACCCAGTGGATACACCACTCTTGGTAGATGTGAGTCCCCGAGCTTTCTCCTTGAGTTGGCAACCGAATACCTATTTGACATATGACTATCCATGTCATCTTCTCCAGGATATTGGATTAAGCCTTTAATGGCTCCATCCCCTGTGAGAACTTTATTTGGATCACATCCTTTGTGACCCCATTTAGATACTACTTGGGTTACTTTTGGATTGGACAATCCCCCTTTCCTAGTAACCACCCCTATGGTTGGAGAATTTATTTAGCGAATGCGTAGATTCTCCTTTGGTCTAGTAAATCTGAGATAGGTCTAGGCTAATATAAGCTATTTCTCAATATGATCCCTTGTAAACTAACAGGGTCCATGATACATAAATAAATAAAATAAATAATTATTCCCTTGTGGATTAAGAATTCAAGCCCCCAGCAGCCCCTTTCTCAATCAGGCATCCTATCTTTAGAGCAGTGTCGGTAGAACTCCCTATAGGAATTGCTTGACTACTCTTCAGTAGAGATAAGTCCCAGGGTCAGCACTCTCTAAGTAGTCACCCTTAGGTCAGGTTCAATCTATTTTCCATAAACATGTTACTTCAATATTCATTTCACTTTGGAAGATATAAGTCTACTACACATTCTTTTTAGCATGACTGTCACAAACCGACGGATATCCCTAGGTCGGATTTACATGTTACCTCACTAATGTGTCACCCCAGTGGTCTCTTACTCAGAAAATATGTGAGCCCCCAAGCTTTCTTCCTTGAATTAACCATTGCAAACTGAAAGGCACCCATTTGGTTGGATAGTTCTTTCCTCGACTAGAAAATTATTCCCTTTGGATTGGTAAATCTGAAGTTAGGCCAAGGCCAATGTGCCTTCTACTTAATGCAGTTCGTTGTAACCAATGGGATCCAACAAATATAATTAAAAAAATTAAATTAACTTTGACTATCTTTGAGCTGATTTAAGTCTCTGTTGGTTAATAAATCTCTTACAATGAGCCACCTTTCAAATCTGTGGAGAAACTAAAAAGAGACCTTATATAAATTCATCTTAGTAAGACACCGTGTAAATCCACAGATGTACTTATTCAAGTGATCGGGTACATCATCAAGGTATAGTGTACTATCTTGAGAGATAGAAGTCACTTCCTTTTAATTGAACCAATCACCGCAATAAGGACTCCTAAGGATGATGGGTCTGCATATGTACCAAAGAATCTTCCTCTACTTTACATGAAAAAGTAAAGCGAGGTTTATTTTAAACTAGCTTCCTTAAGTTCCCTACAGGAGAAAGCCCCCATAGTTAATTACATCCTAAAGGGCAGGATCCTTTAGAAAAACTCTTGATTAAGGTAAATGATTGTTATCTCTGAAGATTTCAATAGAAAGGACAATCAATCAATTAGTTTATATTTTGAAGATCAAATGGGATTGATCAAATGAGGGAGTTACTATTAAAACCAAAAAATGGGAATAAGTAAGAGATGCTCACGATGCTAGGAAACCTAGCAAGCATCTCAAACTATTCTAAAATTGGGCTATATATTTTAGAAATTGATTTAGTTTATTTGAGTTGTATTTTTCATTAGAATTTTAGGATTAGGATTCCTTAACACAAGATTAAGGAAATGCCTAAGAGGTAAGGTATTACACTTATGGCCCACAAAGGGAGAAGCAATCTCAAAACCAAAATCTAGGGATCTTCAGCGAGGGCTAGAAGCACAACCTAAATCTAAGGTGAAAATGGGTAATTGGTTTGCCTCCACAAGAGAGGACAAACCACCCGACAGCTTGGACTTACAACCACCTGTGGGTGATCGCCCACTAACTCCTCCTACAATTTTAAATACATATAGGCAAGTCTTTATGCATATGCAAGATAGCTAGGCTATTTTTATTTAGAAAGAAGTTAAGTCCTTAAACTCACTCCCTAAAGAAACTAGATCATGTAAAGGGACATGCTTTAATGACCTAAATCTATCGCATTTCATATTTTAATTTATTTTATTTTTGGGCAATCATTTTGACTCAGGCTAATAGGATTTTTATGACTAATATGTGAGAAAATAGATTGTTGGCCAAAATCAGCTATAATTTTAGGAGGTGAGTTTTCACCACGACCCTCAAAGGTCAAGCTGGGTTCTCTAGCAAAGATGGAGGCCCTCCAATCAAGAGTAAAATAAGATGTTGTTGTGCATGATATTATAAAGAAAAGAACTCATCCAACTAAGGGGTTTCTAATTCTTTTATCTTGATTTTAATCCTAAGCTTTAGGTGAGGTTATGAGTTATTTAATTTTATTTTGAGTTTTAAGTTGGGTAAAAGATTTATTTTTTCATAAAGAGCCTAATGCACATCCAGGCCATACATAAAGCAAGAAAGAAACTTGAAAAAGCATGCCACTTAATGTACAAGTTAAACAAACATCAATCAATTTATAAAACTAACACAAAAAGAATAAATGGCCATTTATGGTCGGTCACCACTACACAAACCCAAAAATATCAAATTGGATAGCCGAGCTCTACCTTTATACAACTCGGATTACAAATGAAGTAAATTACATTTAAGCAGAAGAAATTGATTATTATGGGGGCCTTCAAGCTTTATTCTTCTTTATTTCTTTTCTTTTCTTCTTTAGATCTTCCTTTAGATGCTTGGATGTGGATGCTCCAAGGCTGCACATGGTGCATAAGATGGATCTTATGACCAATGCTCATCCTAATCCCCCATAACAAATCATTCCAACTCCTAAATATACAAATTTTTACATGAAAAGGAAATGCATAAATCTAACTAACACCTATAAAATAAAGGTTAGTCAAATCAAACTACATAAATTCCAAGCATGTATATTGGACTTATTACCCCACACATGGGTGATTAAGTCCACCTGGCCTACGGATTATGATTAGAGGTATAAGCACCTGTAAGCAAGAAGCATTTATATTTTTATTTATGATAGCGCCTCTTTAGCACAATCTTCTGTAGAAAAAAATAGTTAGCCTAAGTACGTCCTACTATTTATTCTACGTACAAACACCCTAACATCTAGTCTAAAACATTCATCATAAAACAAAACAAGCATCAAGCCATGCACCAAGCTAACCTAAAGCTAGAAGTGGTGACTTAGACTAATGTGTATGCTTTGAAAGTTTGTGTGGTATGCTTAGCTTAGGACTTTAGGTTTGAATTTTCTAAGTGTGAAGGACATGTTCAACTTAGAGGAGGGTTTCACTTAAGTTGTTTAGTAACTTTGGATTTATTTTATTTCATATTTTAGTTTGATTTGAGTGAAACCTAATTAATTACTAAGTTATAAAGAGAGGGAAAAAGAATAGAACTTCTCTTTCCTTCCCTAATCCTTAAGTAATTTCTAAGGTAAGTTCACATTTTAGTTTTATTTAGATGAATGTTTTGATTAAATATTTTAATTAATCTTAAGTTTAGATCAATTCTAAAAAAACCTATTCAAAAAGAAAGTCATTTTAAGATTAATAAAAATGAATTAAAAATCCACATAATAGACATTACTTCAATTCTTTCCCAATATATATAACATGCATATGGATGGACCCTAAGCATACTTATACATGCAAATGAGATAATTAATACACTTAATGATGCATGCTAAGTAATTCATATAAGAAAATTTAGAAGTTTTAGATGCACGAATTTTCTTAAGTAGAAAAGAGTTTTCATTCTCCAAAATTTCACATATATGCATGAAAGTAGGAAAGGCGTAAGTGAGTACAGCGTCATTGTTAACCAGAGGTGTAAGGTACAAGACTTACTTAGGGTTACTTAAAGCCTCAAAACCTCAAGGTTGTCCAGACTAATATACGACTTTCCTTAAGTACTAACATGCATATAAAAGAAATAAAGCAGAAAATAATGTGCAAAAGTTTATTTAATGGTTTCATTTTGGTTAATACAATTTATTCAAGAAAATGTAAGCACTCCTTCTTAAGTGAGAGCATAGAGATGAATAGGGTTTGGAATTAAGTAAGTTTTGGGTTCTTTTCAAATGAACCCTACATCTTACTAACCCATATTCAAAGTTATGCTAACATAAGGAAAGAAAGAAAGGCTACACTACACATGACTTTATAATCTACCACATGCAAGCTTATAATTATATTATAAGAATAACACACTTTCAAATTTTATGTTTCATTTATAGATTTTGAAAATACTTTGGATTTAGTAGTGATAATAGCCACACATATTTTACTTTAGCCAACACATGCACTTTTGACATAAAGTAAATAATTTCCTTTTAAAATTTTGAAAAACATGAAATCATGGATGCATAAGTTATATGGCATACAATTTAACATGTTGGGAAAGATTTAAAGAAATGCAATCACATGAACAAACTCATTTTACTTAATTCCTAAAGACATTCTTAAAGAATAAGAAAACTTAGAATAAATCAAAGTGAATTTCAAAATGATTTTTGTTTTATTAAAGTTTGATTTAATTTTAAAAGGGTGAGATTAGTTTGCTATTCCTAACCCATCCCCACATATGTTTTGCATTTTAGTTTAATTTTTAGATAATTAAATCCATTTTTAAATGTAGATTAGGTTAAGTTATGCATCAAGTGGCTTAATTAACCCTTACCTACACCACCTTAGGAAAATTAACTAATTAATTATGAGCCAATGAGTTTACATAGAACCCACAAGGTATGTAAATTTGCAATGCACCTAGTAATGAAAAGGCCTACTGCAATTTGGCTTGCAATTAAAAGTTAATTAAGCTAAGGAGTTTTAGCTTAAGTACTTTTAAAACACCCTTTCACACTTATGAAAGGGGGTTTAATTTCTTTAATTAGACTTAGGCTATTGAATACCTAAGTATCTACCCAAGTTAAATTAATTAAGTTCTAGAGATTTTTAGAATTTTTTAAAATTATTTAAAGGGGTAATTAATGGATTAACCCTTAATTATGAAAGGGAATAAGGAAAGAAAAGGGGGTGTAGGGAATAGAATTATTCTCTAAAACCCCTATTCACTGGATCTAACCTTAATCCAACTTAAAAATAGGGAAAACCACTAATTATATTTTAATTATCCTTAATTACATGAAGAGGGTAATTAGGGAATGAGTTAGTAATTTCTCTAATCAAGGCCTCAATAAATCTTAAGAAAATTAGTGGAGGTAGAGGTCATCCCCTAAAATGAACCCTAGAAATTTGAGATCTATTGGTGACTTAATTAGAAAGTAATTAGCTAATTACCATTCTAAAAGAAATCCAAATTCAGAGAAAAAGAGAAATCAAAATGTATTGAAAATAATTTTAGAATATTCTAGGTGAAATTATCTTTTTATTTTTCTGAATTTTCTATGAAGAGATATGTTTTTTAGAAGCCATAGAGATTAATTAAGAATTAATTAGTTAAATTACTAATCTCATTTAATCCCCCACCCACGGCGCAACGCATGGTGATGGCGGCCAGTGCGCTTTACACGTGTCGCACCATGAGCCTATACTTAAGTTGGCACATCCGTAGAGGGGGTGGTGGCACACGCATTTTTACTTTTAGCCGTCCGATCAAAGATCGGATAGCAGATGATAAACCCATGGTTCAAAAATCAGATAAGGGATTAAAATCATGTTTAAAAATCTCAGTTGTCCATCTAAGAACACGTGGATGGATGGCTAAGGTTGGATGAGTTCTTCCATGTGGAGGAATGTGAGCCGTTCATAATCTAAGAGAAGATCTGAGCCTAATCCTTCATGGAATCAAGCAAGATTAAACACACAGCATCTAAAGGATCAGAGCGGTCAATCCAATAGCTAAGATCCTATAAAATGAAAATACACTTCACAAAAGACCAACACACCTTAGCCTAAGTGGTCAGAAATTCACTAACCTCACCGGAGGTGATCACTGATTCTCGGGATCGATGAGGTAGCTTCCTCTAGCGGATACAAAGCCCTGTTGGGGTTTCTAGCTCTTGAGGTTGAGTAGATGAGTGGATGGACCAACTCCCCTTAGCTCCCCTTGCAGCTTTTATTGAATTGATATTCCCCTTGGCTTTATAACATAGTTGAATGCTTAGGCAAGCTCGATTGAGTCCTAAGATGATGAGTATAGAAGGAATTGAAGTAGGATCAAGTATGGAGAATTTTGGAAGTCAATGTGAGCTCCCCTATTTTCACTGTTTGAAGAACCGAGAAAGAAGAAATCCAAATCTCTCCTAGAGGCCTTGGGAAAGCTCTATGATGTTTGTCAAAGCTTCTTAGACCTCAATCGACTATGAGTGTGTTGTGATTTCAGTGAATTAGGGGAAGTATATCTCCTCCTATAGTAATCGGACGGTCGAGCCTATGCATGCCATTTTGATACAATTGACATAATTGAGTGGGCTATTTGAGTGATTAGAGGTGTGCACATGGTCAATTTGGCCAGAGGAGTGGATTCCTAGCTCCCATGTGCATTCAATTGAGGCTTGGGGGGAGTTTGGAAATTAAATTTCATGCATATGGGTTGGGTTTGGTCCATAGGCCAAATGGGTTGACCCAAACCCAATGGGTTGGCTAGACCACTCAACACTAGGTCCCCTTGATGTTTTAAGAGTTCCTCGAGTGTTTGTGATGAGTGCAAGACCAAAATACCCATGGGTTAAGCCAAAATTTGTTCTATGTCCTAGGGGTATAGTGGTCATTTTGATGATTTTTCAATTTGGGTATGTTTGGTATGTTGAGAAAATAGGTTGGGCCAAGTTTCAATGGATTTGGAATCCATTTGATAGGGTTTGGCTCATGTTGACCCATTTAGGTCAAAATGGGTCAACTTGGGTCAAGTTGACCAATAGGTCAAATTGGGTCAAACCAAAGGTTGGGTCAAGTTCATATGACCATTTAAAATATTTTGGTGCCTTTAGTTTGGTTCAATTTGGTATAGATTGGGTTTTGGCTCATAGGACTCATTTAGATCAAATGGGTCAAGTTAACCCATTTGACCCATTTGACCTATTTGGGCTAGGTCAAGGGTAGGTTTAGGTTTGGTTGGTCATATGGAGTGGATTAGAATCTTTGTTTCCAATCAATTTGAGTTATGTTCAATTTTGGCTCAACATGACCCCTTTAGGTCATGTTGGATCTAAGGTCAATTGGACTAGGTTGGGTCTAGTTGGCCAATTGAGGCTTTGGTCAAGTTTCACAAGTGATTTTGGATGGACTTGAACCATTGGTTTCAATCAATTTGGCTTAGATCAAGTTTTGACACATTTTGGCCCTTTAGGTCAAAATGGGTCAACTTCAGTCAAGTGGGCCAAATGGGCTAAGTTAGGCTCAAAAGTTGATTGGGTCAAGTTTAAACATAGGCCATGAGTGAACTTGGATCAATTGTTTCAATCAATTTGGCCTATAGTGGATTTTGGTCATGTTAGGTATCACTTTGGGTTAAGTGTTGACATGGTCAACCCTTAGGTTTGACTTGGTTTGACCCAATTTGATTGATTGATCATCCCATGATGAGTGTTCATCATGATGAGAGGTAAATATGAGTTCGGTCCAATCCAATTTGGTTAGGATCAAAAGTTGGCTCATAAGGGTACTTTAGGTCACTTTGGGTCAAGTGAGCCTAAGTGGATCAAATGGCTTGGTCAAAGCTTGATTTGAAGTTGATTGATCCTGTATATGGACTTATGATTGAAATATAAATCTATTTACAAGTGGTTTGAAGTCAAATAGATTTTGATCCAATTGAAAATCTCATATTCAAAGGAAGAATATGAAGGAGTTTTGAGTTTGATTTTTGATTTGGGTTTTGATTGAAGGATTGAAGTTTGGATTTATATATGATCTCATGATTGTAGGATTGGTTGAACCATGAGAGAAAATCAAGGATTTGGCTTGATTTGAATTGATTTTGACTAAGTTCAAGATTTTGACTTGAAAGGATTAGATTTGATTTTGATCTTTAGAGTTGGTTTTCATTGTTTGAATTTATATTTCATTTATATATGTGAATATAAATGAGAATATAAATTATTCATGAGAAAATTTCAGGGATTTGAAAGAGTTTAATCATGATTTGAAGTTAAATCCATTAAAGAGAATTTAAAAGATTTAATTGAATTTTTAATTTGAAATTTAATTTTGAAGTTGAATTTGATTGATTTATATTTATATTTCTTTTATATATGAGAACATAAATGAGGATACAAATATATTTTGAGAAAATCCCATGAGTTTGAAGTAGTTTGATCAATGTTTAGGGTAAATCCATTAATGAAAAATTAAGAGATTTAAGAGATTTTTAAGAATTTTTAATTTGGAATTTAATTTTAGCTTTGGATTTAATTGAGTTATATTTATATTTCATTTATATATGAGAATATAAATGAGGATATAAATAAGTTTTGTAAAAATCCCAAGGATTTGAATAGGTTTGATCAAGATTTGGAGTTGATTTTGGTTAAGTCCTTTAATGAAAAATTAAAGGAAATTAGGAAAATTTAGACTTAGGAATTTTGATAGAATTTGGTTCATGGGTTTCAATCAAGGATTTCAATCATGGAATTGAATTATAGAATTGATTTGGAGTTTGAGAAAATCAAATAGAATTGATTTGGAGTTTAACTTGAAAGAAGAAAAGTGAGGAAAGGTTTAAGCTAAAGGGTAGGAGATTTTCCTAACACCCCTAAGGCATGACCTATTCCTATGGCTAAACCTTCTAAGTCTTTTAGGGCTAGGGGAGAGCATCCACTTAATCACTAGATGTGTCTTAAGACTAAGGAACCCTTAAAGAATAAGAGAAATCCTATGTCTCAGATGGAGGTGTTGAGAGCTCATTCTAAAACTGAGGTCAACAAAGGGCGCCCAATAGGTGTGGTATGACTGACCAGGAACACCGCACGTATTGGTGTTGACCAAAATGATCAACAACACCAATAGATCACAAGCACTAACAGAAACTATATATCCCTGACCCAAGAAAAAGAAAGAATCCAGAGCATAGTGCAATGTGTCTCTACTTATGTCCATGACATAAGTGAGAGAGAAGAAATCCACTAAGGGATAGAGTGTGAACTTTCCACTAGGGAAGCAGATTCAAGTCATCTACAAGGAGATGAAAGGTTGGATTTGATTTAAATCTCACTAAGGAGAGATCTCCACTGGGGGAGAGGGCTGAATTTGTTTTAATTTCATTAGGTTTGAATTTTTAGAAGAAGAACCTTGTTGGTTTACAATGGGTTGTAATGAATAGGAGCCATGGAGGCTAAGACCTAACTCAAATTTACCAATCCAAAGTGGTATTCTACCAAACACAAAGTAGGACTAACCAACCAAAGAGATGCCTTTCGGTATGCAACAGTTGTACTAGGAAGAAAGCGTAGTAGACTTACATCTTCTAGGTATGGACCAGTTGCTGGCACAACAATAGATTGAAACCAACTTAGGGCTGACTATTGAGTGAATGCCACCGGGGGACTTAGATCAACTCAAGGATAGTCAAACTTGATTTCATTTTTATTTTTATTTGTTTGCTTTTAAGTTGGATCTCATAGGTTTGAGATGAACTGCACTGAGTAGGGGCCATGGAGGCCTGGACCTAACTCAGATTTATCAATTCAAAGGGAATAGTCAACCAACCACAAGATAGAACTATTCGACCAAGGAGAGGTGCCTTTTGGTAAACAATGGTCAAGTCTTAAGAAGAGAGCATGGGGACTTATATCTTCTAGAGCAAGGAACCATTGGGGTGATCAGTTGCTTTGGGCAACAAATCAAACCTGAACTAGGGCTGACTATTGAGTGAATGCCACTGTGGGACTTAGATCAACTCAAGGATAATCAACATTAATTTAATTTTTAAATTTGTTTATTTTGATGGATTCCATCAATTTGTGATGGATCACACTGAGAAGGAGCTTATAGAAGCCTAGACCTATCTCTGATTTACTGAATCAAAGAGAGTAACTTTTTGGCCGATGGGAGAACTATCTGACCAAAGGAGTGCCTTTCGGTTTACAATGATCAACTGAAGGGAAGAAAACTTGGGGACTCACATATTCCACTAGAAAAGACCACTGGGGTGATCGATTGCTTTGGGAAACAAATCAAACCCAACCTAGGGATGCCCGTTAGTTTGTGACAATCATGCTAGAAAAAATATTTCATAGTCTTACATCTTTCAAAGCAGAATGATTGCCGGGGTAACCTGCTTGTGGCAAAATAGATTGGACTAAACCTAAAGGTGACTACAGAGTGAGTACTGACCCGAAGATTTATCTCAACTCAGGTAGTCAAGCAATTCCTATAGGGAATTCTACTGACACTACCCCAAAGATAGGATGCCTGCTTGGGAGAAGGGGCCCTTTGGAGGGCTTAAATCCTAATCCTCAAGTGAATTAATTTTTATTTTATTTATTTTAGTTATTTTATTATGGACTCTATTAGTTTGTGAGGGATCAAACTAAGAAGGAGCTTATATTAGCCTAGACCTATCTCAGATTTACTAAACCAAGAGAGAATTTGCGCACCTGCTAAACATATTTTTCAACCACATAGGTGGTTACTAGGAAAAGGGAACTGTATAATCCGAAAGTAACCCGGGTAGTGTCTAGATGAGGTCTCAAAGGACTTGATCCAAATAGAGTGCCCATAGGAGATGGGGCCGGTAAAGGCTTAATCCAACACCCTGGAGAAAATGACATGGCTAGTCATATATCCATTAGGTATTCGGTGTCCAACTCAAGGAGAAAGCACGGGGACTCATATCTGCCAAGAGTGGTGTATTCACCGGGTGAGTCATTGTCAGTATAGTGAACATCAACCAACCAAAGGTGCCCATCGATTTGCAACAATCAGCCTAGGAAGAAAGCTCGGGGACTCACATCTTCCTATAATGAAATTGAATGCTAGGATGGTCTATCTTCGGCTCAACAGGTGCTATCTAACTTAGAGCGACTACTGAGTGAAAGCCACTAGGGGACTTAAATCAACTCAAAAGTAGTCAAGAGGAAAAGAGCATCTGGGAGACTTATCCTAAATATCAAAAATATACTCAACCTAGTTAGAGCATTATGGCTAGTTCAAGAAGAAAGTACGGGGACTCACATCTTCTTAAACAAAGTCAGCCATGAGGTAGCTTACTGGTTGGGCAGTGAAGCATACCATACTAACAAGATGCTCTTTAGTTTGCAATGATCAAATTAGGAAGAAAGCACGAGGACTCACATCCTCCAAAAAAATGACCACTGGGGTGACACACTAGCAAGGTAGCAAGATGACCCGACCTAAAGTAGCTAATGAGTGAGTGCCACAGGGGGCTTGCTCCCACATCAAAATAGCTTGAGATAAAAGATTTATGTTTATTATTATGCATGTGTCAAAAGGAATAGGATGCCTCTCAGGTTCTCTTACACCTACCTTAAAACACATTGAGGAATTATGAAATGATGCCACGAATGACACCAAGGATTCCCACTAAGAAAGGATGTCGCTTAGGTTCTCTCACACCTAACTTAGTTATGCTAATCAAAATAGGATGCCTCTCATATTCTCTTACACCTATTATAAAAGTATCGTGAGATTATGTTTGTGTTGTGAAAGAGGGATATGATGCCACTGGGGGGACTCTTACACCTGCCATAAACACACACGGCGGATTCACAAGACAAGCAAACAACACTTCGAAAGAAGAGAAGATTTGATGAATGGAATCAAATTTTGTTCTTTTATTAATGAATTATTTTCAAACAAGTTTTATTTCATGAGTAATATTTCTTTAGATGGAGTCCATTAATTAGAAGCATCAGGTGTTCCTCTTTACAATCAATAAGCTGATAAGATCTTTCTTGGTAGGCCATCTCTATGACATAAGGGCCTTCCCAAGTGGGTTCAAACGTGTCTCCTATCTTTTGATGGGAAATAATTGGTCTCCTTATGACTAACACAAGTTCTCCTACTTGAAAAGACCTAGGGCGGACCAGCTTGTTGTGAGCTTGAATCATTTTGGCCTTGTACAACTCGAGATTCTAGCATGCCAGTAGACGACTTTCTTTCAAACCTTTGAGCTCTTCTAACCACAGCTTTACATTATGTTCTGTAGTGATCTTGTTACCCCCATGCAATTCTTAGTGAAGGGAGTTGAACATTTAAGGGAAGAACGGCTTCAGACCCATACACTAAAGAAATGGGGTAGACTGAGTTGGAGTTCAGCATGTGGTGCAGTAAGCCCACAATGCTTCAACCAACTGCTCATTCTACTATCGTTTATTGTCATCGAGAGTCTTCTTAAGTTTCTGGATAAGAGTTTTATTGAATGCTTCTGCTAATCAGTTAGCTATAGGGTAGTAGATGGTGGAGTATCTCCAATCTATACCATGTCTTCTGGAAAAGTTGTTGATCTTCATGCTTTTGAACGTCGTACCATTATCAAATATAATTTGTTAAGGCACCCCGAACCTGTATATGATATGGTTCCAGAAAAACTGAAGCACACGGTGAGCTGTGACCTCTTTGAGTGAGATGGCTTCTACCCACTTGGAAAAGTAGTCAGTAGCAGCTAAGATGAATCGATGCTCCTTGGAAGAAGGAGGATCGATCAGACCTATAATTTTAGTGCCCCAACACTCAAGTGGCCACACAACAAAAGTAGGGTGTAGAATGTTGGGTGGTTGGTGGAGGATCACATCGTGCACCTGACACTGATGGAATCTCCTAACTACATCCATGTAATTTGTGATCATAGAAGGCCAGTAGTATCCAAGTCTTTTGATCTTTGATTTCATTTTTGGACCGGACTGATGAACTCCATAAAGACCTAAGTGTACCGCTATTATAATGCCACGGGCTTCGTGTTTGTCTAAATAATGTAATGACATTTGGTCAAAGGACTGATGGTACAGGGTGCCATCAACAAGAGCATAGAAAAGACATCTTTATTTCACCTAATGGGCTTGAGATTTCTCTTGAGCTAGTTTATCAGTGTTCAAGTAATCTATGAATGGTTGCCTCCAATCTAGCTCCTTATCTATTTTGGCAATGACAACCTCCCCTTCAAGAGAAAGTCTTCGATGAGTTCTGAATCAATAAGTGATAGGACTTATCTATTTTGGACCCTTATTGAAATGGACTCATCTTCCGGACATACCAACTCTCTGGCAAGTTTGGCCAAGGTATCAGCTACTGCATTCTCTACTCGGGGAACCTTGTAGATGGTAACTTTGGGAATCTAAGCCAATAGCTTCATGATATACTCCTATTAATGATGAAGCTTAGGTTTGAGGACCTGGTGACCCAACAATCTGGTTGATCACCAACTGGGAATTCCCAAAGATGTTGATGCTCTTGACGTTGATAGTGATGGCTAACTGCAAATTGATAATCAAAGCCTTATACTCAGCTTTGTTGTTGGTACAGGAGTTGGAAAGATAGTATAAGAATCTCATCACATCGTGATTTAGAGTTAGGAGAACTATTTCTACCCCTGTCTTTCCTGGGAGAATAGATCGTGGTACTTCACTTTTAAGAAAAAAAGAAGCACCATCAAAATACATCTCCCATCGATGATTGTCAGCCTCCCCTAAGTTCATGATTTGTTCATCGAGGAGATCGTCACTAAGTGGAGAATCAGCAGGAAGTGGGTATGCTACTATGAAATATGTTACCACACTGAGGGGTACAAATGTGATATCAAACTGTAAGAGTATCATGGACCAATGAGCCAAACATCCAGAAAGCATTGGTCATATTATGAGGTACTACAGTGGATTGGTTTGTGAAATCAAGTTCATCTTCTGAGAATGCATGTAATGTCGTAGCTTCTGAGATGCAAAGATTAAAGCTAGACAATGTTTCTCAATGGGTGGATAGTTTACTTCAGCAGGATTTAGACGATGGCTGAGGTAGTAAAGTACACTTTCCTTCCCCTCGTCATTGCTTGGGCCAATAGAGAACCAAGAGAGTCGTCCAATGCAGCAGTGTAAAGGATCAATGGCCTGCCCAGGATAGGGGCTGCAAGAACTAGCGGCTTTACCAAGTATTCTTTGATATCTTCGAATGTGTGCAAGAACTTGTCATCCCACTTGAACTTGGCATCCTTTTTGACAAGTACTGAGAAGGGTTTTCATCTTCCTGATAAGTTTAAGATAAAGCATCTTAGATACACTAACTGTCCTTGAAAAGATCTGAGTCGAGTTAAACTCTTAGGAGGTGGCATTTCTAAGATAGCTTTAATCTTTTCAGGATCTATTTCTATTCCCTAGTGTCGAACTGCAAACCCAAAGAATTTCCCTGAAATGACTCTGAATGCACATTTTAGGGGATTCAATTTAAGGTTATATTGTCTTAACCATTCAAAAATTACTCTCAAGTCAAAGAGATTGTCTTCCTTTTCTAGACTTTTAACTACTAGATCATAAACATAGCACTCACCCTAATGATGGATGAGTTCATTGAAGATCTGAGTCATGGCCTATTAGTATGTAGCACCAGCTTTTTTAAGGCCAAAAGGCATGACCCTATAACAGAAGATTCTGATCGAGGTTTGAAAAGTAGTGTTTCTTAGGGCATGTCTTGTTTAAGTCCCTAAAATCAATGCAAATATAAATTTGGCCATTCTTCTTCTTAACTAGGATGACACTAGCTAACTAGGTAGAATATTTTTCTTCCCAAATGAAACCAACATTGATCAGTTTCTTGACTTCAGAAATGACCTGTTGTTCAATTTCTAATCGCATGTGTCTAGGAGCTTGCTTAATAGGGGTAACGTTAGGGTCTATTGCTAGCTTGTGGACTACAACGTCAAGAGATAATCTGGGCATTTCTTCATAACTCCATGTGAAGTAGTCTTTAAACTTAGTCAATAGCCTAACTAAGTCATTGGTTTCTTCTTCATTCAGCAATGAACTGATAACTATCGGGCGAGGATTTTCTTTTGTCACGAGGTTGATTTCTTTTCGCTCATTGATTGTTGAATGAATCTCCTCTTAAAATTTTGGCGATGCCTCTTTGACTTGGAGATCATCTGGATCATCTAAAGTTTCTAAACACACATTCTCATGAGAGTTGGGGATGTGTGAGAAGAACCTATCAAATTTCAAATGGTTGGTAACAACTACGCAAAAATATTTATCATCGATTGAACCCATTGTGTCGAATCCTAGTCTTGCTCTTGATTATGCTTCCCTGCCTGCATTGTTTCATAATTTCTCAAAATATTCTGACCTGTACCTGGACCAAGTGTGAGGAACTAAGCCTTTCTGCATAAGATTTTGAACACAAGGCAAGTAAAAGTCAAAAGGTAATTCCATTAATTCTTAGAAAGTATCTTCCTCAAGTCCTACATCGAGCTCTGAACTTGAGGATGATGAACCTAAAAAGAACCTCTTCTATTTTGTATCACTGGAAGACTTAGGGACTTCCTTAACTATCAAACCTTCAACTTTCTAAGGTGTAAGAGAGGTAAGAGCTAAAGTTCCTAACTATTTCCTGATAGTTTCACATAAACCAGATTTGAATACTTTGCTTTGCTTGGAGGCCTGTCTCTGGCTGGATCAAAGTTACCTCCAATGGAACCCGTTGAGAGGGGTTGGCTGGTATACTAATCACATTAGACTCATCCTTCAAGCTATAATCCAAGTCTATGTGAATAGTAGGGGTACTCCTACGAACTAGAACACGACCTTTATTGGGTGAAGGCCAATTAGGGGTCTTCCACCTCTAGGATTGCCTCTGTTTCTGCCTCTATCTCTACCCAGTGGAGGTTGAGCCATCCTATCTACATGTCTATATGATGGAATGAATTGTAGGTGGAATGTGATATACGGATCTACTTCTTTTTCAGTTCCCTTTTCTTGCTCACTTGGACTTTTTTCTTTTCATTTTCTTTTATCTTTTCTTTTATTTCATTTTCTTTTTCTTTTGCATTTGCATTTGAATTTTATCCAAGTTCATAAGAAAGGGTATTTTGAGGAAGATAGTAGGTCGCATCCTCATAGATCTCAATCTCTCTCACTGAGAATAGTTTTTCATCCTTGTTGACATGATACTCAATTCCATCTTTCCTGAACTTGATGCACTGATGAAGGGAGGATGGAATGATCTTGTTCTGATATATCTAAGGACTACCAAGCAAAGCAGTGAATGAAATATTTGAATCAATGATGTAGAACTTGACATCAGTCTTCTAGTCACCGATCTCCAATGGCAACACTATGTATCCTAAAGCCTGCTCGCCTTGATCATTGAATCCTCTCAACATCATCTTATCTCCTCGGAGAGTAGAGATGTCAATCTTCAAATAGGTAAGGGTCTTTAGAATCATAAAGTTTACTAATGCACCTGAATCCATGAGAACCCTGGTGAGTTTGAACCTGTCCATGTCGACTGTAATGTATAGGGGACGGTTGTGCTCCAAGTCCCCCAGTAGAAGGTCTTCATTGGTGAAGGTGATCCCTTAGGCTTCTTTTGCATAGTGTGCTTCCTCACCTATAGTGTTCAGCTGAGCTAAGTGTATTTTAGGATCAAGGAGGGTCTTGATTAGTGACTCCCTCATCTCTTTGGATAAGATAAGGGCATCATATATGCTTAGCTTAGATGGCAACTTTCTAAGGTGAGAAAGGATGTTGTAGTCCACCTTCAGTTGATCTTCCACAAGCATATCCAAGGGTGGAGCATCATGTGGAAGGGCTTCTCAATCATCAATACTAATGACTTATTTTCCTTTATCTAGAGGTGCTGCCCTAGGAGGTAGAACCTTGCAACTACAGAGGTTGACTTCGGTAATCTCTAGAGGTGATGTTGTGGCAAGTTCTACTCGCACTTCAGGCTCACCTACAGCTTCTCCTATGGGACTCTCAGAATCGGATGATTCCAAGTCTATCTCAAGAGGTGAACCCATAGTATTCAGAGTTGAAAGATCCAACTCTGAATCAAAAGGAGGAAGATCGTAATTATTATAGTTTATTAGACTTGAAGTGTCATTGTTAGGAATAGAAGAAGATAACTCATTAGAAGAGACACAGATGTAATTCAAATTAGCTTTATTCTTTTATTTTTTTTAGAAGTATTTGGAGGTACAAAGTAGAAGTGGAGTAGAGTAAGCAGAGTAAGGGATTTGATGCCCTTATCCGTTGATAAAAGATTTATACTAGTAGAAGAAATAGAAGAACTAACTGAAATAGAAGAAGTTACTGGTGTGGATCATGACTTTTTCTAACTTCCTCCGGTCTCCTAAGCTCAGGTAGCTAAAAATCAGGTTTCTTTAAGATATTCTTAAAGATTTTCCTGATTATCTCCCTCTTAAAAGAATAGGTTTTGTTTAACTTATCTAATATAGTAGGTGGACCATAGCTACCTGGCGGTGAATATGCATGTCATTATTGTTGGTGGTATGGCTGAGGCAGTGGTTGTGCTGGCCGTGAAAGTTGAGGTGGAGGCCGGTATGGTTGCCTTAGTGGTGGCAAAGGAGGTGGAGCCTGCTGAGATCATGGTCCCTCTGACTGATCTCTAGCTGGCTGCTTCCCCTTGCCAACTGCTGCTACTACTCTTGGTTTCTTATCATAAACCTTCTAAGATTTCAACTTTGGAGACTGATCTGGAAAAGGCAATTATTTGGTCTCTCCTTGTAGACTAGCCACCTTGTTGATTAGCTTCTCAAATGTCTTTATGGTGAAGCCCTTAAGCATGAAGGCGACCGGGCCATGGATATTCTTCAAGAGATTCTCTATGACATGTTGTTCAGATAGCTGCAGTTCACACTTCATACTCAAGTTATGCCATCAAAGAATATAATCAACACGTGACTCATCGGAGTGTTGTTGGGCTACAACGAGATCACCTACAATAACCCTTTGCTAAGCTCCAACAAACCTCTTAATGAAGAGTTGCTCTAACTCAACAAATGTCCTAACTAAATCATTGGGCAATTCAACATACTAATCAAAGGAAATACCCTCTAGGACAAAGAGTCTAAAGAGTAAAACATTGATGCCACCTGCATTGCAATAACTGACCCTGAAGTGAGCTATAAGCTGCCTTGGGTTCCCACTTCCATGGAAACTCTTGAAGGAAGAAGGCACAAAATCCTTGGGATACTAGATGACATCGAATTCCTTTAGGTAGTGTCTACCCTTTGGAACTGATGATCCTCCCTGGGCTAGAGCCAAGGCTTCCTTCACTTGCTACTCAACCATAATTTTCAGATCTTTTTCCTGTATGGAGGTACTGTCCACTACCTTCCTACATAGACTAGTGCTACCTTGCTCGACGAGAGGTAGAGTCTTAACTGGATCTAAGACATGTACTAGTTTAGGCTGACTAACATCGATTATGCTAGGATGAACTAGAAGGGCTTGCTTCTGAAGCACTGACACTACTGCCAACAAGTCCTACAACTGTCGTGCATCCTATCAATCTGTTGGTCTTTTTTCCTTAACTAAATTTGGAGGTGATGGGATGATTCTGTAGTGTCTCCTTGATCAACCTCATCTCCTTCTATGGATTGTTGTTCCCTAAGAAGAGAACCTCTCATCTCGACCATGCATACACCAGCTGAATCTCTCATCAAGTCATCTTCGTTGGGATCAAAGCTGACTTTTTCTTCATCAGACCATGCATACCATAAGATCTCTTTTTCTCCATAAAATAGTGTGCAACTATCTCATCTAAGGATCGATCTAACTCTGAAGGTACAAAATGCTTGGGCTAATCGGTGTGATCACTATCATGAACTGAAGGCACCAGACCTCAACTGAAGTTAGGGAGTCAATCCTATGTGAACTGTACTCACTAGTAAAATGGTAATCCTCACTGATGCTAGCTGCAATAGGGGCAACAACACTAGAATGATCCTCTACCACTGCTTTCACTCTACTGTCATCTAGGATATCCATAATAGTAGTCACCATCTTCACTTCTGGCTGAATGGGTGGAGTTGGTGAAGGAACGACCACGATGCTTTGAGGTCGCCACTCCTTCCGCACTACCACTAGGGTAGAAGGTCAAGCAGGAGAGCTCGGCCCTACCATAATGGGTGGTGTAGGAGGAGTAGGATCCCTTGGTCATAGTTGGATCACCAATGGGGTAAGTTTCTTCCCGGATGCGGCCTTCATGGCCTTGGCTGGAATAGGTGATACTAGGACCTGCACTAGTGATGGCAGACATGGAGTAAAGTGGTGGGGTAGAGACACCACTGACTCTCTATACGAAGGAGCTACCCTCCTGGGATGGCTGGTACCCGCGAGGAGGATACTATCAGTATTATCGGCATGGGTAGCGCGCCGAGCTTGAAAGTCGACCAAGGAGGAAGCAACTGATTGATGATTGAACCTTCATCGCTCCTGCTAGTGATATATAATGTATGGACCTTACGAGCTCTCTCCTATTGGATCTACCTCCCCACGCTACGAGGGATAATAGATCATAAATCAAACTGAGCACCGAATTGAAGGCGTATGCTCACTGCAGAAGGCCGAACCTTGTACTGAGAAACTATCTATTGTAGCTGCACCACTGGAGGAGGTGATGAAAGAATGCTCCTAGCATCCTCTTTATCTGATCCTGAGAGAAGATGAAACTGATTCTCCATAACCAGTAGTGATGTGATCCTAGTAGACTCATCTGTAGCTGACTTAGCAGCTGCCTCTAACTCTCTCGCTATCCTAGTATAGAATCGTATGACCTCACTGTTCTTGTTTCGGTGCTAAGTGTGAGTAGGGAGAGAGGAGTGCGAGCTAGACCTGTACTTAAATGTAGGGGAGGTCATCCTTGAAACCAGGGGAGCCTTACCCTTGTAGGGTACAGATGACAGGGTGCTAACTTGCACCGGGGCAATGTGGGCAACTCAGGGATGAACTACCACTAGAACTGTAACTACCGATACTGCCAAAATAGAAATTACTAAAGGTTGTGGTACTGCCACAGCTTTCCTCTTCAATGAGGAAATCTCTGAATCCATGGGTAAGTCTACCATGATGACTGGCTTTTGCCTGGCCACCCTCTTCCTGTTGACTGTCGTGAGGGGAATGCCCTCACATGTGATCTTGGTTCCCTCAAAGACATGTCCAAAGTGGATCAAATGAGTATGATCCAAGTGAGGAAAGTTAGCCTGATCCAAGGGGAGGTCCATGCCATGAGGGAAGGTGAAGACAAATTTCTGTGATCTTGTCATTATACTGACTGACAACTAAAAACTGCACTGACTGAGAGAGATCTATAAATGAGAAATGAACTTGCATCACTTTTTTGTCTCCATGGATTTTGAATTTTTAGAATTTTCAAAATTTGAATCCACATCCAACCACTTGGAAGTTTTAAGTGGGTATCAAATGAATTTGAATGATTGATTGAAAGAGAAATTTGAGTATGAATCTGAACTTCAATAAATTTGAGTATGTTGAAATATGGATTCAAGATTTTGATATGATGCTTCCATAGGTTCATTTTCTTTTGATTTTGAATTTTTTTTTTTGGATTTGGAGGATCCTTCCCTTTAACAAATTTGGGTATGTTAAAGTAAGGGTCAAATTGATTTTGTGTTGTTTGAAAGTTTTGAAATTTTTACTTAGCAAATTTAGGTATGCTAAGTAAAGTGAAAGTGATTGTTTCTTTTTGAAAATTCTGTTTTGTTTTGATTTGGAAAAATTTTAGAATTCTTACTTAGTAAATTTGGGTATGCTTACTGAAGAATCCAAGTGTATTTTTGTTTGATTTTGAAAATAGGATTCTTAGTAAATTTAGGTATGCTAAAAAAATCCTAAGCGTTTCATTTGTTTTGAAAATTTTTGATTTTTGAAAAGGGTAGGATCCTTTAGCAAATTTGGTATGCTAAAGGGATCTTAAGTGTTTTGTTTTGTTTTGAAAATTTTTGAAAGTGGAGTTTTAACTTTAACAAATTTGGTATGCTAAAGATGAAATCACACTTAGTTTTGTGAAATGGAAATTTCACTTAACAAAATTTGAGTGTGCTAAATAAAATTCCTAATGGTGTGTTTAAAATTTTGATTTCATTTTTTATGTTGAAAATGGAAACTTTTCCTTAGCAAATTAGGTATGCTAAGGAAAGAAGTTCCAAAGGTGAGAAATTTTGTTTTGAGTTTGGAAACTTTACTTAGCAAATTTGAGTATGCTAGGTGAAGTTCCAAAATATGTTTCAAAAAGTTTTGTATATTTTGAATTTGGAAACTTTACTTAACAAATTTAGGTATGTTAAGTGAGGTTCCAAAATGGGCTTTGAAAATTTTTGAAATATGATTGTTGATTTTGATTTTGGATTTGGAAACTTCACTTAGCAAATTTGATTATGCTAAGTGAAATTTCAAATTGTATTTTGAAAAATTTTTGAGTTTTGAATTTGAAGACTTCACTTAACAAATTTGGGGTAAGTTAAATGAAGTTCCAAATGTGTTTGAAACTTTTTGAGATTTTGAATTTTTGATTTGGATACTTTACTTAACAAGTTTAGGTATGTTAAATGAAGTTCCAAAATGTGTTTGGAATTTTGAAACATTTTTTAGAACTTGATTTTGGAAACCTTACTTAACAAATTTGTGTATGTTAAATGAAGTTCCAAATTATGTTTGAATTTTTAAAAAATTTTGGATTTTTAATTTTGGAAATCTTACTTAACAAATGTTTGTATGTTAAATGAAGTTCCAAAATGTGATTGGAATTTTTGAAAATTGTTGGATTTTTAATTTTGGAAACCTTATTTAACAAATGTGTGTATGTTAAATGAAGTTCCAAAATGTGTTTGGAATTTTTGAAAATTTTTTGGATTTTTAATTTTGGAAACTTACTTAACAAATGTGTGTATGTTAAATGAAGTTCCAAAATATGTTTGAAATTTTTACAAAATTTTGGATCTTTAATTTTGGAAACCTTACTTAACAAATGTGTGTATGTTAAATGAAATTCCAAAATGTGTGTTTAGAAAGTTTTTTGGAAATATGATTGTTGATTTTGAATTTTTGAAAAGAGGACCTCCATTCAACAAATTTAAGTATGTAGAATGGAGATTCACTTTATTTTTTAAATAAGATATTTTTATTTTTGTGTGTGTTTATTGAGTTTTGAAAGGGAAATCCCAGCCTAAAACATATGTAAGATATGCTTAAGTAGAATTTCCTAAATGATATTTTATTTTTTAGTTAGGAATGAAACCTTCATTTAATAAACCTATGTTAAATGAAGATGTTCACATGTGCTTTTGAAAATTTTCATTTTATTTACAAATGAACTTTCTATTCAATAATTGTGAATGTATTGAATAAAAGAGTTCATGTGTGCTTTTTGAAAATTTTAATTTTTGTTTACAAATGAACTTTCCATTCAATAAGTGAGTATATTGAATAGAAGAATTCATGTGTATCTTTGAAAAGTTTGATGATTATGATTGTGATTTTGGAAAGACATGATTGTTCATTTAATTTTGAAAATGAAACTCTCATCAAAGCAAATTGAAAGAGGATGCTCATTTAAGCTTTTTGAAAATGTTATTAGTTCTAATTTGGAAATCCCTACAAGTAATAATTATATGAATTGTTAAATGAGGGTGAAGAAATTTTATAGAAAGTATTTTATTAAGTGCATTTTTTTTTTAAAAAGGTGCTTTTGAAAAACTAAAGTTCTTTATGAAAGATTTATTATTTTTAGGATGAATCTTTCCTTATCATGAAGGTGATAGGAGGAAATCTTAAGGGGATTTCTGTTTATTTTAGATCTTTTCATTTTACCCATTGGAGAAACTCAAAGGGGGTTCTAAGACCAACAAGGAATGCGGTCCTAAAACCTAAAGATGTTGGCTAACTTAACTCATGAATGAAATGAGCTAAGTGTAAACAGAAAAGAAAGATAGTCTTGGACTCATACCAAAGTATAAACCCACTATCGATACTCAAAGATAATGATCATTTACCAAAGATGGAGAGTGGAACCATCCCCAGCAGAGTCACCAAAAAAATTTGTTGGTTAATAAATCTCTTACAAGGAGTCGCACTTCAAATCTATGGAGAAAAGAAAGAAGAGACCTTATAGAAATTCATCTTAGTAAGATGCCACGTAGATCCATATATGTACTTATTCAGGTGATCGTGTACATCATCAAGGTATAGTGTACTATCTCGAGAGATAGAAGTCACTACCCTTTAATGGAACCAATCACCTCAATAAGAACTCTTAAGGATGATGGGTATGCATATGTAATAGAGATTCTTCCCCTACTTTACATGAAAAAGTAAAGAAGGGTTTATTTTAAACTGAGTTCGTTAAGTTCCCTACAGGAGCAAGCCCCCATAGTTAAGTACATCCTAAAGAATGGGATCCTTTAGGAAAACTCTCGATTAAGGTAAATGATCATTGTCTCTAAAGATTTCAATAGGAAGGACTATCAATCGATTGGTTTATATTTTGAAGATCAAACATGATTGATCAAAAGATGGAGTTATTATCAAAACTAAAAAAATGGAACTAAAAAGGAGATGCTCATGATGCTAGGAAACCTAGCGAGCATCTCAAACTATTCTAAAATTGGGCTTTATATTTTAGAAATTGATTTAGTTTATTTAAGTTGTTTTTTTCATTAGAATTTTAAGACTTAGGATTCCTTAACACAAGATTAAGGAAATTCCTAAGAGGTGAGGAATTATGCTTATGGCCCACAAAGGGAGAAGCAACCTCAGAACCTAAATCTAGGGAGCTTCGATGAGGGCCGGAAGCACAACCTAAATCTAAGGTGAAAATGGGTAATTAGTTTACCTCCACAAGAGAGGATAAACCACCTGACAGCTTGGTCTTATAACCGCCTAGGGGTGGCCGCCAACTAACTCCTCCTACAATTTTAAATACATGTAGGCAAGTCTTTATGCTTATGCAAGACAGCTAGGCTATTTTTATTTAGAAACAAGCTAAGTCCTTAAATGCACTCCCTAAATAGACTAGATCATGTAAAGGGACATGCCTTAATGAACCAAATCTAATGCATTTTATATTTCAATTTATTTTATTTTTGGATAATCATTTTGACTTAGGCTAATAGGATTTTTATGACTAATGCATGAGAAAATAGATTGTTGGCCAAAATCAGCTATAATTTTATGAGATGAGTTTCCACCACGGCCCTCAAAGGTTAAAATGGGTTCTCTAGCAAAGATGGAAGCCTCCAATCAAGAGTAAAATAAGATGCTATTGTGCATGATATTATAAAGAAAAGTGCTCATCCAGTTAAGGGGTTTCTAATTATTTTTCCTGATTTTAACCCTAACCTTTAGGTGAGGTTATAAGTTATTTAATTTTATTTTAAGTTGTTAAGTTAGGTAAAAGATTTATTTTTTCCTAAAGAGCCTAATACACATTCAGGCCACACATAAAGCAAGGAAGAAACTAGGAAAAGCATGTCACTTATTGCATAAGTTAAACAAACATCAATCAATTTAAAAAACTGGCACAAAAAGAAAAAATGGTTGTTTGTGGTTGGGCACCACGGCACAAACCCAAAAATATCAAATTGGATAACTGAGCTCTACTATTATACAACCCAAATTACAAATGAATTAAATTACATTTAAGCAAAAGAAATTCATTGTTATGGGGGTCTTCAAGCTTTATTCTTCTTTCTTCTTTCTTTCTTTTCTTTTCTTCTTTTCTTCTTTGGATCTTCCTTTGGATGGTTGAATCTGGATGCTCTAAGGCTTCACATGGTGCATAAGATGAATCTTATGACCAACTCTCATCCTAATCCCCCATAAAAAATCATTCCAACTCCTAAATATACAAATTTTTCCATGAAAAGGAAATGCATAACTCTAACTAACACCTACAAAATAAAGGTTAATCAAATCAAACCACACAAATCCTAAGCATATACATTGGACTTATCACCCCACACATGGGTGAATAAGTCCACCTAGCCTATGGATTATGCTAAGGGGTATAAGCACCTACAAGCAAGAAGCATTTATATTTTTATTTATGATAGCGCCCCTTTAGCACAATCCCTGCATAAAAGAATGGTCAGACTAAGTACGTCCTGACATTCATTCTATCAGCATAGACCCTAACATCTAGTCTAAAACATTCATCATAAAACAAAACATAACATCAAGCCATGCACCGACCTAACCTAAAGCTAGAACTGGTGACTTAGACTAATGTGTGTGCTTTGAAGGTTTGTGTGGTATGCTTAGCTTAGGACTTTAGGTTTGAATTTTCTAAGTGTGGAGGACATGTTCAACTAAGAGGAGAGTTTCACTTAAGTTGTTTAGTGACTTTGGATTGATTTTATTTCAGTTTTTAGTTTGATTTGAGTGAAACTAAATTAATTACTAAGTTATAAAGAGAGGGAAAGAGAAGAGAACTTTTCTTTCCTTCCCTAATCCTTAAGTAATTTCTAAGGTAAGGTCACATTTTAGTTTTATTTAGATGAATGTTTTGATTAAATCTTTTAATTAATCCTAAGTTTAGATCAACTCTAAACAAACCTATTCAAAAACAAAGGCATTTTAAGATTAAGAAAAATGAATCAAAAATTCACCTAACATACAATACTGCAATTCTTTCCCAACATATATAACATGCACATGGAAGGACCCTAAGCATATTTATACATTTAAATGAGATAATTAACACACTTAATGATGCCTGACAAGTAATTCATTTAAGAAAATTTAGAAGTTTTAGATGCATGAATTTTCTTTAAGTAGAAAAGGGTTTTCTTTCTCCAAAATTTCACATACATGCATGAAAGTAGGAAAGGTATAAGTGAGTACAGCATCATTGTTAACCAGAGGTGTAAGGTACAAGACTTACTTAGGGCTACTTAAAGTCTCGCAACCTTGGGGTTGTCCAGACTAGTATACCACTTTCCTTAAGTACTAACATGCATATAAAAGAAATAAAGTAGAAAAGAATATGCAAAAGTTTATTTAATGGTTTTATTTTGAATTATACATTTTATTCATGCAAATGTAAGCACTCCTTCTTAAGTCAGAGCATAGTGATAAATGGGTTTGGAATTAAGTAAGTGTTGGGTTCTTTTAAAATGAACCCTACATCTTACTAACCCATATTCAAAGCTATGTTAACATAAAGAAAAAAAGAAAGGCTACACTACACATGACTTTATAATCTACCACATGCAAGCTTATAATTAAATTATAAGAATAGCACACTTTCAAATTTTATGCTTCATTTATAGATTTTGAAAATACTTTGAATTTAGTAGTGATAATAGCCACTCATATTTTACTTTAGCCAACACATGTACATTTGACATAAAGTAAATAATTTTCTTTTAAAAGTTTGAAAAAACATGAAATCAAGGATGCATAAATCATATGGCATATAATTTAACATGTTGGGAAAGATCTAAAGCAATGTAATTACATGAACAAACTCACATTACTTGATTCATAAAGACATTCTTAAAGAATAAGAAAACTTAGAATAAATCAAAGTGAATTTCAAAATGATTTTTGTTTGATTGATGTTTGATTTAATTTTAAAAGGGTGAGATTAGTTTGCTATTCTTAACCCATCCCCACATGTGTTTTCCCTTTTAGTTTAGTTTTCAGATAATTAAATCCATTTTTAAATGTTTATTAGTTTAAGATATGCATTAAGTGGCTTAATTAACCCTTACCTACACCACCTTAGAAAAATTAACTAATTAATTATGAGCCAATGAGATGACATAAAACCCACAAGGTATGTAAATTTGTAATGCACCTAGTAATGAAAAGGCCTAATGCAATTTGGCTCACAATTAAAAGTTTATTAAGATAAGGGTTTTTAGCTTAAGTACTTTTAAAACACCCTTTCACACTTATGAAAGGGGTTTAATTTCCTTAATTAGACGTAGGCTATTGAACACCTAAGTATCTACCCAAGGTAGATTAATTAAGTTTGAAGATTTTTAGAATTTTTAAAAATTATTTAAAGGGATAATTAATGGATTAACCCTTAATTAATAAAGAGATTATGGAAAGAAAAGGGAGTTTAGGGAATAGCATAGGGGAAATACCCCAAAATTATTCCCTAAAACCCCTATTCACTGGATCTAACCTTAATCCAACTTAAACATAGGAAAAATCCACTAATTACATTTTAATTACCCTTAATTACATGAAGAGGATAATTAGGGAATGAGCTAGCAATTTCCTAAATCAAGGCCTCAATAAATCTCAAGAAAATTAGGGGAGGCATGAGATCCATTGGTGACTTAATTAGAAAGTAATTAGCTAATTACCATTCCAAAAGAAACCAAAATTTAGAGAAAAAGAGAAATCAAAATGTATTGAAAATAATTTTAGAATATTCTATGTGAAATTATCTATCCAAGGCATTTTTCCTTTTAATTTTTTGAATTTTCTATGAAGAGATATGATTTTTAGAGGCCATAGAAATTAATTAGGAATTAATTAGTTAAATAACTAATCCCATTTAATCCCCCACCCACGACGTGATGCATGGTGGCAACGGTCAGCACGCTTTACATCCATCGTGTCGTGACCCTATACTTAAGTTGTCACATCGGTAGAGGCAGCGGTGGTGCACGCGTCTTAACCCTTAGCTATCCGATCAAAGATTGGATGGCAGAGGATAAACTCATGGTTTTAAAATCAGATAAGATATTAAAATTGTGTCTAAAAATCTTGACCGTCCATCTAAGAGCATGCGGATGGATGGCTAAGGTTGGCTTAGTTCTTCCTTGAGGAGGAATGTGAGCCGTTCATAATCCAAGGGAAGATCCAAGCCTGATCCTTCATGGATTCAAACAAGATTCAACACACACACCATCTAAAGGATCATAGCGGCCAATCAAATGGCTAAAATCCTATGAAATGAAAATACACTTCACAAAAGACCAATACACCTTAGCCTAAGTGGTCAAAAATTTACTAACCTCGTCGAAGGTGATCACTGGTGCTCGGGATCGATGAGGTAGCTTCATCTAGTGGAGATGAAGCCCTGTTGAGGTTCCTAGCTCTTGAGTTTAAGTAGATGAGTGGATGGACCAACTCCCCTTAGCTCCACTTATGACTTTGATCGAATTGATCTTCCTCTTGGCTTTAGAACTCAATTGAAAGCTTAGGCAAGCTCGACTGAGTCCTAGGATGATGAGTATAGGAGGAATTGAAGTAAGATCAAGTGTGGAGAATTTTGGAAGTCAAGGTGAGCTCCCGTATTTTCACTAATTGAATAACCGAGAAAGATGAAATCCAAATCTCTCCCAGAGGCCTTGGGAAAGCTCTATGATGTTTGCCAAAGCTTCTTAGACCTCAATCGATTGTGAGTCTGTTGTGATTTTAGTGAATTAGGGGGAGTATATCTCCCCCAATGGCAATCAGACGGTTGAGCCTATGCATGCCATTTTAATCTAATTGACATAATTAAGTGGGTTCTTTGAGTGGTTAGAGGTGTGCACATGGTCGGTTTGGCCAGAGGAGTGGATGCCTAGCTTTCATGTGCATTCAATTGATGTTTGGGGGGAGTTTGAAAATTTAAATTCATGTCTATGGGTAGAGTTTGGTCCATAGGCCAAATGGGTTGACCCAAACCCACTGGGTTGGGTGCACCACTCATCACTAGGTCCCCTTGATAATTTAGAAGAGCCTCAAGTGGTTGTGATGAGTGCATGATTAAAATACCCATGGGCTAAGCCAAAATTTATTCTATGGCCTAGGGGTATAGTGGTCATTTTGCTATTTTTAAATTTGGGTATTTTTTGGTATGTTGAGAAAATTGGTTGGGCCAAGTTTCAATAGATTTAGAATCCATTCAATAGGGTTTGCCTCATGTTGACCCATTTAGGTCAAAATGGGTCAACTTGGGTCGAGTTGACTAATAGGTCAAATTGGGTCAAACCAAGGGTTGGGTCAAGTTCATATGACCATTTGAAATGTTTTGGTGCCTTTGGTTTGGTTCAATTTGGTATAGATTTGGTTTTGACTCATTTGACTCACTTAGGTCAAATGGGTCAAGTTGACCATTTGACCCATTTGACCTATTTGGATTAGGTCAAGGGTAGGTTTAGGTTTTGTTGGTCATATGGACTGGATTGGCATATTTGTTTCCAATCAATTTGAGATAGGTTCAATTTTGGCTCAACATGACCCCATTAGGTCATGTTGGGTCTAAGGTCAATTGGGCTAGGTTGGGTCTAGTTGGCCAATTGAGGCTTTAGTCAAGTTTAACAAGTGATTTGGGCTGAACTTGAACCATTGGTTTCAATCAATTTGGCTTAGATCAAGTTTTGACACATTTTGGCCCTTTAGGTCAAAATGGGTCAACTTGGGTCAAGTAAGACAATTGGGCTAGGTTATGCTCAAATGTTGGCATGGTCAAGTTCAAACATAGGTCATGAGTGAACTTAGATCAAAGGTTTCAATCATTTTGGCTATGTTAGATTTCATTTTATGTTAAGTGTTGACTTGGTCAACCCTTAAGTTTGACTTGGTTTGACTCAATTTGATTGATTGATCATCCCGTAATGATTGTTGATCATGATGAGAGGGAAATATGTGTTTAGTTCAATCCAATTTGATTAGGATCAAAAGTTGGCTCATATGGGTACTTTAGGTCACTTTGGGTCAAGTGAGCCTAAGTGGTCAAATTGATTTGAAGTTGATTGATCTTGTATATGGACTTATGATCAAAATATAAATCCATTTACAAGTGATTTGAAGTCAAATGGATTTTGATCAATTTGAAAATTTCATATTCAAAGGAAGAATATGAAGGGGTCTTGGGTTTGATTTTTTGATATGGGTTTTGATTGAATAATTGAGGTTTGGATTTATATATGAGCTCATGATTGTAGGATTGATTGAACCATGACAGAAAATCAAGAATTTGGCTGATTTGAAAGTGATTTGGCTAAGTTCAAGATTTTTGCTTGAAAGGCTTAGAGTTGACTTTGAATGGCTTTGAGTTTGATTTTTGGAGTTGGTTTTGCTTGTTTGAATTTATATTTCTTTTATGTATGAGAATATAAATTGATCATGAGAAAATTTTGAGGATTTGAAGTGGTTTAATCATGATTTGGGTTAAATCCATTAAAGGGAATTTAAAGGATTTAAGAGAATTTTTAATTTGAAATTTAATTTTTAAATTGGATTTGATTGATTTATATTTATAGTTCATTTATATATGGGAATATAAATGAGAATACAAATAATTTTTGAGAAAATCCCATGAATTTGAATAGGTTGATCAAGTTTTAGAGTTGATTTTGGCTAAGTCCTTTAATGGAAAATTAAAGGGACTTAAGAAAATTTTCATGAACTGATTTGGAATTTTGAGTTTGATTTGATGTGTTTGAATTTATATTTCATTTATATATGAGAATATAAATGAGAATGTAAATGGATCAAAGAAAATCTCAAAGATTTGAGTAGGTTTAGAACATGATTTTAATTAAGTCCTTAAGGGAAAGATTAAGGACTTAGGCAAAATATGGACTTAGGAATTTTTGATGGATTTTGGTTATGGGTTTCAATCATATCTTTCAATCATGGAGTTCAATCATAGAATCGAATCACATAATTTAATTGAGTTTGGAGAAAATAAAAAAAAAAGAATTGATTTGAAGTTTGACTTGAAAAAAGGAATGTGAGGAATGGTTTAAGCTAAGGGCAGAAAATTTTGCTAACACCCCTAAGGCATGACATATTCCTATGGCTAACTCTTCTAAGTATTCTAGGGCTAGGTGAGAGTGTCCACCTAATCACTAGATGTGTCTTAAGACTAAGAAACTCTTAAAGTCTAAGAATCCTAAGCCTAAGATGGAGGTGTTGAGAGCTCATTCTAAAAATGAGGTCAACAAAAGGCGCCCAATAGGTGTGATGTGACTGACAAGGAACACCGCACGTATTAGTGTTGATCAAAATGATCAACAACACTGAAGGATCAAAAGCACTAATAGAAATAATCTATCCTTAACCCAAGGAAAAGAAAGAATCCAGAACTTAGTGCAATGTGACTCTACTTATGTCCAAGACACAAGAGAGAGGAAAGAAATCTACTAAGGGATAGAGTGTGAACCTTTCACCAGGGAAGCAAGTTCAAGTCATCTACAAGGAGATGAAAGGTTTGATTTGATTTGAATCTCACTAGGGAGAGATCTCCACTGAGGGAGAGGGTTGAATTTGTTTTAATTTTCTTAGGTTTGAATTTTTAGAATGAACCCTATTGGTTTGTGATGGGTTGTACTGAATAGGAGCCACAAAGGTTAAGACCTAATTTAGACTTACTAATCTAAAGGGGTAGTCTACTAAACACATAGTAGGACTAACCAACCAAAGGGATGCCTTTCGGTATGCAGTGACTCTAGGAAGAAAATATAATAGACTTACATCCCCAAAGTAAAGACTAGTCACAGGGGTAATCTATTGGTAAGACAACAGATTGAACCCAACCTAGGGCTGACTATTGAGTAAATGTCACTTAGGGAATTAGATCAACTCAAGGATAGACAAAGATTGATTTTATTTTTCAGTTTTGTTTATTTTGATTATGATGGATCCCATTGGTTTTTGATGAACCGCACTAAGTAGGGGCCATGGAAGCCTAGACTTAACTCAGATTTACCAATTCAAATGGAGTAGTCTACCAACCATAAGGTAGGACTATCCAACCAAGGAGAAATATCTTTTGGCATACAATGGTCAAGTCTTAAGAAGAAAGCACAGGGACTCATAGCTTCTAGAAACAAGGAACCATTGGGATGACAGTTACTTTGGGCAACAAATCACACCCGACCTAAGGCTGACTATTGATTGAATGTCACTGGGGGACTTAGATCAACTCAAAGATACAACAACAACAACAACAACAACAACAACAACAACAACAAGCCTTAATCCCACTAGGTGGGGTCGGCTACATGAATCCTTCGTCTCCATTGTGTCCTATTATGTGTCAAATTCTCATTTAACTCGAAGATAATCAAAGATTAATTTCATTTTTTAATTTAATTATTTTGATGGATTCCGTCGATTTGTGATGGATCATACTGAGAAGGAGCTTATAAAAGCCTAGACCTATCTCAGATTTACTGAACGAAAGGGAGTAGCTTCCTGGCCGATGGGAGAATTATCCGACCAAAGGAGTGCATTTTAGATTTTTTGGTGGAATTTGACTATGTTAAGTTTCATTTTAAGTTAAGTGTTGACTTGGTCAACCCTTATGTTTGACTTAGTTTGACCCAATTTGATTGATTGATCATCCCATGATGATTGTTGATCATGATGAGAGGGAAATATGAGTTTGGTTCAATCCAATTTGATTAGGTTCAAAAGTTTGCTCATAAGGGTACTTTAGGTCACTTTGGGTTTGGGTCAAGTGAGCCTAAGTCAAATGGCTTGGTCAAAGCTTGATTTGAAGTTGATTGATCTTGTATATGGACTTATGATTGAAATATAAATCCATTTACAAGTGGTTTAAAGTCAAATGGATTTTGATCCATTTGAAAATTTCATATTCAAAGGAAGAATATGAAGGGGTCTTGGGTTTGATATTTTGATTTGGGTTTTGATTGAATGATTGAGGTTTGGATTGATATGACCATGATCAAGAATTTGGCTTGATTTGAAAGTGATTTGGCTAAGTTCAAGATTTTGGCTTGAAATGCTTAGATTTGATTTTGAGTGGATTTGAGTTTGATTTTCGGAGCTGGTTTTGATTGTTTGAATTTATATTTCATTTATATATGAGAATATAAATTGTTTGTGAGAAAATTTCAAGAATTTGAAGTGGTTTAATCATGATTTGGGTTAAATCCATTAAAGAGAATTTAAAGGATTTAAGAGAATTTTTAATTTGAAATTTAATTTTTGAATTGGATTTGATTGATTTATATTTATATTTCATTTATATATGAGAATATAAATGAGAATACAAATAAGTTTTGAGAAAATCTCATGAGTTTGAATAGGTTTGATCAAATTTTAGGTTAAATCCATTAATGGAAAATTAGAGGATTTAAGGGGATTTCAAGGATTTTAAATTTGGAATTTAATTTTTGCCTTTGATTTGACTGATTTATATTTATATTTCATTTATATATGAGAACATAAATAAGTTTTGAGAAAATCCCATGAATTTGAATAGGTTTGATCAAGTTTTAGAGTTGATTTTGGCTAAGTCCTTTAATGGAAAATTAAAGGGACATAAGGAAATTTTCATGAACTGATTTGGAATTTTGAGTTTGATTTGATGGGTTTGAATTTATATTTCATTTATATATGAGAATATAAATGTGAATAAAAATGTATCATGAGAAAATCTCAAAGATTTGAGTTGGTTTATATCATGATTTTGATTAAGTCCTTAAGGGAAGGATTAAGGACTTAGGCAAAATTTGGACTTATGAAGTTTTAATAGATTTTAGTCATGTGTTTCAATCATATCTTTCAATTATGGATTTCAATCATGGATTTCAATCATGAAATTGAATTGAGTTTGGAGAAAATAAAAAAAAATTGATTTGGAGATTGACTTGGAAAAAGGAAAGTGAGGAATGGTTTAAGCAAAGGGCGAAAAAATTTTCTAACACCCCTAAGACATGACCTATTCCTATGGATAACTCTTCTAAGTCTTCTAGGGCTAGTGAGAGTGTCCACCTAATCACTAGATGTATCTTAAGACTAAGAAACTCTTAAAGTTTAAGAGGAATTCTAAACCTAAGATTGAGGTGTTGAGAGCTCATTCTAAAAATGAGGTCAACACCCCTCCACAGGATGCTCCACCCTTGGATATTCTTGTGAAGGATCAGCTCAAGGTGGACTACAATGTCCTTTCTCATCTAAGTAAGTTATAATCTAAGCTAAGTATATATGATGCCCTTGTCTTATCTAAAAATATGAGGGAATCATTAATCAAGGCTCTCCTTGATCCTGAGATATGCTTAGCTTAGCTAACTGCTATTGATAAGGAGGTACATTATACAAAAGAAGCCTAGGGATCACTTTCAGAGATGAAGATTTTCTTCTGCGGGACTTGGAGCACAATCATCCCCTCTACATCAGTTGACATGAGCAGATTCAGACTTGCCAGAGTTCTCATTGATCCAAGTGCATTAGTGAACAATATGATTCTAAAGACCCTTGCCTATTTGAGGATCAACATCTCCACACTCCAAGGAGATCGGATGATGTTGAGAGGATTCAATGAACAAGGCGAGCGGGCTTTATGTTCCATAGTGTTACCTTTAGAGATAGGTGACTGGAAGACTGAAGCCAAGTTTTACAGCATTGATTCAAATACTTCATTCATTGCTTTACTTTGTAGGCCTTGGATACATCAGAACAAGATAATTCCATCCTCCCTCCATCAATGCATCAAGTTCAAAAAAGATGGGATTGAATACCGTGTCAATGGAGATGAAAAGTCATTTTCAATTAGAGAAGTTGAGATTTATGAGGATGTGACCTACTACCTTCCTCAAAACACCCTTTCTCATGAACTTGGACAAAATTCAAACACAAATGCAAAAGAAAAAGAAAATGAAGAAAAAGAAAAAGAAAAGAAAAATGGAAATCTAAGTGAACAAGAAAGGGGAATTGAAGAAGAAATAGATCTGCATATTTCCTTCCACCCATAGTTCATTCCATCATATGGACATGTGGGTAAGATGACTTAACCTCCATCAGGCAGAGGCAGAGGCAAAAATAGAGGCGATTCCAGAGGTGGAAGACCCCTTGGTTGGCCGTTAGCCAACAGAGGTCATGTTCCAATTCATAGGAGTACCCCTACTATTCACATAGACTTACAATCCAGCTCAGAGGATGAGTTTAATGCGATTAGTATACCAGCCAACCCCTCTCAGCAGGTTCCATTGGAGTTGACTTTTGATCCAGACGATGACGAAGACTGGGCCTCCAGTCAAAGCAAAGTATTTGAATCAAATTTATGTGAGACTATCAGGCAGCAGCTGGGAACCATAGCTCTAACCTCACTTTCATCTCAAAAAGTTGAAGGTTTAGTAGTTAAGGAATCCCCTAAGTCTTCTATTGATATGAAGCTGAAGAGATTCTTTTTGAAATCATCATCCTCAAGTCCTAAAGTTCATGTAGAACTTAAGGAGGATACATTTAAAGAATTAATGAAATTACCATTTTATTTTTACTCACCTTGTGTTCATAATCTTATACAAAAAGGTTTAGTTCCTCATACATAGTCTAGGCACAGGTCAGAGTACTTTGAAAAATTATGGAAAATATAACGAAGCACAATCAGTAGGGTAGGATTGATTCAGTCGATGATGATGATTCTTGTTACCAATCATTTGGAGTCTGATAGGTTCTTTTCACACAGCACCAACTCTCATGAGAATGTGTGTTTAAAAATCTCAGATGATCCAGATGATCTCTAAATCAAAGATGCACCACCAAAATTTGAAGAGGAGATCCATTCAACAATATACAAGCTTAAAGAAATCAACCTTATAATGGAAGAAAATCCACGCCCAACGTACATCAGTTCGTTACTGAATGAAAAAGAAACTAATGGCTTAGTTAAGCTATTAACTAAGTTTAAATACTACTTCGTATGGAGTTATGAGGAAATGCCTAGATTATCTCCTGATGTAGCAGTCCACAAACTAGCAAAAGATCATAATATTAACCCTATCAAGCAAGCTCCTAGATGCATTAAAAATTGAACAACATGTCATTTCTGAAGTAAAAAAAACTAATCAATGTTGGTTTTATTAGGGAAGAAAATATCTTACTTGGTTAGTTAGTGTCGTCCCAGTTAAGAAGAAGAATAGCTAAATTCACATTTGCATCAATTTTAGGGACTTAAATAAGGCATGTCCTAAGGATGAGTTTCCTCTTTCTATACTAGAACTAATGGTAGACATCGCCTCATCTCAAGCAGTTTTCTCTTTCATAGATGGGTCATCTGGTGCAACCAAATCAAGATGTCTCCTAAAGATGAAAGAAACACTACTTTTTGAACACCGATCAGATCTTCATGTCTTTCAGCCTTAAAAATTCTAGTGTTACATACCAACGGGCCATGACTCAGATCTTCACTGAACTCATCCATCATCAGGTCGAGTGCTACATTGAAGATCTAGGAGTCAGGAGCAGAGAAAAGGAAGACCATCTATTTGACTTGAGAGCAATTTTTGAACAGTTAAGATAATATAACCTCAAAATGAATCCCCTGAAGTGTGCATTCGGAGTAGCTTCGGAGAAATTCCTTGGGTTTGTTGTCCGACATCGAGAAATAGAAATAGATCCAGAAAAGATCAAAACTATCTAAGAAATGCCACCTCTTATGAGTTTAACTCAACTCAGATCCTTCCAAGGTTGGCTGGCATATATAAGATGCTTTATCTCCAACCTATGGGGGAGATGCAAGCCATCCTCAGCAATTGTCAAAAAGGATGCCAAGTTCAATTGGGATGACAAGTGCTAGCAAACCTTTGAAGACATCAAGCATTATTTGGTGAAAATGCTAGTTCTAGTAGCCCCTGTCCCTGGCAGGCCACTCATCCTCTACACTACTGCATTGGATGACTCTCTCGACGCTCTATTAGCCCAAGCTAATGACGAAGGGAAGGAGAATGCTCTCAACTACCTCAGCCGTCATCTAATTCCTATTAAAGCAAATTATCCACTTATTGAGAAACATTTCCTAGCTTTGATCTTTGCATCTCAGAAGCTACGGTACCATATGCTTCTTATAAGGTGATCTTGATCTCCAGAACCAATCCACTATAGTACCTCATGACACGGCCAATGCTATCTGAACATTTGGTATGATGGTCCATGATTCTCTCACAGTTTGATATCACCTTTGTACCCCTCCATGCGGTAAAAGAACAAGCACTAGCAGATTTCTTAACAGCACACCCACTTCTTGCTGATTCTCCACTTAGTAATGATCTCCCTGATGAACAAATCATGAACTTAGGAGAGATTGACAATTTGATGGTGCAGCTTCTTTTCATAAAGGGGATGCACCATGATCTACTCTACCAAGAAAGGTAGGGGTAGGAATAGTTCTCCTAACTCCATACCACGATGTGATGATATTTTTATACTATCTTTCCAACCCCTACTCCAATAATGAAGCTGAGTATGAGGCTTTGATTGCTGGTTTGGAGTTAGCCATCTCTATCAGTGTCAAGAGCATCAACATCTTTGGGGATTCTCAGTTGGTCATCAACCAGATTGTCAGGTCCTACAAGGTTCTCAAACCCAAGCTCATCATTATCACGAGTATACCATGAAGCTGTTGGCCCAAATTCCTAAAGTCACCATCTACAAGGTTTCCCGAGCAGAGAATGCAGTAGCAGATGCTTTGTCCAAACTTGCCAAAGAATTGGCATGTCCGGAAGATGAGTCCATTTCAGTAAGGGTCCAAAATAGAAAAATCCTACCCCTTATTGATGTTGAACTCATCGAGAGATTTTCTCTTGAAGGGGAGGTTATCATTGCCAAAATGGATAAGGAGCTAGATTGGAGGCAACCATTCACAGACTATTTGAACACCAGCAAACTACCTCAAGAAAAGTCACAAGCCCATCAGGTGAAATGGAGAGCTCTCTCTTATGGTCTTGTTGATGGCACCCTGTGTCGACGGTCCTTTGATCAAATGTGGTTACACTATTTAGACAAACATGAAGCTCATGACAATGTAATTGAGGTACATTTAGGTCTTTGCAGAGCACATCAATCTGGTTCAAAGATGAAGATGAAGATCAAGAGACTAGGATACTATTGGCCTTTGATGATTATAGATTGCATGGATGTAGCTAGGAGATGCCATCAGTGTCAGGTACACAGTGTGGTCCTCCACCAAGCACCTAATATTCTACACACTACATTGGCCTCATGGCCATTCGAGTGTTAGGGTACCAACATTATGGGTCCAATCGACCCTCCTTGTTCCAAGGGTCATCGGATCATCTTAGCTACCACTGACTACTTTTCTAAGTGGGCGGAGGCATTCCCACTTAGAGAGGTCATAGCTCGGCATGTACTGCATTCAAAAGCACCAAGATCAACAGCTTCGCTAGAAGATATGGTATAGATTGAAGATACTCCACCATTTACTATCTTAGAGAAAATAGCTTAGCGAAAGCATTCAACAAAACTCTCATCCAAATATTAAAGAAGACTCTTGATGACAACAAGCGATAGTGGAACGAGCAGTTAGTTGAAGCCTTGTGGGCCTACCGCACCACATACCAAACTCCAACTTAGTCTACCCTATTTTCTTAGTGTATAGGTCTGAAGCTATTCTACCTTTACAAGTTCAACTCCTATCACTAAGGATAGCATTGGGTAGCAAGATCACTATAGAGCAGAATGCAAAGGTGCAGTTAGAAGAGCTTAAAGGTTTGGAGGAAAGTCACCTATGGGTGTACCAGAACCTCGAGTTGTACAAGGCCAAAATGATTCAAGCTCACAACAAGCTAGTCCACCCTAGGTCTTTCCGAGTAGGAGAACTTGTATTAGTCCTAAGGAGATTAATTATTGCTCGTCGAAAGATGGGAGGCAAGTTTGAACCCACTTGGAAAGGCCCCCAAGTCATATAGAAGGCCTACCAAGGAGGATATTATTAGCTCATTAATTTTAAAGGGGAACACCCGATGCTTCTAATTAATGGGCTCTATCTACAGAAATCTTATCCAAGAAATAAATCATATTTGAAAATAGTTCTATCGATCAACAAAAAATTGATTCCATTTCATAAAATATTCTCTTCTTTCGAAGCATTGTTTGCTTATCTTGTGAATCCACCGTGATGTGTTTAGGGTAGGTGTAAGAGTCCCCTAGTGGCATCCTATCCCTCTTTCACAACACAAACACAATCTCCTGGCACCATTAGAATAAGTGTAAGAGAACTCGAGAGGCATCCTACTTCGATTAGCATAGCTAAGTTAGGTGTAAGAGAACCCAAGTGACATCCTTTCTTAGTGGGAATTCTTATTTGCCATCTGTGGCACCATTTCATCAAAATCCTCAAGCTTGTTTAAGGTAGGCATAAGAGAACCTGAGAGGCACCCAATTCCCTTTTAACACATGCACAAATAATAAACACAAATCTTTTGTTTCGAGCTATTTGATGTGGGAGCAAGCCCCCTATGACACTCACTCATTAGTTACTCTAGGTCGGGTCTACAAACTACCTCACTAGTATGTCACCCTAGTGGTCACTTGTTTAGAAGATGTAAGTCCCCGCACTTTCTTTCTAACTTTGATCAACGGCATTGTTAGTATATAGTAGATTTCATTGCCCATAAAATCGTGTTGATTTTGTTTAAGAAGATGTGAGTCCCCATGCTTTCTTCTATAACTAACCATCATGATCTAACTAAGTTGAGTATATTTGAGGTTTAGGATAAGTTCCCTAGAGGCTCCTTTCCTCTTGACTACAATTGAGTTGATATAAGTTCCCTGGTGGCATTACCAGTCGTCGGATAACATGTCGGTGAAGATAGACTATCCTAGCAATCAATTTTGTTATATGAAGATGTGAGTCCCCGAGCTTTCTTCTTAGGCTGATTATTGCAAATCGATGGGCACCTTTGGTTAGTTGATGTTCGCAATGCTGATAGCGACTCACCCGGTAGATACACTACTCTTGGTAGATGTGAGTCCCCATGCTTTCTCCTTGAGTTGGCCACCGAATACTTATTTGATCTATGACTAGCCATGTCATCTTCTTCAGGATTTTAGATTAAGACCTTAGCAGCCCCATCCCGTGTGGGCACTCTATTTGGATCATGTTTTTTGCGACCCCATTTAGACACTTCCCGGGTTACTCTTGGATTAGACAATCTCCCTTTCCTAGTAGCCACCCCTGTGGTTGGAGAATTTGTTCAGTAGATATGCAGATTCTCTATTAGTTCAGTAAATTTGAGATAAGTCTAGGCTAATATAAGCTCTTTTTTAGTTTGATCCCTAGCAAACTAATAGGGTCCACAATAAAATAAACTAAATAAAATTAATTAATTAATTTGCTTGAGGATTAGGAATTCAAGCCCCCGAATGACCCCTTTTCCCAAGTAGGCATCCTATCTTTAGGCGGTGTCGAGAACTCCCATAGAATTGACTACTTAAGTTGAGATAAGTCCCAGTGGCACTCTCCATACTCGCCCTTAGGTCGGAATCAATCTATTTTGATTAAAAGCATGTTACCCCGGCAGTCATTTTGCTTTGGAAGATGTCAGACTATGATGCATTCTTTCTAGCATGATTGTGAACGATGGGCAGCAGGAGTTTGATTTTGCCAAAGTAACTAATCACCCGGTGGTCTTTTTGTAATGGAAGATGTGAGTCCCGAGCTTTCTTCCTTTGATCATTGCAAACTAAAGGCACTTTTTGAATAGTTCTCCCATCGAAAGCTACTCTTTGGTTAAGTAAATCTAAGGTAGGTCTAGGCTGATATAAGCTCCTTCTCAGTATGATCCATCGTAAACCAATGGAATCCATCAAAACAAATCTAAAAATGAAATTAATCTTGACTATCTTTGAGTTGATCTAAGTCCCCTAGCGGCATTCACTCAATAGTCAGCCCTAGGTTGGTTTCAATCTATTGCTTTGCCAATAGATTACCCCAGCAAGTGGTCCCTACTATGGAGGATGAAAGTATACTATGCTTTCTTCCTAGTATAGTTGCTGCATACCGAAAGGCATCCCTTCTATTGGCTAGTCCTACTATGTTCTTAGTAGACTACCCCTTTGGATTGGTAAATCTGAATTAGGTTTAGGCCTCCATGGCCCCTACTCAGTGCAATCCCTCACAAAACAACAAGGTCCATCCCAAAATCTAAATCTAAAAATTGAAATAAATTCAACCCTTTTTCCTAGTAGAACTTTCTCCCCAATGAGGCTCAAATCAGATCAAACCCCTCATCCCTTTATGGATGACTTGAACCTGCTTCCCTAGTGAAAGGTTCACATACTCTATCTCTAGTGGATTCCTCCATCCCTATCTTATGTCCTTGACATAAGTAGAGCCACGTTGCATTAAATTTTGGATTCCTTCTACACCTCAAGTTAAGAGTAGATTGTCTCTATTAGTGCTTGTGATCGTTTGATGTTGTTGATCATTATGGTCAACACCAATGCGTGCGGTGTTCCTTGTCAGTCACACCACACCTATTGGGCGCCCTTTGTTGACCTCATTTTTTGAATGAGTTATCAACCCCTCCATCTTAGACATAGGACTCTCTTAGACTTTAAATCCTTAGTCTTAAGACAAATCTAGTGATTAGGTGGACACTCAACCTAGAGACTTAGAAGAGTTAGCCATAGATAGGTCATGCCTTGGTGTTAGGAAAATTTGCCTATGAACCACTTTCCTCACTTCCTTCCTTCAAGTTAAAATCCAAATCAAATCAACATGAAACCTAAATCAATTTTAGCCTAATTTACTTTCTCCAAACTCAAATCAATGCCATAAGATTGAAACCCATGATTGAAATCCATGATTGAATTCCAAGTTGAAATTCCAAATTCCAAATTCCAAATCTTACCTAAGTCCTTTGATTTCCCTTCATGGACTTAGCCAAAATCATCTTCAAATCAATTCAAATTCATAAAATTTTCTCATAACATATTTATTTTCTCATTTATATTCATATATATAAATGAAATAAAAATTTAAATCAATCAAATCAAAATCCAAAATTCAAATTCCAAATTCCAAATCTTGCCTAAGTCCTTTTATTTCCCTTCATGGACTTAGCCAAAATCATCTTCAAATCAATTCAAATTCATGAAATTTTCTCACAACCCATTTATATTCTCATTTATATTCATATATATAAATGAAATATAAATTCAAATCAATCAAACTAAATCCAAAATTCAAGATTAATTCACAAATCTTTCCTAAGTGACCTTGATTTTCTCTTAAGGATTTAACCCTGATCATGTTCAAATCAATTCAAATTCATGAAATTTTCTCATGACCCATTTATATTCTCATTTATATTTACATATATGAATGAAATATAAATTCAAACAACAAAAACCAACTCCAAAATTCAAGTTCAAGTTCAATCAAAATCTAATCTAAGCCTTTCAAGTCAAATTTTTGAACTTAGCTAAATCAACTTCAAATCAAGCCAACCTCTTTATTTTTCTTCATGATTCAATCAATCCTTTAATCATGAATCCAAATATAAATACAAACTTCAATCACTTAACCAAAACTCAATTCAAAATTCAATCCAAAATCCACTTCATGTTCACCCTTTGAACTTGAAATTGTCAAATGAAATAAAATCCATTTGACTTCAAACCACTTGCAAATGGATTTATATTTCAATCATAAGTCCATATGTAAGTTCAATCAAACTCAAATCAAGCTTTAACCAAGCTACTTGACCCACTTAGGTTCACTTGACCCAAAGGGACATAAAATACCCTTATGAGCCAAATTCTAATCCTAAATAAATTGGATTTAATCAAACTCACCTAAGCCTCTCATCATGATCAGCAATCATCATGAGATGATCAATCACTCAAATTGGGTCAAACCAAGTCAAACCTAAGGGTTGACAAGTCAACACTTAGCCAAAATGAAACCAACATAGCCAAAATCCATCCATCAAATTGATTGAAACCATTGATCTAAGTTCATTCATGATCAATGTTTGAACTTGACCAAGTCAACATTTGAGCCTAACCTAGCCCAATTGGCCACTTGAAGTTGACCAAACTTGACCTAAAAGTCAAAATGTGTCAAAACTTGATCTAAGTCAAATTGATTGAAACCAATGGGTCAAGTTCATTCTAAATCACTTGTTGAACTTGACCAAAGCCTTAATTGGCCAACTAGACCTAACCTAGCCCGATTGACCTTGAACCCAACTTGACCTAAAGGTTCATATTGAGCCAAATTCAAATTTAACCAAAATTGATTAGAAGTAAAGATACCAATACACTTCATATGACCAACCAAACCTAAATATACCCATGACCTAGCTCAAATAGGTCAAATGGGTCAAATTGATCAACTTGACCCATTTGACCTAAATGAAGTCATATGAACCAAATTCAAACTAAACCAATTTGAATCAAACCAAAGCCACCAAAACATTTCAAATGGTCATATGAACTTGACCCTTTGGTTTGACCCAATTTGACCATTGGTCAACTTGAGCCAAGTTGACCCATTTTGACCTAAATGGGTCAACATGAGCCAAATCATATCAAACCAACTCCAAATTCAATGAAACTTGGCCAAACCTATTTTCTCATTATATCAAACATATCCAAACTAAAATAAAGGTCAAATGACCATTTTACCCCTAGTCCATAGAGTAAATTTTGGCCAATTCTACTTGGAATTTGGTCAAACCCTCTTCATACCCACTTGGCACTCTCCTAGTGGATCAGGTGAACACTAAGGAGGGTGGTGCACCCAACCCAATGGGTTTGGGTCAGCACAACCTAGCCCAATGGACAAATCGAGCACATGCTTTGAAATGGCCACATGGGAATCCTCCTTACACCCATTTTGAGCATATGACCACTTCACCATACCACTCCCTAGACAAAACTGAATTCAAAGACACCCTACATGGCCTAACAAACTAATTCGATGAGTTCAATTAGATCAAAACAGCATGGCAAGCTTCAGCTGTCCAAGTTCCAAAGGGGGAGATATACTCCCCCTAATTTGATTTCATTTCAACATTCCTCATTCGATTAAAGCTTAGGAAGCCAGAGAAGCAATTCCTCTCCAAGCTTCCTAAAGGGATTTCAAAACTTCATTTCTTAGTTTTCAGAGCTTGGAAATAGGGGACCTCCATTGAAGAGCCAATTCACTCCACACTCTAAACCAATGCAATTCCTTTTGCACACTCCCTCAAGGACCTCAATTGAGCTTTCCAAAAGCTTCATACAAGTTCTTGAATCAAAGGAGGAGTGCCACCAGATCAAGACAAGCTCAGTAAGGAGTTGGTCCATAGAAGATCCACTCAAAGAGCTCAAACTTTCACAAAGCTTTGTCTCACGAGAAGCTTCTCCAAATCGAGCAGTGATCACCTCCGGTGAGGTTAGCCATTTTTTGAGCTTAAATTCAATATGGTTTGGAGCTTTGTGAAAGTAATTTTCATCCCATAGAATCTTAGTCGTTAGATGTAATCTAGGTTGCATGTTGATGGTGTGGGTTGAGTTTCATCCCAATCTGAGCTCAGATCATGGCTTCAAACATGGACGGTGTCCATGGCTCATAGAGAGCCATAGAGATGGATCTCTGGCCATCCATCCATGCATTTTGGATGGACGGTCGAGATTAAAATGTATAATATATTTATTTTCCTCCCTCAAATCTATGGCTTTAATCTCAGTCGTTCGATCCTTGATCGGACGGTTGAGGAGAAAGCATAGCGCCCACCACGCTATGATGTGATGTTAAATACCCATTGGTGATGCGTGTAAAGTGCATGTAAATTGACATATATGCGATTAGGATTATAATATGATTAGGATTTATTTAATTCCTAATTAATCACCTAAACTTCTAAAATTCAAATCTCAAAATAGAAAAATCAAAAAAAATATGAAATAAATTGCATAAGAAAGATAATTGAACATAGAATATTCTAATATTTATTTTGATTGATTTTGAATAGTTCTTTTCTCTGAATTTGGGTTTTATTGGGAATGTTAATTTGTTAATTACTGTCAAATTAATCTACTGATAAATCCCAAATTTCTTTGGTGAAATTAGAGGGATGACTTTTGTCTTCCCTAATTTTCTTAGGATTTATTAGTGGCTTAATTAGGAGAATTGCTAGTTCATTCCTTATTTACTCCCTTAATGTAAATAAGCTTAATTCAGGGTACAATTAGTGGTTTAACCCTCTGATTGAGTCGATTAAGTTTTGATTAAGTGGATGTGAGCTTTAGGGAATAATTTTGGGATACTTTCCTTGACATATTCCCTAAACCCCCTTTTCTTCTTTAATCCATCCTTAATTAAGGGTTAATTCACTAATTACCCTTTAATTAATTTCATAAAACTATAAAACCTTCTAGAACTTAATTAATCTATCTTGGATAGATGCTTTGGAGTTCAAAAACCTAAGTACATTAAGAAAATCAAAACCCAACTCACATGTGTGAGAGGGGTAATGAAATTACTTAAGTTAAAATCTCTTAGTTTAATTAATCATTAATCATGAGCCAAATTGCATTAGGCCTTTTCTTTCTAGTTGCATTACAAATTTAATTTCCTTCTAAGATTTTATGTCATCTCATTGGCTCATAATTATTTTATTAAATATACTTAGGTGGTATAGGTAAGGGATAATTAATGCACTTAATTCATACCTTAACCTAATCAAAGCATAAAATGGATCTAATCATCTAAAAGTAAACAAATATCATACATGTGGGAATGGGTTAGAACAACAAACTCACCTCACATTTTCAAATTAAATCAAACTCAAAAACAAACCTTCTTTAAAAATAATTTGATTTATTTTAAGCTTTCTTATTTCATAAGATTGTCTTTAGGAATTAATTAGGGTGAATGTATTTTCATGCTTTCATCATTTTCATTCCTTCCTAACATGTTAATTGTGTATGTTATATGAATTTCATGCATTCATTCTTTTCAAAAATCAAAATGAAAGTGAAATGTCTCTTTTATGTCAAATTGCATGTTTTGATTAAAATAGAAATATGAGTGGCTATTATCACTATTAAATCAAATTATTTTCAAAATATATGAATCAATTATCAAAATTGAAAGTGTGTTACTTATATTTTATTTATGAGCTTGTGTATAATATAAGGATGTGCTTAGTGTAGTTTTCCTTCTCCACTCTTTTAGTATAGTTTTGAATAGGATTTGGTAAAGTGTATAGTTCATTTGAAAAGAACCTAACACTTGCCTAATTCCATCTCTATTCATTCTATGCTATTACTTAAGAAGGATACATACACTTGTACATATAAATTGCATAAACAAAAATAAATCAACCAACATAAACTTTTGCATCCTTTCTTTTCCAATCATTTCTTTTATACATGTGCTTGTATTTAAGAAAAGTAGTATATTAGTCTAGACAACCCCAGAGTTATGAGGATTTAAGTAGCCCTAAGTAGATCTTGTACCTTATACCCCTGGTTAACAATGGTTCCATACTCACTTATGCCTTTCATACATTCATGTGTGCATATGAAAATTGGATGAGAAACCCTTTTTCTACTTAATGAAAATCATGCATCTTAAGCATTCAAATTTTCTTAAGTAAGCTACTTAGCATTCATTATAAAGTGTGTTAAAACATTCTCATTTGTATGTATAGATATACTTAGGATTCACCCATATACATGTTATACATGTTGGGAAGGAAATGAAGTGATGTGTATTTTGTGAATTTAGTTCACTTTACTTAATCTTAAAATGTCTTTCTTTTTGAATAGGTTTGTTTAGAGTTCATCTAAACTTAGGATTAATTAAAACACATAATAAAACATTCACTAAATGAAACTAAACATGAATCCCCTTTAGAAATTATTTAAGGTAGGGAAAGAAAAAGAAGTTCTCTTTTCTTTTTTTCTCTCTTTACAACACTTAGTAATTGATTATAGGATTCATTCAAACCAAATAAAATCATCAAATAAAATCAACCCAAATCAACTAAACACTTACATGAAATCACCCATCTAAGTTGAACATCTTCACACTTAGAAAATCCAAACCTTAAAACCATAGCTAAACATACCACACAAACCTTCTAAAGCACACATATTAGACTAAGTCACTACTTCTAGCTTTAGGTTAGGGCGATGCATGGCTTGATATTTTGCTTTTATTTTATGATATTCTATTTTAGTCTAGATGTTAGGGTGAATATGCGTAGAATGAATGGTAGGAAAATTTAGTCTAACCATTATCTTCTACAAGGGATTGTGCTTAAGGGGCGCTGTAATAAATAAAAATATAAATACTTTTGTTGTGCAGGTGCTTATACCCCTAAGCATAATCAATAGGCAGTGGACTTAGTCACTATGTGTGGATGATAAGTCCAATATACATGCTTGAGATTTGTGGTTTGTTTAGCTAATCTCTATTTTTTGGTGTTAGTTAGATTTACTTTTCCTTTCATGTATTTTTGCAATTAGGATTTTGGAATGTTTGTTATGGGGATTAGGATGAGCATTGGTCATAAGATCTCATCTTATGTACCATGTGAAGCCTTTGGAACCACCTTCAACCATCAAAAGAAGAACCAAAGAAGAAAGAAGAAAAGAAGTAGAAAGAAGAAAAGAAGAATGAAGAAATGAAGCTTGAAGACCCTCATAATAATAAAATCCTTGCTTAATTGTACTTAATTCATTTGTAATCCGGGTTGTATAAGGGTAGAGCTCGGCTACCCAATTTATTTTTGGGTTTGTGCGGTGGTGTCTGACCACAAATGGCATCTTATTCTTTTACGTTAACTTTATAAATTAATTGATGATTTGTTTAGCTTGTGCATTAAGATGGCATCCTTTTTTTAGTTTCTTCCTTGCTTGATGTATGGCCTGTATGTGGATTAGGCTCTTAGAAAAAAATAAATCATCTACTAAATTTAATAATTCAAAGTTAAAATAAAAAACTCATAACCTCACATAAAGCTTAGGCTAAAATCAAGATAAAAGAATTAGTAACCCCTTAGCTAGATGAGTATTTATTTTACAACATCATGCATAGATGCGTATCATTTTTATGCTTGATTGGAGGGCTTCCACCTTTGATGGAGAAACTTGGCTTAACCTTTGAGGGTCATGATGGAAACACACCTCCTCCCTTCTCGTTAATTTTGGCCAATAATCTTATTTCTCATGCATTAGACATATGAATCCTATGATCCTAAGTCAAATGATTGTCCAAAATAAAAATAAAATGTAATATGATTTGCATTAGATTTAGGTCATTTGAAGCATGCCCTTTACATGATCTAGTCTTTTTAGGGAGTGAGTTAAGGACTTAGTCTCTTTCTAAATAAATAATAGCCTAGCTATCTTGCATAAAGTATATAACTTGTCTACATTAATTTAAAATCGTAGGAGGAGTTAGTTGGCGGCCACCCCCAGGCGATTATAAGTCCAAGCAATTGGGTGGTTTGTTCTCTCTTGTGGAGGTAAACCAAATATCCATTGTCACCTCAGATTTAGGTCGTTCTTTCAGCCCTCGCCAAAGCTCCCTGGATTTAGGTTCTGCGGTTGCTTATCCCTTCCATGGGCCATAAGCATAAATCCTCGCCTCTTAGGTATTTCCATAATCTTGTGTTATTGAATCATAAGCCCTAAACTTCTAATAAAAAGTCAATTCAAATGAATAATTCAATTTCTAAAATATAAAGCCCAACCATAGGATAGTTTGAGATGCTCACTAGGTTTCCTAGCATCATGAGCATTTTCTACTTATCTTCCTTTGGTTTCGATAATAACACCCTCTCTTTGATCAATCCCATTTGATCTTCCAAAATAAATTAAACGATTGATAGTCCTACCTATTTAAATCTTTGGAGATAATGATCATTTACCTTAATCGAGAGTATTCCTAAAGGATCTTATTCCTTAGAACGTGATTAACTATGGGGACTTGCCCCTGTAGGGAACTTAACGAACCCAGTTTAAAATAAATCCTACTTTACTTTTCTATGTAAAGTAGGGAAAGAATCTTTGGTACACATGCAAACTCATTGTCCTTAGGAGTCCTTGTTAAGGTGATTAGGTCCATTGTAGGATGGTGACTTCTATCTTTAAAGATAGTACACCTCTCCTCAATGTCATACCCGATCGCCCTCACTAAAAATATTTGTGGATCAACGTGGTGTCAAAATTGCATAAAAAGAGAAGGTGTATATTTCAATCTTCATTTTATCCCACATAGAGTGAAGAAGGAAGTATATATTTTACTTCTTTAGAAATTTCATACCACATATTAAAATTTCACCACAAAGAGTTATCCATAGGAATGGGTTATGCCTTAGGGGGCATTAGGAAAACTTGCATACCCTTTAGCTTGAACCAAATCCTTACTTCCTTCTCTCAAGTCAATTCAACTTCAAATTCAAATCAACCTCAAATTCAAATCAATTCCAAAATCTAAAACATGAATCAATTCTAAATGATTGAAATCCATGATCAATTTCAAATCCAAAATCTTTCCTAAGCCCTTTTCATTCCATCTTATGGACTTAGCCAAACTAAATTCAAATCACTTCAAATTCAAAATATTTTCTCATAATCCATTTATATTTTCATTCATATTCATAAATATAAATAAAATATACATTCAAATAACCAAAACCAAATTCAAAACCCAAATCCAAATCAAACCAAAATCCAACTTGTGCCTTTTCAAGTCAAGTTATTGAACTTAGCCAAATTAAACTCAAATCAATCCAAACCCTTAGATTTTCTTCGTGATTCAATCAATTCTTCAATCACAAACTAAATATAAACACAAATTTCAATCATCAAATCAAAATAAAGCTAACCCAAGTCAAACTCATATTCACCCTTTTGACTTGAAATTATCAAATGAATCAAAACTCATTTAACTCCAAATCACTTGCAAATGGATTTATTTTTCAATCACAAGTCCATATGTGAGGTCAACCAAACTTGAATCAAGCCAACTAAACCCAATTGGCTCACTTAACCCAAAGTAGCCAATTTGATCTACGTGAACCAAAATTCAATTCAATACAAATCAAAGTGAATTAAGCCAATCCAGACTTCATGTTATGTTTGTTGATCATCATAGGTTAATCAATTGTCATGAATTGAGTTAAATCAAGTCAAGCTAGCTCATTGACCAAGTCAACCTTTTAACCCACATGAACCCAAACTAGTCAAATTGCAACTTAAACCAAAATGATTGCAACCAATGGCTCAAACTCCAAATTGATTATTGAACTTGACCAAAGCCTCAATTAAACCCAATTTGGCCAATTAGTCAACTTAACCTAACTTAGCCCAATTTAACCTAAAAGGTCAAATCAAGCCAAAATTAAATCAAACCAAAACTGATTGAAACCAAAGCTTATAATATATTCCAAATGATCAATCAAACCCAAACCAAGCCATGATTCAAGTCAATTTGGTCAATTGGGTCAAATTGGTCAACTTAGCCCAAATTTGATCTTAAGGATCAAATTAACCAAAATCCAAATTAAATCAAATTGCTTGAAACCAATTGAACCAATACAACCCAAATGGTCATTTGAACTTGACCCAACTTTTGGTTTGACCAAATTTGACCAGTTGGCCAACTAACCCATTTTGACCCAATTTGACCCAAATGGGTCAAATTGACCTAAATTAAATCAAATGAACTTCAAATGACATGAAATTTTTTTTAACTTATTTTTGACTCATTTTAAATCAAATTTAATGCCAAATGACCACTTTGCTTTGGGCCAAGGGCATCCCATGAGAAAATACACTTGCCCAAGTGGTCAGTTCTCCTCCTTGGTCACTTGGCACTCATTCATTGGTCCACATATGCACCAAGGACACTGATTTTCTGACCCAAGGAGTGCTTGGGGTAGCCATGACTCATAGGGAGGTGAAATCACCTCACCTCTCCCATTGGAACACTTGGCATGAAGGACTCTCACCTCCCCTTAGCTAGGACACCAATTTGTCCTTCATGACAGCCACTTACCATGCCTTAGCCAACAAAAGCAGCCACCTAGGATGATTATCTTCCATTCCCAACCACCCCAAACTAAATGACATTTCTTTGGAGCCAAAATCTTAAAATAAAGGAAATTTTCATTCACTTTTCATTCCAAGACATTAGAGGCTGAAGAAATCTTCCATTTCCTTCATTCTCCTCCTCTTAGAGCTCCCAAACCTATTAGCAATCATTCCCACTTTAATTTGGAGAGAAATACTCCAAAACTAAGTGAATTTAGAGGAGAAAATGATGATTACTGGTGGAACTACCTTACGATGTGAAGGCAAAAATTCAAGCTCATTCCAAGGCCTCTTCCCTCACTCAACAGTGTGTTCGGGTCATCACCGCCGCCGAAAATCATTCCCGATGAGGTAACTTTCAAAAACTATAGTTGGTCTTAGGATCATCCATTTGTAAAGATTTTTTACGTACTTTTTAGGAATTTACCCTAAATAATCCTGCATTTTTACTTTAAATCATTCCAATTAAAAAATAGAAGTTTTCTGGTGCGAATCGATGCGAAAGAGAGTCCATTTGACAAGTTTTCATTTAGAATTTCACATTTTTCACAAAATACTCCTACTTTTACTGTTCACGCTCGGCGGCTAGCAGCAACCGTCCGATCCCGCGATTCGCAGGATCGGATGGCTCAGATCGCACATTGATTACGTGATCTGAGCCTTCAGATGACCTGATGCATTCTGTACCATTCGATCCTATGGTTCGCGTGATCGTACGGCTCAAATCATGTGCCGATCACTCAATCCTGGCCTCTGGATCGCGCGATCTAATCTGGACCATCCGATATGCGATCGGACTGTCCGGGTCAAACTACGCATTGCGGTCAACGCTACTGGCGTGGATTCTCGCTCAAAAGCTAATGCAGCACTGTGCACCAATCACGTGGTGTCGCGTGGCGTCTACATTCCACGTGACACCACTCGTCCAATCGTACGGTGCCATGTGGCACAGCGTTGCCACGTCAACGCCTCGTGCGGTGTTGACTATGTTAAGTAGGAAAATCAGATTTTTCTAATTTAAAAAATTATTTAAATCATCTGCAACTTTAAAAATTTATAGAGAATAAAATAATTAATGAAAAATTGCAAACAAGAACTCGTTCAATTTATCTTTCCGAGAGGAATCCAACAAACCCAAAATACCAAAATTTCACTAAATATTGTGAGCTTAATTTGAGCTTTAGTAGAAATCAAATTTTATTAATTAAACCAAAAAATACATGTTAGATTAAGTTAAAATTTTCATAGATTAAAGTTGAAGTTAAAATACACCTACCATAAAAATTTCAAGTCAAAAGGACCTTTATATTAGAAGATATTGAATTTTGAGTGTCAAATGATTTATTTTAATAAAATAAATTAACAAACATTATAAAAATCACTTAAATCAACTGAAACTTCCTAAACTCATAATTAATTATATAAAAATCAAAAAAATATGACTCAGGTTCATCTTAAAGATAATTTAGAGTAAAATCCAATAAAATTATTTTTAATTGAATTTGAATAGTACTTTTTTCTTAATTAGGATTTATTTGAAAACTTAATAACCCTAATTACTCCATAATAAATTCATTACTTAATTCTAAACTTCTTATGCATGTTTAGTGGGATGACTTCTGCCTCTTCTAATTTTCTTAGAATGTATTAATGAGTTAATCAGGAAAATTAATTAATGAACCCTTAATCACTCTCTTAATGTAAAAGCTTAATTAAGCATATGAATAGTGGTTTAATTCCTTGATTAAGTTAATTAAACTTTATTTAAGTGAAGAGGAGGTTTATGGAATAGGTTTGGGGTATTTTCCCCTAGTCATTCCTTAAACCCCTTTCCTTCCTTAATCTAAATTTAATTAAGGGCTAATCCACTAATGACCTACTTAATTAACTTGATAAAATTTTCAAAAACATTCTAGAACTCAATCGCTTTCTTCTTAGATAGATGCTTAGGTGTTCAATAATCTAAGTAGATTAAATAAATCATACCTAACCCACATGTGTGGGAAGGGTTATGAAAGTACTTAAATTAAACTCTTTAGCTTAATTAATCACTAATTGTGAGTCAATTGTATTAAGCCCTTTCTTTCCTATTTACATTGCTGATTTAAATTCCTCGTGATTTTATGTCATACATTGGCTCATAATTATTTGATTAAATATGTTGAGGTGGTATAGGTAAGGGGTAATTAATGAACTTAATCTACATCTTAACCTAACCAAAGCATAAAATTAATCTAATCACCTAAAAATCAAACTAAAATAATACACAGATGTGAGAATGGATTAGGACCAGCAAACCTTTTCACATTTTCTAGATTCAAATCAAACACGAAACCAAATCAAAATTTTCTTAAACTAACTTTGATTCACTTTAAATAATCTTATTCCATAGGATTGCCTTTAGGAATTAATTAGAGTGAATGAAATTACATACTTGCATCACTTTATTTCTTTCCTAGCATGCTAAATGTGTATGTAATATGAAAATCATGCATTCATATCTTTTGAAAAATCAAATTAAAAATAAAATATTTTCTTTATGTCAAATTACATGTTTTGGCTAAAGTAAGATATGAATGGCTATTATCACTACTAATTCCAAAATAATTTTCAAAAGTTATAAACCAAACATTACAAATGAAAAGTATGCTGTCTATAAGTACTTATGAGCTTGCATGTGAATAGTATAAAATATGTTATGTGATTTTCCCTCTCTTTCTTAACATAGGATTGCATAGGATTTGCAAAGTGTATAGTCCATTTGAAATGGACATAACACTTGTTTGAAATACATTCCTATACACTCCTATGTCATGACTCAAGAAAGAATTCCACATCACACATATAAATTAAACAACCAAAATCAAACAAACAAACATAAACTTTTTTGCATGATTCTCTTTCCATGCATTACTTTTTGTACATGAACATGTATTTAAAAAAAGTGATATATTAGTCTCGACAATCTTCAGGTTGTGAGACTTTAAGTAGCCTTAAGAAGATATTGTACCTTACACCCCTGGTGCTAACAATGGCGTCATACACACTTATGTCTTTTATACTTGTAAATGTGCATATAAAAATTGATAAAAGAATCACTCTTTTCTACTTAACAAAATTATGCATACATGAAACATTCCAAATTTCCTTAAGCAACCTCTCTTAGCTATGCTATTTATAATTACTTATGAGCTTGCATGTGAATAGTATAAAATGTGTTATGTGATTTTCTTTCTCTTTCTTAACTTAGGATTGCATAGGATTTGCAAGGTGTATAGTCCATTTGAAAAGGACATAACACTTGTTTGAAATCCATTCTTATACACTCCTATGTTATGACTCAAGAGGGAATTCCACATCACATATATAAATTAAACAACCAAAATCAAACAAACAAACAAACATAAACATTTTGCATGATTCTCTTTCCATGCATTTCTTTTTTGTACATGCATATGTATTTAAGAAAAGTTGTATATTAGTCTGGATAACCCCGGAGTTGCGAGACTTTAAGTAGCCCTAAGTAGGTATTGTACCTTACACCCCTGGTGCTAACAATGGTGTCGTACTCACTTATATCTTTTATACTTGTAAATATGCATATAAAAAATGGATAAAAGAAGCACTCTCTTCTACTTAACAAAATCATTCATACATAAAATATTCCAAATTTCCTTAAACAACCTCTCTTGGCATTCATTATTAAGGTGTGATAAATACTTGCATCGCATGTATAGATATGCTTAGGATTCATTCATGCGCATGATACACATGTGGGAAAGAAATAAAATGTTGTGTGTTTTGTGATAGTAATTCACTTACTTAATCTTAAAATGCCTTTCTTTTTAAATAGGTTTGTTTAGGAAAAATCTAAAATTAGGATTAATTAAAACACATAATAAAATATTCACTAAACAAAAATTAATAATGAATCTACCTTATAAATCACTTAGGGTAGGGATGAAAGAGAAGTTCTTTTCTCTTTTTCTCTCTTTACAACACTTAGTGATTAAGTAAGTTCATTCAAACCAAATTAAAATCATCAAATAAAACCAACCTAATTCAACTAAACAACTTAAATAAAACCATCCTTCTAAGTTGAACCTTTTCACACTTAGAAAATCCTAATCTTAAAGCCTAATTAAGTATACCACACAAACCATACATGGCACACACAGTAGGCTAAGTCACCACTTCTAGTCCTATGTTAGGGCGGTGCATAGTTTGATGTTTATTTTTATTTTATGATATAATGTTTAGTTTGGATGTTAGGGTGCATGTGCATATAATGAATGGTAGGACGATTTAGTATAATCATTATCTTCTGTAGGGGATTGTGCTTAAGGGGCACTTTAATAAAAATATAACTGCTTTTGCTATGCAGGTTGCTTATGCCCCTAAGCATAATCCGAAATAGGTCACGTGGACTTGGTTACCCATGTGTGGGGTGCTAAGTCCAATTTATTTATATACATGCTTGGGAATGTGTAGTTTATTTAGCTAATCTCTATTTTACAGGTTTTAGTTAGATTTACTTTTCCCTTTTCATGTAATTTTGCAATTAGGATTTTGGAATGATTGTTATGGGGATTAGGATGAACATTGGTTATAAGATTATATCTTATGTACCATGTGAAGCCTTTGGAACATCCACATTCTAACGATCCAAAAGAAGGAACCAAAATAAGAAAGAAGAAAGAAGAAAAGAAGAATGAAGACCCACCCATAACATGAATTTATTTTTTATAATTCATTTGTAATCTGGCTTCTATAAGGGTAGATCTTGGCTACCCAATTTCTTTTCAGGTTTGTGCGGTGGAGCCCGACCACAAATCACTTCTTATTATTTTGCGTTAGCTTTATCAAATGTTTAATGTTTGTTTAGCTTGTGCATTAAGATGACATGTTTCCTAGTTTCTTCTTTTCTTTGATGTATGGCCTGGATGACGATTAGGCTCCTAGGAAAAAAATAAATCTTCTATCAAATTAATCAACTCAAAATTAAAAATTAACAACTTATAACCTCATTTAAAGCTTAGGCTATAAATCAAGATAAAAGAATTAGCAACCCACTAGCTGGAAGTTGTATTTTTTTTCTCACATCATGCATAAAAAGCATATTATTTCGCTCTTAATTTAGAGGGATTCCACCCATGCCAGGAAACTTGGCTTGACCTTTGAGAATCATTATGGAAACACACCTCTTTTCTAGGTGATTTTGGCCCATAATCTAATTTATCGTGCATTAGGCATATGAATCATATAGCTTGAGTCAAATGAATTATCCAAAAAATGAACATAAAACATATAAAAATTTTGCATTAGATTTAAGTCATTACTCATACCCTACATGATCTAGTCTCTTAGGGAGTATATTTAAGGACTTAGTCTCTTTCTAAATGAATAACAGCTTAGCTATCTTGTAAAAGCATATGATTTGCCTACATGTATTTTAAAATTGTAGGAGGAGTTAGTTGGCGGCCACCCCCAGGCAGTTGTAAGTCCAAACAGTCAGGCGGTTTATCTTCTCTTGTAGAGGTAAACCAAATACCCATTTTTGCCTTAGATTCAAGTCGTGCTTCGGCCCTCGCCAAAGCTCCCTAAATTTAGGTTCAGAGGTTGCTACTTCTCTTTACAAGATACGAGCATAAATTCTCGCCTCTTAGGCATTTCCATGTTCTTGTGTTGTGGAATCGTAAGCCCTAGATTTCTAATAAAAATTCAACTCAAATAAATAATTCTCTTCAACTTCAAAAATATCAAGCCTAACCATAGGTTAGTTTGAGATGCTTACTAAGCTTTATAGTATCATAAGCATCTCCTACTCATCTTCCTTTGGTTTCAATAATAACTCTCTCCTCTTGATCAATCTCACTTAATCTTCCAAAAATTAAACTAATTGATTGATAGTCTTATCTTTGAAATTTTTGAAGACAATGATTATTTACCTTTAATCGAGAGTATTCTTAAGAAATCTCATTCCTTAAAATGTAATTAATTATGAAGGCTTGCCTTCATAGGGAATTTAACGAACTCGGTTTAAAATAAACTCTACTTTACTTTTTCATATAAAGTAGGGGAAGAATCTCTGGTACATACGAAGACCCATAGTCCTTAGGAGTCCTTATTCAGGTGATTAGGTCCATGGTGACTTCTATCTTTCGAGATAGTACACCTCTCCTCAATGTCATACTCGTTCACCCTAATAAGAACATCTACAGATCTACGTGGTGTCCTAACTAAAGACGTATATTTCTGTTTTTATTTATCCTCTTCAAAAGGATAGATGAAGATGAAAATATTTCCCCACATGAGTATATTTAAGAATGCTTACAAAATTTTAAAGCTTTGAATTTGAGTTTTAATCCTACTTCATAATATGTGCAAGGGTTCAATTAAAGCCTTAATTAACACATTTTGTTCGCTTGTACAAAGTGTTGCAAATCTGGTGGCGTAGAAGGTGTTGTAAATTGATCTAATATCTTATTAGATTTTTCAAATTAATATTTAATTGATTCCATGTTGATTAGTCTTTGAATATTCAATAGACTTTTTCTTATGACAATTCTCAAATTCATCGCCAACTATACTCAACTTTCTCTTGATCTAATTTGAGTATTTAACAAGGCGATGAATATACTTCAAATATTTTCCAAGGATTCATTGCTTATGCTTATTAGCAATCGTTCGATCTCTAGAAAATCTCTGATAAATTCTTTAATTTTTTTTCAATTTATTTGAGTATATTTGAAGAGTATACTTTTATTCAAAGAGGCTCTCTAATGTTTTCATTTAATGTCCAATTGAGAATCTCCCCTCATTTGACATCAGGCCGAAGTTGTGTTGCCTTGGAGTCTAAGAGGGGGAGAGAATCTAATTCCATTTCGAGTAAGTGTTTTATTCTCTCAAATTTTCTTTAGTTATTCCTTGCCTATGTATATTTTTTATTGTTAATGTTTATTGTTGTATTTGTTATACATCTTTTACTTAATTTTATGTTTAGACGATTTCCACTTCAATTTACTTAAGTCTAGGATTTCAATCAAAATTTTGACTGCATTTCGGAATAAGTGGAGCAACATCTAATAGATGTTGGCTACTCTGATTTAACGAACGAATGAGCGATTTCTGACAATCGTAGATTTTCATCTCATCACACCTTCATGAATATGATGAGGCCTTCAAACCTACAAAAGGACAAGCATTCTCATATACAAGTTCACACATTTGTTTACACATTCACTTTCAATCACAATAATAAAATTGCATTTCAACATTTGAATTATTTCTTTTTTTTTAGCCTAGATTGAGGTGAAGAAGAAAAGAAAATAAATGGGGAATTGCCGGCTACCAAGAGAAACTCGCCTAATGATGGAGTTGCCTCTCGGCTGCCGCTGTTAATGAAGAGGTGAGGCCAAGGGAAGTTCGACTAGGAGGAGAATCGGCTAGGAGGATGTTCGGCCAAGGGGGTGGTTCAGCCAAAGGAGGGGATTCGGCTAGGTAGAGGAGGTCGGGTAAGGGTGAGGGAAAGAAGAAGGAGAGGGAGAAGGAAGAGGCTTACTGCTTTAGGGGATCAGAGAATGGGAGTTCAGTTTGAAGGAAAAATGGAACCCGTGCGGTTGGAGCGATCGAACGAAGAGAGGGGGTTGGATCGTGCATCGATTTTTTGAGGGACGAGTAGGAGGGAATGGTTGAGGAAACAGAGGAGAGGCGGGAACAGTTGCGAGATCCGAGCAAGGAGATCAAAATCAAATGCAGCCGACTTGCGAAAGTGTTCGAAGAGAAGAGGTTGAACCGAGAGAGTTAGTGAACGAGCATGTGAAGATTAAGCTCGTACGAAATTAGGTATTTAGGTATTTAAAAGTATTAACCCTTTAATCAATCAACTCTATGATGATATATATATATATATTCTCAACTTAACGATGTAGCCCGCTTTAATGACGGTTTGGTTGTCGATGCCAATGAGTTAATTTCAAAATGCACATTATCATTTCTGACCATTCGATTTTGGCACAGACTTGTCCGAATTGAGTGTGAACAATCTTACTTAATAGATTTTGACGTTTCAAAACTAACGGCACAATTAATTTTGCGAATGGAGGTCGTTTGGTTTAAGTCGGCGCCTCGACCTCGTGTAGACGCGACGACTCGCGATCGTTGATCATCGAGTAATATTTATATTTTAACCGCCGACGCTCAATGCGAATAAAGTTCGTCAATCGGAGGTCATTTTGACTGATTTTGGTGACATTCAGTGTATTTTAGTCTCGATTTACGTGTTGTCACTTCCGAAGTCCGTCGAATTCTACTTGTGGGCTTGACTTAACTTATGGCACATATATGGAGGTCAACAACTTACTCTTCTTAAAAGTACTTTAAATTATATGAATGCATATCTCATTGATCCTCCTAAGACTATTTTACATAAACATGAAAGAATTTTTAATAAATTCTTTAGGGGATGTAATGATTCAATTAAGAGAATACATTAATGTTCTTGGGAGGAGCATTGCGACCTTCCTTTTAATGAAGGTGATTGGGTTTGAGAGATCTGAAGGAATGAATGAAAACTTTTTTTTTCCTATCAACTATGGTGAAATTGTCATTCTAATAATTATTTGTGGGCTAATTTTATGAATACTAAGTATTGTTCTAATATTTATCCTTTGTTAGCTCCTATTAAACCCACCATTTTTTTGAATTTGAAAGAAGATGCATGATATTAAGATTTTTGTCTGACAATTTATAGCTTGGGGTAAATTTATTTTTGTTCTGTTTCATGTTGGTTAATTGATTGGAGTAATTTGGGTTCATTTGGCTCTTTGTTGCACAGTTCTACAATTTTTTTAATTTCAAAGTCAAAGATTTTATCTTAATGGTAGTTAAGACTTCATTAATTAGTAATTTGTGTTTGCCCTAAAGCTGGCCCATAACAAGCATAATTAATCGGACTCTGCTAAATGATTTAACGCGGGGTCATTGTAAACTAACTAACATTTGTTAAATTCATATACATCTTTCAAGTACATAATTACACAAATACTATCAGATTAATTTATGATTAAACGTTATTAAGTATATGTAAATCTCCTAATTATTTAATAATGCGTTCGTTCGCTCATCATATTTGCTCCCTCCAGCTCCAGATACGTAGCTTTAGGCTAGGCAGTTCAATCCAAGTATAAATAATGGGTAGGTGGAGCATTATGAAGAGCTTAATTGTACAAGATACAAAAAAAGCCTAACTTTATGCGCCGCACGTCTTAGAGACTATTGAATTATCCATGCAATAAACAAATTAGCTTTTGATCGATCGATCGATCCGAGAGGATAAAAGAAGAATTTGGTGGAATGAATTTAATTAGCCAGCTTATAGCGCGACCGCGATATATATATATATATATCTTCAAAACGTGCGTGTGTTCCACTACTTGCATGAACTCGTTAATAGGCCTATAAAACGAGCCATGAATATATTTGTGCAGAAGACCTGCATCAGCGTTCAATTAATCAAGCGGAGGGATGGGCATGGTGAGGAGGAGCATTAGCAGCAGCAAGTTGCCGAGCTTCAGGCTCAGCCGTGGAGCGCCGAGATCACCGACCATGAAATCAACACCCATCTCAAGCACCGTGGAACCCTCCGATGATATTGAAGACAATTCCGCCGACGCCGACGGAGGAAAGCAGCAGGTGCTGGGCAGGAAGATTATGATCGTCGTAGATTCGAGCAGAGAATCAAAAGTTGCATTGCAATGGGCGCTCTCACACACCGCACAGAGTCAAGACACCATACTCCTCCTCAACGTCGTCAAGCCATCGTCTTCCTCCTCTTCATCATCCAACATTAATGCCTCCCGCGCCATCGATGGAGAGGAGATGACCGACCCCAGAAGCTACGATCTCTTGTGCGCCATGAAGAGGATTTCCCAGCAGAAGAAACCCGAGGCACGCGCGCAAGAATTAATCGATCAAAACTTTCTTTCCAAAATTTAATTTGCAAAACTTAATTGAACATAGATTAACATGTATATATCAACTTAATTGTAGGTGAAAGTGGAGATATGCTTGGTGGAAGGGAAGGAGAAGGGACCGGTGATAGTGGAGGCGGCCAAGAAACAGGGAGCGGCGCTTTTAGTGCTAGGGAGCAGAAAGAGGAGGCCGATGATGGTCATGTGGAGGCTGCTGACGGCTTGGCGCCGGGGCCGTGGTAGCCGTAGCAGAGCGGTGGTCGATTACTGTATAAAGAATGCGAGTTGCATGGCGGTGGGAGTGAGAAGGCGAGGGAGGAGGGCTGGTGGGGGATACTTAATTACGACGAGGAAGCACAAAGATTTCTGGCTTCTTGCTTGATATTAATTAAGTACTACTGTTATTTTGCATGTCTTGCTTAATACATGCTGATTTTTTTGGGGGGTTTGTGATTATCAGATACCTGTTAGCTAAGCATGCTTCCATTATTTTTCTACAAATTTGTAAAACTGCCATGGTTTAATTTGATTAATAAGGCATCCATAATAAATTAATGTGCACTGTTGGGACTACCTTTTTTTATTATTATTATTTGTGAGCGATCCATTATCTTTTTTTATGCCACTTTTAATGTACAAGTAAAAATATTCTTATATACAAAATGTTATGCCAAATCTTTCTTCTTCTTCTTCTTTTTCTTTAGGTGCCAGCGCCCACCACTACCCGGTAAGTATTTTGGACCACTCACTTTTAATTGGAGAAAAATTAGATCAATGAAATCGATTTATAATAGCAGAACAACGTGAATTCAGCACGTAATACCGGACCAATAACAATATTCCAACAATTTACGAAATATAAACTAGCAACTAGTGACAACATGGATATTAAGTTGAAGAGAAATCTAGAACGTGGAAGGTTTGCGAACAAATGAAAGAAACGTAATTGAAAAGTTTATCCTTTGCAATAATTGTTTGTATGTATAAAGTTTGGCTTCATTCAGTTGTCAGTCTTTGTGAAGAAATTATTGAGAGCAGGGAAGACTTGCGGCGTGCGATCGCTCAGGAACTTGCGAAAGCTATGTTGGCTGTACTTGTAGCCTTCCTCTGCATTCTCCACAACTGCGGAGGCTCGTTTGCTTTTATTAATTCTGTAAATCAGATTTGCACGCTAGTCAAATCTTCTAGCAAAAAATGTATATATGTATGTGATCTGTCAAAGAAGAAAGTTGAAGGGAAAGAGTTTGATGATGATTTGTGTTGAGTGATATTAAACATGCATTAATCAAATAAATTACCTGACATCAGGATTCATGAGGACATTCCTGCTGAGCTGAAAGACGCACAAGCTCGTCACAAAGGTCATGGCTGCTAGCAGCGGGTACACCTGCATCGAACCACATGTGCTGTTACAATTAATGGAAACAAGATCGAATAACAAAGTCGGAATGAGATACAGAAGCAAGCAAATTAATCAACCTCTGGTTTCATCCAGCAAGCCATTTCACTTGTCAGAAAGATGGAGAGAAGAAAGCTGTTATATTTTAATTGATGGATTCGAATTTCTTTTTTAGGGATGTGCGCAGCTCTGCATGCTTCTGTATCTTATTTTATAATGAGGAAAAGAAGAAGAAGACGACAACGGCGACTTCCTCTTCCTCCCTAAGAGGACGTAAAACGGTAATTCCTGTGGGCGGAAGCTGCGTCGTTGAACAACGACTGTTTGGGTCAAAACCGCGAGCTTCGGCGCCACTTGTTTTAATTCCCTTGTTCATCGTATACATCTCCCGGTAACCCCATATTTTTATACGATCATTGACTTAATTATCTGGTTTGTTTCTCTGACGTGTGGGGTTTTTCTCTATTTATTTTTAACTATGACATTAATTTCTTTTTCAAATATAAATAACTTTGGATAAGGACAATGCCTTGCTATTAAAAGTAAATATGTATAAAGCCTTGCTATAATAACAGATAAGGGATGAATCATTTCCAAAGGATTTTCTATTGATTCAGTGCCAATCGATAGAGTTGTAGTTGGGTGGAATGATTTACTTGACTTTCCAGCGGTTTTCACAAGTGGTGGATAAGGATTTTTTATTTATTTTTAATTTGCATGGCCAAATATGATAAGATAGTTGGCCGACTAATCATATATTAGGCGGATATATTATGATCAAGGCGTTGGGCAATGATGTTACAACCCCTCTTGAACACTTTTTAAATTTCACGTGATTGTTGCTGCTACCCAGACGGCATATGATTCAATTTAATTTTGGATGCCTATGCCTGAACCTGTTCTCAGCTCAACCCTTATGTCAGTTTTATTTGACTTTTTGGAATTTGGCAAAAATTTTAAATTTTTTAACAAAATAGGCCCAACGGACGACTTTTGGATTTTCGTCTGACAAATGAATGTCGTCCATCGAACTACGATGCTTAACGGAGTCACCGCTCACTGACGACGGCTCGTTTTTTGGACGAAAACCGAGAGCTCCTATCATGATTCAGATCTGTTTTTCCTAATATTTCTCTCGGCTGCTCCGCAAACCTAGATCCACCGCCAGATTTTCACTTCCCAAGCGCGCCGCCGGCCAAGGAGTGCGCCAGAAACCGCTTCATTATGTATGGCTTTATGTTGTATGATTTGCTTATTTAGTTATATTGTTAGGCTAGATTTGTATATTTTGTAAATTTTTATGTGTTTGCTTTGTGTATTTTGTGATTTTTAGTTTTATGCTTCATTATTGTGATGTTTAGGGCTTTTTTGATATGAGCTTGCCGAGTTTTGATTGTTGTTGTTGTTGTTAGTATTTTTGGTATAAGTCTTGATGTATAATTAGTTTAGTTTGATATTGAGATTATAATTGTCAAGATAGAATAAATTAAAAAAGGCTTTTTCGCTTATGTAGTTGTATTTTTTTATTTTTTTTTGAAGGAAGAATGAAAAGAGATCAAGAGAGTATATTAACAATAAATTAAATAAGGCTTTTTATTCAAATCCAACCAATAAACTTAAATATTTAAGAGAGAAAGTAAATAATAATTTTTAAATTATTTGCATAAAATAAATAAAATAAAACCTTTTAAACTAAAGCGATCATTAAATCAGAAATAGTGAATCAAAATAATCTTTTCAAATTACTTGACCTATAAATAAAAAGAGACTAAGGAAGAGTAGAAACTTTAAAACAAATGGATTTTTTTCATTCAAAGGTAAGCCAATAGAATAATAACTTCAAAGGATTAAAATGGAATTAAAGTTTATACTCAAGTCTTGATGTATAATCAAAGATGAAGTTGACTTGATCTTGAACCTTTCAGTTTTCTTGTTTTCTTAAATGAATCTTGAAAGAGGTTGAAGAGAGTTTCCAATTGATGATTGATGAGCATGAGAAGTCAGGAGATGATCTCAAACATAAAACCTTCAAAGATCTTCAAGCTATGTCTTGGCCAAGATAGAACAATGAAGGAATAGATATTGAGATTATAATTACCTTTATGTTATTGACATTATAATTGCCAAGATAGAACAATGAAAGAATAGATATTGAGCTTTAAAACATATGATTTTGGGTTTATATTAGGAATTTTGTTATTATTTTGATATTATAATTACTTTTATTGTATATGTTAGTTTAGTTGTGAAAAGATATTGATATGGGGTTTAAAAAATAAAGATTTTGACTTCATGGAATAGTTCCAAGTGAAATGCGAAAGTGTATTATATTCTGAATTGATTTTTTTCTTTGACCATGTGAAAAAAAGGATTCTTACTGTTTAGAGTTGTAGTTAGTTAAAAATAAGTTCAAAAATTGTCTGTATAGTTCTATATTATGGCGGCGAACTAAATGCTTGTGACGATTTCATTCCGACCTACATTGGTGGGAAAAATCGTCCAATCCAGATCCCATGACGGATTAACTTGATGGAGTTACAAAAGCGAATTATGAGATCATTGATGTTAGACCAAGCAAAGTCCTGTGTTAATCTTATAGGTTGTTTCTCTATTGGTGCTGGATTCATTGCTACTCATATTAGTGATGACGAAGTGTGTGAATCTGTAGTCAACGTAGCATACGTGCAGCGTATAGTAATTTATGTTGAAGTTGACGAACTGTAGTGTGAGGAAAGAGAGGTTGGCAGTACTAAGGAGTTTCAGAGAGCTCCAATCAATACATCACACCGCCTTCTCAACTAAGCTGGAAGCGCAAGTCTGACCAACGTAAGCTACTTATTTAGCTGGGACAAGTTCTCATTTTATGGGTGACGCTGAAGGTGATGGTAGTGATGGGTATGAAACTATGCATTCTGCAATAAGTAGCGATGATGATGAAGGAGAGAATAGTGATGCAGAGCAGCCTTCTTTAAGGGGCACAGATCCATCTAACAGGGCCAGCGAGCTTATCAGGGACTACTCAGCTAGAACAAGTCAAACAGAGGAGCACTTACTATCTAACAATGAGTACATGCGTAGTGCTCAAACGGCTAGAGAATGGGATGAAGAGCTTACATTTGATGGGCCTTCAGATGAGTTAATTTTTGAACAAGAAAATTACATTCCACATGAACCGTAGAAGGTATGTGCTTTCATGATAATAAGTAGCTGTAAGTTACTATTCAGGGTTGATCTGTCATCAATAATATTGATTATGTGATATACGCTTTAAACAAATCAAAGTTCACCATATTGTGCAACCAACATGCGAACCAAGCTACAACATGCATGTGGCGCTTACATGCAAGTTCAAGTAAGAGATTAGGAGGTGCATGGAGAATTGGCAATATAGGCTCACCACATACATGTAGTCATTTAGTCCTCAATGTCGGGCATAAGCAATATATAGCATAGTTTATCAGTTATTTCATTCAACCTGCAGTCAGGCGTCAACTGGATTTAAAGCCTAGAGAGATTATATGTCATATTGAGTCCAAATTTAACATAAGAGTGCCCTATATGAAAGCCTCAGATGCGCATCATAAGGCACTAAAGGTTATTTTTGGCAGTTGGGAGTAATCTTACCGATCGTTGGAGAGATTCATGTGTGTTATATGCTCAACTATGTCAGGATAAGTCTTCCGAGTGCAATCGTCAGAGTCAAATAGATTCCAACGATTGTTCTGGTCATTTGAGCCTTCAATTACTGTTCGGCGATACTGTCACTCAATTTTATATCTTAATGGGACTTTCTTCCTAGGTAAGTACATGGTGACTCTACTTAGCGCAGTTGGAATTGATGCCAACAACGATTTTTTTCACTAGCCTTCGCAGTAGTAGAATCAGAGAGTATTGAGTCATGATATTAGTTTCTACAGACACTCCAAGTCTTAATTCTATTTATCTGTATTAGAGGTGATTTGTGCATCATTTCTAATAGGCATGTGGGTTTGGTACGAGGTTGTAGGAAAATATTACCGTGGGCTACACATCGCTTTTGCCTGAGGCATTTGAGGGAGAATTTTAAAAAGGCAGTTAGACAACTTGGAGTTGGGGACGTTGATTTCATATGCCAGAAAATATATGTCACGAGTAATACTGATGATATCCTCATTTTTAAAAGGTATATGACTGATATCAAGAACATCAAATAGAAGGCCTACAATTGGCTTGTATCAAAGGATGTACAGTAGTGGTCTCTAACCCACGATGATGGCTACAGTACGCAATGACCACAAATGCAAAATGCTTCAATGCATGGCGCGTTTTGCCAATTCAGGCACTAGTCTCTACAATATACTATAACATAGTCGCTATGTTCATGAAACACCTTGACTCAGCAACATCACTAGCCAACCAGCATGACTCCATGTTTTCTCTGTGTGTTAAGGCAACTTTGCAGGGTAATAAACATGAGGCAAGGAGATTTCCTAAACTAGTATGAATAAACAGTAATGAGTACCAAGTGTTTGATAGCACCAGCAAAACCTACAAGGTTGAGTTGTATGAAAATCATATTTATAGGTGTACATGCAGACAACCACAAGCTTATCACATACCCTATCCTCACATCATTTCTGTGTTAGGGCAACGACATATAAGCCACGTCCATTACATATCAGCCTACTACACTTTGGACTACTACTGCAAAACCTACTATGGAACGTTCCATGTAATCCCTGATCATGATGAGTGGCCAGAACACATCACTATTAGGAACTTCTCAGAGTACTATCCACCAAATATCAAGAGGAAGTTCGGTCGACCATATTCAAATAGATTCAGAAATACTATTGATGAGAATTCTACAAGAAATAACAGGATTTATAGTGTATGCAAAAATATTGGGCATAACAGAACAATGTGCCCGCAAGCTCGATGTTGTAGGATATAATTGTGTTCACTTACCTTTCAGTTTATTTGGGCTTTCTGTAAATTGTTTGTTATTTGTTTGTAGCAAGCCATGTTTTTTTTTGACAGTTTTTAGCAAGTCATGCTTATTTTTTTCTAAGTTATTTGTGTTTCCTATTAACTGTCTATTATTAGTTTGTAATGAGTTATGTTTGTTAGTATAGTAATTTATGTTTCCCCTAGACTGTGTCATTGTATTAATTTTGAAACATGTTAATAAAAAAAAAATTATTTTCTGGTTAAGCATTGATGCATTGTCATGTGAATCATATACTATGGTTGGTTTTTAAGCTGTTTGTTTGGAAGTTTGAAAATAAATTAGGTTTTTTGCATTACTTAGGTTCTAGAGTTAAGACAAAAAAGTTCAAAGTAGGGAGAAAATAGAAATGAACCAAGCTTAGAGAAGATGGTCAACAATGAAAATAATGTCAATCTTATATATGTCATTCCAGATGTTTTAAATCAAGATCAAAACGGGAATTTGGAACCACATTTGAAATCCACAGGAAACTAATATAGGGAATGGAGGTTAGGTTGATAAATTAAGAGAGAAATAGATTCGACAACTACTACTTATGTCACCTTTTGTCTAAAAGTAATTTCTTTCAATTCCTTAACAGATACATAATCCATGCATCTATTTCCTTCTACCTTACACACTCAAACCACAAAAGTGAAATGCTTACTCCCATCTTCAAAATGCTGCTCCAAATATATCTCTCAAATATAAATTTTTAACTTTATAAGGCCAATATAACAATGTGGTAAGGATGCACTTTATAAAGACAAGATTTAAGTAGTTGTAAGAAGATAAATTAGTAGAGAATCAAGGAATGTACAAGGCAACTTATTCTTTGTCAACTTAACAATATGCCATCATATCCAAACATGAAATTGCATTCAATAGTCAAGGAATTCCTTATAGAATATGGATTGCCACTGTGCCACGTTTAGTAGCAGCGAATGTGAATACCTATTGTATATGTAAAAACTTTTTTTTGTGGGTTTTTGAAATCAATACTTCCCATCAAGTCTGAAACTGCTATGAACTAATTTGTGAAATAATATTTAGAACAATAAACGAGTCCTGCATGGTAGCTAATGGGTATCCCTTGTAGCTGGGAACAAGTACATTTTCTTGAGAAAAAAGCTGTTACGTATCGAGCCACAATTGTAAATTTTGACCAACATGAAAGTTGTCAAAAATTTTGTTACGATTCCAATGATTCCAAGTTCGCTTGATTCCAACACTGAATGAGATTGATACGCTCAAAATAAGGTGGTCAAATTTCAATCACGGCTTTTTTTGCATTCGCAAAAAATCGCCAGACAATAATTGTAAATTTTGACCAACATGAAAGTTGATCAAAATTTTGTAAATTTTGATCAACATGAGGAATGTTGTTGGTGGGGGCAAGCGGTGGGCATCTTGGCCAGATTGCTATGATGAGTTGATTGGAGCACATCTAGAGCCACACATTATCTACCATGATCCAATCGAGCCTCATATCACATCAGAGTTCTGAATAGGGCAGGCACATGCACATACTTGTTTGACCCTACAGTGGCTGCGTTAGACGTCTTACAAGGATTCTTACTTAGATCTCCCAGAGCTTCAATTTATTATGCATGTTAGAGCTTACATACTCTTTGTTGTTGGTTGTTTCTTTATGCCAGACACATCTTCTTCAGAGATTCACCTGCAGTATCTGCCCCTATTAGAGGATATTGACACATTTAGGGAGTTCTCATTAGGATCAGCTATGCTTGCTCATTTGTACATGGAGCTTCATGAGGCAACGAAGTTGATGCGCATGAATATGGTTGGTTTCCTACTTTTATTGCAGGTATGGGCGTGGAAGCATATTCATGTAGGCAGACCAACATTGCATATTCCATACCCGACAGACATAGATGGACTGAGTGTGGGATGTCACTAGAATGAAGGGTATGTCTGAGAGATAATGCTAACTCATATCAGAGTCTATAGAGATGAGCTAGATGGCCTACTGCAGAGTCAGGTACGTTGCATTGTAAGTTTATTTTTTGGGCCCATTATTGCATGTAGATAGTAGAGCTAATATTCCTTTCAAACAACACAGGTAATCTGGGAGCCATACGGAGTTCAGATTCATGCATGTGTCACAGACATATGCTTACGTGGGGGCGACATATGGTTGGTTAGAGTACCATTGATTAGCTGGAAGTGAGTTGAGTGGCACCTGCCCGATCGTGTGCTCAGGCAGTTCGGCCTTCCACCTATGACTGAGGTTGCACCGATAGATTCTGCTTTTATGCGAGTGGATGGTCGAGGGAAAGCCGATGTGGATTGGGTCGATTACCACCAGACGTACATTATGAAGTGGCAGAGCAGACGGGATTTAATTGTGGTGGTAGAATCTTCCCAGCAGGAGTAGGGGGAGCCAGCCATTAACCGATACATGAGATGGTATCGGTCTTGGTCTTCACTCTACATGCTGAAGGAACTTACAATTCTCCCAAACACTTATTACCCTTGAGCTCCTGGAGACCGACTCATGGTAGGCCCTCATTTGATCACTGCAATAATAATTTTTTTTACTGATTGCATCATAATTAGAGTTCTTTCAACGTAGCATGAGCACATCCTGAATACTGAGGACATGTTCCAGCGATATTATGAGAGGGATGATGACACATATTTTCAGCAATCAGTCAATGAGTACAAGGGGTTGTGTAGGGAGCTCCGGTGGAATATGCATATTTTGACAAATACGTGGACTCTAGCATTCCGTGTACTTCATCGCCGCAGTCAATGGAATGCGATGGATATTGGTCAATCATCTCCATCAGTGGTTGGACCATTTGCATATAAATTCACATAGCCGCCACAGTATTCAACCAGGAAGCTATGTGAACACAGATGCACCCATGGCAGCCACTAGTCCCTCCTATATATGGGACTTTGTCATTCCATATGACACCTCCGTATGGAGTGTATCATAATTTCTCACTCCCTACATAGTTTTCAGTCAATGTATCTAGTGTTACACACCTGAGTTACTCGCAACAACCTTCCAAGCAAGTTGAAGAGGAGGAGCAACATCAGGAATATCATCTACAAAACTGGCCACGATGACCACCAACCCATAACACGCCCGGTAGTGATGCAATTCCGCCTCGCAGGTATCGTCGGAGATAGTCGTCTACACTATTATCTTCTGTCGATACAAGATAACATTTTATTGTATATGTACCTCTCTTATTGTATTTCGCCTCGCAGGCATCGTTAGGAACTATTTTCTTGTTTTTTTTACCTTACTTCATAAATATTTATATCTTCTTTGTGCTGCTTTATTTATACAGCTTTAAGTGTTTACAAGAAGTTGTACCTTGATGTACGGTTTTTAGTGATGATATGCCTTTTGTTAATAAGAGTAGAGAGGTAGTTAGTTTGTGTTGTGAGCTTAGTTTGAGTTGGCTTGTGATTCTTGTTTGAAAATGGTTGCATTCCTACTACTAGCACACTGATTTCTCTTATGTGAATGTAATCAATATAAATAATTATCTCTAAACAATAAGAGTAATGGGCTAGCAGCACCTGTTCATATGTCATGTCTCTTAAAAACTTGTTAATTGCACTTCATTAAGAGTGTCTGTTTAGAGTGAGTTATTTGTACATTTCATCATTGTTCATTTTGCAAAAACTGCTATGTATCAGCCCACAATCGTAAATTTTTACCAACATAAAAGTTGTGGAAAATTTTGTTACGATTCCAACAATACCAAGTTCGCTCGATTCTGACACCGGATGAGTCTGATAAGCGCAAAATAAAGTGGTTGCTCCGAAATTTCAGCATAGAGCCAAAGTTTTTGCGCCCATTCACAAAAACTGCTGTGTATCGGGTCACAATCATAAATTTTAACCAACATAAAAGTTGTGTAAAATTTTATTATGATTCTAACGATACCAAGTTCGCTAGATTCCAACATCGTATGACTCCGATACGCACAAAATATGACAAACTCCTTAATTTATTTCGGCTTTTGCTGAAAAACATTGTGTATCGGGCCACAATCATAAATTTTGACCAAGATAAAAGTTGTAGAAATTTTTGTTATGATTCCAACGAACCAAGTTCGCTTGATTCTGACATCGGATTACTCCGATATGTGCAAAATCTGACATTAAAATTTCAAATTTCTGCGGTTTTTTGCGCATTCAAAAAAGCGCATATCGCCAGTCTTAAATTTTTATTAACATGAAAGTTGTGAAAATTTTGTTACGATTCCAACGATATGAAGTTATTCCATTCGACTGATGACTCGATATATAATCACGCCCCAGTTTTTTAAAATAAAATAATGAGTCATCCGTTGAGCGCATCGATAATGGATGTCATGTTGGCGTCAGTCATCCATTCAACAGACGACTAGGCCTATTTTGTTAATTTTTTTGTTTCTAAATTAATAATGCAGATTAACATTAGGCCTAATTTAAAAATTTAGCCATTAGAATTTCAATATTGTATATTATTGCTTTTATGAAGCTTCACCAATTTTAGTGCGTAGCTTCTTTTCTGACCCCATTTTGTAATTATTTTTTTACTTAACTCATCAGTTTCGAAAAACAAAAAAAAACAAAATTAGTATAAATAATTCATCTAAAAAATATTTCTGACCCCAATGGAGAGTTGATATTTGATATCAACAAGTTTAAGTGAGTATTATGTTTTTTAAAACTATGATATTAAAGTACTCAATTATTATTACTATCACTAATCTTCTTGGTATAATAAATGCATAGGCCAAAGGGATACTCAAAATCAATCATTTGAAAAGGAGTCATCTTCAAAGTAGATGACTTTAATTTATAGCAATAAGCAGCAAGAGGTAAGAAGAATGAGAGGATTTAGAGAATATGATAAGAAGACAAATAGTTGTATTTGTTGAAGACATGATGCTCATATGATGATGATGAAGGTGGAGATGACAACATTGCATGAGTAATATAGCAAAGAAAAGGAAAAACACGTAATTTATGAGTAGATGAGAAGCATGAGGAAGCGAAGGAAGACGATTGACTGTATTTAAATAGGTGTTTGCTTTTTATTTTAAAATTATATGACATGGATAATTTAATATTATTTTGTGAAAAACTATCTTCTGATATTATACCATAAATTGAAGTTTATGTTAATACTATGAAACTATTAACTTTTATTTATATGTTTCTATGATATAATTATATTATGATATTATAGTTAATACAACATAATATTTTATAAATGAATATGGCGGATAATATATATATGATTAAATGTGCATTCTTATTTTTTAAAAGAAAAAGTTTTGCCGCAAGTTTTTTGGGGATTCGTTATTGATAAATTTGATACTTTTGTCAAGCGATGAAACAACGACGAAAATAACAGAAATTTTAGATTTTTAAGTTCAAGTTGGACATTTTTATTTTAGATATTTTATGCATTGTTGACCTTCACATATGCTAAACAAGTCGAATAGAGCTTATAAGATAAATTCAATCGACTTCGGATGCTTTAGAACGTAAATCGAGACTGAAATACACTGAATGTTACCAAAATCAGCCCAAATGACCTCCGATCTACGAACGGACTTTGCTATCGCATTTAGAATATCAAAACTAGTCATAATATAAATATTGCACAACTCGATGATCAACCGATCAAGCGATCGAGTCGTCAACGCGTCTGCATGCATATCGAGGTCAGGAGACGCCAACGTAAATCAAACGACCTCCATCGTGAAATTGATTGAGCCGTTAGTTTTGAAACGTTGAAATCTATCACAAAAGATTGTTCGTACTCAATTCAGACAAGTTTGCATGAAAGTCGAGCGGTCGAAATTGATAACGCGCATTTTGAGCTTAAATTGATCTAATTTGACATCAACTTGAACCAAATGAACTCCGATTGCAAAATGTACAGCGTCGTTACGTTCGGAACATCGGAATAACATTGAATTAACATATATATCAACCCTATATTGAGGTCGGCGTAAAGTTCATATTAAAGTCGATAAAAAAATATATTTAAAAAACCTAAATCTAACCTAAAACTCTAAAACCGTTCGGTTCGGCCCTCACACGCACGTCCAACCCGATCCGACCGAACCCTTCTTCTTCACACACAGAAGCTTCTCCACGGCTCGGCCTCCCCCTTCACGCGCACGGAAACCACTCCCTCTCTTCCGTTCGAACGCACACTTCCCACGCCTCAACCGTTCCCTCCTTCCTCCTCCTCAAGCAAATGGTGCGAGTCATCCTCCAACCGATCCCTCCTTTTCTTCTTCCCTTCAAACTGAACGGTACTCTCTACTTTGGTTGTCCCACTTCCCTCATCCAAAAGCGAAAATGGCAAGTTCCTCTCTCGTTCTCCCACTTCTCTAGCCCAAACCGTAAGCTTTCTCCCTCTCCCTCTTCTTCCCTCTTCTCCTTCTCCTTCTTCTCTTCCCAAATTGAAATCACTTCTTCCATTGCCTTTTTTTTTTCCTTCCCTTCTCTTCACCAAACCGAAAATCCCTTCCTCTTACCCTCATTTCCTCCCAAATCGAAAATTATTCTCCTCCCATTTTCCCTTATTTCTTCAAAACCGAAAATCTCCCTTTCATTCCCCTCATTTCTTTCAATCCAATTTTCATCTTCCCTCCTTTATTCTAAATCGAAAATTCCTCCCCTTCCAATTCCCTTTACCGCAAGCCCCCTCTTAGCCTTATTTATAGAGATTGGAGAGAGTAATGAAGGACCCACAACAACAACAACAACAACAACAACAACAAGCCTTTATCCCACTAAGTGGGGTCGGCTATATAAATCCTTAGTCTCCATTGTGTCCTATTATGTGTCAAATTCTCATTTAATTCAAGTATACTAAGGTCAATTTTATACATCTTAACCCAAGTCTTTTTAGGTCTACTATATTTTCTTAACATAAATCAATGCATCTACTCTCCTAACCGGTCATCTGGACGACCGACTTTATGTGGCCAAACCATCTAAGGCGACTCTCTTTAACCTTGCCAGGAGCTACCAACTTTTCCCAAACATGCTCATTTCGTATTTTATCTCTAAGAGTAAAGCCACTCATCCACTTGAGCATACTCATCTCAGAACACTTAACTTAGTCTTATGCTTTTATTGGCCAACATTCTCGCACCGTAAGTCAAGTAAGTCTTACCACCATCTTATAAAATTTTCTCTTAAGTTTATGGAAACTTTTCTATCACACAACAGGCCAAATGCATTCCACCACTTCAACCATCCAACTTGAATTTTACTAATAACATCTCCATCTATTTCACCATTATTTTGAACAATAGAGCTTAAATATCTGAATTACTCACTCTTATTAATGACTTGTTCACCTAATGACACAACACTACCACTAAAACTTCTACAACTAAAATTACACTCCATATATTCAATTTTAGATCTACTTAAATGAAAACTTTTAGACTCTAATGTTGACCTCCATAATTCAAATTTCTCTTGGACTCCCTCTCTAGTATTATCATTAAGAAGAATGTCGTCAGCAAAAAGCATACACCAAGGTACATCTTCGTAAATGAAGTAAGAACATCCATAACTAAAGCTAAAAGATAAGGGCTTACACGATCCTTGATGTAATCCAATTGAAATGGAAAAATATTTTGTCAATCCTCCTTGTGTTTGGACACAAGTAACTCTATACATATCATTAATGACTTGAATATAACCAATATTAACTCTTTTCTATTCTAGAACTCTCCAAAGAACATCTCTTGAAACTTTATCATTTCTCTAAATCAATAAATATCATATGTAAATCCTCCTTACTTTCTTTATACTTCTCCATCAAACCTCTTAACAAATGTATAGCATCCATAGTAGATCTATCTGGCATGAAACCAAACTGATTGTGAGAAACTTTTGTATCACATCATAACCTATGCTCAATTACTCTCTCCCATAATTTTAATGTATGACACATTAACTTAATTCTTCTATAATTTGCACACTCTTGTGCATCGTCTTTATTCTTAAATATAGGAACCAACAAACACTTTCTTTCACTCATCCGCATCTTTTAGTCTTTAAAATAATATTAAAAAGATTTGTAAGCCAAGAAATTCCTTGATCTCCTAAACATTTCCACACTTCTATTGGAATATCATCAGGTCCTACTGCTTTTCCACATTTCATTTTCTTTAAAGCTTTTCTAACTTCAGATTTACTAATATGATGATAAAAATAAATTTTCTATTTTTGTTTAAGGTATTAAGGTTGCTGAAATCAATCGTACATTCAGATCCTTCATTCAAAAGTTTATCAAAATATCTCATCCAACCATTTTAATATCCTTTTCTAAGAAAAGCACTTTATTATCTCCATCCTTAATACACCTCACTTGAACTAGATCTTTACTTCTCCTGTCTCTTTGGTTGGCTCACTTATGCATACATCTTTCACCTTCTTTGGTATCTAATTTTTGTATAAATCACTAAAAGCTAAATTTTTTGCATCATATATTATTTTCTTAGAATTTCTGCAGGTCACTTTATATCTTTCTCAATTCTCCAAGTTTTTACATCTAAACCAAATTTTATAACAATGATTCTTATTTCTTACCTTTTCTTGCACACTCTGACTCCACCACCAACTATTTTTATTAAAAGAAGCTTTTTTTTATTCTCCAAGCACACTTTTAGTAACTTGCTTAATTTCACTTACTATTTTTCTCACATAATATTAGCTTCTTTATGAACATCCCAAATTCTAAGCTCTTGTAGCTTGCTCTTAAAAATATTTTTATTTGTGTTCTTTAAGTGTCCCCATTTAATCCTAAAATAATAATTTGATTTATTTTTCCTCTTATAATCTTTCATCTTAAAATCTAAAACTAACAATCGATGTTGGGTACTTAAACTTTCACTTGGAATGACCTTACAATATTTACAATCTAAACGATCTATTTTTCTCTTTAAAAATAATCAATCTGTTTTACTAGATCCATTTTATAAGTAATAATATGTTCATCTCTTTTCTTAAATAAAGTATTAGCAACTACAAAATCATAAGCTAAGGCAAAATTTAATATAGTCCTACCTTCTTCATTAGTCACTCAAAATCCATAATCACCATGAACACTTTTAAAATCTTCTACCACTCTACCAACATGTCCATTTAAATCTCCTCCAATAATACTTTTTCTTCAATAGGTATCTTTTGTATTAATTCCTCTAATTCATTCCAAAAATTTTTTTTGAGCTTACATCCAAACCTACTTGAGGAGCATAAACACTTATAACATTGATAATCTTAGTATTAACAATAATCTTTAAAATAATAATTCTATCTCCACATCTATTAATATTTATAACATTATCCTTCAAACTTTTATCTATAATCACACATACACCATTTCTAGTTCGACTTCTACCTGAATACCAAAGTTTAAAATCTAAACTATCAATCTCTTTGGCCTTCTCCCCAACCCATTTAGTTTCTTGAACACTTAAAATATTTATTTTTCTATGAACCATAATATCTATTAATTCCATTAATTTACCTGTAAGAGTACATATATTCCAAGATCCTAACCTAATTCTAGTTTCATGGACTAACTTCTTTGTCTGCATCAGTCCATAATGTGGGAACCCTTGCTCATTTAACACTGCACTCGGGCACCGATTTAGAGGCCCTTGCACATTTTTCACTGTATTCAAGTCATACAGTGCGTCACTTTCACGGGATGCCCTAACATTAACACAATGATTTAAAGGATTCATGTCATGATTATTTCGACAAGTTTTACGCTGGCTGTCGACTGCCTATCGCAACCCTCCACTTTTCACATCCGGACATGGGACCGACAATGGTCTTACAAAAAAAAATTAAGTAAATGAGTCTATGTTCTCGCAAATTTCTCAAACAAGAAAAGGAGGGAGAACTAAACAAATTTTAACTAAGATAGGGGGAGTTAATGTTAAATTCATAAAGAAAATTATAACAAAACTTGAAGTCCAGTTGTTCCTTCAATATGAAACCTAATGTGGAGTTAGGGATATTGAAGTTGATGATTGTTTATGTGAGTAGAGCCTGTTTATTGAATACTCAAAGTGTTAAATTCACAAACAAGTAATCTTAAAAACTAATTGAACAATTGAACATTAGGCTTGATGTCGAAAGAAATATGAATCTTGATTGAACCTCAAATCAAAGCATAAGAGAGCCTCTTGAAATGGAGATATACTCCTCAAATATACTCAAATAAATTGAAGAAAATTAAAGAATTTATCAGAGATTTTTCATGAGATCGAATGATTACTAATAAGCATAAGCGATGAATCCTTGGAAAATATTTGAGTATATTCATCGCCCTATTAAATACTCGAATTAGATCGAGAAGAAATTGAGTATAGTTGGTGATGAATTTGAGAATTATCATAAGCAAAAATCTATTGAATATTCAAAGACTAATCAACTTGGAATCAATTAAATATTAATCTGAAAAATCTAATAAATTGTTAGACCAATATACAACACCTTCTACGCCTTCAGATTCACAACACATCGTACAAGCGAACATAAGACGTTAATTAAGACATTCTTAAATACACTTGCATAGGCCTAACACTGTGCTGAATGCTTAAATTTAGTGTCTGAGGATGCTATGCGGGTTGCTTCCTGGTTTAGTCTTAAGATTGGGTCCGGGTTAACAAAACCTAAAAAATCTATTATAAGAATTTTCACTTACTATAATATTTGAGAAGCTAATTATGTCATGTGATATTAGATCCGATCCTCTTTTAAAGGCTGAACAGAGTTGACAGGATCTAAAGTTCTCAAATATATTCAATTTAATTAATTAACAACCCCGATGATGGCTGTGTTGAATGGTGATTTCATCCAGAGGGGATACTTTCATCCATATGTGATTCTAATTTTAAATCAAATTAACTCAAATTAAGTATCAATCTAAAAAAACTGCTTAAATGAAATTCAATCATGAAAAGCTTAAAGCAAAACTCACTCTATCCATCTTCCACAACTATTGTCAGAGGTGACAAATTAAGAAAACCCTAGCTCACGAAGGAGCCAATGTCAAATCAAGCGTTCTACTGTGTTCACTCTCAATCAATCTCATGCCAGTAAGGATGTGGCTCGTGTCCTCTAACTGTGTGGCTTGGCCTATAGGCTCCATATATGATGTAGTTACGACCAAATTCCTCTGATAAGATGGTTTGGCCAGTAAGGCTTAATTATATTACGATCATGACTGTAGCATGTATGCTCCCCAATGGCTCTACCCTTTGAGTTGTGAATCATAGGGTGCACCTGATAGGACAAAAAACCCTATGTCAGCTAAGGTAGACTTAAGCATATCTCCTTAGACAAACATCACCCCAGGTCTACAAGGATTTCTTGGATGACGTAACTCATGTGTTGCTGATAAGGATCTTTTGATCAGGTTGGGTCGACTATCTTTTTTGACTAAGTAGACTAGGGACCGCGACAGCTTAGGATGATCGAACCATGAGATCTAGATCGGGCACGTCATCATTCCCCCAACCATCTGCTTTAAGTTAATATAATGAATTTCATAAATCTAAATTCTAAAACTTCACATGCTGCTACTATAGGCTACGCATTAAGCGATCTAACGATTAGCCTTAATCAAAAGTTCTCTCTCAACATTAGAAGGCGTAATTAACTATAAGGGCTTGCGCCTATAGAAAACCTGGAACCAGATCTAAAGTCCTCACCAAATGAGGATGAAATCTCTGGATAGTATCTTTTCTACTATCTCATTTGTCTTCTAAAAATTATATCGATGTTTTAAATCATACTCTCTTCATTCAATTGTCGATAGGTCGGTGGAAAATTTTTGAAGCCCATAGATTTCTAGCAACTCCGCTAGGGACAAGATTCTCTTTTCATCTTTGGCTAATCATATATGTGCTATAGTAGCGACAAAATATTTAAAAATTCAAAATAAAAATGGTGATTTAAATGTGTAATAAATTCAAATTACTAATGTATGAGACTCTATGTTGAATTAATTATTCTGTAGAGTATATCTTTATTACACTATTATTTTGTGCTGTAGTACCTCTGTATTTTGAAAGTATGGGATAAAATAATAATTATTAATTACTAATCCCCATCTTTTAGTTTTGTAAAATGGATCTACAGAGCACTCCTTTCACTGTCCAGCTAAGGCGTGGTGCGAACATCTGCTTAGCCAACACAGTCATCAACATAGGAGATGTTGGAGCTACCATTAAATTTGGTAGCTTGAATTTCCCAGCTATCATAGCTGCAACTCCTGAAGCACCCACCTGTGGTGCACTTGTTCGAGGCCATGCTAGAAGGCCTCAGGTTACTGAAGCTCATACTCATCATGCTCGCCAACCAGTTCAGCAACCAACTGCAGTTAAGGAGATCTCTCGACAGAGAACTTTAATTTTTGAAAGATTGGATCAATCTTAAGCTCCCATGATGAAAAGAACTGTTAGTGGGAAAACTGTGTCTTTAATGCCTCATGGTACAATTGCTTCACCGATTGAACCTTTCTTACCTGGAAAGCATGATCATGAAGCTTCTTCATCATGAAGCAAATTAACCAGAAGGCAGACAAGAAGAAGAAATGTTGAGCTGAGGGCTCAGTAGATCCCCTTTGAATGACCTAGTGAACAAGTAATATTGCCACCAAAAGTAAGTATTCCTACTCATAACAACTTTGATAATCTAAAGTGGGTAAAAAGAAATAGCTCTATTGGTGAAGTAAAGCAGTCTTTCTAGACCCAACAATGTCAAGCTCTACCACCGTAAAGGAGATATCCTAAAACACTCTCTACTAGAGTACACAGCATCCTTAAGGTAGCTAAGGACAGAGGCTTAATGAAAAGAAAATTTCAAAGGCCTGTGGTGTTTGAAAATACTGAAGCTCCACCAAGGTGGTTATCATCTCTTATGGTAGCTAGTCATCGAGCCAAGTATGCTTCGCACGGTGAGCATCGAAGCGTGACACTCGAACTGTGTGTCCAAGAATCTACTGACGAAAGGTCCTGGTGAAAGGATAAGCAAATATGGAGGCCAAGGCCCCATGATGAAATCCTGAAGAATGGAAGAGGTGTGACATCTGATACATATATTCAAAAATCTACCTCAAAAATAACTCATCAAAAGTGGATACCTAGAAGAAGGGATATCACTGATGAAAGAAATGATGATCGACACCTTGGAGAATCCTCTTGGGGATCCCATCATCGATCAGATTCATCCCCACAAGAGAAGGTTGACTTTGATCACTGTCCTTTGATAGAAGAACTATTTGTGTCGTATATTGGACCATAGATCGACTGGAAACATTGATCAAAAATTCACGTGCAAGAAGAAGACAATGAAGAGGACACTATAAAAGTGGAAGTCGTCTATATGGTCAGAGAAATAGATGAACTTTCTACTCAGCATCATTAGCAACATGAATCCAAAGAGCTTGAACATGAATTCGATGTTTATGAAGAGTCTTCATAGAAGCAAGTAGAAGATGGATCTTCAATCTCTACTAAAGAGGAAGAAGAAGAAGATCAAAATGAGAAAGAGATTATAGTTGTTAAATCTATTTATATGGTTGAACCAGGAAATGATCAGCCTGGTACACACTTTTATAATCAGCGTCGTCGTTCAGCCCAAGCAATAATTATCTCTACAAATGCACAAAGAGAAGGACAGTCAAGTTCTTCCCCTAGAGATGAGCAAGGAGCAGAACAACAACAAAAAAAATGGAGGAAGAAGAAGAGCTTGTACTTGTTGACACCGTGGTGCTAGCTAGAGAGCAAAGAGAAATGCAGCGTCAAATGAAAGTCAAAGATAAATAAATTACACTGCTTGGTACCAAGATGAATGATATGATGGTACAAATGAATATCATGATGGATATATTGCAGAAGAATATCACATCAACTATAGCACCTATTTTGTCTGCTAATCAACGGGTAGCTAATAACACTACTTCTATACCACCAGTCGCTCTAGTACCTCAAGCTCCTACAGTACATGCTACACCTGAAGCGAGGAATGAAGTTAACCAACTACCTCTTCAGCTAATAATTCAAAATATGGTTAGCACACCAAGAACGGTAATAGCTGCTCAGTTAGAAACAATAATCAATGAAAAAATAAAGGCAATTATAGCTTCAGAGTAAGCTAAAAAGTTGGTGAGTAAGAGTCGCCCTTACTCAGCTGAATATGATCAAATGGCATACCCGAAAGGTTACTCAGTGCCAAAATTTAATACTTTCAGTGGGTCTGATAACCCAAATCAACATCTAGCCCAATTTAAGGTTACTTGTGATAACATAGGAAGGAATGATGTGCTACTTTTCCGTCAGTTCATCAGCAGCCTGCCCTCAGCTGCTTTTGAGCGGTATGCAGAATTGCTGAATTATTCGGTTAAAATCTTTGCTGAGTTAGAGATAATATTCATGAAGAGGTTCGCCAGTGCAACTAAGAAAGTCACAATCGCTGACCTTACCTTACTGTAAAGGAGAAAGTATGAGTCAATGATAAAATTCATAAGTCATTGGTGTAACCTAAGTATGAAGTGTGAGCAATAATTAGAAGAAGAACATGTGATCCAATTACTAATAGGCAATATGAATGATAAAATGACACCATTTTTATGTATAACATCAATTACAACATTTCAGTACTTGCTCGATAGGGTGACCAAATTTGAAAAGCTGAATCGGCCTTAGTCTGAAATCTATGCAGATAAAGCAAAGAGAAATAAACCTTCAGACTCAAGAAGAAATAAAACTCAAATCACTTCCTATAGCTCAAATGGTGAAAAGTGGGTGATATATAATATGGATAAAGGAAAATAGCCAATGTACAATAATGATAAGGGAATAAAGCCTGTTTATTCTAATCCACAACCAAAATTAGTATTAAGAGGCAATGATAAATCTCAGACTTTTCCAAATGGTGGAGAGCGTCCAAAGCAAGCAACAAAAGATGATAAGCGAATGCGACCATCTCTTAAAAAAAGATGAACAAAGAATATTCCTTTAGAAGGGATAGGGCAGCCAAATTATTTTAGCAAGCAGTCAAAACTAGTCTACAATTACCATAAATTAAAAGGCCTGAAGAGGTTGATCAAGTCAGTAATCCAAATTACTATCCCTATCATCAGATGATTAACCATCCTATTGAAGATCATTATGTCTTCAAAGATTGGCTAGAAAGGAAGTATTGATAGGGTGAATTTACATTATATGATATTGTTTTAGTCAACCTAGAAAGAGAGTCTACAAGAATGATTACGTCCTTATCTATATCATCCATCAAAGACAAAAAGAAGGAGAAATCAGTTCAGACTGAAGAATGGGAAATAGTAGTGTCCAAAAAGACTGTGAAAATGCTGAAGCAGTTAAAAGACGTCCCTAGTGTTAAGTAAAAATCACCACTTGAATCTATATTGGACTTAAAAGAGATACCTAAATTAAGTATTTGGGCTTCTCAGTGGAATTTTGATAAGGCTACTTCATCACAGCATGAGGTGTAGTCTACTAAATGCAAGCCTCATAAATCAAAGAAGCCGGCTAAGAAAAGAAAGATCAAGAAGAGAACTACAACTCAAAAGATCATTAACAATTTAGAGGAATATCACTAGTTGGCAAGACAACCATTTAGGCTTACAGACTTTATGCATAAACTTTGCATTCTTGAATCGGATGAAGAAGATAATGGTGAATCTTATCCAAAAGAGACATGTTGAATCATTTATGTGATATCAGATGTTCTTCAGCATCAATTACTCCAAAATGATAAGGGTAGTCAGACAGACTTGACCAACCTATCAAAATTCTTATCAGAAAAATAAGAAGAGCCTTAGGAGTTATTATTTGAATTTTATTTAATGACTCAACAAGAAGATAACAGTTTAGATGAAGATTTATGTTTTTCTGATGGAGAAGAGTCATATTCATCGATATCATCATGTATGAAGTTGAAAAGTGAGTCTAGGCCTTTTGGTCAATCCTCTAGAATAAGAAGTGAATTTGAAGAAATTACTTCTTCAGAGGAATCTAAGCAAGACAAAGTGATTCAGGTTCAGTTGAGAAGTAGTAAAGTCTTACCACCTTCATCAAAGAAGGGAAACGCAAATAAAGATAAAAGTAAATAAATTGAAGTCAATGAAGATATTATTCCCAAAAATCCTAGAATAAAGCCTAAATTAAGCGAAATGATAGATTATAATATTCTATCACATCTGAGAAAGATCCCTGCACAACTAAATATGTACGAGGCTCTCTTGATGTCAAAAGACCTCCGAGAAACTTTGATATGCTCTCAAGAAAGAGTTATGAAGCTTACTTATGACTAAATCATTGTAAACTCAAGATCTCCCAGTAATGACATTTTTGAAGAAGATCTTATGTTGGGAACATCGGATCACAACTGTCCTCTATATGTTACTATAGAGAGTGATGGCATCTCGATCAGCTAAGTATTGATTGATATTAGTTCTTCTATCAATCTTATGAGTCTAAAGGTATTAAGAGGATTATCACTTGATATACAATATCTTAGGAGAGATAAGTTGATGGTTCATGATTTCAATGAAAAGGGCAAAATCCACAGGTTCTTTTATTCTCCTCAAGTTTTGATATATCTGAAGCTAAGTTTCATGTAATGATCGATACATCATTTAGAGCTCTCTTGGCTCGGCCATGGCAGCATGAGTATGGCATGGTTCCATCAACTATGCATCAGTGTATGAAGTACCTAAAAAATGGAGAAGAGTTCAAAATTCTAGGCAACCTATAATCATTCTCCGTCCACAAAGAAAAGATTTATGAAGATGCAAAATATTTCATCCCTAAAGAGCCTAAGCCAACAAAGCTCTTGAAGCAGTAGCATCCACTTCAGGAACTAAAAAGCAACTTCACAAAGTGAAAGAGCAAAAGCAAAGAGGAAGAAAGAAGGCTATGTCGACTCTCCCTAAAGCACTTGATTCTACATTTAAATCAAGAAGATCAATTTCTCATTTGGAAAGTGACCCATAAGAAGAAGAAGAAGATATTTCTATCAAACCTAAAAGAACTTATAAACTTTCAAGAAAGATAAAGTATGAAATAAGTGATTCCGATTTAGACTATGATTTTGAACCCACTTATGGAAATAGAGTTCAGATGGTCGTATCAAGAAGGATAGCTCATTTTATAGTGTCAGAGGACTCCTGCAAAATTATACCCATCCCTCAGTAGTATTTCAAAGAAATCACTCCATTGGAGGTTCATAACATTGAAGAATTGATAACATTCTATATGCCGCCATTGAGTGAGAGTGACGGAACAGGAACTCTATTTTACAAATCTGAAGAGTCTCAGACTCACAATTTTGGTCGGCCTACTCAACATAAAAATTTTGATGATATAGTGCCAACAAGAATACTAATATACTATCCACAGAAATTATGAAGAATGATGTATAAGCTTGGAATTCAAATTCGAATTACTAAGTAGAGAGCTCAAGTCTTTAGCAAGATGTAGAATCAAAGGAGTGTTCAAATATCACAAAGAAGTGATAAGTTTGTCATTAAAGGTCTTAGGTTCATCCACAAATCTCATCAAAATAAAGTTTGTTATAATGTAATAGAAGCTGCAATTGAAACTAATAGTGAAGAAGAAGATAATCTTAATGAAATCCTTCTTACAAATGATGAAGAAGTGGAAACCAAGCCTGCACCTGAAGAACTCGAAGATGGTGGACAAATAGCTACTATGGATGAACTTAAGGAAATCAACCTAGGAGCTTAAGATGATCCACGTACAACTTTCGTCAATGCCCTTCTACCTGATGAGAAAGTTGAAGAGCTAAAAATACTACTTTGTGAATTCAGGGATTGCTTTGCCTGGACATATCCTGAAATGTCAGGCTTATCCTCTGATATAGCAGTTCATAAACTTGCCATTAAATCATATGCGACACCTATTAAGCAAGCCCTTAGGAGAATGAGATTGGAGATTGAAGAACATGTAATTATAGAAACTAAGATGCTGATCGAAGCAAGCTTCATTCAGGAGGAGAAGTATGTAGATTGGATAGCCAACATTATCCTAATTAGGAAGAAGAATGGCCAAATCTGTATCTGCATTGACTTCCGAGACCTAAATAAGGCATGTAGAAAAGATGACTTTTTTGCTTCCAATATCAGAACTACTAGTAGACAATACTTCAAATTATGACTTGTTCTCATTCATGGATGGATCATCGGGATACAATCAAATCAAGATGGCTCCTAAAGATGAGAAGCACGCATCATTTAGGATGCCAATTGGTATATACTGCTACACAGTCATTCCTTTCAGTTTGAAAAATGCTGGAGCCATATACCAAAGAGCCATGACACATATTTTTGATGAGTTGATTCACCATAAGGTGGAATGTTATGTTGACGATTTGATGGTAAAGAGCTTAAATCATGAAAATCACTTTGAAGACTTGAGAATTGTATTGGAGAGAATCAAAAAATATGATCTCAAGATGAATCCTCTAAAATGTGCATTCGAGGTATCCTCCGAAAAATTCCTTGGGTATATTATACGTCATAGAGGAATTAAAATTGATCGTGCTAAAATTAAGGCAATTGTGGATATGCTTCCACCGAAGAGTTTATGTCAGCTTCGTTCTTTATAAGGATAACTTGCATTCATCCATCAATTTATATCAAACCTATCAAGATGCTGTCAACCATTTGCAAAGTTGATGAAGAAGGATGTTCTATTCAAATGAGACAATGAGTGCCAAGAAGCTTTCAATAACATTAAAAGTTATTTATTAAATCCACCAATCCTTACAGCGCCTACTCCTGGGAAGCCTCTCATTCTATACACAGCTACATTAGAAAAGTCCTTTAGAGCATTATTGGCACAACACAATGAAGAAAACAAAAAGAATGCTCTTTATTATATCAGTTAAAGATTAATAGGAGCATAAATGAGATACTCTCCGATAGAGAAGCACTGTTTGGTATTGATCTTTGCAGTCCAAAAGCTCCGCCATTATATGTTATCTCACAAGACTACCCTCATCTTAAGGATTGATCTACTGAAGTACTTGATGATAAGGCTAGCGTTGATAAGTCACTTGGCAAGATGGGCAGTATTATTTTTAGAATTAATATCATATACGTTTCGCAAAAAGCAGTGAAGGGATAAGTCTTAGTAGATTTTCTTGCAGTACACCCCATCCCTGCGGACTCTTCTCTTAACGACGATTTTCTTGGTAAGCAAATTATGCTCATTCATGAAAGAGAAAAATCACAAATTTGGAAAATGTACTTTGATGGAGCCTCATCGATCAAACAAATCCAATCTCCAAATCTTTCGAGGGCAAGAGCAAGAATCAACATCATCTTCATAACACCATATGAAGGGATAATGAGATGATCATATGGGTTGACCGAGCCAAGAACTAATAATAAAGTCATATATGAAGCATTAGTGGCAGGTCTTAAAGAAGCTATTTTCATAGGCATTCAAAACTTGCATATTTTTGATGATTCTCAGCTTATTATAAATCAAGTACTTTGCATCTATAAAATCAACAAGCTTGAGTTAGCTTTCTATCACAAGCGAGTTCTCGAGCATATGAAGTAAATACTAAATATCACATTAACTCGAGAATACCAAATATCATATTAACTCGATCCGAGAATAGCAAAATAGATTGCTTAGCAAAATTAGCTAAGAAAATGATAAGTATGAATGGTGATTATGTCATGATCAGGATATTTACTCGATGAGTTCTAGAGCCAGTAAAGTATCAATCCCCATAAGTAGAGGGGTTATCAAATTTAACACAGTAGGACGCGACTCAAGTTGCTCCTTACACTCCTCAAAATTAACATGTAATTATACCCAGAAGAACTAAGAATGATATTGCCTCAGAAAAGTAGTGTGAAGCTTTCATTCTAGAAGAGCCATATGATTGGATGTGACCCTTCATCGACTACTTTAAAGAAATTACCAAAAATAATAAATCACCCTTCGAGAAGAGAATGTTGCGTATGCTTTTCAATAACACTTTGTATCGTAGATCATTTGAATAAATGTATGCGATGCCTAAATAGATGAAGCTAGCAAAGTGATTGAAGTTCATGAAGGACTTTGTGGGTCGTCGTCTCAAGATGGCAGTAAAGATCAAAAGGATGGGCTATTATTGGTCATCTATGGTGAGAGACTGTATCAATCATACTAATATGTGTCATGAATGTCAAGTACATGAGAATATAATCCATCAACCTCTAAATCAACTACACCTAACAATAGCATCCTGGCCATTCGAATGCTGGGGTACAGATGTAATTGGACCAATTGATTCGTCGTCATCAGCTAGACACCGCTTCATCCTAGCAGCGATTGATTATTTCTCTAAGTGGGCTGAAGCTGCCCCATTTAAAGGAGTTACTGCTGATCAAGTGATTAACTTCTATACACATAGTATGGTCTATATATTTGGAATGACACGCCAAATAAATTTTAATAATGGCACGGCTTTCAAAAGTGTAAAGATTTATAGATTCGTCGATCAACACAAAATTGATTGGTGATACTCTTCAATATACAATCCAAGAGCAAATAGTTTGGTGGAGGCCTTCAACAAGACATTAGTCAAGTTGCTCAAGAAGATTCTCACTAAAAATAAAAGAGAATGACATACCATACTAATAAAGACACTATGGGCGTATCAAACCACCTACAAAATGTTGACTAAAGCCACTTCTTATTCATTAGTATTTAGAATTGAATTAGTTCTTCTGCTTGAAGTTGAGTTGTCGTCGCTTAGAGTAGCCATCCAATACAATCTAACTAAAGATCAAAATGCTCATTTAAGAATGGAGGAACTCGACGCGCTCGATGAAGTTAGATTGCAAGCTCATCAAAATCTAGAGGTTTACCAAGCAAAGATGTCCAAGGCTTTTGATCATACGGTGTGGCCTCGAACATTTCAAAATGGGGAATTGGTCTTAGTGCTGAGAAGATCAATTATTCCTAATCAAAAATTTGGTGAAAAATTTGAGCCTAATTTAGAAGGCCCTTTTGTCATTGAGAAAGTGTATCGAGGATGGGCATACCAACTCATTGACCTAAAGGGTGAAAGAACAATGCCGTCAATTAATGGTCGATACCTGAAAAAGTATTATACATGATGAATACATTCTTTAGGTACAATAGAAATCCCCCTATGAGATATGGGGTATTTTTTTAGTATATCTATTTAGGTCGACATCATGCATCATGTCGAGATCCCTAAATAAATATACTCACTCCATATGAAAATACTTTTTCGTGAAAATTCTTCTGTTACATAGGGGGCTTTTTTAGATTTTTATGCATAGATGAAATCAATGTTACATGTTAAAATTCTCTTAAGAGCATATCAACTCAAATATTGATGTATTTACGTAATTTTATCTTGAAAGTTATTCTAAATGTGCTTTAAAATTCCCCTTGCAAGACAGGGGCATTTTTAGTTTATGTCAAATTTATTTGAGTTGATGTCGTGCTATAAGATGAGATCCTTAAATATATTATGATTTAGTTTGACATCGAGCTTTATGTTGAAATCCCTGAATATACCCATAATTATTATTTTTAAGTTGATGGTTCTTATAGGAACAAAAATAATATATTTCTACATGTGAAGATAGCCCTAAATATCAAAAATTTATCTCCCATATTTATCAAATTTTGAAAATCAAGTCAGAAGAACTTCCAATTTTGGAAGCTTCAATCAATTGAGTTGGAAAAACATCAACTTCTACATCATGAAGTCTAGGACATGGATAGGTTCTAAAGGTCAAACTCAACAAGCCTACAAATAGCCGAGTTGCTGACGCTTTCCTCACTCAACAAGCCACAAGAAAAGGCCGCAGTGAAAGATCCCCCGTTCGTTAGTCTGATGACCAAATCACCAACCCATCACAACTTAATTCGAAGACTCGAGTATGTTCTAAAGGTCAAACTCAATAAGCCCAAATGTGATCGAGTTACTGACGCTCTCCTCACTCAACAAGCAATAAAAAAGGCCGTAGTGAAAGAGCCCCTACTCGTCAATCTAAAGATGATAGATGTTCAATCTCAAATTGGATCTAGCTTATTGATTGCAAGCAACCAAAATCCAAGAAATCTTTCTACTTGATCGATAGACCAAGACAATCTGAGGAAACCCTCAATTCAGAGCTGCCTTAAATCAATCTATATATTGCCTGCAGGGTGATATTTCAATATATTTTCAAAAGATCTAATCAAGCTCAAAATTCATGATCTTATGATGCATCTAATAAGGATATTTGAATAAATTGTTAAAGACATGCCACTCTCGGAAGCTGGAAAGCATCAATAGCTCTGGTCAAAGCAGCCTCAGCACCTACCATAGCCCGTTGAGGCATCACATTGCCGGTGTTGCTCAGCTTTCCTGCAGAGCTCTCTCACCTCGATTTCGCTCTCGATCATGGCAATCGGTTTGTCTAACTCAGAAGAAGCATCTATCAAACTATGGCGATCGTGTCATAGAGCCTCAACACTCTCCTCAAACTCATCATGTGCTAGGTCAGCCACCTCCCTACAATGCCTGACCTACTCCTGAGCTTCTGCCAGTAAAGTGTCAGATCGAATAATGTTGAACAATCTCATCTGGTAGATCAAAAACTCTACGTCTCTACAGAGAGTCTCCAGATACCTGAGAACATGCTCTTCCAAGCCAATATGACCTAGAAGATCCAGAATGGTGTTCGCATATGATGTGAAGCTATCTAGTAACTCTGGTGAGTCTAGAGTAAGCCTAGAAATCACATCCCTCAAAAACACCAAGCTGTAATCCTGCAAGCCCCTACCACGTGGATCTGTTGTATAGGGGTATCGATGGTAGATCTCAGACTCATAACTTACATCAGGCACTGCAAGGAATAAATAAAAACAATCAACATAAAATAGAGTAATAAATGTACATAAGTGCAACTAAAGAATAAAGAGAGGAAGAAAGTACCTGAACATGATGAATCTGACTGAACTAGCATGTCATAAGTGGCATAGTCCTCACTGACCTTTACTATCTGATAAGCTCCATAGCTATATGTTGGCTCAATAGAAGCCCCACTAGGTATGAGATCTCTCACCTCAAAAGTATCCCTAGGAGAACGGACAGAGTAAGGCTCAATAGGGAAAAGTGGCTCCATAGAAGGAGTAACAAAATCTGAGGTGATAGTATCAAAGGTCGGCACACTCGGCGGCTCAACTCCAAAGTCCTCAATAGCATATCCAGTACTAGCTGACACCTGTGGTACCTCATCAGGAGTCATCAGTCACTGTAGAAGTGGACTCATTACACAATCAGTCGAAGCTCGAGCAGGCTCTGTAGGCTTACTACACCCATGTCAACGAGCTGGTGAAGAAATCTCAATGTAGCTAGGAGCAGAATCCCTAACTCTGACTCTACTATGAGGAGTGGTGTCCTCAGCCCTGACTTGCTCCTCAACTGGTGCATCTATCATGAATCAAATTAGAATATGAGATACGCTAAATATATTTTAATGATACGATAAAAAAAGATGACATAAGTATTGAAAGAGAGTAAGATATTGATTATACTTATATCGCTGTTATCTCCTGTCGACGGTGACCGAAGATGGGTCCTCTAACCTCAAGGAACTCCCAAAGATTTCACTCTACGCTCACATCTCTTTGCACCACACTCCAGAAAAGGACCAAAAGATAGTCATACCCAAGTGAGATGAGTATAGCTGACCCATGCGGGCTCTACGGAGGAGCTACCCGAAAATGAGAGCCAGTACCAAGCCTCGGTAAATGTAGCCAAACAATTGAAGCAGTAAAGTAATGTGTCTCAAGGGGAATCATCTTGATCTTCTTAATATCCACTACACCAAGGATGAATGGTCTACCATCATAAGCAGTCGACTAGAAGAAACTAAACTGTCGTGCAACTCGGTTGGGTTGATAGCCCTCTATAACAACTAACTGCCCAAATCGATAACATAACCATCCTAGATGTATACTAAAAAGGTACTCAGCTACTCTCAATATCTGACAGCCATGAAGCAATGAATATTTATCATTCTCATCAAGACTGTCAATAAGATCAACCTCTATTAAGTCAGATGGTAAACCAAATATATCCGACTAGCGAACTAACAAAAATTGATCTCTGACCAAATGCGGAGCAAAGAAGAACATGTGAATCCGCTCCATCTCCAAAATAGACGATGGTCGGTATAACTGCAAAATGGTAGGATATCCTCACCCTGAAAAGAATGTTGGATACTCAAAATAAGCAAAGGCACCATGTATGTGGAGGTGAACCCAAGCATATAAGTACTGTCAAGGTAGAGTCACATCTCGCAACTCTAGAGAATCTGCCCTGGAAATTACCCCCAATATCCTATTAATCTTGGCTAACACTATTGGAGCCAAAGAAACTCACTCATCTCGAGAAATCCTACTGACTGCTAACAATGCACCTGGAAAAACAGATCCTTTTGTAATGGGAAGTACAAAAATGCATAGATATGTCACTATAAATCCCGCTAAGAATAGATCCTCGCTCAATCCCTGTATAGTTGGAGAAGTCATCCCTGCTGGTAAAGTAGGCTCTGTAGTCTCCTCAGATAAGTAACTGGCATCAAACACACCCAATCGAAAAGGGTCATGTAGTGCTACAGTCTCCTCAAATAAAGCATACTCCTGTAAGAAGCTCTGAATTCATGCACTCACAGGCAGTGCAGCTCGTGATCGTCTAAAACATCCTGGTGCCTTGAAAGTATGGTGATAATGGTTCAGAAGATCAATATAAACAGAAGGCATAACTAACCTACCTCGTCGATCACATTCATCTGAAGGCTGCCTACAAAATAACTCCTCATCAGGTGGAATGCACTCCTCGTAATGGTAACCAAATATTGGGAGACCTAACACAGCCTGTAAGTCCCAAAGGGTAACTGTCAACTCCTCTAGGTCAATCCAACAAGTGTTACTATTAGTATCCTAGAACTTTGCTACTCCACGAGCCCAAGAAGAAGGCATACCTCCAAAATCAAATAAAGATAGATATACTGCCTCATAAATGCCGATTGTCTATAAGGTATCTCTGTGAGCCTGCAAGACACACCTAGCCCATGTGATGTATCCATGTGGAAGACTAGGAATCCTGCCAATGGAGAAATCTCGAAGCAGGTATAATGAGCCCAACTTTAACTGATGGTGGCTCAGAAGTCTAAACTATCTAGTCTGCTCAATGTTGTTAGAAGCAGGTTGTAAAACATCATAATATTCAGGACTGACTTGAGCTACTGTGTTATTCAGAGGATTGTAGTCCTTGCATTTCAGCTTAATGGTAGCCACCCAATTTGGAGGATCCTCAAAGGCAAAAGAATCTGAAGTGCAATCAGGAAGTATGAAAGAGCATCCGAAGAAACCCTAGTAAAGATCACGTCCTCACAACATATCGGTGTGCTACTCAATCCTATCACTGATATCAACATCTCCATGAGGATCATTCTTGTCAATCTCCAACCTAATAACCTCCTCGTTAGGCTCAGTAGATGACAGATCATCAGGTCTTCTCCAGCTAAACATTCTCCTATCAAGTGATTAGATAAATGACACATAAGAATCCAAGTGATAGCATAAAAAAGCAAAAAAACAAAGAAAAAGAAATGGAAGTTATACTAAGAAGCAGTAAGAAGAAGGGGAACAAAAAAAAGAGAGCGAAGAAAGTCAAAATGGTCAACCAATTTTCAAAAAATGTGACTCGCTCCATGCATGAATCGCATTTATTGAGGGGCATTTGTTGACCTTCACATATGCTACACAAGCTAAATCAAGCTTATAAGGTGAATTTGATCAACTTCGGATACTTTAGAGTACAAATTGAGGATGAAATACACTGTACGTCACCAAAATCAGCCCATATGATCTTCTATCGATGAACGGACTTCTCCATCGCATTTAGAATGTCAAAACTAGTCAGAATATAAATATTGCATAACTCGATAATCAACCGATCAAGCGATCGAGTCGTCAACACACATATGTGTATATCAAGATCAGGAGGCACTAACATTAACCAAATGATCTCTATTTGTGAAATTGATTGTGTCATTAGTTTCAAAATATTGAAATCTATTAAGTAAGATTGTTCGTACTCAATTCGGACAAGTCTGCACGAAAGTCGAGCGGTCAGAAATGATAACGCATATTTTGAGCTAAAATTGATCTAATTTGATGCTGACTTGAACCAAATGGTCTCAGATTGTGAAACATACTGCATCGTTGCGTTTGGAATATCAAAGTAACCTTGAATCAACATATATATCAACTCTATATTGAGGTCAGTATAAAGTTCATATTAAAGTTGATTAAGTGATAAAAAGATATATTTAAAAAACATAAATCTAACCTAAATCCTTAAAACCATTCGGTTCATCCCTCACATGCACGTCCAACCCGATCCCTTCTTCTTCACGCACGGAAGCTTCTCCACGGCTCGGCCTCCCCCTTCACACAAACGGAAACCACTCCCTCTCTTCCATTCGAATGCACACTTCCACTCCTCCTCCAACTGTTTCCTCCTTCCTCCTCCTCAAGCAAAAGACGTGAGTCCTCCTCCAACTGATCCCTCCCTTTCTTCTTCCCTTCAAACCAAATGGTACTCTCTCCCACTTCCTCATCCAAAATCAGCTCCTCTTCGTTCTCCACTTCTTTGAAAACTGTTTCTAAACTGAATTTCTTTCTTTCCTTTCACTAAACTGAATTGTTTCTTACTTATTTCTTCAAACTGAAAATTATTCTTCCCATTTTCCATAAAATATTTCTTTCATTCTTTCAATCCTCATTTTCCTCTTCCCTCCTTTCTTCTAAATCAAAAATTCATCCCCTTCCAATTCCCTTTACCACAGCCGGAGAGGAACACCATCGTCAGGTGAGTTCTTCTCTTAGTTTCCGGCATCTCCCTCTCTGCCCCCTTCCAATTCTCTTTCTTTTTGTCATAACTGAGAGGCAACTCTATCATTAGACGGGTTTCTCTTGGTCACCGACAATTCCCCATTTATTTTTTTCTTTTCCCCTCATTCTAGGCTAAGAAAAAGATTGGATTCAAAAATGTTAAAATGCAAGTTTATCATTGTGGTTGATGGTGAATGCGTAAATAAATATGTGAATGTGTACATGTATATACTTGTCTCTTCGCAAGTTTGAAGGTCTCGTCGTGCTCATTAGGGCATGACGAGTTAAAAATCGTTTGTGATGTCGCAAGACACCGTTTCCTACGCCCATTAGGGCATGTTGAGTAAGCCAAATAAATTGGTAGATGTCGTTCCCCTAGCCGAAATGCTATCAAAATTTCATCAAATCTTTGAACTTAGAAAAAAGGGAGAATAAAAAGAAACTGGCTTAAGAGCGGTAAACAAAGAAACCTAAAGCTAAATTCAAATTAAAAAAATCAAATAGATAAAGAGGGGAAAGAAAAGAACATATAATAAAAACAAAAAATAAAATATTAAATCAAAGAAAAAAAGAGGTGAAAAGCACTTACAAGATTTATCTAAGCAGAGTTAAAAGCTCACTAAAAAATTAACCCTTCTCTTTCAAGCACTCAAACTCCTCAAACAAGTCAAATGAAATATAAGGCCCTCACTTAGCCTTATTTATAGAGATTGGAGGGAGTAATGAAGGACCTACTCTTACAAAAAAAAAATTTAAGTAAGTGAGTCCATGTTCTCTCAAATTTCTCAAACAAGAAAGGGAGGGAGAATTAAACAAATTTTAACTAAGATAGGGAGAGTTAAATGTTAAATTCATAAAGGAAATTATAACAAAACTTGAAGTCCAGTTGTTCCTTAAATATGAAACCTAATGTGGAGTTAGGGATATTGAAGTTGATGCTTGTTTATGTGAGTAGAGCTTTTTTATTGAATACTCAAAGTGTTAAATTCACAAACAAGTAATCATAAAAACTAATTAAACAATTGAACATTAGGCCTGATGTTGACAGAAATAGGAATCTTGATTGAACATCAAATCAAAGCATAAGAGAGCCTCTTAGAATAAAGATATACTCTTCAAATATACTCAAATAAATTGAAGAAAATTAAAGAATTTATCAGAGATTTTCTATGAGATCGAATGATTGCTAATAAGCATAAGCGATGAATCCTTAGAAAATATTTGAGTATATTCGTCGCTCTATTAAATACTCGAATTAGATCAAGAAAAAATTAAGTATAGTTGGCGATGAATTTAAGAATTGTCATAAGCAAAAGTCTATTGAATATTCAAAGACTAATCAACTTGAAATCAATTAAATATTAATCTAATAAGATGTTAGACCAATTTACAACACCTTCTACGCCACTGCACAACACATCATACAAGTGAACAGAATGCATTAATTAAGGCATTCTTAAATACACCCGCATGGTCCCCGACACTATGCTAAATGCTTAAATTCAGTGTCTCGGGATGCTGCGCGAGTTGCTTCCCGATTTAGTCTTAGAACTGGATCCAGGTTAACAAAACCTAAAAAATCTATTATAAGAATTTCAACTTACTGAAATATTTGAGAAGCTAATTCTGTCATGTGACAGTAGATCTGATCCTCTATTAGGGGCTAAACAGAGTTGACAAGATCTAAAGTTCTCAAATATATTTGATTCAATCAATTAACAACCCCGATGATGGCTATGTTGAATGGTGATTTTAATCGGAGGGGATACTTCCATCAAAATGTGGTTCTAATTTCAAATCAAATTAACTCAAATTAAGTATCAATCTAAAAAACTGCTAAAATGAAATTCAATCATTAAAAGCTTAAAGCAAAACTCAATTTATCCACCTTCCATAACTGTTTATCAGAGGTGACAAATTAAGAAATTTTAGCTTACGAAGGAGCCAATGTCAAATCAAGTGTTCTAATATGTTCACTCTCAATCAATCTCATGCTAGTAAGGACGTGGCCCGTGTCCTCTAACTGTGTGGCTTGGCCAGTAGGCTCCACATATTATATAATTATGACCAGAGTCCTCTGATTGGGTTGTTTGTCCAGTAAGGCTCCATTATATTACGATCATGATCGTAGCCCATATGCTCCCCAATGACTCTGCCCTTTGAGTTGTGAATCATAGGATACACCTGATAGGGCAAAAAGCCCACTGTCAGCTAAGGTAGATTTAAGCCTATCTCCCTAGATAAACATCACCCCAAGCCTACAAGAATTTTTTGGATGACGTAACCCGTGTGTTATTAATAAGAATCCTTCGGTCAGGTTGGGTCAACTACCTCCTTTGACTAAGTAGACTAGGAACCGCGATAGCCCCGGATGACAGAACCATGAGATTTAAATTGGGCACATCATCATTCCCCCCAACCATCCGCTTTAAGCTAATATAATGAATTTCATAAATCTAAATTCTAAAACTCCATATGCTGCTACTATACGCTGCACATTAAGCGATCTAATGATTATCCTTAATCGAAAGTTCTCTCTCAACAATGGGAGGAGTAATTAATTATAAGGGCTTGCGCCTATAAAAAACCTAGAACTAGATCTAAAGTCCTCACCAAATGAGGATGAAATCTCTGAGTAGTGTCTTATCTACTATCTCATCTGCCTTCTAAAAATTACACCGATATTTTAAAATCACACTCTCTTCATTCAATTGTCGAGAGGTTCATGGCGAATTTTCGGAGCCCACATGCACCTCACTTTGCATATTTTTTATATATTATAGTATACTTTCTAGATATGGTTAAGAATGTATTATATGTCATCCTTAAGTGATATAATTCTTTCTTTCATAAGAAGAATAATCTCTCATCATCCAATATGTTCAAGTCGCATTATCTTTGTCTCTAATAATACTACTATCCTAACTACTTATACTCATCTTGATACCCCTCTCTCATCATGTTGTTCAGCCCATTAAGGTTGAGACACCTTCAATACTAGGAGGGGACCGACCTACCATTCTTAATGACCTTTTATAACATTAATTTATTTTCACAGTTTCCACTTGTAGGTAAAGTCGCTTTTTCTATTAGGATGAAGATCTACACAATCATCCTTAATAGTCTCCATGACCTTCTGACAATATTTTGCAGTTGTCTATAAATGATTTTGTCACCTTGCCCTCCATTTTAAAGTCATTATCTACCTTTGGAGGGAGGACTATCTTGATAGCCTACAATCACCTCCATCACATTTTTATCTCACTTCATTCAAGTCCTTCAAGGTTGTCATTTTATCTCCTATAAGTGGGCTATTCTAGTTATCCTCAATGGTGCATTGACCTTCTTATGTTGCTTTATAGTTATCTTTAGGTCATGTTATGTTTACTTATAAGAAAAAGATCATCCAAGCCATCCTTAAAAATTACCTCCACTTTTTGATGTTGCCATTGCCTTAATGTCATGCCAGTTTTATCAAATACAAAAGTATTCTAAAACTTGATCTTATAACGTCATCAATTCTAAGGATGTTGCAGCATTTATTTTTACTTGCTCGTTGTTATGGATTCTCTAAATTTAAGAAAGAATGACCATTTATAATATACATATGAAAGTTATTTATAATAGTCTAAACTTAGTGAATAATAAATTTACTTAGTTATTTGATTTGTGAATTAAAACAAGGATGCTCATTCTCTTCATATCTATTTTGTACTTTTATTGATGAATGCACCAATATTCTGGATAGTCATAAAAGAGATTAGGCTTTTGAGAGAATTTCTTTGGCACATCATAATTTCTCTCGCCTTCATTATGCAAGTGATATTCTCATTTTTTTTGATAAAGCTCTTGAAGTCAACATATCAAAGCTAAATAATATTCTATCCATATTTTGGCTTATCTCGGCAATGCAAGGCGACATATAAGCCATTGATTTGAGTAGCATTACTCGACCCACCGCCTCTCAGTTGGTGCGCGTTAGGAATCCTCCAGGGTGAATCCTTCAGGCGGAGGCGCATGGAAATTAATGCCACGTGATGAAGAGTGGGATTAATACACCGATCCTCATTCACAAGATGAATGAGATGCTGGATGGATACCCATTCCAAAAAAAAGTAACATTACTCGAGTGCTGTTACATAACTTCGGTCGGTGAAGGCTTTTTTAGCATTATCTCCCTCGTCGTTCCCTTCCGCCCTCTCTTGGACATGAACCTTCAAGTACAGAAGAACACGCTTTATGTAGGTAAGGCGTTCTATTAATTGCGTCACTCAAATATTTTTTCCGCCTTTGTTTAGAGTTTTCTTCTGGTTCGGCCGACTGACTAGGGATTTTGTGGTGGTCCTGCTGCTGTAAAGGTGGGTTGGCGGAGGAGGTGAATGAGGCGATCCTGCACGCGGCGTTCATCCCCTTCGGTGACATCAAGGACGTGAAGACGCCGCTAGATCAGGCAACGCAGAAGCACCGATCGTTTGGTTTTGTTACCTTCCTAGAGCGTGAGGATGCCGTCGCTGCAATGGACAACATGGACGGTGCTGAGCTTTATGGTCGCGTCCTTACCGTGAACTACGCCCTTCCCGAGCGCATCAAGGGAGGAGAGCAAGGGTGGGCCGCGCAACCCAGTAAGTCCCCTAATCCCTTTTATTTTCACTGCATATCTAAATCTCGTCGGAATTGGGTATATGTTTGTTTTTTTTTTCCTTCTCTAAAATACGCTAAACCTAAAAGGCAAAATCAACATCAGTTTGATCATTCATTGTAATATTATATGAATAAAATCGACGGATAATCCATCAAGAATTATGTTATTAGATTGTTCAATCGTTTTATTAACTATAATAGATATGATTAGTTTAGTTCCATGTTTAGGAATATACCTGATTTGTGTTTTAGTTCAAATGCAGGTAAGATTTTGTGTTCAATTTTGTTTTCAAACTCTAACTATTGACTGGCTGTGCCTGATTTCCCCATTCCAATCAATACTTGTGTTGTGTGGTCATTTTAGATGCCATGGAATTTGCCTATAAAATATCAATAATATGATGGTAGTAGCAATGTGTTGTTAGTTACTACTATTGGAATATGGTAAGCAAGGAGGGATGCTTTGATTTATTTATTTACTTTTTTTACGTGAAACTTATGAATGAATAGTTGAAATTTCTAACAAAAACATCTTCAGCGAGTCTAATCTCTTCTTTTTTTTAGCTTGTGAATGAGTCTATTCCTTTGTTTAGTTACTGTTATTTATAATCTGGATTTCAGTCATTTTTTTTATTACCATTGGGTTATTCCATGACCAGATTGCTATCTAAAATCACCTCTTAAGCCTATTTTTGGGTGAGCGCAAACGAGAAAGTTAAAAAACATATATTTTAAAATTTAACGTGAAAGAAAGATTGATTCATTTGTGCATTAAATAGATAATATGAATTAAATGGGTGAAGGGGAATGGGGTCAAGGTGTTTAGGCTATATAATGGAGGTCAAGAAAGCAATTGTAGTTCATATTAAATCATTGAGCGGAGAATCTTAAAGAGGTTAAGTAAAAACGTCTAGTGTTTTTTGAATTGACGAACTCTTATTGAAATATGTTGAACATGTGATTATAGCTATGCTAAACTTGTGAGAAAGTAAGTACACATGACTTGAACTATTGTAGCTTGCACTCCATGTTAGGACACCTATGAGATAAAGGTCCCTATAGGGCCATATCCATGAATTATTTGGATTTTAATTATTTCAATTAAAGGGTGTTCTTAGTGCATATAGCTCCTACTAATGCAAGGTTTGAGGAGTTATTGATGTATATAACTGTTGCAATGATTTCTAACCTATGGCCATCTTCTTTCCATCTACGACAACCAAATAAACTATGGATAATAAATTTTAATCTACAACAATCAAATAATCTATGGATAGCAACTTTTCATTTTTAACTATCTTGTAATCTGTGGATAATAGTGTTCCATCTATAGCAATCCAATCCATGGATAGCAACACTTCTACTATACAGTTAATTCTAGATTCTAAAATTAGATTGATTCCCATATTTATTTCTTTGCCTATTTATGTTTGTCTCTATCTAATTTTTTTACACAAAAAAATGTAATAAAATTTAGTCTTATATGCTTCCATTTTTTACTCTCTCTTCTCATTCTAATTTTCAAGCTAATATCAAAGACATTAAGATAATATTCATTGTGTGAACCTGAAGGGTCAGTGATTCTCCATGCAGATAGATCCTTCACCATCACTAAAAGGCAATCTTCATTTAATAATAGTGATGAATATATATATATATATATATATATATACATATATATAGGTTGCAAGTGCTATGAAGAAGATAGTAACTGCCACGAAGAAGTAAGTGGTCAAGAAGTTGAAAACTCCAATATTATCATAGCATTTAAAATTTTCATCTTTCCAATGCCCATCTCAACCTTACATGTGAAAAGCATTTAATCTAATGATTTCCCCAATAATCATAGAAGCTCCCTCAGGGTGGCCCTTGGGAAGGTCCTTGGGATGGTCTTTGGGTGTCTTTGGGACCGTCATCAGGAAAGCCTTCATCCAAGCACCCATTCCACTTTTGCTTGGGTTTATCTCAAGTCCAATAACTATCTATTCATTCACTTTCTTATAAGCACAAGGAACATGCGGAGAACAATGCGACACCTTAATATCTCAACATTAAGCCCTGATATGCCTTTTGTCGTGCCATTGTGCCATCACATTCATTTATCTTGCCTGATTGGCTCTATATAAATGATGCAATCCTCGTGTCACCATGAATTTAGCAATCTCGTCTCCTCAGCAGCCTTGCCATATAACCAGAAGCCACATTTTCTCTTCCAACCACTAATTTCAGAGTCAAGACAACATACCAACACTGTATCATCATGTTATGACACCACACATTCTTGCTGTTGCTTACCTTCTCCACTTTCAATGTCACTGGAAAATATGCCCCCATGCATGGTATGTTCAATGAATGCATCATTAGAATTCCATAAAGTGATCTTGAGCCAATGCATGCATACTTCTCAAAATAGACGTTCTGATTACCTTAGTCCTTACAAATGTTGTTTGGCTGTGGAAGACTGATGCTACGAGATAAAATGGATTAGGAATTGCATAAGTATGCACTGGAATTGTGATAGATTGATAAATGAACAAACTTTTTTGTGAGTATTAAATCTGAAGATCGATAATGGGATGGTAGTAGCAAATCTGAAGATCGATAATGGGATGGTAGTAGCAATGTGTTGTTATTTACTATTGTTGGAATATGGTGGACAAGGAGGGCTGCTTTAATTTTTTGACATGAAACTTATGAACGAATAGTTGAAATTTCTAATAAAAATATCTTCACTGAGTGTAATCTCTTCTTTCTTTTGGAATGAGTCTTTTCCTTTGCTTAGTTATTATTATTTATAATCTGGTTTTCAATCATTTTCCTAATACATCCGGGTTATTTGATGATTAGATTGCTAAGTTTAAATGAGAAAGTTAAGATAAAGCTATTTTAATACTTAACGTGAAAAAGGTGGATTCATAAACCTATTTTAAAATCAAAAACTGTACCTGAAAAAACTTGTTTCATTCACTTTCCTATAAACACAAGGAACATGCAGAGAACAGCAAGAAGCCTGAATATCTCAGCATTAAAGGAAAGCGCCGTCGAGCCTTTTGTCCTGCCATCATATTCACTTATTTTGCCTGATTGGCCCATATATAAATGAAGCAATGTTGCACCATCGTGCATTTAGCCTAATAGGTATCCTAGCCACAATTTCATCTCCTTGTCAGCCTTGTCATTTAACCGAAACCACGTTTCATCCCCAACTACTAATTTCGTAGTCACAACAACATGACAACACAATACCTCCCATGTCTCCATGTTCTGACACCACACGTTTTTGCAATTGCTTACCTTCTCCACAATTGGCGTCACCTGCAAATATGCCTCCATGCATGGTATGTTCAATGAGGGTATCATTCCATAAAAGGGAGGAAAAAGACTATCAAAGGGTTGGATTCTTGGTTCTCATTAAAGTTCTTTTGCTAGAAAAATTCAAAACTCTCTTCTTTATTTGCAAAGACTCACAAGCTTTTGGGATAGATCCAGAGAGCAAAGTAATGGTACTCAAAGCGTCAATACCATTTGACCTCCTCTTTTTCCACAGAGCTTGACCCCTTTTCTTTTTCTCTTCTTTTATGATTTCATTGGTGCTTATAATTCTTTTCTCTTCTCTATTATTATGTTACTCGATTCTGTAAAGTTCAACTCTATGTATCCCACCAAAATTCTATAAACCTCTTCAGCAAAATAAATAGTGGGTGTAAGTCACTCGACTAATTGATACTCATTTTTCTCTCCTTTTCTTTTTTGGTCTCTTATTGCCTCCTAATTGAGTAATTTTCATACATTGTGAACTTTTCATCTCCTTATTTTGTATGATCATTGGATACATGTACTATCTCTTGGTACCTCAACTTGATGAATTATCATTATCAATTGATAGCAATTAAATTCAAAATGAAAAAAATATGATCCAAAACATGAAAATTCATGATGAAATATTAGACTAGAACATTTTAAATAGAACCAACAATAAGGACAAATTGTAATAACTCTCTTTTTCTTTTTCAACCATTTGGACAACAAGCCAAAGATATTCAACTATCCCAATAAATGCTTATCATAGAACATCATCATAATAAACTTAGTTGGTCATAAAGGTAAATTCTCAGATGCTCTTATTGCAAATAAGAAGATAACTACTACTTGAATAGTAGACTCGAGGGCTTCATATCATATGATAGGAGACAAAAATATTTTTTACAAACAACCCATGTAATTAGAATTATAATGTCCAAATTGCAAATGCATCACTATCAAAATTCAAAAGAGGTCAATATAAGCTGCCATTCTCTCAAATGACATGACACTTCACCTTTTGGCTTTTAATACCTAATTTAGATTGCAATTTACTGATCAACAAACTTACTCAACACACAAATTATGTTGCTAATTTTCTATCCGCTCTTTAACACTTTTAGGATTTGAACGTAGGGATGATGGCTGACAGCATAGAGATGTGTACATCCAAAGAATGATTCCTCACTTTTAAAGATTGTGTATCAACATAAATCACAATTTTAAATTTCAAACACACTTCAAATAATGATAGTGATGTTAGACTTTGGCACTATCATTTAGAACACTCAAATTTTACTTACTAGTTAATTTCTTCTCCATTCAACAACAAAAACTTTGATGTAAAATTTCTTATATAGTTAAACACTCGTAGTTCATATCACAATAGTATCTACAAACTTTTTCATAATTGTATATGCATCGATGCATGCATTCATTCATTTAAATTGGATCCAATCTTGAGCTTTAACTTAATTCAAGTTAGAGTGAGGTTAATTCAAGTTGAATTTGAGTTGGGTTTGGCTAGTTACTAGTTACTCGTTACTCGTTAGCTTAAATCTGCGCTCAATCCAAGCCCAATGCCCATCTAATTTTAAGCAAGCTTTGATCTTCATATCAAATTCACAGTCCCTAGCATTTAGAGTTTGATTTGTATTATTATAGGTTTGGCGCATCTCCTGTTATATATCTGACCCGATGTTGTGATTGAGCCAGTTTGGGCGGATGCCGATACGTGGTTTGAGAGGCAACAGCAGGAGCAAGAGATGCAGCGTTTGCAGGCAGAGCAACGGGCAGCAATGCAAGCAGCGGAGGAATTGCACAGAAAGAAGATGGCTGAAGATCGGCAAGGGGAGAAGGAGGAGGACGCTCAAACTATATCCGATCCCATGGCTGTGGCTGAAGCGGAGGTTTTAAACCAATCTACCTAGACTATTCAGATATTTAGGCTTTTTTATTATTATTGCGGAATCACCAAAATTGTAGCAGGGACAACAGTGAACAATTGGTCTTTTCATTCTTTCTTTGTGCTGTTGTACTTTAAAAAAAATGATTGTTTTTTGTTAAATTCCATCTCTTGGCTGCTGAACTTTATTGCTGAATTGCACTTTCTTGCCTTGTTTTTGTTGGTATTTTTTTTTTAAAATCTTTAACAGAAATGTTTAAATTTATTTATATAATTATTATGAGATATTTGTGCATGCCTTTATCATCATTATGATTTATTTATTGTCTTCATCATCAAAGTGCATACCAAATGATACCCCGTAGGGATAGCATGTTATATTTCTTTGCAGATTTCTATTTCTTTGCAGATAATAGAGTAGATGCTAAACCCAACTTCATTGCATTATGTTCTTATTTGAACTTTTTCAAATCTAATTTGGGATTTTGATTGAACCTTTTTTCTATTATTTATTGAGGATAATTTGACATAATCAATGAAGAGTCAAATATTGATTTGATCAAGAGTTTGAATAAGATTCAAGGAAGTTCAAATGAAGTGATGATTTATCGAATATTACTAAATCATGAGTTGAATATGTTACAAAGATTTATCAAATCAATCAATCATTTTTAAAAATGATTGATTTGATTAATTTTTTTTTATCATGGTTCTAAGATTGTTAGAATTATTTTAATGATAAATAATATGACTTTAACATGCTATTAACATGTTAAGTCTCTAATGACTAAATTTATCAAAATGCTTCTTATAAAACTCTAAATATGACTTTATTCTCAATATGAAAGGAGAAGAAATTAAGTGTTAAGCTTGAAACTTGATGACCATCACCATCAATCATCATTGATTACCACTAGTGACTATTATAGTTCGATCATTATAATATGATTGTTGGCCTTATTTTTAGGCTATTGTTGTCCAACTTTTGTATAATAGAGGAGCAAGCAAGCAGTCATCATTTTATAATGCCATCTTCTTTAGTTGGGGAGAACATGAGAGTGGAATTTTGTATCTTCATATACCTAATGAATAATTTTCATTGGCCTAGGCTTTATAATTTTTATTTCTTTTTTGGATTTTTCACATATATTTTTGATAATTTTTGTATTATTCAATATTATCTTAAAATAGCTCAATTATTATGTGAAGCTTAGCTATAAAAATTTTTTACTTTACTATCATGAAATTTCTATTTCAGTTATTACTTGTGTCCAAACACAAGGAGGATTGACAAAATATTTTTCTATTTCAATTGGATTATATCAAGGATCAGCTTTAATCCCTTATCTTTTTTGCTTTAGTTATGGATGTTCTTGCTAGGCATTTACTAGAATATGTACCTTGGTATATGCTTTTTGCTAATGATATTCTTCTTGTTGATAAGACTAGAGAGCTAGTCCAAGAGAAACTTGAATTATAGAGGTCAATCTTAGAGTCTAAAGGTTTTCATTTAAGTAGATCTAAAACTGGATATATGGAGTGTGATTTTAGTTGTGCAAGTTCTATTGGTAGTATTGTGACATTGGGTGAACAAATCATTAGAATGAGAGCGATTCAGATATTTAGGCTCTATTGTTCAAAATGATAGTGAAATAGATGCAGATGTTATTAGTAGAATTCAAGTTGGATGGTTGAAGTGGAGGAATGCATCTGGCCTATTGTGTGATAGAAAAGTATTGCTTAACTTAAGAGATATTTTTATAAGATGGTGGTAAGACCTGCAATGATTTATGGTGCATAATATTGGCCAATAAAAAGAGTAAGACTAAGACTGCAAGAGATGAGAATGCTCAGGTGGATGAGTGGCTTTACTCTTAGAGATAAAATGCGAAATGAGTATGTTTGGGAAAAAATTAGAATAGCGCCAGCGACATATAAGATTAAAGAGAGTTGCCTTAGATGGTTTGACTACATAAAATGTCGGCCGTCCGATGACCCGTTAGGAGAGTAGATACATTAGATTTGTTTTATGTTAAGAAAGGTAGATGTAGACCTAAAAAGACTTAGTTAAAATGTATAAAAAATGACCTTAGTATACTTGAGTTAAATGAGAATTTGACACCTAATAGGACACAATGGAGCGAAGGATTCATGTACGGCCCCTCTTAGTGGGATAAAGGCTTATTGTTATTCTAGTTGTTGTTGTTATTGTTGTTGTATCATGAATTTTCTAACAAGCAATAATTTAGTGTTGTCTGTGGGAAACTTATCGTGCCATTTCAAGATCCACAAAAATATTGATAACTGAAAATTTTAGTGAAATTAGCATGCATTTTTTAATTCAAATTAATTTTATTTTATGATTTATTTTCATAATTTTAAAAGTTTGATAGAAATTTCTTATTGGAGAAAGAAAGGAAGAAAATGTATAAATTTAGTGCTGCTCTTAAGCACTACATATGCAGTGATTTGGTGCTATATTAAAAGAAAAATTATGCATAAATAGATAAGATAACACCACATTAACAGATCTGCGGTGCTACAACGTCAAACCCAACACTATGATGCTACTTTTGTAGCGTCAAGGTGCCAAAGCTAGAGATTTGAAGTCCAAAGTCAGAGAAAGCAATGTCTAGATGCTACGACCTAACATATTCAATTTTGATGTAGTTTCAGAGCCAAATTGGGAATTTTTAAGTGCAGTTTGAGTTGATTTTAAATGGACATGGGGATAGTTAAAAGGATATTATTTGATAATTTTAAGTCTCTTTTGACAAGGGTGGGTGTGTATGCACTTGAAGGAAATAGAGATCCATTTAGAAGAGGATACTTACAGGAAGACAAGGGAAAGAATAAAGTCAGAATTAGAGGAGCATATCCTAGTTCTTTATTTCCTTACTCTTGATTTATTGTATTAGCAAAACTCTAGATTAATCACTCTCTTGGTCAATGAAATGAATATTTAAGTCTGTAATACTCTAGATTTGTAGAACCTTGTATTATTTACTATGGATAATATATTCTAAAGTTTAAAATAATAATTATTATTTATTTCTTATGTTATTTTATTTTTTTTCTTATGCTTAATTTAATTGTAATCTGGTCAATTAAAAATTTAAAATCAAATATGATCTAGAGATATTGGAAGAATTGTATAAAATAATTAGGGAGTAATAATCAAATCTTTGCAAGTATACATAGGTTTATGATTACTCTGATTAGGTAAAGCTCGATAATTTTTTCTTTTTAAAGTTTTTCACATAAAAATTATAATGTTTCTATAAATTGTTCTATTATTTATGTATATGTGCTAGATTTTCCTGTAAAATTAAGACATAAAATTTTTACTATATCGTCGTGAATTCTTTAGCACACAATAAAATCAAATTTGAATATTTTCTCTATTTTTTTCGTTTCATGTAAGAAAAAAATTTTTGTAACAAAAAAAAAAAGAAATAAGTGAAAAGATTCGGGTCTACTGTCTACATTAATTATGAATGTCAATCATATTTTTTATATTTTATTACTTATCTTATTTTAAAAAATTAGAAGATAAAAATGAAATAAACAAACCTTTAAAAGTAGGGTTTCCAAAAAGTTATTATTTAGATTCGTAAGAATTTATGGTGATAAATAGTTCTCTAAAACATTCACATATTTTTTCTTTTAAAAAAAATGAAATTAGAGCACAATTTATTTTCTTAAATTTTTAAATGATGAAAAGTAACTTTTCAGAATTTTTCATAAGGATAATTTTTAAAAAGGAACATATAATTAATAAAATTTAGCAAAAGGAGCATTCTAAAAAAGAAATTTAAAAAAGGAGCAAAAACGTAAATTGCATCCACGTTTTCAAATAAAAAAAAAAAAATTTTAAATTCTGAAAACGTGAATAGTAATCACGTTTTCGGAAAACCTGATTACTATTCATGTTTTCTAATTTTCAATTTTTTTAACTTTTTAATAATAATATTTTATTGAATGTTTAAATATACAAAATAATAATAAATAATTAAATGTATTTAAATAACAAATTATGTGATTTCGATCTATTTTTTTTTAATTTATAAAAAAATCTATAGAATAAAATTAAAATTAAATAGTAAATTAAAAATAATTTCAAATAGATAATTCAAAAATAATTTATGACATTTTTTGAATCTTAAAATAATTATTAAAATATTTTATTTTGAGAAATAATATTATAAATATATTAATTAATGTTTTTTATAAATAAGATTAATTAATATTAATTACAAAAACTAATTTTAACTTAGGCATTCTTATAAATTTTAAAGAAATCTTATTAATTTATTATAAATAGTGTTTTCATATGTAATGTATTTTTTGTTTCAAAATTTTAATTTCTAATGAATTAGTAAAAAACTTTAAATAATTTAATTTAATTTTTCAATATTTTATTTTAAGTTAGAAAAATTAAAATTATCTCTCGTATTTTTAATAAATTAAAAGAACTAAAAAATATATACATTTTATTAATAATTTTATTTAATAAGTTATTGTTTGATATACATATTATATAATTTTACTTATTAATAAGCTAATTTAATTATTTGTATTATATACATAATAAGTAAATTTATATAATATATATATATATATATATATATATATATATATATTATAATAACTTATTAAATAAAATAAAAAGTAAAATGCATACTTTTATTAATATATTAAAATATAGGAGAGAAGTTTAAATTTTTTTTAAGAAAAAATTGTACATAAAATATTTTAAAAATTTTAATAAATAAATTCCACTGATTCATTAGAAATTTAAATTTTAAAACAAAATATATATTATAGAATGAAAACACCAAATAACATAAATTAATAAGATTTTTTTTAAATTATTAAAAATTCTTAAGTTAAAATTAGTTTTATGATTAATAAAATTAATCTTATTTATAAATAAAATATAAATTAATATAATTATAGTACTATTTATCAATATAAATTTTTTTAAGTAATTATTTTATGATTCAAAAAAATATCATAAGTTAATTTTAAATTATCTATTTCAAATTATTTTAAACTTGCAATTTAAAATTAATATTATTTTATATATTTTCATAAAATTAAAAATGATAAATAATAATCTTAACTTATTTATATATTTTAAATATGTTGATTTAATATATTTAAAATTCTAGCAAATATTATGATTAAAAAAGTTAAAAAGAAATAAGATTAGAAAACGTGAATAGTAATCACGTTTTCTGAAAACGTGACTAGTATTCACGTTTTTGCTCCTTTTTTTAATTTTTTTATAAAAAAGCTTCTTTTGCTAAATTTTATTAATTAAATGCTACTTTTAAAAAATGATCCCCGGAAAAATTAGTCTTAATAACAAAATATTGGAGGAGCCTAGACCAGATCCTCTAGAGACCATGACTCCTAAACCCGTCATCCCCTCTCGGCCCTGGACAGCATAATTTAAAGATTATTATAATAAATTTCTATGGCAGCAGCGAAAAGTGCTTTGCAGACATATGTATATTCGTCCCATCAATCCATCTCTTCCTCCATTAAAAAAACCCGAAACTGAAGCTCTTCATCCACGTAGATTTATCTCATCGTCCTCTATAAATTCTCACTACTCTCATACATTTTTATTAGATTAATTCTGGCACATCCTTTCTTACCCTTTTGATATCCATCAAATATATAAATCAATCCATCTTCTTCATTCTTCCTCAGCAATAATCCATCCTCCCCTACTCTATTCTCCTTGCCTTCACCCTCTCCGCTTCTCTAACATGGATACCAACTACAGTGAAGAAGCCCCCGACAATTTCTACATGGAGATCGAAGAGCGGATCATGCTCGTCATCTCGGATGAAGAGGATGAAGAACAAAAAAGGAAAAACAGAGCTTCTCTGTTCGCCATTAATGGAAGGAAACTACTTTTTTCTCACTGCCTAAAGTATTATTTGGTGTGAATTGGTATAGATCGTTTGATATTGGATAGCGAAGGTACTTTGGAGAGAATTGGAAGAGGTTATATGTGATGGTATATAACAGCTTGGATTGAGAATGGCGGCGAATCGAGGAGAGGCAGACTTTTATTAGATATACGCTTAATGCTCTGTGATCGCTATTGATCGCAATTGGAGAATTATAAATGATTCGTTTTAATAATTATATTACAAATTATTATATATTGTTTAGATTTTCTTCATACGTGTGTGTATATGATTTATTTATTATCAAGAAACTATTTATTCTTTGTATTTGTCGGTTAAATAAAAGAAGATTGCATATCTTTTTAGTTTTCATGTACTTGGGTGGGAATAAAATAGATGCAAAATATATTATTATATATTTTTATTTTTCAGTTATTTGAATCTACATTCTTGCATATATATATATATATATATATATATATATATATATATATATATATATATATATATATATATATATATATATATTTATGCACATGCTTTAAAATTATGTTAAATATACTATGGCAGTAAAATGCATATTTTCTAAAAATAAATATTTATTTTGTATCTCACTTAAGATCTCTTTTGTTGAAGTTAGAAAATTGGCCTTTTAAAAAAAAAATTAAATTCATAATTTGATTTGGTGAAATTAAAACTGACATTAGCGCCATTCTCTATTAAATTATTTTGAAATTAGCTCAAATTTTATAATTTTAACTTCATTTAATCTCATAAAATTGAACTTCACAGAAACTAATTAAATCTCATATATTAGGAATATAATTTCACAATCAGCATCACAAAGCACTCCTTTTTTTTTTCAAAAGTCCTCCATTTCTTTACATTATCTCTCTCCATTAATAGCAATCAACTAATAATTAATGATTCGAGCAGAGTTTTTGAGAATAATAATTAGAGCTTAAGGCCTATTTGAAATATTTTTGTATTTTTTTTATTTTTGCAATATATTTCCTCTTTGGTACTGATATGAAAAATTTCTACAGTGAGACGCGAATCTTGATCAGAAAATTGTCAATCAGTACTAGAGATCAGCGTTTATCGACTCTTAAACATGGAGTATTTATAGTCAAATCGGCGTCTTGTGGCAATCTAACAAGCCCAAGATATCATAATTACATCATTTAAGCATTCAAATGCATACATCATATGATCAAGGGGATCATTTTGAGCCGTCAGATGAAGTAAGTGGTGCGGGTTTTGCATGTATTCTGAGGCGTCACTCCCATCTATAAAAAGCTCATTCCTCATATGAGGAGAAGTGAAGGAGAAGAAGGAGAGCAGAGAGAGGAGAGAGCTCTAAAGATCCTCCATAATCGTGTTGCCATCGACGGTCGTCGACCCACCGCCGATCCCGCCGCGTCGTCGACCATTGTTGCGGTCATCATTCTGACAATATCGGTCATCGTCAACATCGTCGTCAACTTCATCGTCAACATCGGCGTCAACATCGTCGTCAACATCGTCGTCAACATTGTCTATTACTAGCAACTGTTGTTCCCTTCTCACATACAATTCTGTAATCCGATGCTCGGAAGATCTTGTACTCAGAAGCAGATACATAGTGAAAGCTTTTTATTGGGCTAGGCCCCGTGGTTTTCCCTCTTTTGAGGTTTTCCACGTAAAATTCTAGAGTTTTCTTGTTAGCTCTTTAAATACACACGTGTGTGTCTTTGGACTCTCCAAAAAAGCTAAGCGTAAACTTTTACTCTATGGCGGTTTTCTAACGCGCAGCGGTTTGGCTCGTTGTGGGAAACTAATTCCCATTATTTCATCTTGTATGGCGACAAGTTTCCCAAGATCAAAACCACCATCGAGGTGGAGCATTTCAAGCTTTTAAAGCATGGCGAAGAATGAAAATTCATCAAACTTTGTTCCTTGATTACGAGGCGGGGGGCAACTCTCCCGGATAGGTCAAAGATCCTCGGCGGTTTCAATTCAACCTCTTCCACGCGGGTTAGCGTCGCCGGGTAACGCGACAAACAACACGGATGAGTCAAAGATCGCCGGATTCAATTCAACCTCTTCCGCAGTGCGTCGTAACACTCACGAAAAACAACGCCGGATGGGTCAAAGATCTTGATTCAATTCAACCTCTTTCAAGGTTAGCGTCATGGGTAACACGCGGCAACAACCCGGATGGGTCGAAAGATCCCGGCCAGTTGATTTGACCTCTTCCATGTTAACCGTGGCAAAGACTCGGCGAACAACGGCAGGATGGGTCAAAAGATCGCGGTGGACTTCCCACGACCTCTTCCATGCAGGTTGCGTTATGGGTAACACCACGACAATAACACCGGATGGGTCAAAATCCTCGGCGGAGTTCAATTCAACCTCTTCATACAAGTTAGCGTCGCCGGGTAACACTCCCCAGCAAACAACCTCGGATGGGTCAATCACCGGCGGATTGTCAATTGCTCTTTCCATCTGAGGTTAACATCGCCGAGCAGACTTCGACAAACAACCCGGATGGGTCAAAATCTCGGTAGTTGATTGACCTCTTCCATGCAGGTTAGCGGCCATCGAGCAAAGACTGCAAACAACCTCGATAGGTCAAAATTCTCGATTCAATTCAACCTCTTCCATACGCTTAACGCCATCGGCAAAGACTCGACAAACAACCTCGATAGGTCAAAATCCTCGCCGGATTCAATTCAACCTCTTCCATACATGTTAACGCCATCGTAACACTCGACAAACAACCTCGATAGGTCAAAATCCTCGCCGGATTCAATTCGACCTCTTCCATAGTGTTAACGCCATCGGTAACACTCGACAAACAACCCTGGATGGGTCAAAATGATTCAATTCAACCTCTTCCATACGTTAACTCATCGAGCAAAGACTCGACAAACAACCTCGATGGGTCAAAATCTCGCCGATTCAATTCGAATTCTTCCATAGTTAACGCCATCTGCAACACTCGACAAACAACCTGATAGTCAAAATCCTCATTCAATTCGACCTCTTCCATATGTTAACATCGGTAACACCGACAAACAACCTAGATAGTCAAAGGTCCTGTGGACTTCCCATGACCTCTTCCATACAAAGCAACGCCATTGCAACACTCGACAAACAACCTCGATGGGTCAAAATCCTCGTTCAATTCAACCTCTTCCATAGTGTTAACGCCATCTGATAACACAAACAACCCTCAAAATCAAAAATTCTCGATTCAATTCAACATCTTCCATACAGTTAACGCCATCGGTAACACTCGACAAATAACCTCTAATAAGGATCCTCCGGATTCACTCCAACCTCTTCCATACAAAGTTAACATCATCGGGTAACACTCGACAAACAACCTCCTGATAGTCAAAATTCTCTGGATCTAATTCAACATCTTCGGATAGGTCAAAGATCTCGTGGTACCATTCTGTAACCACCACGTCGGCCCGCGTAGTCAGCGGCCATCACTGCGTCGTCGGTCGCCGTGACCATCGGCAATCTAGGTCCACCATCGTCGCCGGTCATCCCGTCGGCTGCACCGGTCATGCCGTCGGCCATCACTTATTCTGCTGCCGTAACCCTCGGTAGCCAACCAATGTGGCCGGTCACCGCGCTACCGTCTGCCATCGCGGCAACTTCGCGGTCACCACCACCTCTGCCGTCACCACCATCGTAGGTCATCCGCGAGAATATCTGCGCCGTCGCCATCGATTCACGTCGCGTTCGCTTACCACCCCGTTGGCCGCTAACCAGCTGGCGGTCACCGCCATTGTACCCTTCGCTGGACCATCGCGGCATCTCGCGGTCACCACATGTCGTGATCATCTCCGACAGACGTCGATGGCCGCGATTGCCGTCGCTGTTCCATTGCCGACCACCCTCGTCGGCCGCCAACCACCGCCGCCGACTACCCTCGGAGGTCACCATCACCGACCAATGTCGTCGGCCCCCATCGTCGAGCATCTTCGTCAACCCCCGTCTCCGGTGATCGCCTCCAAACCCGGTCGGTCCGACGAGGTCAGTTAACACCTCTTTCGAGGGAAAATTGGAGCCTTGCCGTATGAACTACGGGTCTTGATCGCCTCCAAACCCAGTCGGTCCGACGAGGTCAATTGACACCTCTTTCGAGGGAAAACTGGAGCCTTGCCGTATGAACTACAGGTCTTGATCGCCTCCGATCCCGGTCGGTCCGACGAGGTTAGTTAACACCTCTTTCGAGAGAAAAGCGGAGCTCATATGAACTACGGTCTTGATCGCTCGAGCGACCTTCCTCAAGAAGAAGAGAAGGTGCCTTCTCTTAGCCAGCTATTTATAGACCCTTTCAGGGCAAATGATAAAAACTCAAAACCGGAACCGCCAAAACCGTCGTTCGGGCGTGGGACCCCCGCCATGCAGACTTCGCAGCTGGTGAGATACCAGCGCCGGTCGCCCGTAGCGCCAGCCGCATGACGCCAGCTGGTCCGCAGTCGGCCGACGGGTCGACCGTAACCGGAATCCGCAGTCTTCTGCGCCAACCAGCGTTGCCGTCGGTCCGGTCATGGCAAACCCGACCGGGCATCCATCGCGGGTCGCTTCAGCCCTCGGGTGGTAACTCGAGCGTGGCCCCGGGAATAACCGCCCGGCGCAGCTCATGACGACCAGCTTCCGAGCCCGCTGAACAGCGACCAGCGTGGTTTCCGACCCGTATGACGCGAGCTTCGCTGACCGCTACGGCCAGCTGAGCGCTGGCGCCATGCCATGTCAGCGCACCATTGCTTGGCATAGCGTCTGGCCGTTCGCGCATGGTGTAACCTCAATCCGAAATTGCATACCTACACGCATTTGCGGCCCTGCATCAGCTTCCATAGTCATAATCTTGTGCTTACATAAAGATCTGTTCTCTCAAAATGTGTGGTTAATGGACTTGCAGATTACGTTGAAGAATTTACTATTTTGAAGTACTTGACACATATTTTTTGGATGATTGAGATAATATCATCCAAAAAAATAGAGCGATATGACCCGAAAATTTCTATAAACACGGAATCTTGATGCAAATTGTCAATCAAGACTAAGCAGAGATCAGCGTTTATCGACTCTTAAACATGGAGTGTTTATAGTCAAATCGGCGTCTTGACGCGTAATCTAACAAGCCCAAGATATCATAATTCGACATCATTTGAGCATTCAAATGCGAAATACATCATATGATCAAGGGATCATTTTGAGCCGTCGATGAAGTGGAGTGGGACGGGTTTTGCATGTATTCTGAGACAAGCTCCCTCTATAAAAGCCCTCATTCCTCATATGAAGGGGAGAAGTGAAGGAGAAGGAGGGCAAGCAAGAGAGAGAGCTCTAAAGATCCTCCAAGCCGTCGTCATACCACGGTCGACCACCGAGCGGCGCCATCACGCCGTAATCCTCGCCATCGTCGACCATTGTTGCAGGTCATCATTACCGACAACTATCGTCGGTCATCAGCGTCAACATCGTCGTCAACTTCGACGTCAACATCGTCATCGTCCAACATCGTCCAACATTCTTATGTTCCCTTCTCACATACAATCTGTAATCCCGATGTCGGAAGATCTTGTACTCAAACAGATACATAGTGGAAGCTTTTATTAGCTGGTTTTCCTCTTTTTTGAGGTTTTCCGTAAAATTGAGTTTTCTTGTTCTCTTTAAATACCTGTGTGTGTGCTGGACTCTCCAAAGAAGCCAAGGCGTAAACTTTTACTCTACCGCAACTGGTTTTCTAGCACACAACAGGTACGTTGAAGTAAGAGCCATGAGGGAGGGGGTTTAGGAGGGAGCCAAAGAGATTGTGGACATCGTTGACTTGTTCAGCATAGAGCATATAAAAATATTTAATAAGTCATGATGATATTAAAAAAAATTATTTTTTAATGTTGAATGATATAGACATAAATTATTTTAAGTAAATTGTTGATAATAATTTTTAAGATTTTTATAAGTTAAATTAGCTTATAATCATATAGTCATTCATAAGAGTTTATAAAGACTTGATTAGAATTATTAAATAAAAAATAATCATTTTATTTTTTTTATTATGTTTAAAAAATAGTGAAGGTAATTTATTATATTTAAATATGTTGCTTAGATTTCATTATTATTTAATTAGGATTTTTAATTAGTTTAATGATTATCATATTTTAAAAATAGTAAGACATTTAAATAGTCTACTTATAATCCCTTTCATACATATTAGTATCAATTAGAACCTAATTAATTATGATTACTTATCAGCTTTATTAAAGTAATGTTAGAGCAACTAAATAAATTCTAATTATTATTTAATCATCTAAGTTAAATATTATTAAAGCTAATTTAAACATTAATTAATATTGATGAATCTATTCATCTTGCAAATTTGATTTCAATTCCTTCTTAGATTTTACATTAATTTTACAATCATTAAAATTATAAATCCTTAAAATAGAAAGTTAAATAGTTAACTATGATTTAACATGTGTGCCTAATATTTTTTTAAAATTTACACTTTTAAAATTTAATAAATTTAAATTTGTTGTGTGTTAGAACATTTAAGATTGTAAAGAGGATGTGTTTAATATTTTAGTTTTATATGAAAAATCTAATGTACATACAAGTTAAGAGAAGAGTTGTAAAAACTAATAATTTCTATGTGAAAAACTCAAGAAGGAGAGCGATCGTAGCTAAGAGATGGAGGTTGAGTGATTGTAGTTGAGTACTATGATCAAGTGAAGGTCAGACAACTATAATCGTGCTATTATAGTAAAATGATGATGATTGGGCAACCATGATTGGGAGACTGTAGTTAAGCAAAAGTCTTTGAGTGAGAATTGTCATTAAAGATGAGATGATGGGTATGGGTTGTCAAGTTGTTCAAGAATTCATAGTTTTACCATTCCTGATCAACCTATCAGAACCAATTTGCTAAAGCTAAAGGGCTTTATGCCATAACTTTTAAGGAGTCTAATTAATAGTCAAGAGTTGCCTTCTTTCAAGCATCTAAAGTAAATATATGTGGGTTCCGATGTGAGACACATCCCATTATGATGAAATTTATTTACCTTGGATAAAAAAGGTTTACAAGCACCAAAGTAGCTGATGATAATTTAAAGATTTTGCTTGTGACTGGCAATGGTTCATGAAGACTTTGTATTGTAATTATGTGTTTTCTCATGAAGGGAGCCTTGAGATAAGTTTGAGTTAAAATTGTTGCATTAAGGAGACAACTTTGATATATGATTGATTAAGATATACTTCATTAAGTGATGGTTTTATATAAACAAACCAATTTTAGGGTTGGTAGAATTGGTTTGTGAGCTTAATAATTTTCTACTATTTGATTGATTTGTATTTTTATTGACTTTAAGCTGATTTAGATGAGTGGATTTATTTTCTATGAGTCAATTTGTTAGAGTTAATTTTGAAAAGTAGAATTGTATATTTTGGAGGAAGACATGTTGATTATAAAAGTAAAGATTTACATCATAGGTGATGCAGAATGAACCAAAGTTAGCATTTGTTGAAAAGATAACATGCCATGCTTTTATGTAAATAATTTTTTTTATTCACACATCAAAAATTACTAATTAATTCACACCAAAATATTATAATTATATTTATTAATGTGGTCTTTATATCCACATTTATACATTTATTTTATTATTTGTTTCAACACAATAAGCTATAAAAACCTAACAAAAAGTTTGGTTTTTTTTCTGTGGAAAAAAGAATTGAGGCAACCCTGTAGATTTATAAAGATGCTTTAGTTCGAGTTAGGGGAATGATCAATTAGTGTCTTACATCATCTTCTTCACTATAACTATCTTCCATTCTTATTATCTTACAAACAAAAATTAATATTCACGTGGCAATTAGAGTTTTTATGTTCAATGATGCTCAATCTCTTTAAAATTTGACTTTAAAATTATTGTTGCTTATTTTTGATATGGCTCACTTTTAGGCGGTCGTGAGCTTATCAGGTTAGCTAAAGAAAATATTCTAATTTGAGTTTGGGCACATCTATGATATATCTACCATACCATTCGCATGTAGATGCGGTGTGTGATATCTGAATTAATTATTTCTCCACAATATGATTAACATATGAATATTATGTCAATATCTTACACGTCATTTATCCCATTTTGAAGCTTTTACATGATAAGGTTGAATGTACCTTATTATATTACTTATGTATTAATATTAAGTCAATACCTAACACCACAAAAGCAAATCTTCACTTTTATTTATTTAATTTGATAGATGGCTACTTAGATATCTTGCACAAATTCACCCTCTAAGCACAACTTCTCATACAATGAAATTAAAAAAAAAATAAGGAGAATCATTAGATCAACTATTGGCTCTTTTGGATCATGATCAGTTGGTCGAGTAATGAGTGTTGCTCATATCAAACCTAATTGAACTAGAGATTGGATCTCATCAAACTAGTATAATATTGTATTGAAATAGTTCTTTCTATATTTGTTATATTTGAATTAATGTATGTGTTGTTAGAACTATAAGAAAATGAATTAGCAATTCAGAAATAAATTTAACACAACTAAGAAAATAAAAATAAAAATAATTAGATTGAAATAGCCTCGGAGAGAGGTGTGCTGATGATACTATCTTTAGAGTAGATCAAGCCTTGGGTGCACCAATTTGTGGTTCTCTTTTTTACTTGTGAGATATAACACATCCCCTTGTCTTGATCATGCGTGCACCACGACCGATCAAGAAAACTTTGAACTAATCGCTTATCTCCTGTTGCCCAAAAATGAAATGAAGAGAATGACAAGAAAATATATTAATAGAGAAAGGAAGAGAGAATACTCAGATTTTCTCATGTCATTCAAACTCACATTATCATCTATTTATAAGTGAAAGATGAGAGCCAAATATAAAATCACATAATAATGATTTATAGTCATTACTAGTTATTATTTAAAGCTATAAATTAATTTATTCGTATTCATTTAATTTATGTTATAAGTTATATATTTAATATTTTTATTATAATAACATTTTAATAATAATGTTAAGAATAATGTTATATAGTGTAACATTATTATAACATTATAATATTTTTTTCTTTTTTTCCATAACAATTTCCTCTCCAATAAAAAAAATATTTTTAAATAAACTTGAGGTGAATAAAATAAGATATCAATAATCAAAATTTTCATTTTGGATAACTTTTATCATGCATTCGATGAAAGTACCTTCTGTGCGCTTTAAAGGCCAAGTGTTTTCATCTCAATTCATAAGTATTTTTAGGATCTTAATAAGATCTCATTGCAGCGGCCTATTACTGTAACACTTGTATAGGTGAGATCTCTAAGATACACTGCAAGTATAATATCTCACAAATTTTTTTTCCTTTGATCTCATTAAGAGCTATAGCTCAACCTTATTTTCATTGCAGTTTAGCATAAATATATATACAGATGATATTTATAATATTTAGAATTATGCTTTCACCAATCATTCGATCAACTTCATTTTTATCACATTGAACCTTCTATCATAGTGTTTCCAATATGAAGGTTGGGTTCTCACTGTTATGACTATTTTAACCCCATCCCTTCCAATGATCTTAATATAAAAGTCTTTGCAAGCCCTTTCGTCAATGAATATGTAGAAATTTTTCTCAGAGCAAATAAAATGGTAAGTGACACCACCTCTTTTATATAATTCATATAAAGAATCATGTCTTATTCTCATATGATATTTTTATCATTGTATTTTGCACCTTTTTTTTGCTATAGGAGCTTGATTATCACAATTTATTAAAATAACAGGTATAAATTTTTCAATACGAGGTAAACAAATTAATAAACTTTTAAGCCACTCAGCTTCAAAAGTAACAATATCAAGTGATATAAATTCTACTTTCATAATAGATCTAGAGATTAATATTTTTTTAGTTGATTTTCATGATATTGCACCACCATAAAATGTGAAGACATAACCACTAGTGACTTTTGTTTTACTAGTGTTGACAATCTAACTAGTATCACAATATCATTCTAGTACTATAGGAAAACCATTATATTGAATGTAATAGTTTATTGTACCTTTTAAATATTCAAAAATTATTTTTAGTGCTTTCCAATGAGTTTCGCTAGGGTTACTAATATATCTACTTAATTTTCCTATAACATGAGCAATATCAAGTCAAGAATAATTTGCTAGATGTATAAGACAATCAATTATTTGAGAATATTTTAATTATGATATACTATCACCTAAATTATTTATAAGATATAAGCTAGAGTTATATAGAGTGCCTATACGACTCACATCTTGATAATTAAATTTTTTTAAAAAAGTTTTTGAATATAATATGATTAAGTAATATAAATGTTATTTGCATTTCTATAAATCTATAAACCTAGAATTATATTAGCTTCACCTAAATTTTTCATATCAAATTGAGTTGATATAAACTCTTTAATATTATTTATAATATTTAGATTTGTACCAAAAATTAAAATATCATCAACATAAAGATATAAAATAACATAATCATGAACAACAACTTTAATATAAACACATTTATCAGACTTATTAATAAAAAATCTATATATCAATACTACTTTATCAAACTTTTCATGCCAATAATTAGGAGCTTGTTTTAAACCATATAAAGATTTTATTAATTTAAAAACTTTATTTTCTTGAGCTTTTACTATAAAACCTTGAGGTTGATTCCTATAAATTTCTTCATCTAAATCACAATTTAAAAATACAGGTTTTTACATCCATTTGATATATAACTAGATTATATACTGAAGATAAAGCTAAAAGCAAACAAATTATAAAAATTCTAGCAACCAGAAAATAAATATCAAAATAGTCAACACCACTCTTTTGTGTATATTATTTGGCTACTGATCTTGCTTTATATTTATCTATATATCCATCTGATTTTATTTATTTTTGAATATCCATTTACATCCAATAGTCTTACAACGTGGAGGTAAATCACAAAGTATCTAAGTCTTATTTGATATGATAGAATCTATTTCATTATTAATAGCTTCTTTCTAAAATGGTGCATCTATAGAATTCATAGCTTCATCAAAAGTAGTAGAATCATTTTATAAAATAAATATTTTAGATAAAAGAGAGTAAAAATTATCCCTTAAAATTTTCTCTTTTCTAATTTTTTTACTTTTTCTAATATTTTTCTCATTTTTATTAGTTAAAAATAGTATCATCATTATTTATTATAGAATTTTCTATTTAAGATTTTTTTTATTAATAGATTTTGTAATCTTATTTTTCATAGAAAATATATCTTCAAAAAATATAGCTTTTCTAGATTCCATAATTGTATAAATAGAGATATCACAAATATTAGAATTAATGATAAGAAATCTATAAGTAGGGTATTAAGAGAATATCCAATGAATAAATCATATATAGTTTTAGATCCTAATTTTCTATATTAAATAAATATTTTAGCTAAACAACCCCAAACTTTTAAATACTTCAAATTGGGTTTTCTATTTTTTTTCAAAATTCATATAGTTTTTTATTAGAATCTTTATAAGGAATCCGATTTAAAATAAAACAAGCTTTTATTGACATCACTTTTGGAGTGAGGATTCAATCTTCCCATCATAGTCAGAATCTTACAGAACTCCTTAGTCATAGAACACTTCTAGTGGCTAAGTGGACACTTAACCTAAACCTAGAGACTTTAGAAGGATTTTCCATAGGATTAGGCTAAGACTTAAGACTAAGGATGCCTACCCTACCTTGTGGCCTAACCCAAGACTTGCAATCATCTAAGTCCAAATAAAATCAAGTAAAATCAATATTAAACAAAATTGAATCAAACCAAAAGTACAAAATCAATGCATAAACATAAATGAACTCAAAAATAAATTTAAATGAGATTCAAAGTGATAAATAGGTCATTTGACCTAGAGTTAACTCATGTGGGCCCCATTAATTCAAAAGTCAACAAACCAAAAATTTTCCAAATTAAATCACTCTGAAAGATAAAAATCAATAAATGAATATGTTTAAACATAAAACTATACAAATCTAAATCAAATGAGATCTCAAATGGGTTAATTAGATCATTTAACCTATTAAGCTCACTTTGGATTAAAATAGATTCAAATCAAAATTAACATCAAGTCAAATAAAAGCAATCACTCTTAATCATCATAACCACTTAATCAAACATGATTATAACTTAAACACATATTGCTTGAGCCAAACAAAACATTTAACTCAATTGAACCTGATTTAACCCATTTGAACTCAAAATGGGTCAAATCCAAATCCAAGCTAATTAATTCAAGTTAAACAAAATTAATCAATTAAAACTATCATAAATGATCAATTAAACATAATTAAAGTAAATCCAAAGCCAATGAGTCAAATCAGGTTGCTTAAACCCAACCAAACTCATTTGAGTCAACATGAGTTGACCAAATCCCAAATTAACCCCAAATTGAATAAAACACTTAAAAGTATCACGTAAAAAAGATAAAATCAAACCTCTATGGCTGGGAGAAACCGAGAGAGAGAGAGAGAGAGAGAGAGAGAGAGAGAAAGAGAGAGAGAGAGAGAGAGAAAGAGAAAAAAAAGAGATAGAGAGGAAGAGAGAGAAAGAGAAGGAAAACACACAATCTTATAAAATCCCTTCATTCAATCCTCCCCACACCTCTTGCACTTAATGGAAATGACCACATAGCAACAAAGGAAGACTTGGGAGCTAGAATCCAAAGTCACTAATCAGCCATCGCCTCCTAACCATTTCCCATCACCATTAATGGTGATTTTTAGCCACTATTAAGCACATAGGAAAAGAGGCACTAAAGTGATTGAATTCTACCATTATTCACTCTCCAAGAGCTCTCCCAAGCAACTAACAACCATATCTCCACTTCTTTTGAGCTAAAAACACCAAAATTGGGCAGATTCACGCAAGGAGACGGTGGTTATTGATAAATACAACATTCTAAGGGGAAACAAGAGGTTGCATTCATTCCAAAGCTTCCTTTTGCATCAAGGAGCGTGTTCGAATCAATACCGCCATTGAAAATCATCCTCGGTGAGGTAATTTCGTGGCCGACCGTATGATCTTTTATTTGTGATGATTTTTGCTTGATTTTAGGAATTTCCTTTAGAAATCACTTGCATTCTTCATTTTATACAATCTTAATGTGAAATAGAAGCTTTTTAGCGAGAATCGGTACGAAATTGACCACAATTGAACCCCATTCCATCGATTTTTATGGTTTTCACTGGTTTTCACAATTTTCATCTGCTCGGTGCACTGTTCAAACGTCCCTTTCGTCAGCTGGGAGGCGAGTGAAGCAACAACTGTCCAATCTTCCATTCAGGGAAACAGACGACTACGATTTATCACTAAATCCTTCAATATTAAGCCCTCAGATCACCTTATTTGATTTGGGCTGTCCAATCTGTGATCAGTCGGTCGGCTCAAAACTGCGCCATCGCACATGATTTCCTGCTCATTTTCCACGCGGAATGGCTCATAATCATCTCGCGCCATGCGGCATTGTGTACCACGCAGGACTGCGCAGCCCAATTTGCCACTACCACGTGGAAGCACGTGGTCCAATCAATGTCGCATGGTGCTTACTAGATTAAGTAAGAAATTAATGATTTTTTAATTTTAAAAATTAATTAAATCACCTCGAACTTCAAAATTTTATAAAAAAATAAAATACTTAACAAAAAATTGCCAATAAAGGCTCGTTAGATTCGTATTTCAAAGAGGAATCCAATAAACTCAAAATCCTCAAATTTCACTAAATATTATGAACTTAATTTGAGTTTTAGTGAAAATAAAAAATTATTAATTACTCTAAAAAATATAAATCAAATTGAGTTGAAACTTTAAGGGATTGAAGTTGAGCTTAAAATATACATATCATAAAAATTCAAACATAAATGACTTTTAGATTGGGAGATATTAAATTTTGAAGCTCAAATAGTCCATTTTAATAAAATAAATTAACAGACTTTATAAAAATTATTAAAATCGGATGAAACTTTGAAAAATCATAAGAAATTATAGAAAAATCCAAAAAAATACAAATAAATACTCATTTTAAAGGTATTTCGGGAGAGGAGGTAATAAAAATATTTCTAATTAATTTTAAATAGTAATTAAAGCTTAATTATGGTTTAATTAAAAACTTAATAAACTTAATTACTCCTTAATAAACTGTGGGAATAATCTTAAACTTTTTGATATTATTTAAGGGGATGAACTGTGTTTTTCCTAATTTTCTTGGGATTTATTGCTTGCTTAATTAGAGAAATTAATTAATTAACCTTAATTAATGTCATAATCCAATTAATGATTAATTAATCATGTGAACATTAATGAATCAAGTAATTAAGTAATTAATCCTTTGAGCAACAGTGAATGTGCCTATGGGATAAGATTGAGACCTCCTTCTTAATCTATTCCTTCAAGTTCATTTAATTAATCAAGTTAATTATGGCTTAATTAATTAATTGAATTACTTAACTAAGATCTAAATCATTCCAGAACTTAATCACTTAAGTCTTGAGTAGACTCTTAGGTGTTCAATAACTTAAGAGAATTCTAAGGAAATTATAACTAATCTACATGTGTGGGAGGGTAATAAGAGTACATAAGTAAACCCTTTAGCTCAACTAACCAATAATTGTGAGCTAATTGCATTAGGACATTTTATTTTCATAGGATTATTATCAATTTTATTTTCAAAGCATGTGTATATCATGTTGGCTCATAATCACTTGGATAATTATGTTAAAGTGGCATTGAAAAGGGGAAATTAATGGAATTAACTCATATTACAACCTAATTAACCCATAAAATCAACCTAATTACCTTTTTCATTAAACTAAATTGAACCATAAACATGGGAATGGGTTAGGATCAAAAAAATTTTCCTCATTTCATTAAATCAAGTCAAAATATAAAATGAAAGATGGTATTAACAAGCTTTGATTTTCTTTAAATGCATTGATTTAATATGTTTGTCATTAGGAATTAGTTTGATTGAATGAGATTATATGCTTATATTTATTATTTCCTTTCTAATCATGTTAAATATTGTATGTCATTTGAATCATTCATTCATGTCTTTCAAAAATAAATCAAATGAATATTTCTTTATGTTAAACTTGCATGTGTTAAATTAAATTTATAATATGTGTGACTATTATCACTATTAAATCAAAGTTATTTTTAAAAGTATATAAATCAACTATAATATTTGGAGTGATAATAGTTATAAACATCTTTAAGCTTGCATGTGTATTTAGCTTAGAACATGTTATATGGAGTTCTCTTTCTTAAGACTACATGTATTTACATAAAGTTTGAATGTTAACAAATGTATAGTCCATTTGAAAAAGACACAACATTTGTTTGTATTCATTCTTATGTATTTCTATATTTAAATTTAGATAAAACTTTAGCTCACATGTATAAATAATTCAATTAAAAGAAATACAACTTTCGCATACTTTTTCATTCTTGTAGTCATTTGTACATTTATGTGTATTTAAGAATAGTCAATATATCTAATTTGGACATTTTGGGGATGCAAGACTTTAAGTAGCCCTAAGGAGGTCTTTACCTCACTCCCCTAGTTTAACAATGACGAATTATCCACTTAAAACTTGTATACACTTGTATGTGCATTTAGCTAATGAATGAAGATTTCCTTTCAATTAAAAGAAATATAATTTTTTGCATAATTTTTCATTCTTGTAGTCATTTGTACATCCATGTGTATTTAAGAATGGTAGGTACATCTAGTCTGAACATTCTGGGGACACGAGTATTGACCTCATTTTTGGATGAGGTTTATTTTAATATGAAATTAGTAATTATGATGTTCTAATTTCAAATAAGAACCTCCTAATTCAGTGCTTAGAACATTATACCTACTGCCTAAGGAATCCCTTGGGTTTATTCTAACATAGTTGACTTAGGTGAGACCCACCTAGCCAAAGTCAACTCATCAAATATTTGAACCTAATTAAAATTCAATTCAAAATTGACTTTGAATCAAAACTCAATCAATCATCAATTCAAGATGATTGAATTCAAAATTAAAAAGGTTTAAATTAAAATCCAACACTTTGAATTCAACTACTCGGTTTCGATTTCAATTTCCCAATCCAAGTCAAAAGGATTCAAACCCAATCTCAAATCAATTTGAGATTAATTTGGGCATGTCATACATCAATTCAAACTAGGATAATAATGCCATAAATCATAAAACAATAAAAGAAAAAAAAATAGAATTTCAAAATCCAAAAAAAAAAAGGGAAGGGAAATGCAAATTCCACTCTTCCCATGCAAAGTCATCCCACTTCTTATGGATGGCTTCCTTCAAGTGAAGGCCAACCAAGCAAGAAAATGCCAAGGACAAGTTGGCTTCTCCCAAGGGAAGGAAGAAGAGAAGAAGAAGCAAAAAAAGAGGGAAGAGAGGATCGACCAAGAGGAAAATCAAGCAAGGAGCTTTTCTCCCTCTCATGTGAACATCCCAACATATTCACAAGGCCAAGTGGAGTTGATCCTAACCCTTGGTCAACCTTGAAGTCATCGGTGATAGGAGTTCGGCCATCAAAATCCTTCAATATAGGATTTTTGGCCACCTATGGAAAGTGGGGAAGGGAAGCCTATTCCCTCCCCATTTTCATTCTAAAAGCTTCACCAAGTCAAGAGATGAAGTTCCCGACCATTCCTCGACCTTCACGCCGCCGACACGCCGACAAACGGACGAAGGCCAAACGTCCTCCAATGGTGAAATCTAAGGGAATAGATTTCACCCCAAATTGAACTTGCCAACAAGTTCTAGGGGTTGAATCGAGCTCGAACGAAACTCCACCCATCCCACTCACCATCGGGAAGCCGGAGAACAACCAGCACCACCTCGGACCGAACCCATGTTGGTTTAGGGAGCAATTCAGAGGGAGAAAACTCATTTCCTTTAGCGCACAAGCTTCTTGCATCGTTCCGAAGCTAACGGAATGGATTTCGTCACCGTAGATTGCCTAATTGGAGATTCACCATTAACTCCCCTTATATTTTTTCCATTAAGCTTTCAGTTTTCATCATTTTTGAAGGAAACTTGATCTCAAGTGTGATCAAGACACTTAGATTGGTAGGATTTCCTTCCACAATCATTTTGCAATTGGAATCGTGTGATTTCATTGCTTGGATCATCAGAAATCAAGCGATAACCATGGATGTCTCTCGATTTATGTAGTCAGGGTAAAAGATGCAATCTCAGCCATCCGTTCCTTTTGAATGGAGCATACGGCTCAAGTCTAGGCAGACCGGTCGATTTAAATCCCTTAGGACCATCAGATTGATTGGATCAGACGGCCTTGCACTAAACTGCATCCCACCACCATTTAAAGCGGGATCCACGTGGATCCTGCATGGACCAACTAGCATGCAAAACGTGAGGCAATCTGCCACGTCAGAGCTGACTCGTTTAAAGAGGAAATTCAGGATTTCTGAATTTAAAAAATTGCTTAAATTACTCAGAACTTCTAAAAATCATAGAAAGATAAATATAAATAAAAAAGTTTCAAATGAAAGTTCTATGGATTCGTCTTGATGAGAGGAATCTACAAAAATTAAAATCTCCAAATTATTTTGGGTATTATAGCCTTAATTTGGATTCAATTGAAAACTATTAAACTCTAATTACTTTTAAACCACAAATCCAATTAATTTGAAATTGTGGGGAAATGAAATTAGGGTTAATACACACATTTTCTAAATTTTTCATAATTTTTTCACTATATCTTATGGGAAATGAAAATTTAAACCCTAAACCTCAATTTTAATTAAATAAATTAATTTAAAATGAAATAATTAATAAAAATGGATCAAAAAACTTTAAATTAACCTAATGAACCCTAATGAACATTAAAACCTTAAGGGAACTCACTTAATCTTAATAAATCATAATTTGACTTAATTATGCAATTAATTAAATTAATTAATTCAAATAACTAGAATTTAATTAAATCATAATAAATCAACCAAATGTCCAAAATTTATGAATGAACCCTCATTGCAAACATATTTCAAAGTGGAATTAATAAAAAATAAAACCTCTAAATAAATTTCATTAAATTAGGCATAATTTAAGTTTTAACGAAATAATTATAACTTTAATTACACTCTAATTAAGAATCTAATCAAGATAAAACTTTGTAAACATGAAATTGGCATGTCACCACACTTGCTAGAAATTTCTGAAACCCAATTGATCTTTGGATTGCAAGTTGTTGAATTTCCAAATTCCTAGATCAATATTAAATCCATAATAAATAAGAAAATCCATTAATTCATTAAATCATGAAATAAATGAACTAATATTAATCAAACATCAAAAATACTTAAGGTAATTCTCCAAACAGCCTAAGTCAAATGATTAATCAATTTCAAACTTAAGGACTAATGAAATTAAACCTTAAATTAATGAAATAATTAATGAAATCAAATATTAAAACTTAAATCACCAACTCGTAATGAATCCTTACATCTCTAATGAATCAAATCAAATGAATGCAAACCTTAACCTAAGTACTTTAGGTTAACCTAAACTAAACCAAATGAAATCAACATGAATTAATCCAAAATATTAATGTAAACCAAATGAACTAATTCAAACAAAATCAAATTAACTAAATTAAATCAAATAATCCAATTCAAATAAAATCAAATGAAATAGTTCAAACCAAACTAAATTAAAAACTAAACCAAGAATGAAAATCAAGTTCAATTTTCGAAGAAAAGAAATGAAATATCAATTCAAATCCAAATTCAAACAAACTAAATGAAATCAAAAGGATTAATTAAGATATTTAAGGATCTTAGTTAGACCTTTAGAATGAATCTTCATCTTAGGATGATGATTTCATTCTATTAGGAATTAGGATGTTGAATAAGGTGAGTTCCATCCAAAATGGAATCGATTCTACTCTTCATTCTTGAAAATCTAAACATCACCTTAACCAAATAAAGTGAAAATAAAATGAAACTAAATCACTAAATCATTTGAAATAAAATCACCCAAAGGTAAAATTCTAACAAACTCAAATCCCAAATTGAAACTTGAACTAAAAGAGGCTTAGTAAAGACCTACCACACAAGCCTATCTTCTACACACACACACACACTAGATCATTAAGGTCAAATGCCTTAGATTTTGGTTAGATCATTCTATGATTCTTTTATAGTTCTCTGCAATAAGTTGTGATATGCAGTGCTTCATATATTTGTGTGGTGTATTACTTTAGACTGAATGCCTAGGTTTGTTTGCCCATTAGACTGGATAGTATAGCATTCTTTCTCGAATTAACTTTATTTTCTGCAGGGGACTATATTAAAAATATTGCTATCATAAATAAATAAAAAATAAAAATAATTAAATTATTGTTTGCTTGCAGGTGCTGAAAAATCTCTTAACATAGTCCATAAGACAGGTGGGTTTTGGAAATCAACTAATGTTAAGCCCGTATATTTGTAAAATATAACTATTGTGTGCTATTTGTATTTCCTAACATATGTTTTGCAGGACTTAGGATTTCCTTTTGAATTTTAAAATATAAATTTGAGCTTAGAATTAGGTTAGGATCTATAGGGTCTAGGATTAGTTGGAGCTAACCCTATTAGGAGATGGTGCAGTGGTCCCCCTATGGAGCCCGATGGATGTCCCTGAAGAAGGAAACAATGCTATAAAGAAGACCCATAGATCTAGACTTGTGGTTAGGCATTGTTTAAGAGCTGCACTTTTTTATTTTCTTCGAGGTGTATGTACGAGCACATTGACCTATTTCTATAAATTTAAATTGGCTTGATTTATTTTGGGTGGACAATATAATCAACATACTTTTACAGGTTTCTTTATGTATTGTGTTTTCTTGTGAATGAAAGCCTGGACGATTAGGCTCATAGAACAAACTAAATTTTCTACTCAACATAAATTTAAACAATTAAAATAAAAATAAATACAACTTGAAACTTCATATAATTAAAGCCTTAGGCACAACTTAAAATTAATTAGAAACCGTTAAGTTTGAAATCATGAAATCATATTATTTTCATTCTTTAAATTGGGCAACTTCACCCATTGCACATAAGGGATATTTGTCCTGTGAGGATGACCACCTTCTTGGGGAAGTCTATCATCTATTATTGGTTTGGCCTATAACCATTTCTAATTGCATGACATTAGGCATAAATGCATACCCATGGACTAAAATAAATCTTGAGTAAAAATTTATAAAATCTGAAAAATATGCATTACTTAGATGCATCTTCATACCCAACATGATTCTAGGGATTAGGGAGTTAGTCTAGGTTCATAGATTCTTTTCCTAAAAATACAACAACTTAGCCATCTTGCATTCATGAGACTTAGCTTCATGAATTTAAAATGCGCTTAGGTGGTGTTAGCTAACAGCCCTCTCCAAGCGGGTTGTAAGTCTAGAAAAGTCAGGGATATGTTAATTCCCTCAAGTGAGAGGAATGATCGATAATTTCAAAAATAGAACTAGGTTGAGCATCTAATATGTGTTAGAAGCACATGTAGACTAGGTTCTGAAGCATTTTGTTCATGAATAACTCTTCAACACTAGGAATTTCTACAGTCTTGTGCTACTAGAATCTAAGTCCTAGAATTCTAAGAAAATGTCAACTCAAAATTTAAATTAAATTCTAAATTTAAAGCCCAATTATAGGATAGTTGAAATATCTACTTGGTATCCCAATATCAATAGGCATTTCCTACTTCATCCCAATTGGCTTCCAAAATAACTCTCTCTAATTTGGGCCGTTCCCAATTGAAATTCTAAAAATCAATCCTTTGAAAATCACCTTAGAAATCTTTAGAAATAATAATTTATTTCTTTAATCGAGAGTATTCTTAGGAAGAGACCATTCTTAAGATCTAATTAACTATAGGGGCTTGCCTCTATAGAGAACCATGAACTTAGTTTAAATTAAACCCTGTTCTGCATTCCCATGTAGTTTAAGGAAAAAATCTCTGGTATACAAAAGACCCATTAGCCTTAGGAGTATTTTATTGAAATGATCGAATCCATTATAGGAAAATATATTTATCTTCTGAGATAATATGCTTATTACTTATTGACCTATTTGATCATCTAAATAAGAAATTCCTAAATTCTATGTGGTGTTCTAAATTTTCTCCAAAGCGAGGCATTAAGTAGCCCCAAGGAGATCTTTACTTTACTCCCCTGGTTAACAATGGCGAATAACTTGCTTAAAACTTTTATACACTTGTATGTACATTTAGCTAATGAGAGAAAATCTTATTTTCTACAAAAATACATATATGCATCCTTCATTTAAAGCGTGCTAAAAGAAATATGTTGCATGTGTAGTTATACCTAGAATTTAGTCATATACATGCTACATGTGATGAGAAGGAGTAACTTGATGTATGCCATATGATAGTAATTCAATTAAGTTAATTTTAAGAAGTCTTTCATTTTGAATGGAATTCTTTAAAGTGAACCCGAATTTAGGATTAATTTAAAAAATGTGTAATAAACTATTCACTAAAGAGAGAATTAAGTCAAATTAACATGCTTTAGGAATGGCTTATTGTAGGGATAAAAGAGAGAAATTCTCTTTTCTTCTCTTTATAACACTTAGTTGCTAAGTGCATGATCACAAATCAAATTAAAATTAAATTAATTAAACAACTTAAAGTGAAACCACCCCTTATATAAAATTTAAATCTTTCCACACTTAGAAAATTACAACTCTAAAGCCTAGTAAGGACATATCACATAAGCTTTAAGACATACACATTAGATTAAGTCACTACATCAAGCTTTATGTTAGGGTGGTGCATGATTTGATGTATATTTTATTTTGTGATGTAATATTTTAGACTGGATGTTAGGGTGTATGTTTCGTAGACTGGATGTTAGACCGATATTAGCCTAATCATATTTTTCTATAGGGGATTGTGCTTAAAGGGGCCACTATAAAAATAAATATAAATTTTTTGCTTGTAGGTTGATTAAGCCCTCTAAGCATAATCCAAGTTAGGACAGGTGGACTTGGTTACCCTTGTTTGGGGTGCTAAGTCTAAATTATAAATATAACTGCTTGGGTTGCATGTATGTTTAGCTAAACTCTATTTTGCAGGTATAGTTAGATTTATTTTTCCTATCTTAATGTAATTTTGTATTAGGAATTAGGATTAGTGTTATGGGGGTTTAGGATGAGCATTAGCTAGAATCCTTTGTCATGGGGTGCCATGTGGTTGAAGCCTACCAAATCAAAAGGAGCAAAGACATGAAGAAATGAAAGAGACATGAAGAATGAAGGCTTGAAGACCCCCCCCCCCAGCATTTATTATTTATAATTGTAATTATTTTTTTATTATTCTACCAGTCCATAAAATAGTGTTGATTGTGTAAATACATGGAGGCAGTGATCAACAAACCTCTAGTGGACTGGACTGAGCACCAAGATTGGCCAAAGAAAATGAATTGCTTCAGAGCTAAGTTTTCTTATGCTATTTTTTGTTTAAATATGAAATAATTGAGGTGTAAAATGTTGAGTGCAACAAAGTTGTTGTGCATATAAATATAGTGTTTAGAAATCTAAATGTAGATCATCTATGTATTTATTTGTGTTTAGGGTGCTATTGTAAGATGCTTGTTCATGCTATTTATCTATGTTGTACATGTTATTGTAAGTTGTTCAAAGTTATTTTTTTGATAATTTGGTATAGTTTTATCATTTTCTCAAAATTTTTAACTATGGGGCTTGCCATATATTTAGTACATTCCATTGTAAGCTATTTTAAGTTTAGTCCTTGGGAATTTGGTATTTTATGGAGTGGGTTTATGGGAAATTTCAGCTATTCTATACTATTTTTCAATTATATGTTTTGTATATGCTATTTTAAGCTATTTGGAGGCTTATGGGTGAGTTTTTTGAGCTATTCTTAATATGTACTCTTTGTACTCTCATGGGGGTACACCCTAGTTTTTCAAAAAATTTCAACTAATAGTTTTTCAATTAGATGTTTAGTAGATGCTATTCTAAGCTGTTTGAAGGCTTCTGGGTGGATTTTTGGAGCTATTTTTAATGTGTACTTTCTATACTCTCATGAGGGTACACCTCATTTTTTTAAAAAATTTCAATTAATCTACACTATTTTTCAATTATATGTTTAGTAGATATTATTCTAAGATATTTAGAGGCTTCTGGGTGAGTTTTTGGATCAATTTTTAATGTGAACTCTCTGTACTCTCATAAGGGTACACCCCATTTTTCAATTTGTTTTAGCTAATATACACTATTTTTCAATTATATATTTAGTATATGCTATTCTGAGTTATTTGGAGGCTTGTGGGTGAGTTTTTGGAGCGATTTTGAATGTGTACTCTCTGTACTCTCATAAGGGTACATCTCATTTTTTTCAACTAACTAGTTTTTAATTATATGTTTAGTATATACTATTCTAAGCTGTTTAGAGGCTTTTGGGTGGGTTTTTGGAACTGTTTTCAATGTGTAGTCTCTATATTCTCATGAGGGTATACCTCATTTTTTTAAAAAATTTTAGCTAATCTACACTATTTTTTAATCATATGTTTAGTATATACTATTCTAAGCTATTTGGAGATTTTTTGGGTGGGTATTTGGATCAATTTTCAATGTATACTATCTGTACTCTCATGAGGGTACACTCCACTTTTTCAAATTCTTTCAACTATTATACCCTATTTTCAATTATATGTTTAGTAGATGTTATTCAAAGCTATTTGGAGGCTTCTAGGTAGAGTTTTGGATCAATTTTTAATGTGTATTCTACATACTCTCATGAGTGTACACCCCATTTTTTAAAAAAAATTTCAACTATTCTATACTATTTTTTAATTATATATTTAGTAGATGCAATTCTAAGCTATTTTGAGACTTCTGGGTGGGTTTTTGGAGCAATTTTTAATGTGTACTTTTTGTACTCTCATGAGATACACATTTTTTTCAAATTAACTATTCTACATATCATTATATGTTTAGTTAATGATTATTCTAAGTTTTGAGAAATTTGGAGTTATTTTGATGTATACTCATATTCTCATGAATACATTTTTTTAAAAGGTACACTCATGAGTGTACAGAGAGTACACATGGAAAATACCTCCATAAACTCCCAAATTCTCCAAGACTAAACTCCAAACATGTTATAATAGCATTTACAAAACATATGGTAAGCCCCACATTTAAAAAATTAAAAAAATGGTGTGTACACTCATGAGAGTATAGAGTGTATACATGAAAAATAGCTCCAACTATAGAAAAAAGAGTGCACACTCAAGAGTATACAGAGTGTACATATCAAAAATTGCTCCAAAAAAATAACCAAATTTCCCCAGAAATAACTCCACACTATGTACACCCTGGACGCATTTTCAATAAATTTTGGTGTAATAACCCAAACTCTATTAATAGGAATTTTCAGTAATTTAAAGTACAAAATATTAACAGTATATTAAAAATATAAGCAACATAAGTCGAAGTACAAAGTTTACCTTCTTTAAAGTATAACATAGTAACTAATGATTGGCAAACTTTCAAGCAAATTGACATTAAAGTATATACATTCAAAGAACATATGACAATTAAATAATATCACACATTATAATATTTCCTTGTAATGATATCCATCATCGACTTGGTGTATTCTTCAGACTAACGATTGTTGAGCTTGAATTAAATTTCTAAAATAGAAGAACATCGTATCAATTGTGATATGCAAGTAGAATGAAGTGTTATACGCATATCTCAAAAAAACACTCGCATAATAAAAAAGGTGTTGTAATGGGTGACTTTTATGTTCTCCACCGCAGTTGTTCTTCTCTAACATTAAGACATAATGGTTTAAAGTTTAACCACAATATTTGAAGATTATAAATTTAGAGACAGGTAGAAAATTACTCTTGGCTTTCTTGTTTCTCTCCAAATATCCTTTCAGGCTTGCATTGGAAACACCCTTTGGCCGTTTCTTAACTGGATCTTTTACTAAGTCAGTTCCTTTATCTTTTATAGTAGACTTCTTCTTCTAGTTTTTTTTGTCAATTGGAGGTGAATTCTCACATAATATAGAATCAACATTATCAGATAGTTTCTTTAAGGAATCCAACATATACTCCTCAACTTTCTTATTACCTTGCATCATGGTGCTTATTTGATATACATATCGATGGATTCCAAAAATAATGTTTCATTTCCATCATTACCTTGCACATCTTTTAAGTTCTGTAAGCATTGTCAAAGTAAATATCCCTCTTTCGGTTGACCATCGCATGAGAAGATACTTCTTCATAATGCACATAATATCGACTCAACTCGATATAGGCACAAAGCACCCCCATCATTTCAATTTTTTTATAATTACAAGTTATATTTAACATGTCTTGTCAAAATAGACAATCCATATTTTGAAGAACATTTACTCTAAGTTTCTCACCAAATACTCATGGGATTCTCTATTTGAAAAAATTAAAAAATGGGTACCTATAAATAGAGAGTACACATAGAAAATAGCTCTGAAATCTCTCAAATTCTTCAGGAAATATCTCCAAACATATTATAATAGAATGTACTAAACATATGACAAGCCCCACAGTTAAAAAAAATTGAAAAAATGAGGTGTACTTTCATGAGAGTACAGAGAGTACACATGAAAAATACCTCCAAAAACTACTAAATTTTTCAGAAAATATCTCCAAACAGCTTACAATAGAATGTACTAAATATATGACAAGCACCACAACTAAAAAAGATTAGAAAAATGGGATGACTCTCATGAGAGTGTAGAGAGTACACATGAAAAATAGCTCCAAAAATCTCCCAAATATTTCAAAAAATATCTACAAACAGCTTACAATAAAATGTACTAAACATATGACAAGCCCCATAGTTGAAAAAATTTGAAAAAAATTGTGTGTACTCTCATGAGAGTATACATGAAAATAGCTCCAAAAATCCCCAAAATGCTTCATGAAATATCTAAAAACAATTTGCAATAGAATGACTAAACATATAACAAGCCTCATAGTTCAAAAAAATTGAAAAAAATGGGTGTATACTTATGAGAGTATAGATAGTACATATGAAAAATAGCTCCAAAAACTCCCAAATTCCCCAGAACTAAACTCCAAATAGCTTATAATAGAATGTACAAAACATATGACAAGCTCCACAGTTAAAAAAAATTGAAAAATTGGATATACACTCATGAGTGTAAAGAATGTACACATGAAAAACAGCTCCAAAAAATCCCCAAAGTCCTCTTGCAAAAAACTCCAAAGAAATATATATTACAGAAAAGAATTTCAAAGAATATTAGTGATTGTTTCAAAAAAATCATATATATAAAATAGTGGAGAAAATTTACTGATGCATTTATATTTAAGACATCATCCGCTAAATTGGTCACAATATCAAGGCTACAACTTTCAAATTTATTCTCCATCTTCACGGTTCTTCCCAAAAATTGAAATGAGATTTTTTTGTTTCTCTTTTATGAGCTCAATTCGTCTAAAAAAATCATATTATGCCTTAAATCTATTTATATATTGTTTTTAAATTTCTCCCGCGCATTCAAACGATATTTCTCCCTCTATTTTAATGGGTCGGGCCGAGCTGGGTCCGAATAATGTTAAAGGCATCGTTATCACGATATTTAGAAAAAAATCATATTTTATTAGTGGACTTGTGTTGAGATTCGCTTGGCACCCGGACGTAAAGCTACATTGTTGCAAATGACAAGTTTTTTAAATAAAATGAAAGTTGCTTTTCTTTATATTTACTTGCAAGCGCATTAATAATATTAAAGGGTATACTATAATGTGTTTTGATATGAATTATTGATTGATAAATTTGATGTAAAGTATCAACATATTGAAAAAATGTCTAATCAAAATATTTAGATAAAAAGGATTTTTTTATTTATACGTTTTCATAGATATTTATTATTTAACCTTTCTATGTTTTTATTTATTTTGATTTTAAAATATAAATTTTTAATTTTAATTGATTTTAATTATTTTTTATTTTCATCATGGGAGAGGACATGGGTGAGCTACCGATGCGCAGGATTGATGGGATTTGTGTTAGGAGGAGCACAGGGGAGGCATTTGTGCTGGGTCGTTGAGCAAGCATAGGATCAACGGGTGCAAGGGTGAGATAGATGTGACTAGGGAAGCGGCGAGAGGCAGAGATACGTAGATGCAGAGACTAGTCGGCAAAGCACTGTACGTGCGTCAATAAGCGGGACAGCAGTAGCACAAAGCAAGGGATCCCATCAAAGCATGCGCACGAGCTAGCTATCACAAGCAACGGAAGTCGAGGACGTGCGGCGATATGGATGGTCATAGCATAAATAACCGTAATGGAGAAATGGGTGTCAAAGGTTGGTCTGTTTTGATCTGCTGGCAAAGTTGTGCGATAGGGACAGAAGCTAAGTCATCGGGCAGTATTAGAGAAGATAGAGAGAGAGATGTCGAAGGTAGGTCTGCTTTGATCTGCTGGCAAAGTTGGAGGAGGAGGAGAGAGAATACTATACATGTGTTGAAGGGGGTGGGGAGAGAGAGAGAGAAGAAATTCCATTCTGCCAATAAATGTATGTTGTATATATATTGATGAAAAGGTCATAATTTTAAATTTCATTTGGTGGCTAATTTTTCACGGACAATAACGGCATAAGACTTATCTTAGGGGACAAAAGGGTTGGAGTCACTATAAAAATGAATTTGTTTATATTCTTTGATGATGTTCTAAATAGATGAATTGAAATTGATTCCGAGCTCTAATCTTTAGAAGCCTTTTTTAAAGATTTCAGCTTAAAAAAAGGTGAAGATGTGATCTCCATGGACATTCTTATTCTAGATTTGTGACAAAATACTTATAAATAAATTTGTGATTCTTTAAATTAGAAACCTATGTTGAAGTGTTGAGAGGTGAATGATCAGAGAAAGCAGAGGGAAGTACCTTATAACAGGACAAGAAAAACTTTCTAACCAAGCTACATTAACATGGACTCTATCTGGCTTAATCTTACTATAATCTTCATAGTTAGATCAAGAGTATAAAAGACCAGCAGAAAATAGATCGACTTATCGGCATCAAATACTGTTGTTGAAGTCCAAAAACTTTTGATTAGGAATGAGATTGTCACTAACCTTTTCAAATAAAAATCTATAATAAATGATATCAATCATAACAATCTAAGGGCCAAAAATAGAGTTAATTATAGAGTAAATAAACTGATAATACTTTATACATTTCATATAAAAGTTGGTCGCATATACAACAGTGAGATGAAAAAGGAAGGTCGGAACTCATACAAAGTAGACCATATATGAATTGTTAATTCATCAAAAAGAAGAAATGTACTCTATTTTTAATTCATTCAACCTATAAATAGTTGGTGGGAGATGTTGAAGGAAGGGTGGTTAAGAGATGAACATGTAATTTAATTTTTAAATATATAGTTCAAGTCAAGGTTGTAGGAAAAGATAAGATCCTTGTAGATAAGACTTTGTTCGGTTCATGAAACCTCTTAATGGTCCAAGTCCCTAATGATTGGTCATCAAATTAGGTTTGCCAAAATCTATGCTTTTGGCCATGTTAGGATTTATGTGAGTTCCTTTAAGAGGTGGTTGCTTGACTGAGCTAATGAAATTCTATTTCATTTTAACAAAGTATGTTCATCGCATTTCCATGATAAATGGGACATCAAAAAAGTTCTTTAATATTCTAAATAGAGACTGCCTTCTACAATGGCTCTCACTGAAAAGTTTTCCTTCTCATTTTATTGTTTGGATTACATCTTATATTTTTGATGTATTTTACTCTATATGTATTAATGATTCTCTAGATGGCCTTTTTCCATTTTAAGATTGATCTAAGGTAATGTTACTTTTTTATATTCATATCTCTTTTGTATTACTATGGAGGAGCTTTCTCAAATATTTTAAAGAAACATTTTGGAAGCTTGATGTACAAAAATCAAAATGAGTAGCTCTTGTATTTCTTACTTAATTTATACTGAGGATGTACAATTTTTGGAGAAGCTTCAACTCATAACACAAATGGGCTTAAGATTATTTTAAATTCAATATCAATCTCATTAAATTACCTCTAACTCAATATATGCTCACTTAACTTAAACTATTGATTTTTTTTTTTATTAACTCTTTGATCTTTTACTTTCTAATTCTTATAGATAAAATCAAATCATCATCATTAGATGTTTGAAATGCTAAATGTTTGTCTATGGCCAAGAGACTTAGTTATGGAAACACAATATGCTTAATCAATATCTTGCTTATTAGTGTCATGCTCTCATGATTTCTAAAAATTGCATCAAGATCATTAATAATCTTTATTCTAAAATTTTGTTTCATGAAAAACTAAAGAAAAATATTTGTATATTATTCCTGGAACAAAACATATCGAACCAATAATTTTGATGGTTTAAGAATCTATAATGTTGTTTATTTATCAAAGACATTTGCTCTACACTACTTGGAGATTGTAGCATACCAATAACTTAATTTTTAATTTCTAATGGATAAATATAATACTTTATAGAAATGTCCTCCTTCGTTAATTTATTCATTAGTTAAATAGATGTATGTCTATGATGCACCAACAATTTGTTATAAGAGTATGTAGTGTTGAACATATGTGACACACTAGTTGTATATTTAATTTAAAACATAAAAAATTTAGACATATTTATCCTAAATAAATATGTTTGAAATTTAAAAATCTAAACTAAGTGTGTAATTTAATAAATAAATGAAGATAAAATTTATTTTTTTACTCATTCTTTGCCTACTATCACGATGTATGAAAGGTATATATATATTTTTATTTATCATTTTGCAACCTTAAATAATATTATTTTTTTCATTCTTGCAATGTTAGAATTTGTTGTCGCATTTCTTGTTTATTTAATTTTGGCAATTACTATATATTATTTTTAATATTTAAGAATTATAAAGTATAATATCTTGTTAACTAGGTGTATGTGTTATATATTTTTAAAAATAAGTGTCTTAGGTTTGTGTTATTATGTTAATATGTTCCCTTATTTGTAATGATGCATCCTAGGTGTCTGTGGTGGAAAATTTTTATATTCCTTCCTTCATCTATCCCCCCTCTTTGTGAGAGAGGATAAATGAAAATAAGAATATAAAATGCCTTGTTGGGACGCCACGCAGATCCGCAGATATTCTTATTAGGGTGATCGGATACGACATTGAGGAGAGGTGTATTATCTCGAAAGATAGAAGTCACCACCCTATGATGGACCTAATCACCTTAATAAGAACTCCTAAGGACTATGTGTCTTCAAAATATACCAGAGATTCTTCCCCTACTTTACATGAAAAACTAAAGCAGAGTTTATTTTAAATTGGGTTCGTTAAGTTCCCTACAGGGGCAAGCCACCATAGTTAATTACATCCTAAGGAATGAGATTCCTTAGAAATACTCTTGATTAAGGTAAATGATCGTTGTCTCCAAAGATTTCGAAAGGTTGGACTATCAATCGATTGATTTATTTTTAGAAAATCAAGTGGGATCGATCAAGAGGAGGGAATTCTTATCGAAGCCAAATGAAGATAAGTAAGGGATGCGATACTAGGAAGCCTAGTAAGCACCCCAAACTATCTTATAATTGGGCTTTATATTTTTGAAATTAAATTGATTTATTTGAGTTGAATTTTTATTCAAATGACAGGGCATACAATTCCATTATGCAAGGTCATGGAAATGCCTAAGAGGTGAGAATTTATGCTCGTAGCCCGCAAAGGAAAGTAGCAACCTCAAAACTTAAATCTAGAGAGCTTTGGCGAGGGACAAAAGCATGACCTGAATCTAAGACAAAAATGGATATTTAGTTTACCTCCACAAGAAAGGATAAACCACCCGACTGTTGGACTTACAATCGCCTGGGAGTGGCCGCCAACTAACGCCTCTTACAATTTTAAAACATGTTGGCAAGTCAAATGCTTTTGCAAGATAGCTAAGATGTTGTTTATTTTAGAAAGAGACTAAGTGCTTAAACACACTCCCTAAGAGACTAGATCATATAGGGCATGATTTAATGACTTAAATATAATGCAAATTTTTATTATGTTTTATTTTCATTTTGGACAATCAATTTGACACGGGCTTTAGGATTTTTATGCCTAATGCATGAGAAATTAGATTATGGGCCAAAATTAGCAAGTTAAGGAGGTGTGTTTCTACCATGGCTCTCAAAGGTCAAGTCAAGTTCTCTGGCAAAGGTGGAAGCCCTCCAATCAAGAGTAAAATAATACGCTTTTTATGCATGATGTGAGAAAAAAAAGTACAACATTCAGCTAAGAAGTTGTTAATTCTTTTATCTTGATTTTAGCTTAGGCTTTAGGTGAGGTTATGAGTTATTTTATTTTTAATTTTGAGTGATTTTGATTGAATAGAAAATTTATTTTTCTAAGAGCCTAATCATCATCTAGGCCATACATCAAAGCATGGACGAAACTAGGAAAAGATGCCATCTTAATGCACAAGCTAAACAAATATCAATTAATTTATAAAGCTAATACAAAAGAATAAGAGACCATTTATGGTGGGGCTCCATCGCACAAACCCAAAAAATAAATTGGGAAGCCAAGCTCTACCCTTATACAACCCGGATTACAAATGAATTAAATACAATCGAGAAGGAATTCATTGTTATTGTTATCTTCAATCTTTATTTCTTCATTCTTCATTCTTCTTTTCTTCATTTGGTTCTTTTTTCATTTGGTTATTTCTTCATTTGGTTGGTTGGAATGTAGTTGTTCCAAAGGCTTCACATAGTACATAAGAAATAGCCTTATAATCAATGCTCATCCTAATACCCCATAATAATCATTTCAAAATCCTGAGTACAAAATTGCATGAAAATGGGAAAAAAGAAATCTAAGTAAAACCTATAAAATAGAGATTAGTTAAACAAACCATACAATCCCAAGCATGTATATGCATAAACTAGACTTAACACCCCACACATGGGTAACTAAGTCCACCTGACCTATTTTGGATTATGCTTAGGGGTATAAGCACTTGCACAATAAAATCAATTTTATATTTTTATTACAGCGCCCCTTAAGCACAATCCCCTGCAGAAGACAATGGTTAGACTAAGAATGCCCTACCATTAGTCTACGCACATACACCCTAACATCCAGACTAAAATAACACATCATAAATAAAAGCAAACATCAAACCATGCACCGCCCTAACCTAAAGCTAGAAGTGGTGACTTAGCCTAATGTGTGTGCTATTTAAGATTTGTGTGGTATGTTTAGCTAGGCTTTTAGGTTGAAGTTTTCTAAGTATGAAAATGTTCAACTTAGAGGGATTGTTTTATTTAAGTGATTTAGTTACTTTGGTTGATTTTATTTTGTATTTTGATTTGGTTTGAATGAATCATACAATTAATTACTAAGTTACAAAGAGAAAAAAAGAGAAGAGAACTTCTTTTTCCTCCCTACTTTAAGTAATTTATAAGATAGATTCATATTTGATTTTGTGTAGTGAATATTTTATTATGTGTTTTAATTAATCCTAAGTTTATATCTTCCCTAAACAAACCTATTCAAAAATAAAATCATTTTAAGATTAAGTGAAGTGAAATATTATCACAAAACACACATTACTTCACTTCTTTCCCAATATGTGTAACATGCATATGAATCTTAAGCATATCTATACATGCAAAAGAAAATATTTAGCACACTTTATGAGAATGCTAAGAAATATTTCTTAAGGAAAATTTGGAATGTTTTATGTATGCATGTTTTTGTTAAGTAAAAAAGAGGGATTCTTTTATCCATTTTTCATATGCACATTCACAAGTATAAAAGACATAAGAGTACAGTACCATTATTAGCACCAGGGGTGTATGGTACAAGACCTACTTAGGGCTACTTAAAGCCTCATAATCTCAGGGTTGTCCAGACTAATATACCACTTTTCTTAAATATATATATGTGCACAAAAAGAAATGCATGGAAAGAAAATCATGCAAAAGTTTATGTTTGTTTGATTAGATTGCTTATTTAGTTTATATGTGTGATGTGGAATTCCTTCTTAAGTCATAACACAGGAGTGTATAGGAAAGGATTTGAGCAAGTGTTATGTCCTTTTCAAATGAACTATACACTTTGCAAATCTTATACATTTCTATGTTCAGAAAGAGAGAGAGAATCACATAACATATTTCATATTCACATGCATACTTATAAATAAATATAAGTAGCATACCTTTCAATTTTATATTTGATTTATAAGTTTTGAAAATAATTTTGGATTTAATAGTCATAATAGCCATTTATATTCTTACTTTAGCCAAAATATGCAATTTGACAAAAAAGAAATATTTCAAATTTAATTTGATTTTTTAAATAGTATGAATGCATGATTTTCATATGACATACACATTTAGCATGCTAGGAAAGAAACAAAGTAATGAAATCATATAAATTCATTCACCCTAATTAATTTTTAAAGATAATCCTATGAGATAGAATTATTTAAAGCAAATCAAATTTATTTTAAAGAGATTTTTAGTTTTGTTTGAATTTGATTTGAATTCAAGAAATGTGAAGAGGTTTACTGGTCCTAACCCATTTCTCACATGTGTATGTTGTTTTAGTTTAATTTTAGAACCATTAGATGATTTTTATATTTTTATTTAGGTTAAGGTGTGAATTAAGTGTATTAATTATCCCTTACCTACACCACTTTAACATATTTAATCAAATAATTATGAGCCAATATATGATATAAAATCACACAAGGAATTTAAATCAGCAATGCACCTAGAAAAGAAATGGTCTAATGCAATTGGCTCACAATTAGTGGTTAATTAAACTAAAAGATTTAATTTAAGTACTTTCATAATCCTTCCCACACATATGGGTTGGATTTTGATTTCCTTAAGCTACTTAGGTTATTAAACACCTAAGCATCTACCCAAGATGAATTGATTAAGTTCTGGAATGTGTGAAAAATGTGATTAAGCTAATTAATAAAGTAATTAGTGGGTTAATCCTTAATTAAGTTTGTATTAAGAAAGAAGGGAGGTTTAGGGAATAATTTAGGGAAAATATCCCAAAATCATTCCATAAACGTCCTGTTCACTTAAATAATGCTCAATTATCTTAATCAAAGGATTAAACCACTATTCACATACTTAATTACCCTGAATTACATTAAGAGGGTGATTTAAGGATTCATTATAAGATTCTCCTAATTAACTCATCAATAAATCTCAAGAAAATTAGGAGAAATAGAGCTCATCCCATTAAATACACCAAAGAAATTTGAAATGAATTAATGAAATAATTAAGGAGTAATTATGGTTATTAAGTTTTCACTAAAACCCTAATTGAGGAAAATACACTGTTCAAAATTCATTAGAAATAATTTTAGATTATTCTCCTAAGAAATATCTTTACAGTGCATTTTACTTCATATTTTTATGATTTTACTTCAGCCATTAAAGCTAGAAGTAGTGACTTAATCTAATGTGTGTGTCTTAAGGCTTATGTGGTATGTCCTTACTAGACTGTAGAGTTGTAATTTTCTAAGTGTGAAAAGATTTAACTTTTATATAAGGGGTGGTTTCACTTTAAGTTGTTTAATTAATTTGCAAATTTTAATTTGTGATTTGATTTATTTCATATGATTATGCACTTAGCAACTAAATGTTATAAAGAGAAGAAAAGAGAATTTCTCTCTTTTATCCCTACCTTAAGCCATTCCTAAAGCATGATAATTTGACTTAATTCTCTCTTTAGTGAATAGTTTATTACACATTTTTTAAATTAATCCTAAATTCGGGTTCACTTTAAAGAATTCCATTCAAAATGAAAGGCTTCTTAAAATTAACTTAATTGAATTACTATCATATGGCATACATCAAGTTACTCCTTCCCATCACATGTAGCATGCATATGACTAAATTCTAGACTATAATATGCAACATATTTCTTTTAGCACACTTTAAATGAAGGATGCATATATGTATTTTGTAGAAAATAGGATTTTCTCTCATTAGCTAAATGTATATACAAGTGTATAAAAGTTTTAAGCAAGTTATTCTCCATTGTTAACCAGGGGAGTGAGGTAAGGATCTCCTTGGGGCTACTTAATGCCTCACTTTGGAGAAAATTTAGAACACTACATAGAATTTAGAAATTTCTTATTTAGATGATCAAATACGTCATTAAGTAATAAGCATATTATCTCAGAAGATAGACATATTTTCCTATAATGGATTTGATCATTTCAATAAAATACTCTTAAGGCTAATGGGCCTTTTGTGTACCAAAGATTCTTCCCCTGAACTATATGAGAATGTAGAATTGGGTTTATTTTAAATTAGGTTCATGGTTCTCTATAGAGGCAAGCCCCTATAGTTAATTATATCTTAAGAATGGTCTCTTCCTAAGAATACTCTCAATTAAAGAAATAAATTATTATTTCTAAAGATTTCTAAGGTGATTTTCAAAGGATTGATTTTTAGAATTTCAATTGCGAACGGTCCAAATTGGAGAGAGTTATTTTGGAAGCCGATTGGGATGAAGTAGGAAATGCCTATTGATATTAGAATACCTAGTAAAAATTTCAACTATCGTATAATTGGGCTTTAAATTTTAAATTTAATTTAAATTTGGGTTGATATTTTTGTAGAATTCTGGGACTTAGATTCTAGCAGCACAAGTCTGCAGAAATACATAGTGCTGAAGACTTATTCCTGAACATGATGCTTCAGAACCTAGTCTACATGTGCTTCTAACACATTAGATGCTCTACCTAGTTTTATTTTGTTGATCATTCCTCTCCCTTGAGGGAATTAACCTATCCCTGACTTTTCTGGACTTACAACCTGCTTGGAGAGGGTTGCTCAGCTAACAGCACCTAAGCGCATTTTAAATTCATGAAGCTAAGTATGAATGCAAGATGGCTAAGATGTTGCATTTTTAGGAAAAGAATCTATGAGCCTAGACTCACTCCCTAATCCCTAGAATCATGTACGGTATGAAGATGCATCTAATTAATGCATATTTTTCAGATTTTACAAATTTTTACTCAAGATTTATTTTAGTCCATGGGTATGCATTTATGCCTAATGTCATGCAATTAGAAATGGTTATAGGCTAAATCAATAATAGAAGGCTGGCTTCCCCAAGAAGGTGGTCATCCTCACAAGACAAATACCCCTTATGTGCAATGGGTGAAGTTGCCCAATTTAAAGAATAAAAATAATATGATTTCATGATTTCAAACCTGATGGTTTCTAATTAATTTTATGTTGTGCCTAAGGCTTTAATTATATGAAGTTTCAAGTTGTATTTATTTTTATTTTAGTTATTTAGATTTAAGTTGGGTAGAAAATTTAGTTTTTCCTATGAGCCTAATCGTCCAGGCTTTCATTCACAAGAAAACAGAACACAGAAAGAAACCTATAAAAGTATGTTGATTATATTATGCACCCAAAATAAATCAAGCCAATTTTAATTTATAGAAACTGGTCAATGTGGTCTGCACTGCAGACACCTGAAAAAAAAAAAAAAGGCCCTTAGCCCTGACCCTAACTACAAGTCTAGATTCTTCTTCTAGCATCGTCTCCTTCTTCAAGGATATCTATCGGGCTCCACAGGGGACCACTGCACCATCTCCTAGTAAGGTTAGCTCCTACTAATCCTAGACTCCATAGATCCTAACCTAATTCTAAGCTCAATTTTATATTTTAAAATTCAAAAAGAAATCCTAAGTCCTACAAAATATATGTTAGGAAATACAAATAGCATACAATAGTTATATTTTACAAACATACGGGCTTAGCATTATTTGATTTCCAAACCCACCTATCTTATGGACTATGTTAAGGGATTTTTCAACACCTGCAAGCAAACAATAATTTTATAATTTATTTTTTTATTTATGATAGTAATCTCTTTAATACAGTCCCCTGCAGAAAATAAAGTTAATTCTAGAAAGAACATAATACCATCGAGTCTAATGGGAAAACAAGCCTAGGCATTCAGTCTAAAGCAATACACCACACATATATGTGAAGCACTGCATATCACAACATATTGCAGAGAACTATAAAAGCATCACATAACGATCTAACCTAAATCTAAGGTCCGTGACCTAAATGATCTAGTGTGTGTGTGTGTAGAAGATAGGTTTTGTATGATAGGTCTTTACTAAACCTCTTTTAGTTCAAGTTTCAATTTGGGATTTGAGTTTGTTTGAATTTTACCTTTGGGTGATTTCAATTCAAATGAATTAGTGATTTAATCTCATTTTATTTTCACTTTATTTGGTTAAGGTGATGTTTAGATTTTCAAGAATGAAGAGTAGAATGGATTTCATTTTTGGATGGAACTCGCCCTATTCAACATCCTAATTCCTAATATAATGAATTCATCATCCTAAGATGATGATTCATTCTAAAGGTTTAACTAAGATCCTTAAGTATCTTAATTAATTATTTTGATTTCATTTTTGTTTGAATTTGGATTTGAATTGATATTTCATTTCTTTTCTTTGGAAATTGAATTTGATTATCATTCTTGGTTCAGTTTTCAATTTAGTTTGATTTGAATTATTTCATTTGATTTTATTTGAATTGGATTATTTGATTGAATTTATTTAATTTGATTTTGTTTGAATTAGTTCATTTGGTTTACATTAATATTTTGGATTGAGTCATGTTGATTTCATTTGGTTTAGTTTAGGTTAACCTAAAGTACTTAGGTTATGGTTTTCATTCATTTGATTTGATTCATTGGAGATGTAAGGATTCATTAAGAGTTGGTGATTTAAGTTTTAATATTTTATTTCATTAATTATTTCATTAATTTAAGGTTTAATTTCATTAGTCCTTAAGTTTGAAATTGATTAATCCTCTGACTTAGGCTGTTTGGAGAATTACCTTAAGTATTTTTTATGTTTGATTAAGATTAGTTCAATTTATTTCATGATTTAATGAATTAATAGATTTTCTAATTTATTATGGATTTAATATTGATCTAAGAATTTGGAAATTCAACAAATCCCAATCCAACGATCAATTGGGTTTCAAAAATTTCTATCAAGTGGGATTACATGCCAATTTCATGTTTCCAAAGTTTTATCTTGATTAGATTCATAATTATGATGTAATTAAATTTATAATTATTTTAGTAAAACTTAAATTATGCTTAATTTAATGAAATTTATTTAGAGGTTTCATTTTTATTGATTCTTCTCTGAAATATGTTTGCAATGAAGGTTCATTCATAAATTTTGGACATTTGGTTGATTTATTATGATTTAATTAAATTATAGTTAATTATTTGAATTAATTAATTTAATTAATTGCTTAATTAAGTCAAATTATGATTTATTAAGTTTAACTCAGTTCCTTTATGGTTTTAATGTTCATTAGGGTTCATTAGGTTAATTTAAAGTTTTTTGATTCATTTTTATTAATTATTTCATTTTAAATTAATTTATTTAATTAAAATTGAGGTTTAGGGTTTAAATTTTCATTTCCCATAAAATACAGTGAAAAAAATTATAAAAAATTTATAAAATGTGTGTATTAACCATAATTTCATTTCCCCACAGTTTCAAATCAATTGGATTTGTGCTTTAAAAGTAATTAGGGTTTAATGGTTTTCAATTAAACCCAAATTAAGGCTATAATACCCAAAATAATTTGGAGATTTTAATTTTGTAAATTCCTCTCATCAAGAAAAATCCATAGAACATTTATTTGAAAATTTTTAATTTATATTTATCTTTCTATGATTTTTAGAAGTTCTGTGTAATTTTAGCAATTTTTTAAATTTAGAATTCCCGAATTTCCTCTTTAAACGAGTTAGCTCTGATGTGGTAGGCTGTTTCACGTTTTGCATGCTGGGTGGTCCATGCGGGATCCACGTGGATGCCGCTTTAAAATGGTGGCGGAATGCAGTTTAGTGCAAGACCGTCCCATCCAATCAATCTAATGGTCCTAAAGGATTTAAATCGAGCGGTTCGCCTTGATTTGAGCAATCTGTTCCTTTCAGAAGGAACGAACGGCGGAGTTTGCGTCTCTTACCCGTACTACATAAAGTGAGAACCTTCCATAGTTTTTGCTTGATTTCTGACGATCCAAGCAACGAAATCACACGATTTCAATTACAAAATGATCATGGAAGGAAATCCTACCAATATAATTGGCTTGATCACACTTGGGATCAAGTTTCCTTCAAAAATGATGAAAACCAAAAGCTTAACGGAAAAATGAAAGTGCGTTAATGACTAATCTCCAATTCAGCAATCTCCGGTGACAAAATCCATTCCATTAGCTTCGGAACGTGCAAGAAGCTTGTGTGCTAAAGGAAATGAGTTGTCTCCTTCCGAATTGCTCCCTAAACCAACATGAGTTTGGTCTGAGGTGGCGTTGGTCGTTCTCCATCTTCCCTACGACAAGGGGGATGGGTGGAGTTTCGATTGAGCTCGATTCAACCCCTAGAATGTGTTGGTAACTTCAATTTGGGGTTAAATCCATTCCCTTAGATTTCACCAGTGGAGGGCGTTTGGCCTTCGTCCGTTTGTCAGCGGTCGATGGCGAGAAGGTCGGGGAATGGTCGAGAACTTCATCTCTTGCCTTGGTGAAGCTTTTGGAATGAAAATGGGGAGGGAACAGGCTTCCCTTCCCAACTTTCCATAGGTGGCCGAAAATCCTATATTGAAGAATTTTGGTGGCTGAACTCCAGCCACCGACGACTTCAAGGCTGACCAAATGGTATGATCAACTCCACTTGGCCTTGTGAATATGTTGGGATGTTCACATGAGAGGGAGGAAGGCTCCTTGCTTGATTTTCCTCTTGGTCGATCCTCTCTTCCCTCTTTTTTTTGCTTCTTCTTCTCTTCTTCCTTCCCTTGGGAGATGCCAACTTGTCCTTGGCTTTTGCTTGCTTGGTTGGCCTGCACTTGAAGGGAGCCATCCATAAGAGGTGGGATGACTTTGCATGGGAAGAGTGGAATTTGCATTTCCCTTCACATTTTTTTTTTTTTTTTGTATTTTGAAATTCTATTTTTTTTAATGATTTATGGCATTATCATCCTAGTTTGAATTGATATATGACATGCCCAAATTAATCTCAAATTGATTTGAGATTGGGTTTGAATCCTTTTGACTTGGATTGGGAAATTGAAATCGAAACCAAGTAGTTGAATTCAAAGTGTTGGATTTTAATTTAAACTTTTTTAATTTTGAATTCAATCATCTTGAATTGATGATTGATTGAGTTTTGATTCAAATTCAATTTTGAATTGAATTTTAATTAGGTTCAAATTTTTGATGAGTTGACTTTGGCTAGGTGGGTCTCACTTAAGTCAACTAGGTTAGAATAAACCCAAGGGATTCCTTAGGCACTAGGTATATTGTCCTAAGCATTGAATTAAGAGGTTCTTATTTGGAATTAGAACATCATAATTACTAATTTCATATTGATATAAACCTCATCCAAAAATGAGGTCAATACTCACATCCCCAGAATGTTCAGACTAGATATACCCACTATTCTTAAATACACATGGATGTACAAATGACTATAAGAATGAAAAATTATGTAAAAATTATATTTCTTTCAATTTAAAGGAAATCTTCATTCATTAGATAAATACACATACAATTATATACAAGTTTTAAGTGGATACTTCGCCATTGTTAAACTAGGAAAGTGAGGTAAAGACCTCTTTTGGGCTACTTAAAGCCTTGTGTCCCCGAAATGTCCAAACTAGATATACCCACTATTCTTAAATACACATAAATGTACAAATGACTACAAGAATGAAAAATTATGCGAAAGTTGTATTTCTTTTAATTGAATTATTTATACATGTGAGCTAAAGTTCTATCTAAATTTAAACATAGAAATACATAAGAATGAATACAAACAAATATTGGGTCCTTTTCAAATGGACTATACATTTATTAACATTCAAAGTTTATGTAAATCCATGTAGACTAAAGAAAGAGAACTCCATATAACATATTCTAAGCTATATATGCATGCAAGCTTATAGATATTTATAATTATTATCACTCCAAATATTATAGTTGATTTATACACTTTTAAAAATAACTTTGATTTAATAGTGATAATAACCACACATATTATAAATTTAATTCAACACATGCAAGTTTAACATAAAGAAAATTTCATTTGATTTATTTTTGAAAGACATGAATGAATGATTCAAATGACACATAATATTTAACATAATTACAAAGAAAATACTAAATATAAGCATATAATCTCATTCAATCAAACTAATTTCTAAGGATAATCATATTAAATAAAAGCATTTAAAGAAAATCAAAGCTTGTTAATACCATCTTTCATTTTATATTTTGACTTGATTTAATGAAATGAGGGAAAGTTTATTGGTCCTAATCCATTCCCATGTTTATGGTTCAATTTAGTTTAATGTAAAAGGTAATTAGGTTGATTTTATGGGTTAATTAGGTTGTAATATGAGTTAAGTCCATTAATTTCCCCATTTCAATGCCACTTTAACATAATTATCCAAGTGATTATGAGCTAACATGATATGCACATGCTTTGAAAATAAAATCGATAATGATCCTATGAAAATAAAATGACCTAATGCAATTGACTCACAATTATTAGTTAGTTGAGCTAAAGGGTTTAATTAAGTACTCTTATTACCCTCCCTCACATGTAGATTAGTTATAATTTCCTTAGAATTCTCTTAGGTTATTGAACACCTAAGAGTCTACCCAAGACTTAAGTAATTAAGTTCTAGAATGATTTAGATCTTAGTTTCATTTCTTAAGTAATTCAATTAATTAATTAAGCCATAATTAACTTGATTAATTAAATGAGCTTGAAGGAATAGATTAAGAAGGAGGTCTCAATCTTATCCCATATGCTCATTCACTGTTGCTCAAAGGATTAATTACTTAATTACTTGATTCATTAATGTTCACATGATTAATTAATCATTAATTGGATTATGAGAGTAATTAAGGTTAATTAATTAATTTCTCTAACTAAGAAAGAAATAATTCCTAAGAAAATTAGGTGAGACAGAGGTCATCCCCTTAGACAATCTCAAAAAGTTTGAGATTATTCCCACAATTAATTAAGGAGTAATTAAGTTTACAATTAAACTCTAATTAAACTTTAATTACTATTTAAAATTAATTAAAAATATATTTATTACATCCTCCCCTAAAATACCTTTAAAATGAGTATTTATTTATATTTTTTTGATTTTTTTTCTATACTTTCTTATGATTTTTCAAAGTTTCAGCCAATTTTAATAATTTTTATAAAGTCTGTTAATTTATTTTATTAAAATAGACTATTTTAGCTTCAAAATTCAGTATCTCTCGATCCAAAAGTCATTTAGGTTTGAAATTTTTTATGATATGTATATTTTAAGCTCAACTTCAATCCCTTAAAGTTTCAAGTCAATCTGACTTATATTTTTAGAGTAATTAATAAATTTTTATTTTTACTAAAACTCAAATTAAGCTCATAATATTTGGTAAAATTTGAGAAATTTGCATTTGTTGGATTCCTCTATGAAATACAAATCCAACGAGCCCTTATTGACAATTTTTCGTTAAGTATTTTATTTTTTTATAAATTTTTGAAGTTCAAGATGATTTAATTAATTTTTAAAATTAGAAAATCCTTAATTTCTTACTTAATCCAGTCAGCACCATCCGCTTCCACGTGGTAGTGGTGGATTGGGCTGCGCAGTCCTGCGTGGCATATGATGCCGCGTAGCGCGCGACGATTGGACGGAGCCGTTCCGCGTGGCAAATGAGCGGGAAACCATGCGGGATGGCGCAGTTTCGATCTGACCGTTCGATCATAGATAAGATAGTCCAAATCAAATATGATGATTGGAGGGCTTAAATCGAAGGATCTGGTGCTAAATCGCAGCCGTCCGTTTCCCTAAACGGGAGATCGGACGACTGCTACTTCACCTACCTCCAAGCCGACGAAAGGGACGTCTGGACAGTGCACCGAGCGGATGAAAATTTTGAAAACCAGAGAAAACCATGAAATCTAATGGAATGGGGTCCGATTGTGGTCAATTTCATGCTGATTCTCGTCGAAAAACTTCTATTTTGCATTAAGATTGTATAAAATGAAGAATGCAAGTGATTTCTAAGGAAAATTCTTAAAATCATGCAAGAATCATCACAAATAAGAGATCTTATGGTCGGCTAAAGTTTGATGAAATTACCTCATCGGGGATGGTATTCAATGGTTGTGTTAATCCAAACACGATCTTTGATGCAAGAGGAAGCTTTGGAATGAATGCAACCTCTTATCTCCCCTTGGAATGGTATATTCATCAATAGTCGCCGTCTCCTTTCCGGAATTTGCCCGATTTTGGTGTTTTAGCTCAAAAGAAGTGGAGAAATGGTTGTTGGTTGCTTGGGAGAGCTCTTGGAGAGTGAATAATGGCAGAATTCAATCACTTTAGTGGCTCTTTTCCTATGTGCTTAATAGTGGCTGAAAATCACCATTAATGGTGATGGGAAATGGTTGGGAGGTGATGGTTGATTAGTGACTTTGGATTCTAGCTCCCAAGTCTTCCTTTCTTGCTATGTAGTCATTTCCATTAAGTGCAAGAGGTGTTGGGAGGTTTGAATGAAGGAATTTTACAAGATTGTGTGTTTTCCCTCTCTTTCTCTCTCTTCCTCTCTATCTCTCTTTCTCTCTCTCTTCTCTCTCTCTCTCTCTCTCTCTCTCTCTCTCTCTCTCTCTCTCTCTCTCAGTTTCTCTCAATCATAGAGGTTTGATTTTAATTTTTTTACATGATACTTTAAGTGTTTTATTCAATTTGGGGTTAATTTGGGATTGGGTCAACTCATGTTGACCGAAATGAGTTTGGTTGGGTTCAAGCAACTTGATTTGACTCATTGGCTTTGGATTTACTTTAATTATGTTTAATTGATCATTTATGATAGTTTTAATTGATTAATTTTATTTAACTTGGATTAATTTAGCTTGGATTTGGATTTGACCCATTTTGAGTTCAAATGGGTTCAATTGGGTTCAATTGAGTTAAATGTTTTGTTTGGCTCAACCAATATATGTTTAAGTTCTAATCATGTTTGATTAAGTGGTTATGATGATTTAGAGTGATTTGTTTTATTTGACTTGATGTTAATTTTGATTTGAATCTATTTTAATCTAAATTGAGCAAAATAAGTTAAATGTTCCAATTAACCCATTTGAGATACCATTTGATTTAGATTTGTTTAGTCTTATATTTAAACATATTCATTTGATGATTTTTATCTTTCAGAGTGATTTAATTTGGACAATTTTTGGTTTGTTGACTTTTGACTTAATGTCGTCCACATGGGTCAACTCTAGGTCGAATGACCTATTTACCACTTTGAACCTCATTTTATTTTTGAGTTCATTTGTATTTATGCATTGATTCTGTACTTTTGGTTTGATTCAATTTGGTTTAATCTTGATTTTACTTGATTTTATTTGGACTTAGATGATTGCAAGTCATGGGTTTGGCCATAAGGTAGGGTAGGTATTCTTAGTCTTAAGGCTTAGCCTAATCCTATAAAAAAATCCTTCTAAAGTCTCTAGGTTTAGGTTAAGTATTCACTTAGCTACTAAAAGTGTCCTATGGCTAAGGAGTTCTTAGTATCTAGAAGATTCCTAGACCTATGATGGAAAGATTGAATCCTCACTCCAAAAGTGAGGTCAACAACAGCTTATTTTATTTTAAATTGGATTCCTTATAAGATTCTAATAAAGCATCATATGAATTTTGAAAAAAATAGAAAACCCAATTTGAAGTATTTAAAAGTTTGGGGTTGTTTAGCTAAAATATTTATTTCAGAATATAAAAAGAGAAAATTAGGATCTAAAACTATATATGGTTTATTCATTGGATATTCTCTTAATAGTCCTACTTATAGATTTCTTATCATTAATTCTAATATTTGTGATATCTTTATTTATATAATTATGGAATCTAGAGAAGCTATATTTTTTTAATATATATTTTCTATGAAAAATAAGATTACAAAATCTATTAGTTAAAAAAAATCTTAAATAGAAAATTCTATAATAAATAATGATGATATTTTAACTAATAAAAATGAGAAAAATATTAGAAAAAGTAAAAGAATTAGAAAAGAGAAAATTTTAAGTGATAATTTTTATTCTCTTTTAACTAAAATATTTATTTTAGAAAATGATCCTACTACTTTTGATGAAGCTATGAATTCTATAGATGCACCATCTTAGAGAGAAGCTATTAATAATGAAATAGATTCAATCATATCAAATAAGACTTAGATACTTTGTGATTTACCTCCACGTTGTAAGACTATTGGATGTAAATGGATATTCAAAAAAAAAAATCAGATGGATATATAAATAAATATAAAATAAGATCAATAGTCAAATGATATACACAAAAAAGTAGTGTTGACTATTTTGATATTTATTCTTCGGTGCTAGAATTTTTATAAGTTGTTTACTTTTAGCTTTATCTTCAGTATATAATCTAGTTATATATCAAATGGATGTAAAACTTGTATTTTTAAATGATGATTTAGATGAAGAAATTTATAGGGATCAACCTGAAGGTTTTGTAGTAAAAGGTCAAGAAAATAAAATTTTTAAATTAATAAAATCTTTATATGGATTAAAACGAGCTCCTAAATATTGGCATGAAAAGTTTAATAAAGTAGTATTGACATATGGATTTTTGATTAGTAAGTCCGATAAATGTGTTTATATTAAAGTTGTTGATCATGATTATATTATTTTATGTCTTTATGTTGATGATATTTTAATTTTTGGTACAAATCTAAATATTATAAATAATATTAAAGAGTTTATATCAACTCAATTTGATATGAAAAATTTAGGTGAAGTTAATGTAATACTAGGTATAAAGATTTATAAAAATGCAAATAACATTTATATTACTCAATCACATTATATTCAAAAATTTCTTTAAAAAAATTTAATTATCAAGATGTGAGTCGTGAAGGAACTCTATATAACTCTAGCTTATATCTTATAAATAATTTAGGTGATAATATATCACAATAAAAATATTCTCAAATAATTAGTTTTCTTATGCATCTAGCAAATTATTCTTGACTTGATATTGCTCATGCTATAGAAAAATTAAGTAGATAGACTAGTAACCCTAGTGAAACTCATTGGAAAGCACTAGAAATTTTTTTAAATATTTAAAAGGTACAGTAAACTATTACATTCATTATAATGGTTTTCTATAGTCTTAGAATATTGTGATACTATTTTCATAGTAAAACAAAAGTCACTAGTGGTTATGTTTTCACATTTTATGGTGGTGCAATATCATGAAAATCAACTAAAAAAATATTAATCTCTCTAGATATTATGAAAGTAGAATTATATACTTGATATTATTACTTCTAAAGCCGAGTGGCTTAAAAGTTTATTAATTTGTTTACTTTGTATTGAAAAATCAATACCTGCTATTTTAATAAATTGTGATAATCAAGTTGCTATAGCAAAAATAAAAAGTGCAAAATGCAATGATAAAAAATATCATATGAGAATAAGACATGATTCTTTATATGAATTATATAAAAGAGGTGGTGTCACTTACCATTTTATTTGCTCTGAGAAAAATACTACAGATCCATTGATGAAAGGGCTTGCAAAGACTTTTATATTAAGATCATTAGAAGGGATGGGGTTAAAATAGTCCTAACAATGGAAACCCAACCTTCATATTGGAAACACTATGATAGAATGTTCAATGTGATAAAAATGAAGCTGATCGAATGGTTGGTGAAAGCATAATTCTAAATATTATAAATATCATCTTTATATATATTTATGCTAACCTGCAATGAAAATAAGATTGAGCTATAGCTCTTAATGAGATCAAAGGCAAAAAATTTTGTGAAATATTATAATTGCAGTGTATCTTAGAGATCTCGCCTATATAAGTGTTGCAGTAATAGGCCGCTGTAATGCGATCATATTAAGATCCTAAAAATACTTATGAATTGAGATGAAAGCACGTGGCCTTTAAAGCGCACCCTTGAATAGAACTTATAGCGTATCTCATATCATGTGTATACCAAATAATATAATAATTTATATACTTAGTTCAAAACTTCGGTTACAATAGTATTTATTATTGTTAGATTTTGGTTATACTAAATGAAAGTTCAAACCCGAAAGGTACTTTCATCGAATGCATGATAAAAGTTGTCCAAAATGAAAATTTTGATTATTGATCTCTTATTTTATTCACCTCAAGTTTATTTAAAAATAATTTTTTTATTGGAGAGGAAATTGTTATGGAAAAAAAAGAAAAAAAAATATTATAATGTTATAATAATGTTACACTATGTAACGTTATTCTTAACATTATTATTAAAATGTTATTATAATAAAAATATTAAATATATAACTTATAACATAAATTAAATGAATACGAATAAAATAATTTATAATTTTAAATAATAACTAGTAATGACTATAAATCATAATTATGTGATTTTATATTTGGCTCTCATATTTCACTTATAAATAGATGATAATGTGAGTTTGAATGACGTGAGAAAATGCAGATATTCTCTCTTTCCTTCTTATTCATATATTTTTGTCATTCTCTTCATTTCAGGGCAACAGAGACACGCATAGAAGTTTTGTTGATCAGTCGTGGTGCATGTATGATCAAGGCAAGAGAATGTGTTATATCTCACAAGTAAAAAAGAGAACCACAAATTGGTGCACCCAAGACTTGATCTACTCTAAGGATAGTATCATCATCACACCTCTCTCCCAGGCTATTTCAATCTAATTATTTTTATTTTTTATTTTCTTAGTTGTGTTAAATTTATTTCTGAATTGCTAATTCATTTTCTTATAGTTCTAACAACACATACATTAATTCAAATATAACAAATATAAAAAGAATTATTTCAATACAGTATCATACTAGTTTGATCAGATCCAATCTCAAGTTCAATTAGGTTTGATATGAGCAACACTCATTACTCGACCAACTGATCATGATCCAAACGAGCCAATAGTTGATCTAATGATTCTCCTTATTTTTTTTAAATTTCATCGTATGAGAAGTTGTGCTTAGAGGGTGAATTTGTGCGAGATATCTAAGTAACCATCTATCAAAATAAATAAATAAAAGTGAAGATTTGCTTTTGTGGTGTTAGGTATTGACTTAATATTAATACATAAGTAATATAATAAGGTACATTCAACCTTATAATGTAAAAGCTTCAAAATGGGATAAATGATGTGTTAGATATTGACATAATATTCATATGTTAAGCATATTGTGGAGAAATAATTAAGCACAGATATCACACTTGCATCTACATGCGAGGCCAATGGTAGGTAGATATATCATAGATGTGCCCAAACTCAAATTAGAATATTTTCTTTAGCCCAACTGATAAGTTTGCTGACCCAAGTCTAAAAGTGAGCCATATCAAAATAAGCAACGATAATTTTAAAGCTGCAAATTTTAAAGAGATTGAGCATCATTGAACATAAAAACTCTAATTATCACCTGAATATTAATTTTTTTTGTAAGATAATAAGAATGGAAGATAGTTATAGTGAAGAAGATGATGTAAATCACTAATTGATCTTTCCCCTAACTCGAACTAAAGCATCTTTATAAATCTACATGGCTGCCTCAATTCTTTTTACCACATAAAAAAACCAAACTTTTCGTTAGATTTTTATAACTTATTGTGTAGAAACAAATAATAAAATAAATGTATAATTGTGGATATAAAGACCACATTAATAAATATAATTATAATATTTTGGTATGAATTAATTTGTAATTTTTTATGTGTAAATAAAAAAAATTTATTTACATAAAAGCATAGCATGTTATCTTTTCAACAAATGCTAACTTTGGTTCATTCTGCATCACCTATGCTGTAAATCTTTACTTTCATAATCAACATGTCTTCTTCCAAAATATAAAATTCTACTTTTCAAAATCAACTCTAACAAATGGACTCGAAGAAAATAAATCCACTCATCTAAATCAGCTTAAAGTTAATAAAAATACAAATCAATCGAATAGTAGAAAATTATTAAGCTCACAAACCAATTCTACCAACCCTAAAATTGGTTTGTTTATATAAAACCATCACTTAATGAAGTATATCTTAATCAATCATATAACAAAGTTGTCTCCTTGATGTAACAATTTTAACTCAAACTTATCTCAACGCTCCCTTCATGAGAAAACACATAATTACAATGCAAAGTCTTCATGAACCATTGCCAATCACAAGCAAAATCTTTAAATTATCATCAGCTACTTTTGTGCTCGTAAACCTTTTTTTATCGAAAGTGAATCTAAATTTCATCATAATGGGATGTGTCTTACATCAGAACCCACATATATTTCCTTTAGATGCTTGAAAGAAGGCAACTCATGACTATTAATTAGACTCCTTAAAAGTTATGGCATAAAGCCCTTTAGCTTTAGCAAATTGGTTTTGATAGGTTGATCAGGAATGGTAGAACTATGAAGTCTTGAACAACTTGGCTACCCATCATATCATCTTTTGACAATTCTCACTCAAAGACGTTTGCTTAACTGTCTCCCAATCATGGTTTCCCAATCATCATTTTACTATAATATACATTTATCTTCACGATCATAGTACTCAACTACAATCGTCAACCTCCATCTCTTCAGCGATGGCTCTCTTTTTTGAGTTTTTCACATAAAATTATTAGTTTTACAACTCTTCTCTTAACTTGTATGTATACGTTAGATTTTCATATAAAACTAAAATATTAAACACATCTCTTTTACCATCTTAAATAAATTTAAATTTATTAAATTTTAAAAGTGTAAATTTTAAAAAAATATTAGGCACAGATGTTAAATCATAGTTAACTATTTAACTTTCTATTTTAAGGACTTATAATTTTAATGATTGTAAAATTAATGTAAAATCTAAGAAGGAATTGAAATCAAATTTGCAAGATGAATAGATTCATCAATATTAATTAATGTTTAAATTAGCTTTAATAATATTTAACTTAGATGATTAAATAATTTGCTTTAACATTACTTTAAAAATTAATAAAACTGATAAGTAATCATAATTAATTAGGTTCTAATTGATACTAATATGTATGAAAGGGATTATAAGTATTACTATTTAAATGTCTTTCTATTTTAAATATGATAATCATTAAACTAATTAAAATCCTAATTAAATAATAATGAAATCTAAGCAACATATTTAAATATAATAAATTACCTTCGCTATTTTTTAAACATAATAAAAAAATTAAATGATTATTTTTTATGTAATAATTCTAATCAAGTCTTTATAAACTCTTATGAATGACTATATGATTATAAGCTAATTTAACTGATAAAAATCTTTAAAATAATTATCAACAATTTACTTATAATAATTTATGTCTATATCATTCAACATTAAAAAATATATATTTTTAATATTTTCATGACTTATTAAATATTTTTATATGCTTTATGTTGAACAGGTCAAGCATGTCCACAGTCTCTTTCGCTCCCTCCTAAACCCCCTCCCGCATGGATCTTACTTCAACGTACTGAAGAGGAAATATATTGTAAAGGAATTCGGTGGAAGATACAATAGAGATCGATCGATGCAGTGGAATCTTCAGGCCTAAGGAGGTCAAATGGTTTGAATCTCGTAGGTAGATCAGTGTCAAGAAAGTCGTGGCAGATCAGATCAGGAGACTGCGAAAGAAATTCGAATCTTGAGATCAAATTCTTTGAATATAAATAAAAATAAATAAACAAACCCCTACTCACCCTCTTCCCAGCCTCTTCACGTCGTGATTTAGCCACCTGGCGAGCGACGATCCTCCCTGCCACGACAAGCCAAGCTTTCCCTTATCCTAACGACCAAGACCAGTTAAGCGATCCTGCTTGCCATGACCTTGGCCATCTACACACTTCTAACTCTCTTTCGACGACTGGTGATCTTCCACCGTGGCGATTAATTGCGATGAGAAGGGATAGCTTCAAGTTGTTTCATTGGTTCTCGCTATGAGCCTATGAGAGCTTTCGGTATTTGCTGCTGCCTCCTGTGATCTTTCTCAAATTGAATGCTTGCTCTTGCCTTTTGGTCACATCGACGGTCTATAACATGGCTGATGCATTAAATGCTGGAAAAATATTAGGTGATGGATACAATCGGACACCAATGAGATGATAAAATATAAATTAAATTTAATATTTTATGAGGTGTTTATACTTGATTTAATATCCAAATACAAAATTGTATGTGGACACCCCATATAATATTCTCTCTTAAAAGCTCATATACATAAAATAGCTTTGTATTCAAAGAAAAAGATTCATTTATAAATATATAGAAGCATAAATTAAAATAGATAATGATTCAAAAAGAATATATATAAAATAAAAACATAAATATATAAAATAATTTACACTTCTTTTATAACATCTATTGCTTCTTGAGCCAACTCATGTGCAACTTGACTCACTTACACTCTTATTTATTACTACGAATTTATCAATCAGTTAGATACACTGTATTAAAAACTTTTTATTAGTAGATAAGTTTATAATGCAAACTCATTGATAATTTTATTCATTAAATATAAATATCACATGCAACTTAATGTAAAAGTAATTGATGATAAAAAGCCTCAGTCTTTGAGGTTGGCAAATAAATTGGAAACTTTATAGCATGATTAAATTCTTAAAAGCTTTCAAATATGGAGTGTTTAGTCAAATCGGCGAGCGGTTCAGCAGATCTTACGACTTACGTTTGAGCATTCAAATACACAAAATACATCATATGATCAAGGGAATCATCATGGCCCAGATGGAGAGGTGATTGGTTGTATTTTACGAACGCCACTCTCCACCCATAAATAACCTCATTCACGATGGGGAGGCAGAGAGAGAGGAGAGCTAAAGATCACAGCGTCATCGCCGACTCAATAGGTACGCCACGCCGTCCCGCCGTCGTCATGTCATCTACCGGTTGCCTATCATCGCTAACTATCTTCGTCATCGTCGGCATCATATCGACATCGTCAGCGTGCCGGCATTACCAGAACTCTCCTTCTGTAATCCGTGTCGGGAAAATCTTGTACTGGATACATGGTGGAAGCTTTTCTTGGGTTAGGTAGTGGTTTTTCCTCTTTTGAGATTTTTCTAAATTCGGAGTTTTATTGTTATTTCTTTAAATATTTGTATGTGTCTTTGGATTTGTGAAGGCGGCTTTTTACTTCTATTCTAGCCTTAATATAATATACAAATCATTACATCATTAAATTAAGGAAATATTTTATAATTAAAATGATTAAATATCAGATTTGCTGCTGTTGCTATATATTAGTGTTCCTGATCCGTAATACGAGAAATAATAATCCATGCATTTACATGTAACTATTAATTCGCCCTTTATTCCTTTATATTCCTATATATATAGCGAGAAATAATGAAAAGAAATGAAGGAATTTTGAAAAAAAAAGGAGTGCTTTGTGATGCTGATTGTGAAATTGTATTCCTAATATATGAGATTTAATTAGCTTCTCTGAAGTTCAATTTTACGAGATTAAATGAAGTTAAAATTATAAAATTTGAGCTAATTTCAAAATAATTTAATAGACAATGGCGCTAATGTCAGTTTTAATTTCATCAAATCAAATTATGAATTAAGTTTTTTTTTTTTTTTTAAAATGCCAATTTTCTAACTTCAACAAAAGAGATCTTAAGTGAGATACAAAATAAATATTTATTTTTAGAAAATATGCATTTTACTATTATAGTATATTTAACAGAATTTTAAAGCATGTGCATATATATATATATATATATATATATATATATATATATATATATTCAAATAACTGAAAAATAAAAATAAAAATATATAATAATATACTTTGCATCTATTTTATTCCAACCCAAGTACATGAAAATTAAAAAGATATACAATCTTCAATTATTTAACTGCCAAATACAAAGAACAAATAGTTCCTTGATAATAAACAAATTATATACACACGAATGAAGAAAATCTAAACAATATATAATAATTTGTAATATAATTATTAAAATGAATCATCTATAATTCTCCAATTGCGATCAATAGCATTAAGCGTCTAATAAAACTCCTCCTCTCCTCACTCACGTAGTTATTATCAATCCGGCTCCATTGTCACTTCTTTGATTCTCTCCAAAGTACCTATTGCTCCATATCAACCGATAATCTTTAGCCAATGAGAAAAAAGTAGTTTCCTTTCATTGAGCAGGTCTTTTTCTTTTGTTCTTCATCCTCTTCATCAAGATGACGAGCATGATCCGCTTTCTGGTGTCGAGGGTTTCTTCATTGTATTTGGTATCAAGTTATGAGAGGATGGATTCTTGAAAGAATGAAGAATGTGGAATGATTTATATATAGATATAAAGAAAGGTGGGATGTGATGTGAGATGACCAATGAAATATATAAGGAAAGTAGTAAGAATTTATAGAGGACGATGAGATGAACCTATGTGGATGGAGAGCTTTAGTTTCGAGTTTCTTTAGTGGAGGGAGAGATGGATTGAGGGGACGGATATACATATGTCAGAATGCAGAGCACTTTTCGCTGCTGCCATAGGAATTTATTATAATAATCATTAAATTATCCGGTCCACGAGCTGAGAGGGGATGACGGGTTTAGGAGCCATGGTCTCTTGGAAGACCGGGAATAGGCTCCTTCAATATTTTGTTATTAAAGCTAATTTTTAGGGGGATAATTTTTAAAAAGTAGCATTTAATTAATAAAATTTAGCAAAAGGAGCTTTTTTATAAAAAAATTTAAAAAGGAGCAAAAACGTGAATAGTAGTCACGTTTTCAGAAAACGTGATACTATTCACGTTTTCTAATTTTTTATTTCTTTTAACGTTTTTTAATAATAATATTTGATAGACTTTTAAATATATTAAATCAACATATTTAAAATATATAAATAAGTTAAGATTATTATTTATTATTTTAAATTTTATGAAAATATATAAAATAATCTTAATTTTAAATAGCAAGTTTAAAATAATTTGAAATAGATAATTTAAAATTAACTTATGATATTTTTTTGAATCTTAAAATAATTATTTAAAAAATTTTATATTGATAAATAGTACTATAATTATATTAATTTATATTTATTTATAAATAAGATTAATTTTATTAATCGTAAAACTAATTTTAACTTAGGAATTTTTAATAATTTTAAAAAAATCTTATTAATTTATATTATTTGGTGCTTTCATTCTATACTATATATTTTTGTTTTAAAATTTAAATTTCTAATGAATCAGTGGAATTTATTTATTAAAATTTATTAAACTATTTTATGTACAATTTTTTTTAAAAAAAATTTAAATTTCTCTCCTATATTTTAATATATTAATAAAGTATGCATTTTACTTTTTATTTTATTTAATAAGTTGTTATTATATATATATATATATTAATTATATAAATTTACTTAATATGTATATAATACAAATAATTAAATTAACTTATTGATAAGTAAAATTATATATTATGTATATCAAACAATAACTTATTAAATAAAATTATTAATAAAATGTATATATTTTTTAGTTCTTTTAATTTATTAAAAATAGAGAGATAATTTTAATTTTTCTAACTTAGAATAAAATATTGAAAAATTAAATTAAATTATTTAAATTTTTTTACTAATTTATTAGAAATTAAAATTTTGAAACAAAAAAAACATTACATATGAAAACACTATTCATAATAAATTAATAAGATTTCTTTAAAATTTATAAGATGTCTAAGTTAAAATTAGTTTTTGTAATTAATATTAATTAATCTTATTTATAAAAAAACATTAATTAATATATTTATAATATTATTTCTCAAAATAAAACTATTTTAATAATTATTTTAAGATTCAGAAAATGTCATAAATTATTTTAAATTATCTATTTGAAATTATTTTTAATTTACTATTTTATTTTTTATTCTATAGATTTTTTATAAAATTAAAAAAAAGATCGAAATCACATAATTTGCTAATTAAATACATTTAATTATTTATTATTATTTTATATATTTAAACATTCAATATTATTATTAAAATTAAAAAAAAATAGAAAATTAGAAAACATGAATAGTAATCAGGTTTTCCGAAAACGTGATTACTATTCACGTTTTCAGAATTTTTAAAAATTTTTTTTATTTGAAAACGTGGATGCAATTTACGTTTTTGCTCCTTTTTAAATTTCTTTTTTAGAATGCTCCTTTTGCTAAATTTTATTAATTATTTGCTCCTTTTTAAAAATTATCCTTTTCATAATCATAAATTCATGAATAGAGAAACAATCAATATATATATATATATATATATATATATATATATATATATATATATATATATATATATATATATATATATATATCTCTCTCTCTCTCTCTCTCTCTCTCTTCTGGCATGAACAAAAAAGCTGGGTTAGGCTAATCCTCTTCTAGGTTTAACAAAACAAAAATTGTGTTGTTATCTTTTTTCTTGGGCTCCAAGGGAGCGGGTTTCTTTTCTCGGCAGAATACCTCTGTGTGTGATTCTAGGATACTTATCCTCATTGAATCGATTCTTTAAGTGGTTTCGCTTTGCTCCTGAATCTTCTCGTCCTTGGTGTTGTTGGTGTCGAAAGTTGGGTGTATCTCATTTTGGGTTAATCGGGCTTTTGTTCTTCGGATCGAAACCATGGATTCGAGGTCGAAGATAACGTCCTTCGACCAGAAGGAGATCAATTGGGACAAGTAAGCTAAGCTATCTTCCTCCTTTATTGAGCATTCCATTGCCTCAGTGGGCTGCTAAGTTAGATCATAGATGATAAGGTTTCTCCGGCATGCTTTTTTTTTTGTCTGATATTTGTTTGTTCGTTTTTTTGCGAGAAATGTTAGATTGCACCAGCCTTGTCAAACTATTGGATTTCGTTATTTACTGAACCTCTTCAACTGGCTTTTCCTCTTATAGTATCTTTTTACTGCTGCTTTATTTGGTAAAATTATAATGAGAACGGTGGTGATTATTCATTATAATCCCTCACTAATGCAGATATTATGGTATTGCTTTTGATATGATTTTTGCTTAATTTTGAACATCTAAGAGGTTATGTCTATGTTATATGGACATGTGGCATTTCATAACATGATTAACATTTGAAAGCCTCCGTCACAGTTGTCAGATTGCGGGAGTTCTGTTCTTTAGCATGAAATATCTACTAACTGCTGCTGCTATTGTCATGCATATAGATTATTCAATGCCGTCCATCAAACTACTACACCTGGTAGTAGCTTTTTGAGCTAATGGGTTATGGGATTTTGCCTTCCATGCAGCCAATGGTTTTCCTGTTGGGTGCTTGTTAGAGTTGTGAATTAATGCCTTAATATTTGCTTTAATATTACTTCTTTGCCTCTCTAGCTCCTAAGTTAATGACATTTTACCTGAAAAAAAAATAGCAAAGTGTGTTTTTTTTGTTGATCACTTTGGAATTTCTGAAATGAGCAAACCCATAAATTGCACTATTCCTGATCAACAAGCATTCTTTAAACTTTCTAAATTGAATGATGCTTCTTTTTATTGTTAGGTATTTTATTTTATCTTTGTATGTATAGGCAGTGAGAAACACCAAAAAACTGCTCCTTTTCACCTTCTCATAATTGCTTGTGTCCTTATTGTTTTTACGTTCATTTATGGAATTAAATGAAAGGAGAAGTTTCAACTATCGATCACTTATTTTAAATGCTCAAATTATCCCAGAACAGATATTGTAATTATGTTTGCCAACTTGTCTGATGTATTACTATATGTCCTGACAAATTTCAACAGGCTTGACAAAAGTAAGTTGTTTGTCATAGGAGCTGGCCTCTTTACGGGTGTTACTGTCGCCTTGTATCCAGTATCTGTTATAAAGACCAGAATTCAGGTTGCTTCTAAAGATACAGCTCAGAAGAATGCATTGGCAGTTTTCAAAAATATTGTAAAAGTTGATGGCATACCTGGCCTATATAGGGGATTCGGTACAGTAATTATTGGTGCTGTTCCTGCTAGGATTATCTTCCTCTCATCTTTAGAGATCACAAAGGTGGCTGCTATAAAAATGTTGGAGCCATTTAAGATTTCTGAACCTGTGCAGGCTGCTGTAGCAAATGGCCTTGGTGGAATGGCAGCATCTGTATCAGCTCAAGCTGTATTTGTTCCCATTGATGTGGTATGACATAAAAGCTAAGTATGATCTATTTATAGGGTTTCTATGCAGTTTTCTTTTGTTTTTAATTCTTTTGTTGTTAATAAGGTTTCTTAATATACACTGATTGAAAATGTTCATGTTATAGTTTAGGGTTTAGGGTTCATCGAGTTGGGTTATTTTTTTTAAGTAAAATTATAGAGTGATATGTTATCTTTTATCATTTACCCTTGAAGGCCCTTCTTTTACTCTGCCATTATTTTTTATAAACGTGTATGATCTATGTTTGAGCAACAATTTATAAGTTCTACTTCTAAGTGATGCTATATGACCTAAAACTCCATGCTTTAATGTAGTATCTAGGAAAGATTTTGTGCTCTAATTATTCTCCTAGAAACATTAACTAAGATGTGTGTGAAATTTTATCTCATGGAATTAAGCATTAATTGCACTGGAGGTTATAAGAATGCAACGTGTGCTGTCATTATATTCGCATGATAAATATTATGTAACTCATTACTTTATAGGAGCTTTTATATATACTATCACTCTATTCTTACATATTTACAAATTAACCACCTTCAAAATCAAAATTTCAAATTGACATTCAAATATTGAAATTCATAGTAGTGGGAGGTCACAAAGTCAAGGGGCGTGGGAAGTTGAAAATTTAGAGCATTGTAGCATTAACAAAAGCTCAACTCATATTTTTCATTTTTGTAAAATTTCTAACGATTTGATCGTGATATTCACAAATATATGAGTCTCATAGTTCAAAAAAAAAATGATGAAAGTGGTTATATTGTAAATGCATATGTTAAGGTGATTGATTTGTAAATATCTCTACTTTATATGTTGCTATTTATGTGCTTTCCTATGATGTAAAATTCTCTTCCTTATAAGTTATATGATATGATTATATGTCCTTCCATTTACAATGGGCGTGGTGACCGTAAAACTATATATTATTCTGAAAAGTTGAACGATTTGTGCTTTTTCTTTATTCATAATCTTGACTCCTTGTTCTACTATTTTTGCTTTTTCTTGCACTTAGTATTCTTTGATTTTTTTTTTTCTAACAATTTATTTTTCTTACTAATTTATTGTTTCTAAGGCTGTTTAGGGTAGTTGGCTATAATTGTGCACATTGTATTTTAGAAATACTTACTATTCTGTTGAAACTTGCATAGAATCGTGAATTAAGGAATACGGACTGCAATGTACTATTTCATGAAAGATTTGTGCTTTTGTCCAAATTCTCCCTAGTTTCTACCATCATCTTAGTTGAAGAATGTATTTTTTTGCTTCCAGTGGATTATATGGCCTCAAGTATGAAAGTCTTCCTGTGAAGTTATTTTTGCGCTTAGTGAATACAAATCCTTCGGAAAAAGCTTTGTTGGTAAAATAAAGTTGTTTCATGTTATGCTGTTTATGCTACTTTTTTTAAGCGCACCTTTTTCTTATCATCTGGAATTACTGGGATATTTTGTTACCTCACACCATGATGCATATTAGTTTCTTGTTTTCACGTGTTGTTGCTCTGATGACCTTCGTTTGGAGGATCACCTTGTACAAATCATTACTTGGACATACTCGTGAGGAAATTCAGTGAAATAGATATAGAATTAATTATGCAATACAAGTTACAGTGGAAATAAAATATTAAATAAAGTTTTTCTTCTGTCAGATTAGCCAGAAATTGATGGTCCAAGGATATTCTGGTCATGCAAACTATAATGGTGGACTAGATGTTGCTCGAAAAATTATCAAGGCAGATGGATTGCGGGGCTTGTACAGAGGATTTGGCTTGTCTGTTATGACCTACTCCCCGTCAAGTGCAGTATGGTGGGCAAGTTATGGATCTAGTCAGCGTGTAATCTGGAGGTAATGCACTTGCCAATTGCTTTATTCAGACATTAACCTATTTAAATTAAGTATTGTGGACTGTTCTATCATTCTTTAGTTATCTAAAGAGCATGGCACTGCACTCGATGGTATTTGAAGCTTTATTATTACATTTCTTCCTAACATTTGTACTTGGATTTGGATTCCTTTTTTTTTTCTAAAGTTATATAACCCTTTAAAGGATATTAATATACATCTAACAATTCTCAGTAAGAGTAAATAAAATTTACTTGGATGCAGGGACATCTGCGTATACATTTTCACATGGTTTGGTCGACGCTAGTGAAATCATTTTGAGAATTTTAGGTGGGAATCTTGTGTTTTTTTATCAAGAAATTAAATACTGAACTGAAGTTATCACTCGTTATTTAATCTCCATCTCTCTCTCTCTCTCTCTCTCTCTTTTTTTTTCAATATTTTACCCACATATGATCAATGTTGTAAGTTCAAGTTAGAAAATGACTGAGCATTTCTCTGCCTTTAATGTAATCTAGGGATAACTTTTGTTGTCCTATTTTTCAACAAACATGTATTTTGGTCTTCATCCATAAGTCAGACTTGTATGGGCCTGCATTTAAGTTGAGCTAAAACTATGCTATTTAAATCATGTTGTATAATTTGTTTAAAATAGTCCCCGTCTTGTGACCAAGTACTACACTTATCCTGATGAAGTTTGTCCTTCATGCAACTTCAGATCTTCCTACAAGTTCAGGATTTGCATTACGTTATGCAGTATTATTTCGCTACAATTACTCTTTTTTAAGTTTTTTGAATAATGCAGGTTGGTCATTGTTGTGGGATTTTATAAGTTAAACTGTTTTAGATCTTCATAACTACAAAATTGACAGTTTAACCACATACTTTTTTCCCCATTTTTGTTTGATATCATTTTCTTTTTCAAAAAATTCAAGTTGTTATTTGATGTTTGTTCAGTTTCAGTATAAGTGATTAGCCAATGCTACTTATGCCAAGAATTTGGACCTCTCTGGTTTACTCAGTGAGCTGGCCCAAATCAATGAACATATACTTTGTGAATATTGAGGTGTCTTATTCACAAACACTAAAATTTTAGCCTATGGTCTAGTTCCGTGTTTGCTGATTTTCATCCAAGCTTAAAAAATGTGCCAATAAATAGGATTTTTTTTTCAAGTGAACCAATCTTTGTGTTTAAAGTTGTATCTTAGGCACCAACCATGTTGGGCTTGTTTTGAGTAACATAGTAGATTAGCATGTGGGATGGAGACCCAAGCAAGGTCAAAACCTATGATAGGCAAGGTTATGCACTTAGAATTAAATTACACAAAATGTAAGTACAAAAGCTTCAAGATCTAGAATAGTGAATATTGTGGATGAAATTTAATGTTAGGAGATAGTGTAAGAGATGGAGGGATATAAATTCAATGATAAAAAATAGAACATGAATATGGATAAAGATGTAATACATAGTAGTAATGATTGGATTATCTCTAGGCTCTGCATGCTATAAACCAAAGTTATTTAACTTACCTGCTTATGATGATCTTTACCAAGAATTTTGAATTTTGAATACAATGGAATTTGAAAATTCATAAATTTTCATTGCTCACTTTAATGCGATTATTATCGCTTTATATTCATAAAAACATTCATAATACCGTAGTTTGTAAGGGAAATAATTATTTCTTTTTTAGCAGCTTATTTTATTTAGGCAAGCGCCTCAAGTGGCACTTGGCTTCTCCAACATTGGGTAACCATATTGTCTTGAGAGACACATGTGCTATGATATTGTATATGCCAGTTTCAAAGTTATAGTAGAAAAAGATTTTCTTTTATGCAGGTTAGTCCATTGAAGTACTTTGAAATCACCTTTTGATTCAATTGGTTCTTTTATCAAATTTCTAAGCAATGTTCTTTATCAAATTTCTAAGCAATGTTCCTCACAAAATCTATATATTAAACGCCACTAGGACATGACGTGATGTTGAATGAGAGTTCTTCACAGATTACTCATCTACTTGTTCCATTTAGCACTTTCAAGTTTAGCGTAGTGTTGAGGATCTATACCTTTTTTTTGTTATATTGCTATTCCTATTGTACGTGACATCAATAGGATGTTGCATTTAAAAGTGAAAAATTAGAACAATGACAAAAATATTCAAAAAATAAAGGATTTAGAACTAGTCAATTAATTGAAAAAATATTAAGTGTATCATATGTAGTTTTAGCGGTTGTGATATTAATAATTATCATTTAATATTATTAGAGATAAGGTGTTACATAAATGTGTTAAGTTCAAGTATTTCAGATCTGTTATACAAAGATTTAGATGAGAAGTTAAGATTGAATGGTAAAACGCATCCCAAAAGTTTTGTGAGATAAGAGCATCTCATGATGACATACAACTAAAATTTATGAAATTGCAATTAGGCAAATGATATTTTATGGATTCAATTATGAGGTAATTTAAAATAATTGATATCTAACTTTAAGTGTAACAAAAAAAAATTGAAAATATTTAGGTAGATGTGTGAATAAATAGAAAGTATAGATTAAGGAATGTTTATATTAGAATAGCTGGACTGACATTCATTGAAGATAAACTAATGGAAAGTAAACTTACTAGGTGGTTTGGACATATGTGATGAAAGGTAGATAGTGTTCCCACCAGATGAATAAATAAAATTGGTGTTAGATGGTTATGAAAGTGAGACATAAGGTTTCAAAATACTTTTGTGAAGATTAGGTTTAACTTTTTTAGACAACATTCAGTAAGAATGAATGGAAGATGATGATTAATTAAGCTGACCTCAAATAATTGGTACATATCATTTCATATCCTATATGTATTGTTTACACCCTTCAAAAATGTTTCCATGGGTATTGTCAAACAATAATATTGCATTTTGCGGTGATTCATATTTTACATCATTTTGAGATTCATGGTCATGATAACTTTTAGTAGCATTAGACTAGTGAAATGGATGGGAAGGCAACCAACGTGCCTCCAGAAATTATTTTTCTTTGGATATAAAAATTGAAAAATCATTTACTTTGTGTGGGCAAATAGTAGGTCCTATGAATTACTTTGAAATAGTGATACATTTGATCCTTTCTCTAAAACAGTTAGCATTTAGAATAGGAACAATTAGGGGTGTAAACAAACCGAGTTTGAGTGAGTTGAACATTTGTTTGTGTTCATATTATAGAAATTCCTCTATTCGAGTTCAGCTCGTATTTGAAATTATTTAAAATTTTATTGTATGTGTTCAGCTGATATTATTCAAAATAGCTCTATGCCTTGCTTGCTATAAAAGAGTAGCATTGAAGAGGCACTGAGTTTGGGAGTGGGAAAACAATTAATTTTAGTATAAATTTATTTTTGCTTTGTTTTATGTTATTTTCTTTAACGATTTTGTGACTTTTGTAAATTTCTTTTTTTTTTTTTTTTTGAAAGAGATGGTTTTATAGTTTGGAACCTTTGACTGTCCTTCTTAATTGGTTATTTTATTTTGAGCAGGTTGTTAGGTCACAACGGTCAATATGAGTCAACTTCTCCCAGTCAGTGGCAATTAGCTAGTGTTCAAGCCATAGGGGGTATTTTTGCTGGAGCTTTGGCATCCTGTGTGACAACCCCATTGGACACCATCAAAACTCGATTGCAGGTAATATTTTTGATGCAATTTTCTCAACTTTTGATATCAAACAGTAATAAAACTAAAACCAATGTCTTTTGAATATTCATAAAGGTTGACTTGGTACGATAAATTTTTATTTTTGTTAGAAATTTCTTAATATTATCAAATATCAACTGTGGATTATATTATTGATTTATCCCTCTTTGGCCGCAAAAACTACATTTAACCCTTAAAGCCATTTATTATTATTATTTTCGATTGCTTTTTGTGGGGGATGGTTTGGGCTAATTCCTTGGGAGTTGATAGCATTTAATTATGTAATTTAATTGGGGCTCTAGATATCTGTTGATTTGGGATTAGTTGGGAGGTGGAGCATCTTTGGATATTTGATTTTGAATTCTTTGTTAGGCGATTCTTTGTTCAATTCTTGATTCCTATATTTTAACTGAAGTTAGAACATGGGTTGCACGATGGGTCTTTATCATTTTGTTGATTCCGTAACACATGTGTAACTAAGTGTAGTGGGTGTGTAACTTGTTAAGTTGGTTATTCTGTACATATGAGTTAGATTTGGGTGTTTCATAGTGGGTAAGGTTTTTTTTTTTTAAGTAATCTTGAATTGTGGCTAAAATTAATTTTGGAGTCAATTTAAATTTGAGTTGAATCGGTTTCTATTAACCATATTTACTAGCTTAGGTTTTGATGAGTTAATAAATAGTTGTCTTTAGGCATGCAATTAAGAACTTATTGATTAAATAAAATTTCTCTTATGTTGACCCCTCATAGTTGAGCACAAGAAGTAGCAGTGATGGGTACTACTCAACTAATTAAATATACTACCAACTCCTATTTTGAAACTTTATCCATCATAATAAAGTGAGCGTAAAATTGAAATACCTAAATCACCGGAGCATATAAGTTTTGGTTGACCCAATTGTTATTTGGGTTTGGTTTAGGTCTAAATTAGTCACTCATTATTTAGATCAGTTTGTGTTGAATCGATTAACTCAAAATTGGCTTTATTGTTATTTGGGTTTGAGTTAAGTAAGTTTAAGTCAAGTTAATTAGATTGTTTTGTTATAAAAAAATTGCATGAGGTAGGTTTGGGCCGACTCAAGTTCATGTCAAATATGTTGATTTATATAATAAACAGATTGGAATTGTGTTAATCATATTTGGTTCGGGTCAAACTTGAATAACACCCCTAATCATAAGATAGTGAAATGTATTAGACTTGCACTGCGTATCATAAGGTCGAAATCTAGCTTGAGAGCTACAACATAAAGTTCAATAGAGCGTAGGTGCAACATAGCATTTTCACTATTGAACTATTTGAGGATATTTTTTTCTCCATAAAAGCTCACCTATTTTAAAAATTAGATTATTATTAACATACCTCACATAACATTACTTATTTTAGCTTATTGTATTTTCATTATTGAATATTTAATCATATATATCACTTATCTTTAACATGCATTAATTCTACCTGCCAATTTGTATATCAAAAGTATTAGACTAGATAACCTATTTTAAAATACATTGTTTTTATAAAACATTCAAATATGTATATTACTTTAAGCATATGATTTCATAATTTAAAATTTATACTTGATCATTTATTCATAATTGCTAGAAATAAACATACATGTTGCAATATGAATTCTTTTCAATACATTCTTTACATGCAAGTTTAAATACACACAAATTTAAATGCAAAAGATTAATGCATACTTCTTGTATTAGAATTTAAGTATCTTATTCAACTGTTGATCGGTCTCATTCTTTTGTAAATTATATATAAGATGTGGATTTCTTAATTTATAAAATTTTCTTAAATTGTAACTTACAGCTAAATCATAATAATCTTTGTGGGCTCAGAATTAAAATTCACCTCGGATGAAGAGTATAATTTAAAGTGTTGTAATTTTGAAGGCGGAATAAATAGATAATACCTTATTTTAATTTTGGTGAGGACTTTAGATCACGGTTTCAGGGTTATAGGTCAGCATAGTTAATACCTCTCAATCTTGAGAGAACTTTCGATCGATTAGTCGTTAGATTGCGTAATGCGTATAATAGGTGTGTAGAGTTTTGAAATTTAGGTTTATGAAATTCATTATATTTAACTTAAAGCGGATGGTTGGGGGGCGATGGCCCGTCCCAGATCCATGGTTCCATCATGTCGTGGTCGCATGTACTTAGTCGGAGGAGGTAGTCAAGGTAGAAGGATCGCTATTGACCATGACTTCGTCAGAAATCGCTTAAAGCGCAGGGTGATGTTTGTCAGGGAATGAGCTTAAGTTTCTTTTATAGAGGGCTTTTGCCCCGATTAAGTATACTATGTTCATAATTCAAAGGCGGTATTAGGAAGCATCTGATTTCTGATCATTGTGGCCAAATAATATAATGGTGTCGTTTAGCGGCGTCGAAGGGTACAGTGTGTATATCATGTGTGGCTCAAACCATTCGGAGGACCGCGTCGCTGGTATGAGATTGTTTGAGTAAATATAGTTGTGTACTTGATTTGGCGACTCCTGAGTTAAGAGTTTTTTAATTTGTAAATCAAAATATTATTGTGGAAGGTGGATTGAGTAGAGTTTCTTTAAACTTAGATTGAATTGTTTAGACGTTTGTAGCTTATGATATTATAAATTCTGCATTTAGATTGATATTTAATTTTAAGTTAATTTGTTTTGAAATTGTAATCATATTTCGATGGAAGTATCCCCTCCGGTTAAAATTTTCATTTATTAGGGTGGTTTATTGTTTATTATTTGATCATATAATTTAATTTAATAATAGAGGATCTCTTGTTATATAAACGGTAAACCGGATGTTTATTAGATTAAAGATATTATAATAACGTTATTTGATTTTTTTTGGTTTTGTTAGGTCAAGACTGGGGAAACAACTTGACATCCTCGGATCTTGAATTTAAGCGTATAGCATTGTGGGGGTTATCTTGGTGTATTTGATTAGATTAATTTAAACTTAAGGGATTTGTATAATATTGCTTGTTTTGGCATTTCGCAGTATAATTTTTAGATAAAATTTTGTGATATTTATGGATCCGTGATAGAAATTTTACAAAGCTCAGCTTTCATTACACACATAAAAGGCATATATAGATGTATCTGCTAAATCACCGGCATCGTAAATAACCTTGAGAAGGCGTCTCGTCTGCGCTGTATGGAACACATTTTCCATGATGCGTTTACATATATATATTTGTAATATCAACTTAAACATTAATTTTGGTTTATTGAATTTTTTCAAGCGGTTTATTAATTAATTATAATTCAGTGTAAAATTTGGCGAGCGTTTTATGAGCGTCGTATGCCGAGTGCACTTGAGTATAAAACCCTCTAAGAAAGTGTATAGGTGATATATCTCCTTGAGCAGATGTATTCCAGAAAGGCGTGCATGGAATTTCAAGGTATAAAGATTTCCACTTCAACGAAAGGCGTTAATGGGTCTTCTCACCTGCAAGTTAGTTCAAATAATAATTTTATATATAGCATAACTAACTTCCTCAGCAACTGGTGTAGGTTGGCTTTATTGGTAGAATGGCTGCATCGGGTATTACGTATAAGAGAGTTGCGTTATCAGACTTATCACCGCGAGCGAGAGATGAATTATATAAATCCACCGGGCGAGTAGCCTTCTCGAAGAGTATGAGTTTAAAGCATTGAAACGGTTCTTAGAAAGGCGTGTATATGTGTGCTTATACATAAGCGAACAAGTATATATTTTTCGAAGGTGTGTATGGGTGCTTATAAGTAAACCGACAAAACTGAGTTTCATGTGGCATAGAGAAAGGCATATCCTCTTAGTACTTATAGTCAAAGAACGGCTGACGCGGGTGTGTCTGCGGCTCATGTCTGCTTAAGCTTCCATGGCAGATTCTCTTGGCGACGCGGCGTACGCCCTTGAGCCCTGTAATGTCGAATTAAACAGGGATGAGAAGCGTCGCATCGAAGTGCGCGTCTCTAGGTCGATGAATAGTCGCCCCATTCTGATAAACATATGTTTTCTTCTGGTATTTCTTATAGTCGCAGGTGTAAATTGGTTTGGTGAAAAATTACGAACCTTATCACTATGCTTGCAGATGGGAGTGCGGGAGTTATGGGCACTTTACGGTGAGCAGGCATAATCTGAGTCAGGGGGAGAGGAAATAGGAAAAATTTTTGAGTTTAGGGTTTTAGGAGGGGTATTTATAGGATTTATTATTTTATTATTTTGCCTAATTTTGGATTTTTCTTGACGCGTTACACAAATAATATATATATGATCTTGAGGTTACTCACGATCTTACGAGCAATGCGGTCGTTCGCGATCAATGCGTTGGTTCGGTCGGCGTCGGGGTATTTTAGTTAAAATTTCGCGTCGCGTTGCTTAACACTTTCGATATACTCGTCCGAATTGGCGAAAACAATCTCATTTGATAGGTTTTGGCGTTTTTCTTGAGTGATCAATTTCCATGACGAGATCTTTTAGAGGCAAAGTCATAAGCAAAATTTCGATATGCTTCGATATGCCCGGCGACCCTTCTTATTGGTCGGCCAGTATGTAAGATCGCAATTACGATCGATTCGACGTTATAAATGTGATGGTAGTCAGTTCTTCGATTGAAGGTCATTTGTTGATTTTTGGTGCGTCGAGGTGTATTTATTTGATTTGCGTGGTGTTGTTGTATCGATTGCTCGATATTCGATTACTCGTCCAATTGAGTCGCGGCTATCTTTGATAGGTTTTGATGTTTCAACGCTAACGACTGTCGGTTTACGAGCGGAGTCGTTTGGGCAACATCGCGGCTCTCGACCTCGATATGCGTGTCGGCGTGGCGACCTCTGATCGGTCGGCCGTCGAATTATGCAGATGTCTACATCAATTGATGTTACGAGCGTGATGGCAGTCAGTCGATCATAGATCATTTTTTGATTTTATCGCGAGTGCGTTTATCGTTCGCGTTGAAGCTCATCAAATTTCAGAGCGACTTGATTTATGGCGCGTGCATAGAGGTTAACAAATGCTCCCCAATAAATATGATTCGCGCATAGAGCGAGTCATATTTGTTAAAAACTGGTTGACTCTTTGGGTTGGTCACAGATCTTGGATCACTTCAGCTTCGATTTCGGTGGTTCATGAAGCTTTAACAAGATTTGTTAATAACATGATGTTTTATTTTGGACATGCTGATGGATTGGCGATGCTCGGATCGACTTGTCGGTTGGATAAAACTCTTCTCCATCTCTAACTGATGGGTTTCTTTTCTCTCGTGTTGTTGTAAACTTGGATTTGCTCCGACCCTAGCTTCATGCTTGATCGGGTTTGATAATTAGTTTGTTTGCTTTGAGATTTGAAATTCCTTACTACTTTAAGCAGCGGACTTGATAATTAACGATTGTCCATATGACTTATCGGGGAAGTGTATATTATCAAGTCTGCTTCTTGCTTTGTGGACTCGTTGAAGGGTGTATCTGATTGGCCTTAGGCTCATATAGGTCAATGTTGAGTTATCCAACAAGCGTGCTTTAACAAATAATGAAATTCCTTTAGTTCGGTCATTGCTTTTGTGTGAATTATGGAATCGCTTCCTCGGTTCTATGCTTTCTGCTTTTGCGGACTTGATGAGGGAATTGACTTTGATCTATGCTTTGTGCTTGATCAGATCATTTGAAAAGAGATTGGAATATCACATTATAGGCAATATATTGATTGATTTGAGGCAACTCTGAATTGAGAGTTTCTCAGTTGTCTTGTGGTCGATCGGCAAAAGATCTCTTGGATTTTGGTTGCTTGTAGTTACTAAGCTGGATCTGGTTTGAGATTGAACAACTATCATTATTGGACTGACGAACATGGGTTCTTTCACGCGACTTTTTTTTTTTTTTTGAGGAGAGAGGAGGTCGTCGGCCATTTGTGCTTGTGGAGCTAGAACCTACTGAAGTTTTTTGACTTAAGGCTGATGGCACGGGTCTTGTCATTAGGCCGAGCGTGGGTTCTTTCACGGCCTTTTCTTCGACTTGTTTAGTGAGGAGGCGTCGAACTCACCGTGGGCTTGAGTTCGACCTTTAGAACCCATTTGTATCCTAGATTTGAAGACGTAGGGATTGATGTTTTTCCAACTTAGTTGATTGAAACTTCCAAAATTGGGAGTTCTTCTGACTTGATTTTTGACATTTGATGAATCTTGGAGGAAAATTTTTGACATTTAGGATTGTCTTTTTGTGCATTGAAACATATTCTTTTTGTCCTTGTACGACCTGCAACTTTAACAATAATAGTTATAGATATATTCAGGGATCTCGGCATAAAGCTCGATGTCAACTTAAATGCATATATAAGAAACTCTTGTTTCACAGGAAATAATTGAATAACTTTGATTTATAAAAACTAAAAAAATGCCCCATGTCTAATAGGGGGATTGTAGACTAGTTCAGAAATGTATTACAAAGTTTGAATTTCTTTAATATAAATAAATGAAGCTCGGTATATATGTTTATCTCAGGATTTACGAAGCACGATATGTTAAAATATATAAAAATATCTCATGTCTAATAGGGGGAGGTTTTCACAGTAACTTGAAAATGCGTTCTCATTTTACGAGAGAATCTTCAAGTGACATTACATATGTATTTGAAAGCCTTACTAGTGCAAGATTCATTTAAGTATTTATATACTTATCCATAGTCAATTGTGGTATTTCTTGAGATATTGACCATTGATTGATGGTGGTTGACCATTTTATAATTTGGTAGGCTCCCTTTACCTTCTGGCGTAGTTCTTCAAATTTACCACCGATTTTGCAATGAGGGATGATTAACCTTCTCAGCTCAAGAACTAATTCACCTTTCTGGAATGTCAGATCTTGAGGTGAATGCTTTGGACATCCCGATAAATTTCTAAACTTTGTTGAGCTTGGAGTCTAACTTGCATCCAACTCTTCCGCTTGGTGGCGTTCTCATCTTGAGTAAGATTGAATTGGACAGCTACTCAAAGTGATGACAGCTCAACTTCTAGTGACAAAACAACCTCAACTCCAAACGTTAAAGCATAAGGAGTGACTTTGGTTGGCATTTTATAAGTTGTTCTGTATGCCCAGAGTGCTTCCATCATTTTAGTGTGCTACTCTCTTTTATTCTTCGTGAGAATCTTTTTGAGTAGCTTTACCAATGTCTTATTGAAAGCCTCTGCTAAACCATTGGCCTTTGGATTGTAGATTGATGAATACCGCCAATCGATTTTGTACCGATCAACGAATCTGTATATTTTTGCACTCTTGAAAGTCAGGCCGTTGTCTGAAATGATTCGTCGTGGTACTAAATCTATAGACAACATTATTAGTGAAGAAATCAATGACTTGATCAGCAGTGACTTCCTTAAATGGTGCGGCCTCGACCCACTTGGAGATGTAGTCAGTAGTTGCTAGAATGATGTCGATATGATGGAGGATCAATCGGTCCAATTATATAGTGCCCCAACTTTGAGCGGTAGATCTATTCTTTGGGTGTAGAGGATTCAGAGGTTAATGAATGAGATCCCCGTGGACTTGACATTCGTGATATTTTCTAGCATGATTTATGCAGTCTTTTATCATTGAAGGCCAATAGTGCCCCATTCTCTTAATTTTTGTTGTCATTTTAGGACTGGTGTGCATAGTCCCTTAATTTCAATTACTCGTTGGCTTTTTAGCGTCCTACCACATTTGCTCAGGATCTACGGTACAATGTGTCATTGACATAAGCATATCGTATGATTCTTTTTGTAATTTGCGTGGCTAGTGATTTATTGCTCGGCAATTTGCTTTCCTTGAAATAATCGATGAAGGTTTGTCTTCAATCATCAGACTCTTCCACTGTGAAAGCTTCGCATAATTTGTTCGTAGTACTTTTGAGTTTTTCTATGTCTTGTACTTGTCGTTCTTTGAGAGAGTGATGAGCAATTTGAATTGCTTCCGGCTGAGTTTGATGTCCCCTCTACCTGCGGGGAATATGGATTTACTGGTTGCAGAACTCGACGAGTGGACACTTCAATCAACACATCGTCGTCGTCCGTGTTCTCCATCTCTTTTGCTAGCTTGGCCAAACAATCTGCTTTACTATTTTTTGATCGAGAAACTCGAGCTAGTTTAATGTTTGGAATTTGCTTCATGAGCTCAAGCACTCGCTTATGGTAGTATGTCAGTTCAAGTTTGTTAATCTTATAGAAACTCAACACTTGATTGATTACCAATTGAGAGTCTCCAAAGATTCTTAAATTTTGAATACTGATAACAATAGCTTCTTCGAGACCAGTAATAATGCCTCAATTGACTTCATTATATTTTTTGGCTCGGTCACTGTATGAGCGTCTCATTATGCCACCCTCCTGTTATGAAGGCGAATTCGCTACTCTTACTTTTGGTAGATTTGGGGGCTGAGCAGGCTTAATAGATGATGCACCGTCGAAATACATTTCTCAGATCTGCAACTCCTCCCTTTCGCGAATTAGCAGGATCTGTTCATCGGGTAAATCATCGTTGACTGCTGAATCTATTGGGATAGGATGCGCAGCGAGAAAATCTGCTAGTATTTGCCCCTTAATAGTTTTTTGAGATAGATATGTAATATCGAGTATAGAGTCACATCGTGTCAAACGACTATCAATCTTGTCTTGTCGTGAGAACTTGTGGATCGATCTTTGAGATGAGTGTTTTTTATGTGACAATATGTAATGAAGCTTAAAGGCGGCGACAATGCTTTTCGATCAGAGAGTATTTTGCCTTAGCTCCTATCAATCTTCGATTGATATAGTACAACACATTTTCCTTGCCTTCTTTATTGTGTTGTGCAAGCAATGCTCCGAGGGATTCTTCTAATGTAGCTGTATACAAAATGAGAGGCTTTTTCGGGATTGGCGCCGCCAGGATTGGTGGATTTAATAGGTATCTTTTGATGTTGTCGAATGCTTCTTGACACTCATTGTCCTACTTAAATGGTGCATTCTTCTTCCTCAATTTAGCAAATGGTTGACACATGCCTGACATATTTGATATGAAGTGTCGGATGAATGCCAAATGTCCCTGCAAGGAACGAAGTTGACGAAGATTCTTCGGCGGTGACATATTCAGTATCACTTCAATTTTATTAGGGTCGATCTCAATTCCTCTATGCCGTACCACATAGCCAAAGAACTTCTTAGACGAAACCCCAAATGCACATTTAAGAGGGTTCATCTTGAGATCGTACTATCTAATTCTTTCGAAAACTATCCTCAGGCCACCAAAATGATCTCTTCGATCTATGCTCTTAACGACGAGGTCATTCACGTAGCATTCTACTTTCGAATGAATCAACTCGTCGAAGATGCGTGTCATGGCTCTCTGATATGTAGCTCGTTTTCAATCCAAAGGCATTTGTATAATATATACTAATTGGCGTCTTAAATGATGTGTCATCTTCGTCTTGATTTGATTGTATCCTGATGACCCGTCCATAAATGAGAATATATCGTAGTTGGAAATATTGTCAACTAGTAGTTCTGATATTGGAAGCGAAAATTATCTTTTGGGCATGCTTTATTCAGATTTCGAAAATCAATGCATATATGAATTTAACCATTCTTCTTTCTCATTGGAACAACGTTGACTATCCAATATGCATATTTTTCTTCTCGGATAAAGCCTGCTTCAATCAGCTTCTTAGTTTCTGCAATCACCTGTTCTTCAATCTCCAATCTCATTCGCCTAGGAGCTTGCTTAACAGGTGTTGCATCTCTATAATGGCTGGTTTGTGAGCGCCACATCGTGCGACATTTGAGTATGTCCAAAACAAAGCGGTTCGAATTCACATAACAGAGCTTTCATTTCTTTAACCTTTTCATCAGGCAGAAGGACACTGACGAAAGTTGGGCGAAGATCATCCTCTGTTCGCAAGTTAATTTCCTTCAACTCATCCATGGTAGCTGATTGCCCACTATCTTTAATCTCTTCAGGTGCTAGCTTGGCTTCTACCTCCTCATCGTTGGTCAGATAAACCTCATAAAGATCATCTTCATTTTCAATTTCAGTGTCAATCTCTTCCTCTCATAACGAGTTTTCTTTTTGTTTACGTTGGATGTATCCAAGACCTTTAGATGTATGATTATCACACTTTTTCGTGAGTGGATCTTTTAGACCCAGAGATAATCAAAGAAGTGGGCTCATCATTTGTCTGTTCCAATATTAACTTCCAATTTATGCATCATCTTGCGAATCCTTGGAGGATAATATTTTGACATTCTTGTGAGAATCATATCATCAGATTCATCAAATTGCATGAGCTAATCAGAATTTTGGTGATAGCACTCCTCAGACATATAAAATGAAATTCCACGTTCATTACTTTCAGGCAAAGGAGGCACATAGAAAGTCTTTAACTCTTCAACAATGTGGACTTCACGTGGATTTCTTTGAAGTGTTGAAAAGGAATCGACACGATCACTAATGATTCTTCTGATATCAACAGGTCTACCGCCCTTCTTGAAGAGATACATTGAACTTCACTTTCATAAGTAGGTTCAGAATCATACTTAGAATTTGAGTACTCCATAATTTTCTTTTCTTTCACCAGAGATTTGTTTACTCCCTTGGGTCTGACAGAAGGATCATTATCTTCTTCTTCTGTGTCACTACTTAGATGAGGGACTAGCCTTTTCAACTTATGTGATGCACTAGCTGCTTTAGGAAGAGTTGGCGTCGCCTTCTTTCTTCCTTTTTTTTTTTACTTCTTTGTGTTATTTTGTAACCTTTGAGGTAGAAGCTTTGGATTGTTGAGGCTTGAGCTCCTTCAACAAATAGTATTTCACATCATCATAGATTTTAGCTTCGTGGATTGCAAATGGTTGAAGGTTGCTAGAAATTCTATGTTTTTCCTTGCCTCTTATGTTTTTCATGTAAAAGGGGCTACAAGGCCACGAGCAGGTGTCGATCAATGACATGGAATTTCTGTGAAGTTCTCTCTTCAAAGTAAAAGACTCGAGCGCCTTTTGCCCTTTTTCATTGAAGTCGTGGATCATCAATTTGTCCTGTCCTAGATGGTGAACATCAAGGGACAATCCTCTCAATGTTTTCAGACTCATGAGATTAACGGATGAACTTGGATCAATTAGAATTCGATTGATTATGACACCATCGCTCTCCGCAGAGACATATAGCAATTGTGTTGATGTCGGCAAGATCTTCCTCAGAGAAGGTGATTGTCGGAAGGTCTTGAGATTGTAATACTTCAGTCATACACCGCTCGGCAAAGTATGCCTCATATTTCTCCGGATTCTTAAGAGCCTGAATTAAGGTTTCATGGAGATCCTGCGACATCTGGAGGGTCTCATACACACTCAATTGTGTAGGGATCTTCCTCAAGTGCGACAAGATGTTGTAATCGATTCCTTATCCATGTTAGACTTCTTCTTTGGATCTTTGGGAATGATATTTTCATTGACTTCTATGTTCTTGTTGTTGTCTTTATTTGCCGTTCCTTTCTTTTGTAATGACGACAACACCTTCTTTGGGTATCCTCAATTCTTAGAAGTCTCCTCTTCAGAACCACTATTTATGCCTGAGGATCGGATGGAGGCTTCAGAATCACTTACTAGTTTTATACCCTTCATCAATGGTGGTATTGAAGACTCTAATTCATCTTCCTCCGGAAAGCACAAGTCTTCTTCCGAGCTATCTTCTGTTTGCTTCACCATCAGGCAAGACTTGAATGCCACATCATTGGTGATTCTTCTTCTTGGATTATCTCGAAGAAGTAGATTTTGTCGGGGAGTATCCAAGGATGTTGAGATAACCCGCAGACTTCTCCAGAAAGAGATTCTTCGTCATCATCTCCTTGATCATTTGTTTCAATGATTTGGAGTCCTGGCATGAAATCAACAAGCTTAACTGGTTGTCTTGTTGGTTGTTGCTATTCTTCAAGATTATTAATAATATTTTAGGTAGTAGATTTCTTCTTTATCTTCTTTTATTTGGCTGACCTTTTGGGAGTTTTTGGCAAGCTCTGAATAGGTTGTCTCTCAGGGCGAGGAACACCAAACACCTGGACTACGAAGCGAACCCTTTTGATGTAGATTCTACCTTGGTTCAGCCGGTTCAAGTGGAGATTTCCATGACACGAGCATTCTAATTGCTTCAGCATCTTCATAATTTTCTTTGAAACCGCAGTCTCCCATTTGTCATTCTCAACTGTCTTTTCTTTTGTTTTTATCTTTCTGCGGGAGCACGGAAGAAGGCGTAACCACCATTGCAGATTCTTTCTTTGGGTGAATAAGAACACTATTGGATAGCTTGAATTCACCTCTCATGTATTTTCTTTTTTAGCCGTCCTTGAATACAATCTTCATAGGGTGGCTAACTTCTGCAGATAATATGGGCGATAATTTGGGTTGTCGGTTCATCACGACTCTTGGTCTTTACATTTGGTAACTCCAAACCTGCGTTAAGTGCTTGCCGAAATAGTTTAGTCACACTTTCCCTTTTGAATGAATATTCCTTATTCATCTTCTCCTTAAGAGATGGATGCATTCGATCATCATCTGCTAATGATTGTCTTGCGATCCTGCCGAAAGTTAGGTTTGTCATTGCCACTAAGAACTAACCTCGGTTGAGAATTGAAGGGTTGTTTAACTTTCTCTTCAAGATAGATAGGTTGTTTCCCCTTATTTACATTGTAAGTTGCCCTCCTTCTTCTGTTTGAATCATATGAACCAGTGTGAGATTCAGTCCCCCTTGATTCTGAGAACTTCCCTTTCTTTGTTCTGTCTGAATGACTTTCAGTTTTAGAGAGTTTCAACTTTTCAAATTTTGTCACCCGATCCAGCAGTTCTTGAAAGGTGTTGATGGAAGCCATGCATAAATAGGGCGCCATTTATCATCAATGTTGCCCATTAATAGCTGAATTGCATGTTCTTCTTCCGGTTTTGCTACTTCATTTTCGTGTTTGTGAGTTATGTACTTTATTGATCGTCATCTTTTCTCTCTCGAGGTCATTTATTATAGTCTCTTCTAAATCTTATGATAAACATTGCCTCCAGCTCGGCGAATGTCTTAATTGAGTCATTTGGCAACTCTGCGTATCACTCGAAAGCAGTTGAAGTTAAGCTGCTAATGAACTGGCGAAATAATAGCGCATCATTACCCCTAGTATTACCACATGTTACTTTAAATTGTGCTAGGTGCTGCTTGGGGTTACCGTTGCCATCAAATGAGTGAAATTTTTGGCACTGAGTAATCCTTAGGATACGACACCTGGTCATATTCTGCAGGATATGGGCGTCATTCTTTCTCCACCATTGCTGCTATGATAGCTTTTATATTTTCATTTATAATAGTTTCAAGTTGTATACATCCTTGCTTCGGATGCGCGTATTTCTTGGAGAATGGGTGGAGCGGTCAATTGATTGACTTCGTTTACCATTATGAGCACTTTGTGCCGAGGTTTGGCGCTTTCTAGTGGATTGATGCGCATTGTTGATTGTTTGATGATTGATAGGAGGAACTGATGTCGGCACTGCGGCAACGTTCCTCTGCATCATTTGCATCATGAGATTCATCTGCATCATCATCTGGTTCATCTTTGAATTCAGCTGAGAGATCTCTTTATCCTTCGCTTTCATTTGCCTTCACATTTGCCTTTGCACCTGAGCAAGTATAGCAGTGTCGGTGAATAACGTGTTATCTTCTTCTTCTGATTCCTCTTCTTGCTCATCACTTGAGGAGGAACTAAAAGGTTCTGCTTACCAGTGCGGTTCTTGATGTGGATAGGAGGTGCTCGGGATGCGATCGGTATCTTGCAGATGATTCTCCAACGTGTTGTACCATATACACCACCTCTACCCCCATGATGTCTTCTTCTTCTTCCTCCTCCTCTTCTTCTTGTAGCCTTATCTCTGATCGACATCTCTATCTAATTTCAGGCTCAGAGTGTGGGACGAATGCCTCCTCAATTGGAGGGCTACGATCAAAATCAAGAGAATCGTTTAGGTTGGTGATGGGATTCCCTAAAGGATTCTCTAGGGTGTCAACCATTACGAGCCTCATTAATTATAACATTCTTTTTAGGAACTCATTCCCATTGGGCTCTGTCATTAGTAGATCTCTGGATATGCAAACCGGATGTCACGCCCTTTTGCCTTTCGTGGCGACTTCTTGAGGCTTCCTCCGTGTTTTCCCTTCGGACCTTTTTTGGGATTATTCGAACGCGTGGTTCAGGTGTCACGCCCCGATGTTCACCGCGTAGGGCTTGTTTGTAACGCTACTGAGTTCTTACTACATTTGATGGTAGCCTTTGCAGTGGAGCATTGTTGGCTTTTCTAATAATTGACCTTTGATATTTCTTCTTCATAAGACATTGTTCTTTTACAACTTTCAGCACTTGTATACCCTAGAGGATAGAGTCTCAGGATGCCTCCTTTGTGGGGTTGGAGTTTGGTACCGTTGCTCTTAGAATGATTGCTTAATATCACCAGTAGAGTTGTTCCTTTTCACCCACTTGAGATTTTCAAATTTGTTGTGGGTGGGAACACTCGCTTCCATAATGGTTGTGTAATGGAGGGCGTGTGGTGTTGGGCTTCACGGCATTCCTTCTTCTCCTTTCTTAGTTAGCTTATTCCAGATGAGGAAGCTTCAACATCATGTTGGCCTTGGGGCAAAGTCGGCAGAGAAATAGAGCTCGGATGCACTATTGAAATTGTTTTCCCAGTCATCATCCTCTTCATGGTTAGAGCTTCAGTGTGTCCCAACCTTTCAAATATAGAGGCTCTTTTTCGATGGGCCTCAACAGTAGTGGCGACAGGAGCTTTAGTAGACTTGGCATTGCGGGTTGATACAAATGAGCATGATTGTCTCGTAGCTCAAGTTTGAGCGGCGATCGGAAATTTATGCTACCAAATTGTATAGAGCTCACGTCCCGATGTTGATGAGATTAGAGAGACGGATGTTGGCTCTCGGCTTGCGTGAAGGTGTGTTCACGAAGATTCATCTGAAATGAAAGATGAGAGTAATCGATGAATATCATCACATTCATGATCGAGATATATGAACAAACATGATAAAATATGAAAATAAGTTATGAATAAATTTTTTTTTAAACTTAATTATGTTTATTATAAAATAATTTTGGGTTTCAATCAATTTAACTTGATAAATAACTTTAAGTTTTCATTTTTATATATTCTTGCTCATAGTTTTTTTTGATTTAGCAAAGATGGAAAGAAACATGTCCCAAAAAGTTGTCGAAATTAGCTCAAAATTTCTCTCTCGATGAAGAGTATAATTTAAAGTGTCGGTGTACTTTTCAGAAGGTAGATGAAATAGTAGATAAGACACTACCAGATTTTATCATTTGGTGAGGACTTTAGATCAGTTCTAGGTTTATGACAAGCACTAGTTAATTACCTCTCTCAATACTGAGAGAGAACTTTCGATTAAGGCTAGTTGTTAGGTCGCTTAGTGCATAGCGTATAATAACAGCGTGTGGAGTTTTGAAATTTAGTTTATGAAATTCATTATATTTAACTTAAAGCGGATGGTTGGGGATGATGATCGCGTCTGATCCTAGTTCCGTCATCCGAGATGGTTCTTCTACTTAGTCGAGGAGGTAGTCGACCGACCGATCCTTCAATAACATGGGTTACGTCGTCCAAGAAATCCTTGTAGACGCAGGTGGTATTTGTCGAGACAAGCTGTACCTTAGCTAACGGATGACTTTTGTCCGTCAAATATCTATGGTTCACAATAGAGCGGGAGCATACTGGCTGTCATTGATCGTATGGTGTCATTATATAATGGCGGTCATTTCAGCGTGCTTACATCATATGGAGCGCATTGGCAAACCACGATGAAGGCGGACGTCACGGCATGAGATTATTTGAGAGTAAACATAGTTGTGTATACTTGATTTGTCTTTGGCTCCTTTGTAGAGTTTTCTTAATTTATCTCAATAAACTATTGTGGAAGGTGGATTGAGTAGAGTTCTTTAAGCTTTTAGATTGAATTTTATTTAGACATTTGTAAATTAACGATATTGTAAATTGCATTTTGATATTCAATCTAAGTTAATTTGTTTTGAAATAATCATATTTCGATAAGTATTCCATTCGGTTAAAATTTTTTATTTAATCATCATGGTTTATTGTTTTATTGTTTGATCTTGTCATTCTATTAATTTAATAATAGAAGATCGATCTATTTTTTAAATATGCTTACATGTTTTATTAGATTGAAGATATTATAATAATATCATTTGATTTTAGGTTTTGTTAACTGACGGTCTTAAGACCGGAAAGCCCGCGAGATCCCTTGAATTTAAGCATTGTAGTGTCGGCGTCTGGTGTATTTGATTTAACATTAATTTAAACTTAAGGGATTTGTATAATATTGCTTGTTTTGATTGAATTTCATTGCTAGTATAAATTTTTAGATAAAATTTTGAATTTCGGCGTCTCGTCACATAGGAGGCTACGGTTACTCCATGCCAAAAAAAAGCATGTATGTGGTGTAAACACCACATAATCGTCATGATCATCGAAGAAGTATGAGTCTGAAATCTCAGTATGAAGCATATTTCTACACCAAGAAAGGCATATATATTTATATTTCTGTCAAGTTAAAATATTAATTTTAGCTTTTCTTATTGAATTTTTAAGCGGTTTATTAATCATGTCGGTGTAAAATAGGTGATTTGACATCCGACGTCGTCCCATATCTACGGTATCTTTGCTGCCCATTACAAGAAAGGCATGTATGGGTGGTATAAACTGAATGTCTTTCTGCAAGAAAGGTATGTATGATTAAGATCTGAAGCATTTTCGTCGCGAAAGAAAATGCGGTCTTTACTGCAGAGTTAGTTCAATAATAATTTTATATCATAGCATAATTTCTTATCTACTATGCGTCCTCTGTCGGTGTGAAATTTGGCATTTGTCATCGTCAGATAAGGTCTTCGGTATATCGCGAAAGTCGTGTATGGGTGGTATAAACCACGACTTTAATCGCCTTCTCATTCAAGAAAAGGCATGTATGGGTCTAAAGGCTCAAACAAATTTATGTCCGCGCCAGGCGTGCCGCAACTTATACAAGCAATCAATTTTCGCCATGTCAAGAAAAGCGTATACAGCACTTATAGTAAACAAGCAAACAGGTTTGCCATGCATGAAAGAGGCGTGTACTTATGGTCAAAAGCAGGGCGGGTCCGTGAGAACATGGCATGAAGCGCTCACCCAGGCGCTCGTGCACTGAGGCAGTGCTTCCTTGGGCACTGTGCATGCACGAAGGCTGGTGCTCAGCAGTGCCTAACGTCGCCCTAATGCTGGTAGCGGCTTCAGCGTGCGTTGTGAGCGGTCGAACATTGTTTTGCTATAGTATTTCTCTGATCGCGTGTCGGCGTGGAAAACTCAGCAGAAGCAGCAAAACGGATCTGAGTCAGCAGAGTGGATAGGAGGGAGAGAGAAATTTTTGGGTTTAGGGTTTTTGGAGGGGTATTTATAGGATTTATTTTTTTTGGCGAACCTCCTTGATTAATTTGTCAAATTATGCAAGATGCTTTATCAATTGCGGATTACGACGCGATGGCGATTCATGGAGAGTCATTTGATTTTTTTTGGTGTCGAGTGTATTGAAGCTCGATTTATGTTGTTGTATCGATTCTTGATATTCCGCGTCGTCGAATTGGTGACTCATTTGATAGGTTTTGGCGTTTAATGCTAACGCAACCGCGGTTTGAGCGAGGTCGTTTGAACGGCGTCCCTCGATCTCGATATGTGTGCCGCCTCCTTGATCGGCGTCGAATTATGCAAGTTACATTTCGATCGATTCCGAGCATGTGATGGCGGTCGTTGTCGATCGGAGATCATCTGATTTTCGGCCGGCGTCGATGCGTTTTTCCGATTTCGTGTTGAAGCTCGTTGAATTCACCTTGTGAGCTCGACTTGACTTATGACACGTATATGGAGGTCAACAACCTTTAAATATTTCTTACTTTAAAATAACTTCTCTTATAAGTCTTTAAGTCTATCAACCTCAACCAAAATCAATTGTTGACCTTTATGCAAATTCCTTAACTTGGCTCCATTAAATGCGAAAGAAACAATGGATAACAATGTGGCATAGCACAAATTTGGTTCAAATTTTCTTAATTTCAATCAAAATCTACTCAAATGTCATCATTTCACAAAACACGTTGCGCCAAGGCATATGGAATGCTATAATGCAATCACTTCTCTATTTTGTATTAAAACTTACCTTGGACCCTTTCAAGATGAATCAATGCATATTTTAAATTCTTTAATTTCAAATGGAACTGTCAATACTAGTGCATATGTTGAACATCTCCTAAGTTCTTGGAACCTCAACTCACATTCATTAATCTAATTAAATCTAACATATTTTTATCATTCTAGGTAAAAATATTATAATATGAGAAGATTCCTTCACACATCTTTTGTAGTAGTCAATCTTAGGCGCACTAGTTGGCCTTGGCCATTCCAACATTGCTCATTTTCTTTGGATGAATTGATATACCTTCACCATTGATGATGTATCTCAATAAAGCAACACTCTTCAGTCAAAACTCTCTTTGATAAATTTAGCATGCAGTTTGTGATCTATTAATAAACTTTAATTAATCCTCAAATGATTAGCATGCTTCTCATCATTTTTAGAGTAAACAAGTATATCATCAATAAGTACTTATAAATTGATCAAAGGCTTGAAGATTCTAGTCTTCAAATTCATAAATAATGCTGGAATATTTTTCAATTCAAAAAACCTATTTATAAATTAAATATGCCCATACTTTTTGCCAAAAATTATCTTGGCAATGTCACTATCCGTCACCCTCACTAGATAATAATCAGATCTTAAATCAATTCTAGAAAATACTAAAACTCCCTTTAATTGATCAAATGAATCATTGATTTTTGAGGATGCGTGAAATTTATTGTCATCTTTTTCAACTTTTTATGGCTTATGCACAATCTTATCTTATCATCCTTCTTCTTGATTAACAAAATAGTGGCTCTCCAAGAAAATGTGATAGGTCTAATAAATCTCTTCTTAAATAACTCTTATTAAAAATCATTTAAACAATTGGTAAATTTCCAAGATGAACATTTATTGCAACATATTTTTTTTGGGTGTCAATCTAGAAAGTTTCTTAGGAAAAAATATTTCACTGTACTCATTGTTAATGGAATAATATTTATATTATTACTTGCATCTTTAATGGCTTTTTATTTTGCCAAAATCATATCAGTAGACATGCCGAATCTAAGTGTCTTTCAATAGTCAATGGGCTCAATATATTTTGCTGGCCAATTCATACCCAAAATTATGTCAAATTCATTAAAAGAAAAGGTGAAATTGTGTTGTATATCAATACAACATAAAGCAATAGAAACTATGTTATCACCAGCAGGTAATATGATACACGAACTTCGAGTGAATTAAATAGATTTCATATGCAATTTATCAAAGAACAACTCATATAAGAAAGTGTGAAGTTCTATAATCAAAAAGGTATTTCAGCAGTAGAATCTGAAATGCTAATGATAATCGTTACTATCTTTGAATACTCCTTAGCTTCCTGGGAAGTCGAAGCAAACACATGTTGGCACCCGGCACATATCGCACATTGGCTCTAAATGATTATTTTTTCATCACTGGTTTATTTATAACAAGTTTTCTACTTCAATGCTTCTCTAACCCTTTATCTTTTATTATCCGCCTCTATGAGAGTCACCCTAGACAATTTCTCTTTGTATATGACCTTGCTCACCCCATAAATAGTATTTTTCAGTGTAACTAACATTTTCCTGAATGAAGCTTCTCTCACAGCACAACCTCATTGCAGTCAACTATTGATTTTTTATTGTTTGCTATCATTTTTGAAAAAAATTTTAGAATGAATTAGAGGAATTAATATAAAAGATACCTCTTAACAAAAAAGTATTTATTGGAAGAGATTTAAATGGACATATTGGTAGAGTGGTAAAAGATTTTAAAAGTATTTATGGTGGTTATAGATTTAAAGTGACTAATAATGAAGGTAGGACTATATTAGATTTTGCTTTAGCTTATGATTTTATAATTACTAATATTTTATTTAGAAAAAGAGATGAGCATATTATTACTTATAAAAATTGATCTAGTAAAATACAGATTGATTATTTTTTGATAAGAAAAATAGATCATTTAGATTATAAAGATTGTAAGGTCATTCCAAGTGAAAGTTTAAGTCCTATATCGATTGTTAGTTTTAGATTTTAAGATAAAAGATTGGACGATGAAAAATAAATTAAATTATTATTCTAGGATTAGATGAACTTAAAAACAATAATAAAATATTTTTAAAGCAACTAGAACTTATAATTCGGGATGCTCATAAGGAAACTAATATTATGTGAGAAAAAGTAGCAAGTGAAATTAAACAAGTTGCTAAAAATGTTCTTGGAGAATAAAAAAGAAAATTTTCTTTTAATAAAAATAGTTAATGGTGGAGTCAGAATATACAAGAAATGATAAGAAATAAGAAGCATTATTATAAAATTTGGTTTAGATGTAAAAACTGGGAGAATTGGGAAAGATATAAAGTGGCCCGTAGAGATTCTAAGAAAACAATATGATGCAAAAAATTTAGCTTTTAAGGATTTATATAATAGATTAGATATCAAAGAAGGTGAAAGATGTATGTATAAGTTAGCCAACCAAAGAGATAGAAGAAGTAAAGATGTAGTTCAAATAAGGTGTATTAAGGATGAAAATCATAAAGTACTATTCTTAGAAAAAAATATTGAAAATAGGTGGACGGGATATTTTGATAAACTTTTCAATAAAGGATCTGAAAATATGATTGATTTTAACAATCATAATACCCTAAATAATAATCGAGAATTTTATTTTTATCATCGTATTAGTAAATTTGAAGTTAGTGAAGCTTTAAAAAAAATAAAATGTGAAAAAATGGTAGGACCTGATGATATTCCAATAGAAGTGTGGAAATATATAGGAGATCAAGGAATTTCTTGGCTTACAGATCTTTTTAATGCTATTTTAAAGATTAAAAAGATGTCAGATGAGTGGAGAAATAATTTGTTAGTTCATATATTTAAGAATAAAGGTGATGCACAAGAGTGTGCAAATTATAGAAGAATTAAGTTAATGTATTATACATTAAAATTATGGGAGAGAATAGTTGAGCATAGGTTACGATGTGATACAAAAGTTTCTCACAATCAGTTTGTTTTCATACTAGATAGATCTACTATGGATGCTATACATTTGTTAAAAGGTTTGATGGAGAAGTATAGAGAAAGTAAGGAGGATCTACATATGATATTTATTTATTTAGAGAAAGCTTATGATAATTCTTTGGAGAGTTCTAGAAAAGAAAGGAGTTACCATTGGTTATATTTAAATCATTAAGAATATGTATACTAGAGCTGTTACTTGTGTCCAAACATAAGGAGGATTGATAAAATATTTTCTTATTTAAGTTGGATTACGTCAAAGATCAGCTTTAAGCCCTTATCTTTTTGCTTTAGTTATGGATGTTCTTACTAGGCATTTACAGGAAGATGTACCTTGGTGTATGCTTTTTTGCTGATGACATTCTTCTCGTTGATAAGACTAGAGAGGGAGTCTAAGAGAAACTTGAATTATGGAGTTGAACCTTAGAGTCTAAATGTTTTTGTTTAAATAGATCTAAAATTGAATATATAGAGTGTAATTTTAGTGGTAGTGTTGTGACATTAGGTGAACAAGTCATTAAAAAGAGTGAACGATTTAGATATTTTGGCTCTATTGTTCAAAATGATGGTAAAATAGATGGAGATGTTATTAGTAGAATTCAAGTTGGATGGTTGAAGTGGAGGAATGCATCTAGCTTGTTGTGTGATAGAAAAATACCGCTTAAACTTATGGGAAAATTTTATAAGATGGTGGTAAGACCTGCAATGATTTATGGTGCAGAATGTTGGCCAATAAAAGACAGAGATGAAGATGCTCAAGTGGATGAGTGGCTTTACTCTTAGAGATAAAATGCGAAATGAGTATGTTCAGGAAAAAGATGGAGTAGCTCCAGTGGCAGATAAGATTAGAGAGAGTCGCCTTAAATGGTTTGGCCACATAAAACATTGGCTATCCGATGACCCGGTTAGGAGAGTAGATACATTATATTTGCCTTATGTTAAGAAAAGTAGAGGTAGCCCTAAAAAGACTTAGTTAAGATGTATAAAAAATGACCTTAGTATACACATAATATGACACAATAGAGATGAAGGATTAATGTTGCCTACCCCACTTAGTGGGATAAAGGCTTGTTGTTGTCGTCATTCCATTTACTATTATTTTTTTCTTAAAAGTTAAAATGTCTTTTTTTGTAATGTTTGAGTATATTTAGTTGTTTTTAATAATTATGTTGATAAGTAATACTATTTTATTGCGTGTGTGTGTATCAAGCTCTTGTAGAGTTGAACAAGAAATAATAATATTAAAGAGATGATGAGCGTAACACAAATTAATTATAAAGTAGTTCAAAGTAGATTTATGTATTTTGGATATGCACAATAGATAGATAACAGAATAAAAATAGAAGATAGTACAAGTTCTTTTGGCATGTGGGGTTGCGGGTAGAAGATGCATCAATATTATAAGCATAAGAATTAATGCAGAAAGATTAAGAAGGAAAATTGGTATATTACTTGGTGTAATACTCAGTAGGAATGAATGGAAGAGGAAGATGCTAATCCTAAATAACTAGGATAATGCTAATGATGATGGTGATATTTTGATAATTTAGTCTTTTTCTCCAGAAATTTATGTAATGGATCTGAATTTGATGAGGAGTATAGGTCTATACCGTGCACTAACTAAATAGAGGTGAGGAGTGGATAAGCGATTCGTCGTTGGTCTCAAGAGGAGTGATATGAAGCTGCCTACTAAGGTTTGGCTTGTTGATCTCAAATACTTGTGATATAAAGCTAAGTATGATGATGGCATTATGATAATTAAGGGGTTTTCATACTTCTTTGCCTAATTTTAAGTTTCGAAGTTTACTGGATTAATTTCTTTACTAAAATTTATGCCGCTTCATGTAGGTTATGGATAACACTAAAGAGAGACCGAAAGCAAGACAAGTTGTTAAGAGTTTGATTGCTGAGGATGGATGGAAAGGTTTGTATAGAGGATTAGGTCCAAGGTTTTTCAGCATGTCAGCATGGGGCACCACTATGATTGTCTCATACGAATATTTGAGTATGTCATTTTTATCGTTTTGTACTATTTATCCTTTTATTTCACTTTTATTTTTCATATCCGTTTTGGTTCAACGATTTGTGAGAGGATACATAACATTTTTTATTTACTGAAACCGTCTCTTCCATGCAGAACGTTTTTGTGCTAAGGTTGAGGACTGAACTCTCTGCCAGTGAAGAAGGAATTACTTAAGGGAAAGAAAATTATTAGTCGTCTATATTTGTCACAGGTTGTAGATTAGGAAACCTAGAATAAAGGTGGCTAATTATTTCAAGGGTCAGCATATCACCGTTCCAACAGGAACTACTTAAATTTTTTTGTTAAAAGACAACGAGAAGGATCTCGCCATCTCTTCAATTCTTTTTGTCAAACGGAGGATGGATTATTTCATCCAAAGGTGGTATCAAATGTGTAAGTTTTTTTTATATTTTTATTTCTATTTTTATCAAAGGCTCATTCTTATGTAGTGATTCTTTAGAGGCTTGACCGTTATGACTATATGATGTTGATATTTGAATTAATAATGGTATGGCACGGTAAAGGGGCAATCAGGCTATTTCTTATTTTCTGAATCAATTGTATTCATCTGTTTGAAGTTTTCGGTGAGGACGATTTGCATTTATTGATCATAAGGACCAAAGTGATGTTATCATTTCGAAACAATTACTAAAGCCATCTCGTTTCCAGTTCTATTTAGCATTAGCTATACCAACCTGTTACCTTCTGATCGAATCGAACTATTATAACAGGCTTTGCACTGCTAGCTATCAAATTTGGTTATGAACTTGTGATACATCTGTGATATCAAATTGGATCAGACCATACATACGGGGTTACATGATATGTTGGCCCAATTTGACAGCATTTGGAGATACTCTTGAATGGTATTATTAGGGGGATCAGTTCAGATCCTTTTTGGTGGATAACACTGTTCGATATGAGATGCTGAAGTGAACTTAGAACCGTTCAGATGTAGTGAGTGAACTTTAATTTGGAGATTGTACATTAGAGACTGGTTGGACTGACAGATTAGTTATGTCAAGTAACAAAACATCCCTTCTTGCTATGATTTCAGATCAGATGGAAATTTATTTATTCGTCTTAGGTTCATCTAAATTAGAAAGATCCACTTAAGATCTATGAGTAATTTTAAAGTTCTTTCTAAAAAAAAAAAAAATTTTTTTTTTTGGATGAATTCGTGAGCATTGTGAATGGAGCTCCATCAAAGCTTTTGATCACTTGACAAACTTTATTGGAATTTTAATTTTTAGTCTCCATCAAAATTAATGTATTATCATTTAAACTTTAATTATAAAATTCTTTATTTATAACTTTTTTTTTTTATATTTTAAGATTAATGAAGTAAAATTTGAAACCTCAAATATCAAAATTAATTATCATGCTGTTTTTTAAAATGTGCAGAGTGGATGAGAATGTTTCTCTCTTGCTCTTTGGAGCTTTTGAGCATAAATAAATAAATAATCTCATGCGATCCAAATCGAATTTTAAAACCTTTATTGAAGGGCTCTTTACTTGGTGATGTCCGTTGGGCATGGTCCGTTCAAATCAGATCTTTTTTGGTTCCGAAATTAACACTTGTATTTGAATTTGTTGTTTTTTGAGAACTCTAACTTGAACTAATTAAATTGAAGTATATAATCTTATATTATGCTAAAAAAATAACAACAAACTATCACAGGTTAAATTTTTCTTAAACTAACACACCGGCTAGTGTTAAGTTAGCTTAACTCTCACAAAAGGTTTGGTTAAAAAGCCAAAAAACACGAGGAAAGGGAGGTGAGAGAGAAAATTCTACTAATATTAAGAAGAGCTTATATGACTTAGATCTTACTCGCACTTGGATTTTTGGGCACTCAGTTATAAATGATAGGATCATTTTATACTTTATGATATAAATCCTAAATATAAAGTTATTTAGAATACTCCATATTATTCATAGATTTCATAATCTAAAGAGTTTCAAGGACTCCCATTTTATTCTTTGAATATCTAAATTATTTTAAAATATTTTATAGATATGTAGAACCCTTAGATTCCCATTTTCTTTTGGAAGCTTCTAGTGCATTTTAGAAGAATCTAGATATATTTAAGACCTTCCAAAGCCTTCTAGTGCATTATGGCTCTACTCATTAATGGCTTTGGTTGATCCCTTTTTCTCTCTTAGCCATGCCATGTCTGGGTTACCATGGCTAACTCCTTTAGCCTTGGTGGGGTGTGATATTCTTCCTCACATAACCTCACAATGCCCTCATCATGACTTCTCATATGGTAGTGTCGTGCCTTATCCTTGGTAAGCCATTGACGCTTGAACCTCCTCATTGCTCCTAAATTGAGGTGTACTATCATCTTAATCCTCCCTCCCCACCAATGGATTGGGGATCAATGCAATTGCCTATTAACTTGGTCCCTTAGTTACCATGCCTTCACCCTTTAGTAGTAGTCCTTTTTTAAACCTTGAGCACAACTCCTTTGAACTCCTTAAGAACACTTATGTACAACTATGTCTTACTATCCTTGGATTTTGGCCCTTTAATCATGTTAAGCAATACTAAGAGACCCTCCTTATCCTTCAAGGTGTCTTACCTGGCCTGTGTTTCCTCCCATAAGTTGGATTTATTAACTTGAAGCGCCAATAACCTCTTTAAGTCTTGCTTGGTGCTTTGAATCATAAACACCATGCAAGTCTTATCTCCTTCCATTATGCACAAGACATTAGCAAACGATATAAGGAATGCCTTGGTTTGATCTAACAAGTTCATCCCTAGAATCACTTAATAGTCATCCATGGGAATGTTGGAGAACTCTACCTTACTTGTCCAAGCACCCATGTTAGCCTTCACCTCTCATATTAATGCTTAAATGGGCTTCACTGTAGAGTTGATTGCCTTGATGAAGCCTTGATGAAGCTTTCTCTATCGCTTGACTTAATGCACAGATGAAGTTCTGAGACACATTGATGTCCACTATGGTCTTAGTGGTCTCTTCTTCATAAGCATATCCATAAAGAGAAGCTCCTTTGCATTGGCCTTAGGAGCAGTCTAGATGGAGTTGAGCATCTAGATTGCCTCAACTCATGCAGTTGGACCTTCACCCTTAGCCTCTTCCTTCTTTTGATGGGTGGTGAGGAGTGAGCTCAAAGTTTGCTTCTGTGGGCACTCCTTGGCCAAATGAGGACCTCCATAAAAGAAGAACTCATTATACTTGTCCAAGCATTTGCCATCCCTTGGCATCTCCTTATCTTTACCCTTGAAGTCTAGAAGATGTTCATCCTTATGTTGGACTGTCTCTTCGCTGGCTGATGTCTCCCCCGCTATTCATATGGTTGCTCTCCTTGGGTTTATAGCTAGACTGTTTGAAGCAGTCAACTAAAATCTCTACCATAGCTATGATGGTGGCAAGATCTTATATTCTACGTCACCTTAACTCCAACTAAGCCCAAGGTTAGGGACCATCCATGAAATTGAAGAGAGAATCCTTGTGTGGCATGTCGAGGATCTCCAAAATTAGACTTATCAACCCCTTAATGTAGTCATGGATGGTCCCTGAATGTTTTAGCCTCCACAGTTAGACTCAAGCCTCATCTTTTGCATTCTTGAGATAACACTGTCTCTTAAGCTTCCTCGTGAAGTCCCAAAATGTAAATATGGAGTACATGCCTTCCTGCATATCTCATTTCCTTCTCCATCATAGCATGGTGGTGTCAATGAGATAGAGGGCCGCAAACTATATCTTAGCTTCCTCATCCACAATGCCTATTGCCTTGAATTATTGTTCTAGCCACTACAAGAAGTTGTTCACTTCTTTTGTGTTGTGTGAACCCTAGAATCTCCTTGGCTTTGGCACCTCAATGTGCCTCATCTCAGTAGTGTCATATGCGGGCTTAGTTATCAATGTATGTTTGCACAAGGCTATATCCCCACGTAAACCCTTAAAATGAGCAAGCATCCTATTGAGTTCTCCTATGAACACATCATGCATCTTAGCCATCTTGTCCATCATTGGTCCAATAAGGATATCACATTCCTTAAGGCAGTATGGGCAATGAAATCATCATCAACTAAGCTACTCACCCTTTCACTTAGATCATCCATCTAGGCTCTCATGTTACTCACATCCTCCTCCGCCCGAATTAGTCATAAACTGAAGCTGGAGATCATGTCATTGGACTTCCCCCTTAGCTTTAGATGTCCCATGATCATGTTGCTCCTCCCATGCCTGCACATGTTGTGATGTCTTCATATTGGTGATCTCATACTCCACAAAATGATCCTTACTACTCTTTACTATTGAACTTACTCTAATACCAACTGTCACCTACATCAACTTAATTCTTACACAATGTTTAGCTAAAAAATAAAGAACGCAAGAGAGAATGGTAAAAGGAAAACATCACTAATATAAAGGAGAGCTTATAAGACTTGGATATTGCACATACCTCCTTAGGAATATGCCAGAGTGCATGAGAAAAATCCTAAGTGTAAATCCTCTATAATATTCCATATCATTCCTATATTTTATAATAATTTAAAGAGTTCTAAAACTCATATTATTCTCTAAATTTCTAAACTATTCTATAACATTCTAGAGACATGTAGAATCCTTAAACTTTTACTATCTTCTAAAGGCTTCAAGTGCCTTCTTAAAAAGTCTAGACATATGTAAAATCTTTCAGAGCCTTCTAATGCATGTTGGCTCTACTCCTTGATGACTATGATTGATTTCTTTTGAACTTTTAACGGCAAAGAGCCTTAGAGGTCATTTTGGATTATTTTTATTTTTTAATTTATAAATTATAAATTATAATTTTATTTTATTCTATTTAAAAAGTAAAACTTATTTAATTATAATTATTATTTTTTAAAAAGATTCAAAACATCTAAAAAAAGTATTGAGTATTTTTAAAAATAAAAAATAGAACTATATAAAAAAATTTTAAATAAATATATTTATAAAAATAACATAAAAATACAACAAATAAAACTCAAAATTAATCCCAAACAGCCCCTTAGCTTTGCAGCACCGAAAGCCTTTTCTTTTAACAGCATTTTGTGAATTTTTAAATTTTATTTGTGTCGGAGTAAATTCAATTCATAACGCGTTCAAATTTTCGCCTATATGATAGCAGCCTTGGCTGGCATTGAAATCAGCCTGAACCATCCCTTAATTCTTAAGCAGTGTGAATATATTACTTACCTAAAATGTCCCATGCCTGAATCTAAAGTGTTTTTGCAAGTAAATTTATAAGATGTAAGTACTTGAAATTAAGTGACATGCAAGAATGAGTTGAGAGACGACATGGTGCAAATCCATCAGAATGCCATTGACATATGCTCTATATATGCAGTCTATCTGAACTCGAACAATAATTATACCTCTCTATCTTTTCCAACCACCCAAGAAAAAAAAATTTTAAAAATTAAAAGAGAAGACATGATGTTTAGAGTAGCAGTTGAACAGTTAAGTCCCTAAAATATAGCCGTCAGTAAGGATCAAACAACCTTTGCCATGACTGCAGCCTAATGCCATTTCTCTTATTCATGGAAAATGCTCCTTCAAACATATAGAACTAGAATATATAATAGTAATAATAAGAATAATATAAAACAGGTAGATTCATTAAAACCAATGCAGCAAAAGCTTAAATAAATTAGTGAAAGAGATAACAACAGCATTGAAGTGTGTTGTGTGCAGTTGTGATTTGATGAGAAGGCCAAAAAAGACTTTAAGCAGCAACAGTCAAGTTGGAAAATGCATTGCATCATCATCATCATCATCATCATCAGCATCAACTCTCATCCGCGTCACGTCCTGCACTTAAAGTAGCCTTGGCAGCCACGGCCCTGGTATGGCTGCCCAGGTTTTGACTGCACAACAGTATTCCCGGGATTAAGAGTACAGTAGTTCAGGTATCGTCCGCCAAGGGGACAGCTAGGTGAGGCCAGACTCCCTTCAATCCCGACCTCTTCTTCATTGTCCCACTCTGAAATAGAGCCATGGACTAAACTGCATAGAAGGAGGGTGGTGATTGTGATAACAAACAACGCAGAAGCTTTCTTCCTCACATAACCCATTGGCTCCTCGCACGCATATGACACTGCTACTCCTGTATGCTCGAGAAGAACAGTGAATGAATCAGGAGAGAAGAATCACATGGTTCTCTTTGCTTTAACAAGGACTCAATGATGCATCAACAGCCTGGCATATTGTATTATTTCTCAGACACTATATATCATGTCTGTTCTATAGTGAAATGGCGGACCTAAGTTTTTCAAGCTGCTGTCTGTAAATGTTGATCATAGGACACAGACAAATACATGTAACAAATTTTTATTTAGGGTTTAAAGTGAACTCATGCCACGGTGTGTAAACTGATTTGTATTATGATATTATTATTTTTTTCCTGGCATTATATTCCACTTGCACTGACCCACCGGTGGCCTTGCTTCTGACAATAATTATTAGTAACTTTTTCTTTTTTTAAAAAAGAATGTTTAGTGCAATTATTGACATTGAGACTACACACGGGAGTCTAATGATTGAGCCACGCCCTTCAGATTGTAAGTGAATTCAAAAATATGGTGATAATCCAGCTTTGTATCTACCTTAGTAGGTGGCTCGCATTCTTCTAAATTAAAATTAGGAAGCAATAAAATATCTTAGTTGATAGCAGTTAAGTTTTAAGAGCTCCTAAACAAAGCTGCAATTCCAGTAAATGAAAGCCTCATGCCAACAACTTTTTAAACTCTTGGAAAGATTTGCCTCTTGACTGTGAGGTATAGGGAATAGGTCATCATCCTTTTTAAGAACATGAAGAAAGACTTCTTCAGATTGGTAAGTGATCTGAGCTGAACAATCTGTTTCCATGTCTTCATCTTATCAAGCTCCATTCTTATTTTTTTCAATTTTACTAATGGAAGCTGAGAACTAGATGGTTCTTGACACCTTCCAAGCAGAGGGACTACCCTCTCTAACAAGGTATCATCCCAAACTTTTTGCATCCCATGCCCTTCTAAGCTCCACTTGTAGGACATTCTTTTCAGTTCCTCTGGAAACTAAGTGCAGGAACTATAGTAAACAACAATTTCGCAGTGGTTTCAAAGCTACATTTGGCCTTTTATAAGGGCCCCAACCTAGGCTAACAGTGATGGATTTACTTTATACAAATGGAGCACTAAAATAATTGGAAGTGTGCTAAAGCTTCAGCCTAAAGATGGATCACCAGCCAAACCTTTTTTTTTTTTTTTTTCCTTCTTATACATCCAACTCTGTTACAAAGTAAAGATATCATACGCTTTCAGCTCTTATTGAGTTACAAAGTAAAGATTTCATACGCTCTTTCAGCTCTTATTTCCACTGCAGCTAGCAACAACATATCCCCTCCATTGTCTTCATCTTCTAGTTCAATCTCCATCCCTCTGTGCAAAACCCACACAAATTTTTAGGATTGAGGTTAAAAACTCACCATCTCTAGGAACACACCACATCATCAATCAATTCAAATTAGTCGCCAAGTTCTTCCGTGGCTACCATATGGTGGAACCTTGAACTTGCCAAATCAAAGGATTACTCATTGTTTGCAATGCAGTGTAGAATATGAAATTTATTAGTAAAATACCTGCAAATTATTCTAAACTATAAAAACTTGCTTCCTTGTCTTATTAGAGCCTCATTTGTACAGAGAAGAAATAAATATTTTATGATGCATGTATAATAATATATTCTCCCTCTTCAGCATTTAGTGACACAAAACATGCAAGCTTTTTAGATAAAGACTAATAGCTTGAAGTAGGCATGGCTGAAGAAATTACAAAGATGATACCATCTTCAATTGCAACAAAAGCACAAGAAGAAAACAAAAAGGCTGAACCCATTGCAGTGTAGGCATTGTGTTCAGCAATGATTTGATGGAAAGCCAAAATACTTTGCTAAAAACAGGCAGGAGTTTGAAAATCCCCCATCACGTTCCAGGTTTGCATTTATATATCTTTTCGCAGCCACGACTATATGGTTGCCCAGGCATCATCTTGCTGGCAGCTGGTTGGTCAGGTCTCAAGGCACAATAACTGATGTGGGTATTATCCTTGCACGTTGAAGACAAGGCCAGACTTCCTTGAACCCCAACCTCTTCCTCGTCCAACGCCCAAATGAAGCCATTAATGGAGTGGTTCACACCTCCAATGATCTTCACGTCAGCAGCAGTGAGGACAAGTAGGGTTGAGATAAAAAATAGAGGGAATTTCTTCCTTAACATGCAGCTCATGGCTTCGTCTCGTTAAATGCAAGGAAATACGGTGATGACCCTGCTGCTCAGCTTTAATGAATTACCGGGGACCTATTTGCATACTTTCAACAAATGGACCACTAAAACAAGTGGGCATCTCATGAGATCATGAGAGACAGCCTACCTACCCAACCATTTTTTGTCCTCAATATGCTTATTTAATCAAAGTTCATTATTAGAGATGGACCACCAAAGCAAATGGGCATCTGATGCAGGAATGAGACATGATTCATCTACCTGATAACTGTTTGTACTCTATATGCTTCTTTAGTTATAGTGAATTACAATGTCTCTTTGATTATTGTTCGACAGATTACTCATGCTCAACAATTAGTAAAAATTTAACAAAATTCATACAAATTTCTTTATTGTTTACCGGACTTGCCTTTGAGCTCTTATTTTCTCTACCTTCAGCTGTTTCATTCATGCACGTGTCTCTTGCCCATCCGCCTGTTCAATGCTCAAATAGCATGGAAACAGAACGATGCCCAACTAACTCAGCGATGCAATGTGGCTCAGTAGAAAAGCATAACCTCATGACAGGGAGGAGACATTCAGTATGACAGCAGTAGCTTATTGGACATCCTTTATTATATATGCATATGTAATCCACATGATATTCTGCGGGAAACGATTAAATTATCCACTTCTGTAGGAAAGGATTAACTCTAGTCATCACAAAGCTTAGTCATGCAAAATATTTCATCGTCATATCCACTTTTGCATCTTTATTAAATTATCACTAGCAGTATAATCCACAAATTGTTTCCGTGTAATTCATACTCCACCAAATGGTAGATCAAGGAGTTATGTAACATAAAACAACCTCTGATTAAAAGAGGGAATGCAGAAAAACTGCATTAAAAAACAAAAAATACTGTACTCAAAAGAATCAGAAATACTACAAAGCAAGTGTTGGTAAAGCTATATAGATTATTGTATAACAAAAAAATTCCACATGGATTATGACATAAACAAGGACTTAGCAATTCACCTAAGATGCTATTCTTAGGGATTTGTTTAGCAATCCTACGACTATTTATATCCGCCAAAAAGCACAGAAAAGAAAGAACCAAATAGATGCCTTGCCTTGCACTCTGTTCAAGCTGTATGGTTCCTCTTTTTGGGCAAAAAAAACCTATAACCTATAACCGTAAGATGGTTCTGAGGGTATCACAAAGGTTTTGAATTGCCTGTTGCTCTTGTGCTACTTGAAGCTCTTGAAGAGGCATGTCTTCATAGCATCTGCACATTTTAAAAAAGTTTGAGCTATCAAAATTAAAGAACAGTATATAATTTACGGCACTCACTTTTTGTGGTATGCTAAAGCTTGGGCTAAATTCATTAATGTTGGACTTGTGGTCAACCTTTGATAAACACCCGGTGGAAGTGACACCTGACAAAGAATCACAAGATGAGCGAGTGGAATCTCAATAAAAGAAAAAACATTATGTACAAAGGAAAAAGACCACAAAGTTGCCAAACCTCATTTGGTACTCTTCTTCCCTTCTTAATCTGTCCATCACCACTAAAAAGCTCTTTTACTGCTTCTAAGGCAGTATTACCAATTGTTCCTGAAATTCTATCATCGACTATGTTGTCCCCTACTAAAGCTAAAGGGGAAATGTCAATTGCCTTGAGGAAAGGTATGGGTACGGTATTACCAGCCGCACAGATGGACCATAGCTACAAAGATTGTATCGATAGAAAGATTTCAGGAAATACAATGAGTCATTTCATGAATGTTTGGGAGATATGAACTTTCATCTTAAGAATCAAAGCATACCTTATCCTGTATCGAAAGACCTTTCCGGCCAATGGTAGCAGCCATGAACGTACCCGCAGCTGCAGATTTGGTGATAGTGCCGTTCACCTGAGAAGCATTGCTTGTATCCGGCTTCTGGTCAGGCATTCCGATGTACGAAGGTGATGAATCTTGTGCTGACTGGTTATCATGCATCTGTAATGTGCCTGGCTGCCTAGTAACAGCGGTACCTGTTGAACTTTCCACCCTGAAAAACACCACATTTTCACAATTTCCAGCACCACAACACTCACAATAAAACATAATTCCAAATGGCCTTAATGACAGCAGCAAAATAAAAATGAAAGATCATTTTCCTATTTAATTTATGACACCTTGTCTCCATACATATATACTCAATATCTTCCATAAATTTTTGTACCATACAAAAAAAAACAATTATGCAAATTAATTTCATCTGGCACATAGCTTACAGATTATTGAAGAGATTTCCAGGAATGTCATGTTGCTTGGAACAAACGAAATGGAGCAAGATGGTGGTGGTGGCAGCAGATTATAGATGAATAACCAAATAACTTGGGGCTTCTCTGAATCGTTGAACAAATAAATTTGAGCAGCAATGAGTTTTTTATCTACAGATAAGGACATTCATGGCCAAGCAATTATGTATTCAACAAGCCAGCTAAGAAAAATCAGTGTGAGAATTGTAACAGTTACTTTCCCTGGTTTATCATACGTCAGTGAAAAACTCTAAGGCAGCATTTAATCTTGGTAACAAATGGATGGACATCTCTTCAGGATGGCTATTTATGAACTATTTGCAGTTCTCAAGAAATTCAGAAGTCAGTAAAAGATCAAGCCCAGATTAGCACACTGCTTTGGAGCATAAAATAATAAAATATACTCCACTAGTTTGCGACATCAATTCAGTGTTAAATGCCGAGATATTATAGTTGGAATGTTTGTAAGTTTGCTGATAGAATCCACATGAAGTCATATCACCGTTTCAAGAATGAAACTGTGCAGTTCCCAAGAAAAGTAAATTGCTTGGATGACTGGATTTTCTCTCAGATTCTCACATGCTCCTTAAAGGATATCATTGCTAAAGACATCTACAGGTCCGCCTGAAGCTTGGTGTTGATCCATCTTAAAGTAGTTCCCTTGAGCATCTTAAGTTTGAGGTTTTTCTTTAAACAGATCATGCTTTCTTGAGGCATTTAGAGTCCTTTTCAGCCACATATTTTCCTATTAGGGTTAGTCTGATAATACAGGAAAATTCATATACAGACAAATTTTGGAAAGAGATCAGTAGGACATGTATTCCTTCATATCCAGTTAAGGAACGTGTACAGCAAGACCACCTCATCATCATCACCATCATCACCATCATCATTAGCAGGCAAAGAGCAGTGGTTAACTACATCATGATTTGAAAGTGAAAGGTTTTAGTCAAAAATAACTCCTTACAAATGTAAGGATAAGATTTTGCATATATCAACCACTTCTCAAGCTACGCATTAAGGGCAAGCATTTTATTATGGCTCGTTGGCTGAGTATAAGTACCAATATATAGGCAAATAGAAAAAATAAAAAAGTAACGGTAACAAAGAGAAAACTATGCTCACTTATGATGATATATTGCATTAATAAACTATCTTCTTAATCTAACAACTTTCCTTCTATTACACTCCACCTCAAGTTAGGGCGCTAAGATTCAGCTTAATGCAAAAGTTGGGAAAATGAATAGGCCCTGCGGTAAAAAATATTAGCTAGTTGCTCTTTAATGGAGATGGGTGGAGTGATTTTTTTATTTTTTATTTTATTTTATTTATTTATTTTGTGGGACAAGTGCATTTCTAATGAAATGACAACTCAATATAATTCATTCTTTATGAAAGTTAAGGTTGCTTCAATCCTTCATGACTATATTTCTAATAGAGTAGACATTTTTCTAAAAATTTATTGAATATCTTAAAATTTTTAGTATAACATCCTTAAGTTTCTTCTGAGTTTTTCATATGCTAACCACACAAACATCAAAGATAAGTTGAGTGAAACAAGATAGATAAGATTGCAACTAGAAGTCCAAACCAAGAAACATCTTCAAAGTTTCCCTCTCTCTCAAATGGTTGCAAAGCATCTTTAGGAAAGTCCCAAAACAGACCAATTTCTTTAAGAATCTCTGAACACATTTCCATTAAGAGAGAGAAAAATATTCCTTGCTATATACAAACTGAATACCAAGATCTCTGGTAATAAATATCTTAAGATGATATCAATGCTAGAATGATAAAAGAAATGTCATTAACATACACGGGGACCATTACTGTGGCAGATGAAAATAGAATGAATAATCATGCTACTAAATTATTGTCCTAAGATTAGATGGGGACACTTAAAGAACACAAATAAAAATATTTTTAAGAGCAATTCTGAGATATTAGAATTTGGTGTTGTTCATAAAAAGTTAACGTTATGTGGGAAAAAATATCAGTGAAATTAAGCGAGTTCTTTAAAGATGTCTTGGAGAATCAAAAGAAAAACTTTTAATAAGAATAGTTGGTGGTGGAGTCGAGTGATGAAAAGATAAGAAATAAGAGCGTTGTTATAAAACTTGTTTAGATGTAAAATTAGGAGGTGGGAAAGATATAAAGTAGCGTAGAGATTCTAAGAAAGCGATATATGATGAAAAAATTTAAGTGATTTATCTGATAGATTAGATACCAAAGAAGGTGAAAGATGTATGTATAAGTTAGCGAAAAGAGATAGGAGAAGTAAAGCATGGTTAGTGAGGGGTATTAAGGATGAAAATAATAAAATCTTTCTTAGAAAAAGATATTGAAAATAGGTGGATGAGATATTTTGATAAACTTTATGAAGGATCCGAAATACGATTGATTTTAAGCCTTACCTAAACAAAATAGAAATTTCATTTCTATCGTATTAGTAAATCGAAGTTAGTGAAGCTTTAAAGAAAATGAAATGTGGAAAGCGAAGAGGGCGGATAATATTCCAATAGATGTGTGGAAATGTTTAGGAGATCAAGGAATTTCTTGGCTTACAAATCTTTTAATGTTATTTTAAAGACTAAAAGATGCGAGATGAGTGGAGAAAGAGTCTATTGGTTCTTATATTTAAGAATAAAGGTGATGCACAAGTGTGCAAATATAGAGGAATTAAGTTAATGTGCCATACATTAAAATTATGGGAGAGAGTAATTGAGCATAGGTTACGATGTGATACAGAAGTTTCTCACAATCAGTTTGGTTTCATGCCTGGTAGATCTACTATGGATGCTATACATTTGTTAAGAGGTTTAATAGAGAAGCATAGAGAAAGTAAGAAGGATCTACATATGATATTTATTGATTTAGAGAAAGCTTATGATAAAGTCTCGAGATGTTCTTTGGAGAGTTCTAGAACGAAAGGAGTTAATATTGGTTATATTCAAGTCATTAAGGATATGTATACTAGAGCATTACTTGTGTCCAAACACAAGGAGGATTGACAAAATATTTTCCTATTTCGTTGGATTACATCAAGGATCAACATTAAGCCCTTATCTTTTACTTTAGTTATGGATGTTCTTATGAGGCATTTACAAGATGTACCTTGGTGTATGCTTTTCTTGATGACATTCTTCTTGTTGATAAGACTAGAGAGAGTCCAACAGAAACTTGAATTATGAAGGTCAACTTTAGAGTCTAAAGGTTTTCGTTTAAGTAGATCTAAAAGCGAATATATGGAGTGTAATTTTAGTTGTAGAAGTTTTAGTGATAGTGTTGTGACTTTAGGTGATCAAGTCATTAATAAGAGTGGCGATTGAATATTTAGGCTCTATTGTTCAAAATGATGGTGAAATAGATGGAGATGTTATTAGTAGAATTCAAGTTGGATGGTTGAAGCGGAGGAATGCATCGGCTATTATGTGATAGAAAAGTTAAACTTAAGGAAAAATTTTATAAGATGGTGGTAAGACACCGCAATGACTTATGGTGAATGTTGGCCAATAAAAGAAGCATAAGACTAAGTTAAGTGTTACAGAGATGAGGATGCTTAGGTGGATGAGTGGCTTTACTCACGAGAGATAGAATGCAAAATGAGTATGTTGGGAAAAAGTTGGAGTAGCTCAGGTGGTAGATAAGATTAGGGAGAGTGCGCTAGATGGTTTGGCCACATAAAGCGTCGGTCAGATGAGATTAGGAGAGTAGATGCATTAGATTTCTTTATGTTAAGAAAGGTAGAGGTAGACCTAAAAGACTTGGTTAAGATGTATAAAAAATGATCTTAGTATCTTGAATTAGATGAGAATTTGACATAATCCTGATGGAGACGAAGGATTCATGTAGTCGACCCCACCTAGTGGGATTAAGGCTTGTTGTTGTAGTCATGCTACTATGAAGACTACTATTAGCAAGAATCTCACAAAATTTATTGAATTTCAACCCATATTATATTTACAAATTTTGTTCCCAACCTGAGTAACATACCTTAGAGATTCTCCAATAGCTTTTAAAGAGATTTCATAGAGAAAAGCATTGTTGATATCCATTTGGACCAAGGTCGATCTTTGATTAATGGTAACAAAGGAAACAATAAAATTAAGTTGAATTGAGGTGAAATTATCAAAATAGTAATACCACAATAAATTTATAATCATTGACCACCAATTGAGTTTTATAGTAGTTAATAGATCATTCAAATGGAATTTAACAGTGAAGAACCAACAACACGAAATAAAGCGGTGTAACCAAGTCCTAGGTATGATATTAAGATAATCCCTCAATTTAATACTTATAGCATGCTTCCAAATAAATCGAACAGCACTTCCAAGTCTTGGAAATGTAGAAAATAAAAATAGATAAAGAAAACTAAAGAAGGAAAGAGAATAAATGATTGAAGGACAAACGAGTCTGTTGGAGGTCAGTATAATGTTGCATGTGTTTGTAGAGTAATTGAAAGGAGAATGGTAAGAGACATCTCGTTAAAGGTGACAAAAACTAAGATATAAAGTTGTCATGCAATTTGATTGACAACCTTTTTTGAGTGCAAGAATATCCAAAAAATATACATTCAATGGTTATAAAGTATTGGATGAAGAAATTGGACAAAACAAACAGTGAATACTCTAGGATTAAGACAAAATTAGATGTTGTGGATAAATAATTGAAAAATGAGTACTGCCCAAAAATAAAGGATGATGCATGATTGATTAAATAACAAATCATATGAATAACAACTCCCCAATAAGTGAAACATAAAGGTAGGATCAACATGGAGATGTCAATGCTTACATTTAGCCACTCCATTGGACCATTTTGTTGGGATGCACAAGGGTATAATGATTAATTAATTAATTAATTATAATAATATTAGTACAAAAAAAAAAACAAAATGGAGATTGCATTTATTTTAGAGCATTATCAGTAAGAAGAGTTTAAATTAAATAAAAAAAATTTAAAGTTCTAATTCTTAAAAAAAAACTACTTGAATATAAAGAAAACTTATAAAGGATACTACAATAAATAAATTCAAGAAACTTTGGCGTTGATCGTTAAAATAGACCAAATAATGAAAACCAAAATGACTAGGCACAAGATTTGGAACTTAAGATATCTAAATGTACCATATCAAAATGTGCCCTACAACCAGAAGATGTAGACAAAGAAAAGGAGTCATGAAAATATTTAGCTCATTCACAAGTTTCAAATTCAAACTTCAAATCAAATGAGAGAGTTTGAGTAAAGCCCTAAAGATGGTGCGTGGGAGGGTGAGGTAGCCATTAAAAAGGTGAAATAAAAAAAGAAGATGCAATGGAAGTAGCATTGGTAAGATAATAAATGCCTCCAACTTTTAACACCAATTGTTCTCATTCTGTTGAGATCCTAAAAATCATAATGATATGCTTCCAACTTTAACACCAATTGTTCTCATTCTGTTGAGATCCTAAAAATCATAATGAGATGAATAAAAACTAACATAACAATTGTGAAATTAAGAAAATGTATAGATGAAATGTTTACTTAAAATTGTGTGACATACAAAACATTATCTTAAAGTTAAAGATAGATGGATAGATCCCTATCCTAAAATAGAAAAGGGAGATACATCAATAATAATGATATGTTGAAGAGATATAATGGTACAACAACAAGCCTTTATCCTACTCGTAGCATCGGCTACATAAATCCTTTTTCTCCAATGTGTCCTATTAAGTATCATATTCTCATTTAATCTTAACAAATTAAGGTCATTTTTTTGTACTTCCTAACTAAATCTCTTTTAGGACTACCTATGTCATTTTAACATAGGTTGAATCTAATATATCTACTCTCTAACTGGTTTGATGTTTTATATGATCAAACCATCTAAGGTGACTCTCTCTAATCTTATCTACCACTATAACTACTCCAACCTTATCATGTATAAATTCATTTCTCATTTTATCTCTAAGTGAAAAGCCACTCATCCATCTGAGCATCCTCATCTCTACAACACTTAATTTAATTTTATGTTTCTCTTTAATTGGCCAATATTCTGCGCCATAAAGCATTGCAGGTCTCACCATAATCTTATAAAATTTTCTCTTCAAGAGGTTATTTGGTTTCCTGAAAAAGGAGTGCAATGTAAAAGAAATGTAGTGTAAAGTGAATATAATGTATTTGAATTACTTTAGATTGTTTGGTTGAAAACCCTACAAATACATGGAGTTATTTATTTATTTATTTTTATTTTTTGATAGAATGAATGTAATATAAAATACTACTTAAAATTAGAGGTGGTATTGGTGGCGGCCAACAATAGGAGTTATCGCCAATGGTAGTAGCCAGTGGTGGAGGTGAGTGGAGGCAACGAAGCGGCGGTGAAGCGATGGAGGTGTGGCGGGGAAAGCGGTGATTGAAGCGATAATTAGCGAGGGAAGTGGTGGCATGATTTTGTTAAGCAGACGTGATAAATGATAGAGGCTAACTAGGTGGTAGGCGGCCGGTTGAGGTGGCGGCAGCCAGCAATAGCAGGTGGGATGGCAATTCTCATTTTACACTGAGCAATGTATTTGGAATTCACCAAAATTAGGTGAATTCTAAATACACCACAAATCACCATTCCAATGCATTTCAAATACACTATAAATGCTTTGAAATTTTACTGCCACCATACATACAAAATTATAATCTCTGCATTTGCTAAACTCTCAATCGGGCAAGCGACCTAAGGTCCCATTTGGCGACTTTTAAATTGCGTCCGTTCGGAAAAAGCAGGAGGTGGCGTTTGGGAGCGACTTTGCAAATCCCGTTTATTATGAAATTAGGTCATCTTGCCATTTTAGCAACTTGGGAGTGGACTCGGTTGAGGATCAAAATCCGTTCGCCTTTAAGTAAACAAATATCTTCCAAATTTACCCCCGTTATTAGCCGAGTATACCAAATGAAAGCCACGATAATTCTGTCACCCGTGTTTGGCATTTTCACATTTGCACTTTCCTATTCCCCAACCCGTGAACATTGAAGGGCCTGGAGCTAGGGCTTCACTGAACTGAGTATCGAACGAGAGAGGAGCTTCGAATCTTCCACCGGCTATTCCGAAATCCCCTATGTGTTGACAAGCACTATCTCTTGGTTTGTCCTGTCGATCGTGACCCAACAACGAACCAAAGGTATGTCTTTGCAATGAGCCATTCTGCCTTTCGTAAACAAATATCTTCCAAATTTACCCCCGTTATTAGCCGAGTATACCAAAAGAAAGCCACGATAATTCTGTCACCGTGTTTGACATTTTCGCATTTGCACTTTCCTATTCCCCAACCCGTGAACATTGAAGGGCCTGGAGCTAGGGCTTCATTGAATTGAGTATCGAACGAGGGAGGAGCTTCGAATCTTTCACCGGCTATTCCGAAATCCCCTGTGTGTCGACAAGCACTATCTCTCGATTTGTCCCGTCGATCGTGACTCCAACAGCGAACCAAAGTTATGTCTTTGCAATGAGCCGTTAAGTGCATCTCTCGGTTTCTTTTGTAATCGGCCAATTTATGTGAATGAAGTAAGAAAGTGTTGATTTGTGATTTACCAATTGTGATACATATTTCTCTCGGCTTCCCTTGATGTACAATTCTTTCCTGAAAAAATGTTCCTGATTTGTCTGCATTCTCTCGATTTCCCTTGCTAATCTGTTCTTTTATTTTCAAATGTACGATATTGAATTGTACTTGAAATTAACTCTTGCAACAAGTTCGAGTTGTTACATATGTGACATTAGTGAACCCTTACTATGAGTGATTTACTATTTCTCTGTTGTACATCTATTTTATCAATTATTATATTGTATTGTTGGACTTTTTCTATAGATATCTACAGTTAATGTTCTACATTGTGGTAACGCTTTGCCAAATTGGGCCCTGAACAAACCGAATATACATAAATCTTCTGTACATTTGGATAGTCTGATTATTTCTCTGAGGCATTGAAATGGTTGTAAATCTTCGAGTTAATATTAAGTACACCTTTGAGGCTTTGATGCTATGTGGTTCTTTTGTTGTGCTGTGTGAATTAAGTAATCTTATTCTTGTTATGGTGAATACATTTCTATTTGGTGGCTTGTTATTCGTGGCCATGAAATCTTCCGAAGGTTTAAGGATAATATAATTATTTTGGCTCTTCACTTCATTTTTACTGGAAAATTATTTATGTAGTTTCATAAGAAAGAACAACAGTATGATAGTTTATGAGCTATAAGTATCGACATTTCATTTGAGATGGTTAGATTTAAATTGATGTTAAATTTTATATTACATATATTGCTCTGTGAATATTATAGCTTGTCAAATGGGCAAATCGAGAGATGGTGGTGTATCTGCCACATGGGAGAAGAAAATCAAGATAATATTTTGTAATGAATATTTAAAAGAGGTGGAATTGGGGAACAGACCAACAACTTACTTCAATAAAGAAGGCCAACAGACTATTTTAATAAATTTCCAAGAGAAAACAGGAAGACAAGTTGAACAAATGAGACCAACTTAAGAAAAACTGGAAACTCTGAAAGGAGCTGAAACGTAGATCTACTGGATAAAGGTGGGATCCTATAAGGAAAACAATAGAAGCTTCAGATGATTGGTGAAAAGAAAAACTACAGGTGAACTAACACTTTATCCAACTCATTTATTTTTTTTGGAGTCTATTGCAAAATTGAATCTTTAACAAGTATCATGTTTTGACTCTAAAATGACACTCTCAACTGTAAATTGTGCCTAATGAAAAAAAAAATTAGGCTATATGGCATCGATCCGAAGCTAGAAGAGAAGTTTGACATGATGTTTAGTGGCGTTGTAGCTACCGATGCTCATGCTTGGGGTTGAAGTCAAGAAATTCCATAGAATTAACTCAGCCCGAAGAAGCACATTCCAACAAACTTAATGAGGGATTAATGCATGATATTGGTGAATGAGATGAAGGTAGTCATTCAAAATACACATCAAGGCTTGGTAAACAAAGGCAGAAAAAAAGACAAAATAATACTGCATTTATAAGAGACCAAATATCACAATTGGTTTCAACAGGTGCAAGCATGACTTCCAGTGCTATAACTGTGCATGTTTGTCCACCAATGTCAGAAGCTATTAAGATACTTGATAGCACTACTGAAATTTTTGACGATATATCATTATGTATTTTTTCAACGAAACTCCTTGAAGACCCCACTAAACGAGAGGCTTTTCTGACAATGGTGCTTGAGCGAAGAGTTCATTACCTTCGCTATTTTTTGAACAATAATGATGTCTAAACATTTATAACTACCTTTGACTGTCTATTTTTTATTTACATATCAACACTCGTGAAACATTATATGTTTGAAATTTAATTTTGATTTTCTGTTTTGATTATCTTTCTGCATTGCTAATCATCATATCTGTGAAATCCGAAAATTTGCCACCGACCTCTACATGATGAAAAAAGTGTGTTTAAATGTCAGTGAAATTTTCAAAAGACAGATGGAATAATAGAAAGACACTGACATTTATTCATTCATGAGGACTTTAAATCGGTTCAGTTTCATGCAAACACCTATAGTTAATTACCCCTCCCAATACTGAGAGAATACTTTCAATTAAGGCTAGTCGATGAATTGCTAAATAACGAGTGTATAATAGTAGTGAGTGAAATTTAAATATTATGAGATTTATTATTTTAATGTAAAACTTCTGTTTGGGGGAACGATGATGCACCCAATCTAGATCCCATGATTCCGATTAGTCGTCGGCCCCGTCCAGTAGTCGAGGATGTAATCAATCAGAAGGATCCTCACAACAACCATGAGTTACGTCGTCCAAGGTATCCTTGTAGACTTGGGGTAGAGTTTATCTAAGGGGACAAATATAAGTCAATCTTAGCAAATAAAGAATTTTTTCCCAATCAAATACATTCTATAATTCCCAAATAAAAGTTGTAAAACATAATGATGCATGATCATAATTTAGTGATGTTATTTTACAAGAACCCGGCCGAGAGCTCTACATAACCGCCATTTATGTGGTATTTTAGAAAACCACGCAGTGGACAGACCACGCTAATTAAGATTATTTGAGTGTGAAAATAGTTATATATTTGACTTGACATCAGCTCTTTGTGAGCAAAAATCTTCTTAATTTGTCACCCTCGACAAACGGTTGCGGAGGGGTGGATGAATTTTAATTTTAAATTTAAATAATTTATTTTATTTTATTTATATTTTTTTAATTTGACTATTTGATCATTTTATAATTGATTTAGATTTGAATATGTGATCATTGATCATTTAAACCATAATAATGATAGCCTTCTGAATATAATAGACCTTGTCAACTCTACATGCTTTCTTATAGAAGATTGAGTCTAAATTCATTGCTCTCATATTTATAATCCTTCAAATCTTGTCAACTCTAACTTGAGCATTTAGAGGGGTGGATGAATTTTAATTTTAAATTTAAATAATATATTTTATTTTATTTATATTTTTTTAATTTGACTATTTGATCATTTTATAATTGATTTAGATTTGAATATGTGATCATTGATCATTTAAACCATAATAATGATTCTCGAATATAATGACCTCACAACTCTACTTTTCTTATAGAAGATCGAAGTCTAAATTCATCGCTCCCATATTTATAATCCTTCAAACCACAACTCTAAGGTGTAGGATCAATTTGAGACTTTCCTCTTGGGAGTTTGAACCTGAGAAGTGTCAATAGATTTATCTTTTGTCATTTTATAACAGAATTAGTTTATCAGATTTTATTAAATTAAAAATATTATAATATTATCATTAGATTTTTAGATTTTATGAACCTGGCCCGGTCCTAAGACCCAACCGGAGTGTAAATATCTATTCTTTTATTTTTGCATATGACTTGCATATTTTTCTAAATGTTTGATCTAATGGAAACTTCAACGTGCATTTAAGTATCTATTCTTTTAAAATGTTGTATGGATATTAATATGTCTAAGTTGAAGTAATTATGTTTAACATGACATATGTGTCAAATTGAAAATATAAGTTTTGATATAAATTTTTGGGTTTAGTTAACCCGGACTCAGTACTAAGACCAAACCAAGATATATAAGTATTTGTTCTTGTGTTTTTGCACATAACTTGTATATTTTTCTAGATGTTTGATCTAGTGAATACTTCAACATATATACAAATATCTGTTCTTTAAAATATTGTATGGACATTTAGAAGTCTAAATTGAAGTAATTATGATAGATGTGACAGATGTGTCAAATTGCAAATATATGTTTTGATAACAGCTATAAATTTTAATACCTAAAATCATAAATCAAGTATAGCTCTATTTTGTAAAATATGAGAATTGTGACTCATTTAAGCACTTGTTATAAATCAAGTGAAAATCTGTTCTTATAAAAATGTGAGTCTATTTTTCTCAAATACTTATTGCAAACCAAGTGAGCATCTGCTCTAAATGATCAAGCTTATATCTTTACTAAAAGATACAAAATATTTATTGGCAAATCAAGTGAGCATCCATTCTAAATGATGCAAGTTTAATCCTTTCTAAGCCCGTCTTAAATCAAGTGCATTTATTTTTGAAAGACATATTTAATTCTTTTAAACACTTGCCAAATATTAAGTGTAGTATCTATCTTATTAAAATTCTCATACAAAATTTGAAGGCATATGATGGATCAAGTATGATCTATGTGATAGAATACTACATAAAACATGTGCAAACTTTAAAGCATTTGAATGAGAATATATTCATTCTAGATATATATAATGAATTTATTTTTTTGTTCAACCATTTGTATATATTTTGAAACATTTGAACCAAAAGAGTTTTATATTTTCAATGCATAGTATAATAATGTTGAATGTGCATTAAGAAAACCCTCACTTATATTTATCGACACATTTTAATGATCATTCTATAAATTTGATTCAAATCTATCTTTGACTTTTCAGCTCATTGGATGAGATAGATAACGTAATTAAAATGATTATTAAAAAAGTTTTGCTTATATTTGTTGGCAAATCATATACTCATATTCTTGCTTATAGTTAAGCCATCAACTCCCTACTGTTTATTTTGGTGTTCAAACTTCATGTATCTTCAATTTATTTGACATGGAATGCATGTAATTTAAGTCACTCATTAGTATTCAATTTTCATAATTTTATATGTATTTGATCTCATTTTATTATGTAATTAAGCATTGAAATAATCAATCTTAAGCCATTCAATCAATTTGTTCGTTTAAATTTTACACTCCGTCGTTCCGCGGGAGAGCTACTTGAGGAGGGGAGGCCTTCCACCAAACAAAGAAAGGCGTCGTAGGTTGTCAAGACAAATAGTGGGAAAGTTTTATTTATTATGCAAAAAAGATATCATAAGTTTGCATAAGCAGCGCATTTTCATAACAACAAATACTTATATCACAGATTTCTACATTAGACAATGTGTAAGCAGTTTATCACAAAATAAATTTCATTGCACATTGGAACAAGTGAAGCAAATATCGTATTATGTCGCCGCATTAAAATAATGTGAACATGTTTATATCGGATCAGCATACTGCAGAACGATGTGAATGATCTTATGACGATTTTCCCACCGCATTAGAATAATGTGAACGGATACTTATATCAGAGCAGAATTTTTTGTCACATTGGAAGAATGTGAACAGATACTTATAACCTGGTTTACGGCGTTAGACGATGTGAGCAGTCATCATGACATATTTTCATAAATTTTCATTTATGCATGGAATTAAAATATGGCACTTTTTTCATATAGCATGATTTTAATCACCATTTTAGCTCACACATAAGCTCAAAAGAGGCATTAAAAATAAGAACAATAAACAAGGTTTATGTTCACATGAAGGAAAGCTAAAATTCTATTTTCTTTTGCTTGCCTCAAATCCACAAGTGAAATATCATAATTGATAGCAAGGCATAAGCAAATTTTATCACATTTGAAAATATGAAATAGGCAAAACAAAAATAAGGAGGCTTTAATGAACACTTTACTCTCCCTTTTCATCCTCTTTCAAATCGGACAAGTGAGATAACAAGTTGAATGCCGCATGAAACATCAAAATATAATAATATTGAATATCTAAAAAGCTAGATTTCATTTCAGCTTCATCTTATAATGATTTAAGAACGAGAATAACGCTTAGTATTACAACTTTGATGGCATTCAAACCCATTGTTACTTATAGACAGCAAAACAAGAACATCAAAGTTCATAAATCTCATATATTCTTGATGCTTTCACTTCAACCCAACAACAAAAATAGGCATAAGGTAGTAAGATATGAGCTAGGTTTTAATGTCAACGTGAAACCTTAATTAAGACTTCACATATATGAAATCCCAAATAAAATTGCTATTTAGTGACCAAGTAATAGCAACAAATTAAAACAGGATTTAACCCAAATATTACCAACTAGCTGAAATGGCAACTCCCACCTTATGCAAAAATCTAAAACCCCTATTTCTCATTTCTTTCTTCTAAACACAGCAAGAAAATATTCTTTTGATAGCAGAATATAATCGAAAAAAAAAAAGAGAAAAGAAATCAGGCAAGGAGGATCGGACCTTGGTTGCTCAGTTGAGAGGAAAATCGGAGCAACTTGTTCGGCTGCTGTTTGGGACGAACGAATGAAAGAATAAAATCGCTTGCTCCTTCGAGACAGAACAAGAAGAGAGGGAAGGGAGCTTCTCGCTTTCGCACCTGAAAACGAGGGAGATCGAGTCTGCTCGGTTGCTCAAACGAAAGGCACAAGAGAGAAAAGTTTTGTTCTGAGACCGCAAATAGCTTGCTTCTCGCCGATCGCCGAGAGGGACGAGGCTCGACGGTCACAGATGGGAAAGGAGGAAGAACCGAGCCCGAGAGTCGCCGAGAGCGAAGGAAGATCGAGAGGAAGAGCTCGGAGGATTTTCGTGAATGGTGGGGTCGAACGAAAGAGGACTCCAGATTAGGACAAGCCGCAATCTTTGATCTGCAAACCAATAGGAATAATTAAGCATCTCAGTGGCTTGAAGATTAGGTAAAGTAGGAGGATATAAGATAGATTAGACAGCTATTAGTCATTTTATTTGCATATTAATATAATTTTGCATCAAATCATATGAAAATATTTCGTGTGATTAACCCTACCAATATGAGTGTCAATTTTAAGTATTTTCGTTGTGTCAAACACAATGACACAGTCGATTTCACGATCGGATATCATTTAGCGACTCCGTGATAATCGGAGCGAAATCAAGCTTAAATTGTGTGACGTCATGTTCGAATCGCTCGACGTTCGCGTAAACTTTGCTAATTGATCGTGGAAGGTGACGTTTGATAGATTTCGACGTTCAGACAACGCAAATGATTTCGAAAATGAAAATCGTTATGTCGCCGCTACGTCATATGCACATAATTTCATTAAAAATTGATTTTAATTAATTGATCGGTTATTTAATTGATTTGATATTTTTTATTTAATTAATTTTGATATTTTAAACACATTAACGAAGTCGAATTTTCAAATTGAGACGATTTTTGATCAAATTTGATCGCAATTAGGGCATTTTTAAACCTGATTCTTGTGATGCTGTATTCGTTAATTATTGCTTTTAACTTTCGTGCTTCGTTTGATTTGTGAACCATATGTGAAGGTCAACAATATTTGATTATATATCCACGCTCATAAAACATTAATAACTCTGTACTTCATATCTCTTTATTGTTAATCATTATATTATTTATTTTCGGTGGCTTCTAATGTAGTAGGCTACGAATTGATTGAGACAATAGAGAATGATGAGCTACTAGAAAGGGCTCAACACATCTATTATTGCAACAACGATATACTTCATAAATGAATTCTATGAAACATATATATGCTAGAATCCATGTATGATATCATTTCACATTAGAGACAAATGGATTGGGGAACTATTAGGACGTCACCCTACTAGGTTTCATAATGTATTTTGGATGCCAAAATCAATTTTTGTTGACCTTCTGCATGAACTTGAAGCTTCTCATGGGCTTCATGGTTCATCCAAAATAAGCACAAGAAAAGTGTTGGCTATAACTTTATATATTCTGTCACACAATAAATCAATACGAGTAATATGTGAACGTTTTCAGTATTCGTCAGAAACTATTAGTAAGTATTTCTCTATGGGTTTAGATGCATTAGTAAGCTTGGCCAAAAATATTGTGAAGCCAATTGATCCAACTTTTGAAAGTACTCCACAGGAAATATATAACGATGTTAGATACATGCGATTCTTTAAGGTACATATCTTATGCCTTTTTTCTTGTTATGTCATTTCGCTTAATAATAGTTTCTAAATAGAGTAAAGCGTATGACAGAATTGTATTGGAGCACTCGATGGAACACATGTTGATGCGCGTGTTCTTGATAGTGAAAAAGTCGCATATATCGGACGTTGTGGATCATCGACGCAAAATATTTTAGCGATATGCGACTTCAACATATGTTTTACTTTCATCATAGCTAGATGGGAGGACACTGCACATGACAGTCGTATATTCAAATATGCAACACGTACACGAGTGTAATTTTCCAATGCCGCCCTTAGGTTGGTAATTGAGCAAGAAAGCATTGTTTAAAGCAATTCATTTGAATTAATCATATTTTTATCATCGCCAGGAAAATATTACCTCGTTGATGCTAAATATCCAATGCAATGAGGATTTCTTAAGCCATATCCAAATACGAAATATCATATCCTCGATTTTGAGAGAAACAACTAAGTAGTTCGAGGGCGAAGAGAAATATTTAACAAATGACACTCTTCATTACGGGGTGTTATCGAGAGGACATTTGGAGTTTGGAATATGTGAGCTATTCTACGTGACATGCCAACATATTCATTCCAAAAGCAAGTAAAGATAACAGGGGCAATAACAGCTTTACATAATTATATACAACGACATTCATCTCGATAAAATATTGATTTCAATGTAGAAGATAATGATCTAACATTTGCACATGCTAAAGCATATGAATATCGAAATGGGCCAACCATTTGTTGAGAGTGATTGTGAGGCATAATATGGGGAAGGGGTTGAGGAGATGAGCAAATGAGAGAACATATTGCTAACGCTCTAATGAATATGCAAAAGGAATTAGGGATGCCTTCCTGTTGAAGCCGGTGATTGCACACAATATATGCAACCATATTTATATTATTTAATTAATGTCCATGATAGTAAGACACATTATGTATCCCAATACATTCTATAGTTTACAATGTAGGCTTTTTGAAACAACCAATATGTTAGATGAAGCAAAATATATGAAATTAACTCCTTCAGCAAACCTTCTCTCTTCATGTTTTCTTCTTTTTTGGTTTTCTCTGAGCCGGTGCCCTTGGATTCGGTTCTCTGTCTCTGTGGCTACTATTGGTGCTGTTATCTTTTTGCTAGTTTTGTTTTTTGGTTTTGGTATTGGTTGTATGGTCCTTCTAGCTAGTGGCCTGGTTGTTGGAGGTGGATCTGTTTTTTTTGTCCTTTCGGTGGCTGGTTGACTTTGTGGTAGTTGCTCATGTTTTTATATCTTGTTATTTGTGAGTCTTCCATGCATATATGGGTTTAGTTAGAAAAGAATTCATTATAGTTGTACTTATTCAATGAGAAGGGAGTTCTTGATACATCAAAACAGCTAGCATTTCTCTTTAGTATAATGGGTACGGCCAAAGATCAAGGTTTGCTTACATATGACAAAATATAATCAAAACTATGCTTACATATGACAACATTCTCTTGCTCTTGAATGTACTATTTGGTAGATGATTCACCTGACACTTATTCCTTCTGCAATTTTTTTTCCTATATTTTTTTAACAGAATTACATGATTGGTGTAACATAGTGTGTTGACTTAAAGCTTGTCTTCGATCTAAAAGGGCCTTGTATTATGGCCAAGGCTAAGATGTTTCAGTCTTTTTATGTGGTTGGCTAGTTGGCTTTGTTGGATGCGTGGTTCTATTTTGTTGGTGACTGGTTCTGGAGTTTTGTTGACTGTTTTTCTCTAGCTTTTCTTCTGTTTTGGTTGGTTTGGTGGACTGGCTTTAGGCGAGGTTTTTTTTTTTTTTGGATGTAGATTTGGCCTCCTTCTGGGTTGATTTTACTGTCTCTGGTGCTACTGCTTGCCTTTTGGTGTTGTCCTATGTGGTGATGGCTTTGCTGCTGGTCTTTCATTTCCCATTGTTGCTACTGATGCCAGTTGATGATATGTCTTTGGTTGGATGGATAGCTTTGTTGATTGGTTTTTTCTATTTTGTTGGCTACCTAGTTCTATTCTATTGGTGGCTGATTGTGGAGTTTTATTAGCTATTTTTCTTTGGCTTTTCTTCTGTTTTGGTTGATTTGGTGGATGATGCTCGGTGGATTGGTTTTAGGCGAGGGTTTTTTTTTTTGGATGTGGATTTGGCCTCCTTCTGGGCTTATTTTGCTGTCTCTATTGCTATTGTTTGCCTTTTAGTGTTGTCCTATGTGGTGGTGACTTTGCTGCAGGTCTTTCATTTCCCACTGCTACTACTGATGTTGGTGGATGGTATGTCTTTGGTTGGCTGGATGGCTTTGTTGGCTGATTTTTTTCTATTTTGTTGTCTGCCTGGTTCTGTTCTGTTGGTGGATGGTTATGGAGTTTTGTTGGCAGTTTGTCATTGGCTTTTCTTCTATTTTGGTTGGTTTGGTGGACTAGTTTTTAGGCGAGAGTGTTTTTTTGTGTGGATTTGGCTTCCTTCTGGGTTGATTTTGTTGTCTCTGGTGCTGTTGCTTGCCTTTTAGTGTTGTCTTATGTAGTGGTGGCTTTGCTGTTGGTCTTTCATTTCCCACTAGGCCTGGTTCTTTTTTTGGCTATTAGACTTCGACTGATAGCTAAAGGCGAGGATAATTGGTTGTGACGGCTTTGATATTTCATTTTATCTGATCTCTTGCTAGTAGCTTTATATGTGATTGTAACCCTTCTTAATGAAGTTTAAATGCTCATATATATTGTTGCTCCTTGAGATGATTTTAACTAAGCTTGAGTTTTTTCTTCCTTAGTTCTTTATCTTTGATTTTAATCTGTGTCTCATTTATTTATGTTTATCCTTTTTTTAGTATATTGCATGTTCTTTTACAGATTTTGAGGTCTTATAGATAGTTTTAACTTTCTGCAGATGGATTTAGTGTTGTTGCTGAGTTGACCTTTTTCTTATTTTTTTAATATGTTATTGTATTAGTTAGAGGATTTATCGCTTTTGATTTCATGTAGCTCTTTGAGCATTAGTTTAGAGATTTATTCCTTTTAAGGACTTTGTACTTCTTTATTATGGTAATAAAATTCTTATCATTTTGTTAGAAAAAAAAAATCTTCAACAAACCCAAATGAGTAGCAAGTATAGTATCACTATGAAACCATCTGAGTTAAAAGCAATATGTTATTTTATGATATATCATGTTTCGATTTCTTGTCATGATTGATATGTTTTTATTAAACTTCTAAATATGCTAATGGCATATGAGAAAAAGTACTCACATTTAAATGTATTAAATTTTTTATATGCACAAATGCTAATATGTATATGCTAATACTTTTTCTTTGCTTACATTAACATGGCTCAAATATATAACTCAAAGATTTTCGTCTCTAGAATTATGAACTGCAATTGTGGTTTACAATATTGTGTATTCACTTCACGCCAAGAAGGCAACTATGGACGAAAATTTTACAGGTGCCACATTGGATGGCTGTAATTTTTTAGATGAGCTGACGATTACGAAGAGACAACTGCAAATAGTGATCATGTTTGGAGAAGAGATTTGAAAAATAAATTTTCTAAAAGACTTGATCATTTGGATATAAAGTTTAATATTATGTTGACATTACTAGTTACAAATGTTATATTAATTTTCATGTTATTTAGTGTAATGTGATATGTTAAATTCAAATATCAAATACTAAACTTATGAGTATGTATGAACTTTCAAAATTTTAATTTTATTATTCTGTTGATGTTATCTTATGAGTACATATGACCATAAGGATAAAACTGTATTTTCTTCTTGGAAAGCTATAGAGACAACACCGCTTATCCAAAAAGAACCGCTTCATCGAACCATCTTTTGACAAGACTTTTTCCTGCGAAGACTTCACCGCTTCTTCATACAATTGCTATCTCAAATGTAGCAGCTTTCCTAACACACAACAAGCACAATGCATTCCTCCACTTCAACCATCCAACTTAAATTCTACTAATAACATCCACATCTATATCACCATCACTTTGAACAATAGACTTGAAATATCAAAAACGTTCACTCTTTTTAATGACTTGATCATCCATTGTCATAGCTCTACCACTAGACCTTCTACAACTAAAATTACACTCAATGTATGCAATTTTAGATCTACTCAAACGAACGTCTTTAGACTCTAAGGTTGACCACCATACTTAAAGTTTTTGTTGAACTCCCTCTCTAGTCTTATGAATAAGAAAAATATCATTAATAAAAAGCGAACACCAAGATACATCCTCTTGTAAACGTCTAGTAAAAACATCCATAACTAAAGAAAAAAGATATGTGCTTAAAACTAATCCTTGATGTAATCTAGCTGAAATAAGAAAATATTTGGTCAATCTTCCTTATATTTGAACACAAGTAATAGCTCCAACATACATATCCTTAATGATTTGAATATAAGCAAGCTCTATAACTCTTCAAAGTACTTCTCTTAGAACTTTATCATATGTTTTCTCCAAATCAACAAATATCATATGTAAATTTTCCTTACTCTCTCTATACTTCTCCATCAAACCTCTCAACAAATGCATACATCCATAGTAGACCTACCTGACATATATCCAGACTAATTTTAAGAAACTTTTGTATTACGTCATAATATATGTTCTATTACTCTCTCCCATAATTTTAATGTATGGTACATTAACTTAATTCCTCTATAATTTGCACACTCTTGTGTATCACATTTATTCAACAAACTCTTTCGTCATTCATCTGACATCTTTTTAGTCTTTAAAATAATATCACAAAGATTTATAAGCCAAAAAATTTCTTGATCTCCAAAGCATTATCACACTTGTATTATAATATCATCAAATCCTACTTCTTTTTCACACTTCATTTTCTTTAAGGCCTCTCCAATCTCAATTTTACTAATGCGATGATAAAATAAAAAAAATTATTTTTATTTAAGATATTAAAATCGCTAAAGTCAATCATATTCTCACAATCTTCATTGAAAAATTCATCAACATATCTCATCCATTTATTTTGAATATCCTCTTCTAAGAGAAGCACTTAAAGTATGTTTGGAGCAAGTGTAGTTGTCTAAAAAAATAATGGTAGAGCTGCTGTAGAAGATGCCGCAATCTAAGAAACTATGATGAATATTATAATTTTTATTATTTTAAAATAAATCAAAATGCAACTTTCTTACATCCACCACTCTATCAAGTTAAGTTGGAAAACGTAATTTTTCTACCACAGTTTCTTCAAAACATAGTCAAAATATAGTTTCCCAAACATCACAAGTGATGCCATTCAGATCAAACCGCGGGTAAAAAGTTACCTAAAACGTAACCTTAATGATTTTCATCCTTAATGCATTTCACTTGAACTAAATCTTTACTTCTCATCTCTTTGGTTGGCTAATTTATACATATATTTTTCACCCTTTTTACTATTTAATCTATTATATAAATTACTAAATGCTGGATTCTTTGCATGACATATAGTTTTTTTAGAATCCCGACGAGGTTGTTCTATATCTTTCCTAATTATTTGAGCTTTTACATCTAAATCAATCCTTATAACAAAACTCCCTAGAATCTCTTTCAACAAATATATTGGTAAATGATGAAACTAACAATCGATTACCTATCATATAAGTAGAAGCTACATAATCTAAAATCTAAATGTTTTAAAATGAGTACCTGCGGTTGAACTAAATGAGAAAACCACATGAGAAATTCAATTATTCAACTTAGAACATTGTGGTCAATCATATTCTTCATAGGAAAGGAAGACTAAACTATAATGGGTACCAATATAATTGGTAAAAGCAATGATTGAGATATTATGAATGGCCAATGATAGTCAAATTTTTTTCTCAACAGCAGTTAGATCAACGATTGATTTTGAGATAATGACAACATTGTAAAAAAATTGCAACCATAACTACCATCATGAGTGTCTCATCCATGATTACTATAACAACTCCTTGTACCACCAAAGGAGTATTTTAACTATGATAAAAATATAAAGAGAGTAACCAAGTGGCTATAGCCCATGAAAAGGCATATTTTTGGGACAACATACTTCATCATCAATTAGGCTTCAACAAATTTTAGAAATTAATGAAGGTTAGAGAGAAACTTTGTAACAAGAAATTCTTCATTTTATTTTCACTACGCACTCAAACCTATGGAAAAATATAGAAGTTTAGTCCATTATCCTTTCAATATGTTATTGTATTCTTGAATATATTTTTTATCCTATTGCAAAAAAAGTAAGGTTATAGGATGTATACTAATGAGATATCACCATCTCGAAAGTAGGTTGTCTGTTGGAATATGACGATAGAATGCATAGTATGTTTTTGTTGGCATCCATGTGGGAACAATACAATTAAAAGCTTGTCATTTGGCTTATTTGGTACTGCCCCCTTAGCTAAAAAAGGGTGAGAGTCCACATGAAAAAAAGTATCATAAGTTGTGTTAAAAGATTTGTAAAACATATGTTTAACACACTGTACATCAACTGACAAAGATAAATAGAAAATGAAAATTCATAAAATAAGCTCTAAATCGTTGGGATGAGCCTAGTGACGATGATAATGATAATGAAATTAAAAAAAATGGGATGGTGATGAGATGTACAATAGCAAGATAAAAAGAACAGAAGATATGTACTATAAGTCTACAAACTTGCGACAAAATCAATTAAGACAACTTATAACAAAAAAAAACATGTAGCACAAGAGAAGTTTTGTTAGAATTCTTGGTGTTATCAATAGCATGGGACCCAAAATCTTGTGTTATGAAATCTATTGTGTGCCCCTTTTTATGATATGTACTTGTTAACTGGCATTGCTCTTGCCATGGCTTTTACAACATCTTGAGCTAGTAACTAAGCAAATCTAGAAATGTAACTTTATAATATTTTTTATATATCCATGTTACATAGTATTCAAAACTATAGCATATGCTTCAATTGTTATAACGACATTAAAATAAACTAATGAAATTTTACCATTTTGATTGTATGCAAAATCATGGATCAACTTAAGTATAGCAATCTCCTCAATTCTTTCCAATGACAACTTCAACTTTTGTTTTGAATAGCATAACAGACCCAAAATCATAAAAACGTGTCATTTGTCATTATTATGTTTTCGAAGAAAAACTTTAACATATTTTCCATGTAAAATTCAAATTCAAGAGAATATATGAATAACTGCTTTCTTCAACCTAACATAATCCTTGCAGCTACACTAAAAATGTCTCAACAAACATAAATATCAAACTTGAAAAAAAAAACAATAACTAATATCTATAATACCGTTTAGGTGTGCATAAAAAAAAACAGAACTAGAACTTCAGCATACCACATTTGTGTGGGTTTTCCTCCAAAATCATGCTTGAAAGATCTTTCGCTATCTCTTTGATCAAGTAAGAAGTCCTGTTTGTTGGAATCATGAGATTCGATTTCTCGAATGGATCCTCCATCAGAATGAACAACTATAGTTCCATAGTCACCTATATGCAGTTCTGCTTCAGCATCACAGTTACTTGAAAACAATCCAGTACTTCACTTAATGCTTAATACCACAAAAAATTGAAATCATAACATGATTAAGAGAAAAGCTAATAAAACGTTTATGGCTTACTAATATATTTAGTTTGATTAAATGAGCAAGTTTATAAATTGGAAAGAAGATAAAGCTCCACTACCAGGATGAAAAGTAAACTAAACAAAAAACACAAACTCCCTTGCAACTGAATTCAGAATCTTTTTAGGAGATAGATTGGCATAACCATATCTCAAACTGTTATAAGATTTTGTTTAAATTTGGGTCTGACTTTTTCTATGAGAGCAAACCTTCATAGTTGATTATCTCTCCTGATTAAGATATAAGTCCTAATTAAAGAAGTTTGGCTCTATCTGCAAATACTTTCATTGAGATATAAGTCCTAATTAATAACATTCAATACATGTCCTTGATGTATGGAGGGAAAGGTCATGTGGATGGTGATAAACTTTGCCAAAATCTCACCATTCCATCATTTAGGAATTTATCGGACGATCCTTAGTCCAAAAATTCCAGGAGCATTGGTTGTGATAATAGCTTTTAGTCAAGAAGCTATGCTTTCTAACTTTTGGCCTGGCTCAAATAGCTTACTCTATCATGAAGTCAGTTTTCTTTTTGTGACTTTGGCCTCTCATCAATGAGGCTTGGTTGCTAATAAAGGAGGCCTTATCAATAATCATGAGTTACCTTATCCAAAGACAATCTTTTCAGGATTGAGGGTGATGCACTGTTAATGATTAACTTTTCATAGAAGACTGGGCCCATTTTATTAGCAAAGGGCTTAATGCATTAGGCTCATTTTACTAGCAAAGGGCTTGATACACCAAAACAACTACAGTAAAGAAACTAAATATTTGAAGAAGCATCAATTTACTCTAGAGGCCCTGAACAAGAGCAACTTGGTCGTATTGGTAGCATGAAGCTCAGAGTACAAAGAACTCATTAGGAGTACATTAGTTTCTGAATACGTTTACATGTGCAATCATAGTGTTTATTATTGCACAGTGATTGGGGCATTTGTATTTAAAAAGTAAGCCCTAACTCCCTTGTATCCAAGTTAAAAAAATTTTTAGGAGGCAGATTGACAATAACCATCTCTCAAACTACTGTAAGAGTTTTGTTTAAATTTGGGTTTGACTCTTTCTATAAGCACAAGCCCTTAATGGTTAATTCTCTGTCCTGATTAAGAGATTACTCCTAATTAAATAAGTTTGGCTCTATATGCATATACTTAAATCAAGCAAATGACATTCATATACATGTCCTTGAGGAATGGAGAGATATGCTGTAGAAGGTGATAAAGTCTGTCAAAATCTCGTCATTCAATTGTTTAGGAACTTGTCAGGTGAACCTTAGTCCGAGGAGTCAAGGAGCATTAATTGTGATGATAGCTTTAATTCATGAAGCCATGTTTTCTAACTTTTGGCCTAAGCTCAAGGAGCTTATTGTGCTCACCAACACAAGGCCAAATCCATTAGCTTATTGTGACTTTGGCCTCACATCAATCAGGCTTGGCTGCAAATAATGGATGCCTTGTTAACAGCCATTAGCTATCTCATCAAAAGATGATCTTTTACGAACTGCGATTGATGGACTATTAATGACTAGCTTTTCATGAGAGATTAGTCTCATTTTATTAGCAAAGGGCTCGACGCACAAAGTAGAATACACAACTTAGAGACATTAGGCATGGCTAAAAAAATAAATATTTGATGAGCATCAATTTAATATGATGGCCCTTGAACAAGGATAATTTGGTTATGTTGGTAGCATGAAGCTTACCGAGTTAAGGGAATCTTTATGAGTACATTAATTGTTGAGCATATCTACATGCACAATCATAGAGTTTATGGTTCCTTGGCACACATTTAGAGTCATTTGATGCTCCTTAATCCTATTTAATGACCTATTTAAAAGAAGAAGAAAAAAATATCTTACCTACTCTACATTGCCTATACTCGACTCTTCAGTCCTTGTCCATGCCACACCTCTGTCATGCCATAAATTTTGAAAAATGTTAGGGCTACATATCAAATGATTATAACATGCATCTGTGATGAGCTAATTCACCAAAAAGTCGAATGCAAATTCAATTTTGTAGGCAAGAGAATGTATTGAAAAGAGAATCTTAATGATCCAAGGATTATATTTTAATGAATCCAAAGATTCAATCTCAAAATTAAATCCCTCAAGTGCACTTTTAAGATCTTAGAAATTTTCTTTGATACGTTAATGCATCGAAGAATTAAAATCAACCCCAACAAATTTAAAACGATCGATGAAATGCCTCTATCAAAATATTTTCACCATCTTCGTCAACAATTGCATTCATTTAGCGATTCATATCAAATCTATCAACAATTTGTAAAATTAATAAAGAAGAATGTTCATTTAAAAAGAGTTAAATATTACTTATAAATGTTTAACAATATTAAGAAATATCTATTAAGTTTGCATGTTCTCACACAAATTCTGAGTAAGCCTCTTGTGCACAATATTATTAGACGAGTCTCTTGAAGGATTGCTAGCACATCATAATAAAAAAGCAAGAAATACTCTTTATTACATCCCGTAGATTAGTAGAAGTAGAAATATGGCATTCAATGTTTGAGAGGCAATATTTGGCATTGATTTTCGTTGTTCAAAAACTCCACCATATGTTGTCGCATAAAATCACTCTCATTTTAGGGTTAACCCATTGAAGTACAAATATTGATCGATTTCTTAGCCTAATGGATAGTCCTACTCCTATAATGCGATATATCTTTGACACCAGAAAATAGTAAAAGAACAAATTCTAGCAAATTTTATGACCGTGCATATGGGGAATAAAGATCTACCCAATGAATTGATTTTATGCATCCAGGAAAAAGAGAAAGTAGAAATTATATTTTGATGAAGCTCATCAATAAAATCTACACAACTTCCAAATCTGCATGAATAGATCTCTTCTTTATAATGATTCAAGAGAGTATAATAGGATATTCATACAATTTAATTGAATCTCAAACTAACAATGAACTCAAACACGAGACTTTAGTGATAGAATTAGAGAAAACCATTACAATAGGAGTTAAAAATGTTCAAATCTTTGACAACTCTCAGTGTGTGATTAATTAATTAACTGACGTGTATAAAATATACAAATTGAAGTTGGCTGCTTACCATAAGCGTGTTTTCGAGCAATGAAGCGATTTGAATATGCTTCCATATCTCAAATTTCATGAGCTTAAAGCATCAAGATGGTCTTCATAACCAAAATAATGAATAAAATGGCTAACATGAATGATGACCATGTGTTGATTATAGTCTAAACTTATTGAATTCTATATATGAAAAATTTGCAAACCCCATTAGTAGAAAGGTCATCAAGTGTAAGTTAGTATGATACAACATTTTCTTAACTCTATTAGGAAACCTCAAACTATTATAGAAGAGCATAAGTATGAGGATATTTTAGAATATTAGTGAGAAACCATCATGATGTAAGAACAAGATGATGAAAGACAACATTTTGTCGATCACTTCAAAGAAAATAAATTACCAACAAATTTAATTGACAGACACACAAATGAAGGAAATAATTGTATAATATACTTTTGTCAACTCTATATCATTGATCCTTTGATAGGCTACAAATTCTAGGGATTGATGAAACCAATAAGGTTGTAGCCTAAGGTCACAAAGGAGTACGTAGCAAGCACCAATAAAGCCCCAAATGCAATGAAGATCAAGAAAATGAACTACTATTAACTATTGATGATGAAAGATAGCATTAACAAAACCAAAAAAGTTATCATAAATGTCAAATTCATGGTGAAATTATATATCAATCTCTAAATTTAGTATACTTAATGATAGCATCCTGACCATTTGAACGGTAAGGTGGGATATAATTAACCCATTAAGCCACCATCATTTAGAGTACATCACTTCATATTGATGACAGTGATTGACTAGGTCACGTGGATGAAGCAACTTAATTCAAAGAAATCATAGCCGAGCAAGTAATAATTTCTTCACCCATAATACTATTTATAATTTCGATGTATAATGCCACAATATCTCAATAATGGCTAGGCTTTCAAAAACATATAGATATACAAATTTGTTGATTGACATAAAATCGATTAGCAATATTGATCAATTTACAACCCAATGGAAAATGGTTTGACAAAAACCTCTAACATTCACTAAGAATAAAAGGAAATGGCATACCAACATGATAAAAATTGTGTGAAACTATCGCATTACAAATGAGACACCAACCGAAGAAACTTCTTATGCTTTGGTGTTTGGAGTTGAAGCAATCTTATAACTTAGACAATATAACCTCGCAATAAAAAAAGCTACACCTGATGAAGTTAGGCTCCAGACTTAAGAAAACTCTAAATTTATCAACTAAAGATATCAAAAGCTTTTAACCGTATGGTACATCCTAACACATTTCAAAAAAGAGAATATTTCTCCTTTCACAACAAAGAAATGATGGCAAATTTGAATCTAACTAGGAAGCCTAGCAATTCATCAACAACAATTAATCAATTGACAAAGCTTAAAAAATATTACACATACTAACCTAATAAAAATATGGTGTACCTACAAACCTCTTTGCAAAATAATAAGCATTATTCTCATGTGTTTTACAATTAATTTTTCTTGAAACTATCATGTAATCCAAGAATGCATTTCCATATTATTATACAAGTCCCTATACAGGACAAGATGCAATTTTTAGATTTTATACATAAAGAGTGCTAATAGGTATGTGTATCATTTGATTAAAATCAGAAATTGAATGAACCGAACAAATTTGATTTGATTTGATTTGATTTGAAAATAACAATTAATTTTTGGGGGATTTACATACATAGCACTCAAAACTTCATATATTACATATCTAACACCTAAAATTTAAATATTACATATATAGAACCCAAAATATACAAATTTAACAAATATGCCACTCTCCGTTAAATTAAACCTGTTTCATCACTACGCGTAACTCGTCATCTCTGTCGTAATCCCCTGGTTTCGCTCGTCATCAATGATCTTATCACAACCTGATGCTTCAACCTCCTCCAACAATTCCGACAACATTTAAATCCATGCCTTTCTCGCTTCCGATGCAATAAGCATCCCTTCATATGTCTTTCTCGATATACAATTGGCATGGAGCTCTCATCTCAAATAGCTTTCATTCGAGAGGGTGAATTTATATATTTCTGCTATAGCTTAGAATAGATTTTATAGGTTTTTTTTTCCTACATTGCTTTATCTTGGCTTTTAAAGAGATTATTTTATTCCATAAGGTAAATTCATATTTCTCTGTTTCCATTCATAATAGGTTTTTCTTTTTACCTTGTCGATCTTAACGTGAGAATATACTAATTTTCAAATAAATCTCATATTTCAATGAGTTAAGTAGCGGGGGAGCAAACCAGCATGTTAAGTGGAGGAGAAAGTAACAGTAAGATGGGCTTAGATGTAAGATTGGGCCGGCATGTGAGGTGCTTGTTGCTAATGCTGAATGTGATTAGGCTATGCTGCCAGTCAGGGAGGATAAGAGGTAGGGAGCAACTCTGGATGATGGGTATGAAACGAAGCTTGGGTTGGTGAGAGTAAGGTGGCTTAGGTGAGCCACTAGTGTGTGAAAAATAGAGAGATGGAAGAGTTGGATGACAAAGGAGAAGCTTGTGAAGGGAAGGTAGTGAGCAGTTAATATTCTACCTTCCCAAGAGGGAGAGACATGCAGGAGGCACCAATTGAGAATCACGTAGACTAGAAAGGTAGAGAAGCGCTCGATTTGGGAGACGAAATGAAAGATATACAGGACTCAAAACATGAGAACGAGAGACTAGGGGTTGAATGACTACGAAGCAGGCGGTGAGTGTTGACGGAATAAGTTGATCTTAACAGAAAGTGGTATTTTTGTTGGATTTGAATATTTTGAGTGCTATAGATGTAATATTTAACTTTTAGGTGTTAAATGTGTCATATATGATGTTTGAAGTATTATGTAAGTAAATCTCCCTTAATTTTTTTTGTTTTAAAAATTTTGTATTTGATTTTTTATTTTCAAATTGATTTTGATCATCATTAAACCAAATAAAATAAAAAACTGAATAATATTAGTATTGTGAAATTAAATTAACATGGACCATCCAGTCCATTACCAACTCCGTTTATAGCATAGCTCCGCCATTTCATTCAAGGGAGAGAGAAAGACAGAGAGAGAGAGATTGTGAGAAAAAAAAAATCTCTCTCTCCCTCGCTCGCTCTCTCGCCCTCTCTCCCTCCCCCTCCCCCTCTCTCTCTCTCTTTCTCTCTCTTCTAAATAAAATGAGACATCTAAGTCTGTAAACTTTGAACAACAATTTGAAAAAAAATCAAAAAGATTGGGATCAAGATGTCCAAATATGATCAAATCGTTAACACTTTTCTTACTCAACAAGTCATAAAAATGGCCATAAGAACCCCCATTTTGTTAGTCTGGTGATAAGAATTGTCAAGTTCCTAGCTTACATAACTCATGAGTTTCAGCGACCCATATACAAGAGATTTTTCAGCTAATCAATGGGTCAATCCATAATTAAAGAGATGGCCCCTCTTCAAGAAAATATCCATGCAATCAAGTGAGAAGATACCCAAAAGTATAAGCTCTAATATGCTGAAAGCTACAAAGAAGGCTTCCAAGTTTATAAGCTTCAACAAAATAAATTGGAAAGCACAAGTCCTTCATAGCTCAAGCTTAGGACTTGAGTGGGTCCAAAAGGTTGAACACAATATGCCCAAATACAACTCTTCTTACTCAATAAGGCATAAGAATGACTGCAATAAGATAGCCCCCAATTTCTTAGTCTGATAATAAGAGCTATCAAGTTCCAAACTAATTCAAGTTGACAAATTCAAGTGGCCAATACCAAAGAACTTCTCAATTGGTCAAGAAATCAACGCAACAATTAAAGAAGTAATTCTTATTTTGAAATTATTACGTCAATAGGTCAAACCAAATAAAAAATATAGAATGAAGGAAAGCCCTCTTCTTCAATAAGTCCAACGAAGTAAATAAGAGCATAAGGGCCAAGAAGTTATCACAATATTCATTTCAATCCCAAGGTCAACTAAGGAAATCCAAAGATAAATAGGTCCATCAAAGCATCAAGCAATAGATAGACGACCCTTGCTACCGACCTAAATACAAACCCCAAGAACTAGGTCATTGTTGTGCATCCTTCATCAAGTCAGACAAGGCAAAATACATAAGACAAAAACATGTCCTTTTCTTCAACAAGTCAATTAAGGCAAATTAAGATAAACCATTCATTAAGCCGCTTAAAGCAAGGAGAACAGGATTGAAAAAACCCAAAAATTAATCTTCAAATTATAAGTTGGATTCATGATCATTAAGTTCATCTTGCACAAAGCACTAGATTGATAGCAATCCCCATTGGCTCAATAAGAAATTAGAATGGAACCATAATAATTACAAATTTGATGTATAATTCTAAAGTCAAATGTGCACCCTCATATAAAATCACAGTTGGACTTCGATAAATTCTTTGATCCAATGCACAACATCTATGCAAGAGCATGATGATCAAAGAAGATGAGAAAGGATTCCATATATAAAAAGAGGAATACAAATTTTAACCTACATAAAACAAATAAAACAAAATACATCAAGAAAGATAAGCTTATAAATCTTAGAGCTATGTCAACACCAATAAATCCTCCATAGCTTGAGCTAATGTAGACTTAGCATCCAACATGGTTGGATGGTGGATTTGATAATGATAATGGTCTCCCTCAATCGCATGGGCCCATTTTCCATTCTCCACTTGAAGATCCATCTTACAAGACATCTAATCATTAATCTCCTTCCAAATATTCCTTATTTTGGAAGAAGACACTCAATCACAGGTGTAACATTGGCTAACATGTGCTGATGTAACCTTATGTCTTTGTCACTCCTAAATTTACCATATGCCAAGCCAACAGCCTCCTGACGGATCCTTGCATGCTCACTAAGATAGAATAACAAAGTCATGGTCTATACAATGATATGAAACTTCAACCATTAAACTATTTTTTTTTTACTTCCCAACATAGTACCTCCCAATATCTTAAATAAATTTCATCCAAGCTGAAATGTGTCAAGAAGTCCACAATATCATTAGAATTAGTTGTAAAGTAGTCCAATGTCTCAGGAAAAATTGGGTTCAGTCTGGAGATCAAATTTTTGTAGGACCATCACATGATAGTCCTACATATCCCTGTCTTAACAACTAAAGGCCATTAGTAATGATTATCAATTTAGTAATATGCTCCTTCAATCATTATAAAAAATAAACAAAATAATATTATTATTAAAAAAGAACACTAAAAAAGAAGGTGAAAAAAAAAAAATTCTATCTGAGTTTGATTCTCCAACATGCATCAAAAGGACTATCAGAATGGGAGGTTCCAAGAATTACAACTAAGCTACGTTGCACCGATATGAATACGGGACATAGACACAATATGACACGGACGCGGGACACACGCCTATTTTGAAAAATATAAGACACAGACATGCTTGTGAGATAGTATTATAAATTTATAATTTATATAATTTATAAATTTTAAATAATATATAATAATTACATAAAATGTATAAACATTAAATATGTAAAAAAATAATATTATAAAGAAAAAATATTGACATTTGATAATGCAAAAAGATGAATAAAAATATTATATATCATTTTAAATCATGATAGAAGGTAAAAGAGTAAAAAAATAAAAACAATAAAAATAATAAGAAATCAAATTCTAATAATTACTTAAAAATATCTTTTCATCAATAATTTTTGAAGTACTACATACAAAAATAATTATATGCTATTTGATATAATATAAATTATCAAAATATAATATTTAAATATACATTACTTAATATTTATAAAGTTTAAACTTAATTATTCAAGATATGGGTATCAGGCGCACATGTCCATAATTTTTTATTTTTTATTTTTTAATTAACATGTCACAAGCTTGTCTAACATGCATTGGACATATGTCGCATGTGTGTCGTGTCCGATACATGTCTAACATTGCATACTTCTTTCTTAGAAAGTGTTAGTGCATCATAGCAACTAGGTCATACTTGGGCATATCATGCTCCTCTATGGTTGACGATTCCCTCACGCTTGATGTTTTGCTTGGTTAAAAGAATAAGAAGGGGATCAATGAAAGACATCCACATGTCAAGAGTCATGAGATTTGATGGATGCATAATCGATAAGCCAATTCCAAAATTCTCTGGAGGAACATATCTTGCACCAACAAACATTCTAAAAGATTCAAATGGCACATCTTTCACAGAAAAAAGTAGTTGTGATTTAAGTATTGTAATCCAATCTAAAGAAGCATGGGAAAGCTTTCTATGTCAGGAATGTACACATCTACATGCTCGTAAGGGAAAATCAATGTAATGTATAGATGACTACCTAGTTCACACTAGCTAGAGAAAAAGTACTATCTTCTATCATTGCTAAGTCACCGCCACATTCGCTTACAATCAACTGCAATAAAGTATTGAATATAGCAAAAGGACATAAAATTATGGTGATAAATGGTGAATAGAATAGTGAAAATAAAAGTTAATTTAAAAAAGTAATAAGGGTACCACTAATGTGACCAGCCAACAAAAAACTTTTTAAATGCCTTTGCCCTCGAGGGGCCACAAATAACTTTACTTATCTCCTAAGACCGCATTCCAAAAATGGTGCAAAAGATAATCACACTCAATTTAGACAAGTGTAACTAACTCCCATACGACTATTTAATGAAGTAAGATAAAATTTAGACTCAATTCAATGTTCGAGCACATAAATCCACATCATAACAACAACGTACATACAAGCCTCTAGAGGAGCTGAACCTACTTGCCAAGTGTTAGTTATCCTAGAGAGAAGAGGCAACCTTTGTATGCAATAGCTTATTAAAGCCCAAATTGTCAAGCGACTTTATTCACATGATACCCTTCCAAAATTACCAATCAGTCAACGTGGTAATATAATATCCAAGTTACATGTTAAGGAAGTACTCAACAACTCATAATGATTACCCTAAATAGAGCAAAGTGCATATGCCTTGGTGATCAACAACATCAACTAAATCAACCTCTTGTCATGTTGTCTGGCATACCGTATACATATGCCTAATGCACAAGAGAAAAGTAATATGCAACAAGATGTGGAGCGAAAAAATAAATAAATAAAACAATGTAGACACACTTGCGAGGCGATGCTCTTGATGGTAGCATGATGATAGGATAACCTTTATGCAAGAAATATGGAGGGTACTCCTGATAAGCAAATACTCCTCGTATGTGGAATGACTAAGACATATATATAATGCCACAAAAGGACAAAATCTTGTATGTCAAATTATACAACCTCTGTATTTTCCATTATGTACATTTTATTGAGGACTAAAAAAGGTAAGCAAAGGCACTGACCACAAACAATATGACAAGCAGCCAAAAGAACACTTCATCATACAAATCCTTCTCTTATGCTGAAAACTAGGGTGCATAACTACATAATTAAAAAGCAGCTAAAAATAAATTCTTATCCATAACAAGGATAGTCAAAGACATGCACCCAACCATTACAAATGGTTTGATGAATGCTTCTGATAAGTCGCAAACACGTTCTACTCCAAACTCAAAAAGATTAGAGTAATAGAATGTTAGGTGTAACCAAATTATCCTTTAAAAAAAAACTACAAATCTAAATGTCTAAAGAAGGATTACTCAAAAGCACATTGATAACTTAGCTATCTTATAGAATTGTTGATAATTGTCTAAAACATCAGAAAAAATAGTTGGTAAGATCACCTCTTCTCTCTTGAGGATCCCCTACAAAAAAGTTTCTCATCGGAAGGAATGCATTCCTTATAACAATGACAAAACAGTGGCAATTCATATTTAACATTTAACTCCCATAATATAATAACCAGCATTTTTGAACCAATTCAACAACCATTGATGTCAATATCCTAGAATTCAACTACTCATTTAATCCATGAAGTAGGGATGCTTTCAAAACTGAACATGAAAGTATCAATGACCTCATAAACTCTTACCTCTTTCAAATTAATCTTATGCACATGCAAAACAAATCGAGATCATGAAATCTACCCAAATACAAATTACTTGCAATTCTTTGAAGATTTAAGAAAGATTGAAGTCCATAACAAATGCAACCTAAGACAAGCAATTTACTGTTAATTTTCACAGAACATGTGGTCGTTTCCAAAAGACTTGAACAAAACATAAATTCTCAGAAAGTATATGTGTCCATGTGTGCGCTGAGAAATATGATGAATGTTTTAATAAAGTCGGAGAATGCTACAACAACAACAAACCTTTATCCCATTATGTGTGGTCGACTACATGAATCCTTTTTCGTCATTGTGTCCTATTAAGTGCCAAAATCTCATTTAATTCTAATAAAATTAAGTCATTTTTATAGTTCCTAACATAGTCATTTTAGATCTACAACCAAGCACCAAGAATAATATTAGGAATATAGATCAACTACAACGGATCAAAATTGCCTCAAACAAAAAATTTAAAATGACAGTTTTTGAAATGAAAGACTCCGATAAAAAATTAATAGCCTAGTAACCTCAAAATTAATAAAGATTTATTCTTATTCTACTAATAAAAATAATTATTTCCAACAAATAATTAACATTTACGATTAATCAAAGATATATTCTTGAAAACAAATCCGTCACATTATGGAATATCCACTATGTACCTAAATTATTCACTAACTTGTTATTTGTCCAACAACTAACTAAATATTTTAAGGGAAATGTTATATTTTATCCTTCAGATTATGTCTTTTAAGAACAAGGAATGAAAAGAGCAATCAAGTTTGCTAAAAGTCAGAGAACGTTATGAAGACTAAAAAAGATAACTCAAATTCTCATCTTTAATGATTATGGTGCAACTACTTTAAAAACTGTATAATCACTTTAAAATTTAATAGATTCTCCTCAATATCAAAGTCATCAATATGATGCACAATATGCTAAAGTGGCCTGCAAGTCTGATCCTCCATATCATAAGTCATTAAAGAATGACATTTAAACTTATATTCTCAGGTTGATATAGCAAACTCATCAAAATGAATCAGGAATCAAATGCTCTTTTCAACAAATCTCACCAAAGTTACTGTCTTTTGTTCACACACGGCCTTCAAAGCCTTTTTAAAAATAAAATTCATTCTAAAATGAGAACAACCTAAAGAACCGATCATTGGTGGATTTAGGGAGGCAGATGATGACATGCCCAAAAAATTACAACTGGAGGAATTATTATTATCAAAATTTCAAAGTACTAACGTTAAATCATCTCAAATTTAAACTCTTAAAATGCAAATCCTAGACTTGATCCTTTGCAAACAAACAAGTAAAATTGATAAAACATATCCCAATGATGATCGTATTGATCGTAGAATTCAACCGGAGAAGTTATTATCATCAAAATTTTCAAAGTCTTAATGTTAAATCATCTAAAATTTAAACTCTTAAAGTGCATATCTTAAACTCAATCATCTGCAAATAAATAAGGAAAGTTGACAAAATCTATCCTAATAATAATTATGTTACTAAAGATATCAACTGAAGTGGTTATCATTATATTGATCTTACCTCATTTCAATTCAAAATATAAGCCTGGAACCGATCCTCTGTTATTGGATTAACAAAGTTGAAAGAATCTAAAGTAATAATATGAAGAATCAAGCAAATGCCCAAATGATAGCTGTGTTACCTGAAGATTTCAATTAGAGGGATTATTATTATATTGATGTGAACTCATTTTAATTAAGATATAAACCTAGATCCGATCCTTTATTATTTGATTAACTAATAACACGAAGAATGAAGTAAAAACAACCATTAATGGTCGTGTTAACTGAAGATTTCATCCAGAAGGATTATCATTATTCTCAAAGTGTTTAAAATACAAATATTAACTCATTTCAAGTTCAAAATATAAACATTAGCCTTCCTTTATTTATAATTAAATAGAGTTAACAAGATCGATCCCGATGATGGTTGCGTTTAATCAATATTTCAACTTAAGGAATATTACCATCAAAATAAGCTTAAATATTCAAATATAATTAACCTTAATTAAATATCAACAAAAATGTAAAGATCTGTAAACTAAATTCATAATGTCTAAATGAAATTCATCATTTAAAATTTAAAATAAAATCCATTCACCCGTCTGTAACTATTTATCGAGGGTGATAAATTGAAAAAAATTTTACTCATAAAAGAGTTAATGTCAAATCAAATGTATCACTATGTTTACACTCAAATAATCTCGCACCAGTAAGAACGTGACACGTGTCCTTTGTCCGTGTAATTTTTGCTGTCAAATAGCACCATATAAATTACAATTACAATCATAGTCATTTGACATGATTACTGCAAAATAGCACTATTATATTACAGTCATGATTGTAGCCCATATGCTCACCAATGATTTTACTCTTTGAGCTGTGAATTATAAAATATATTTGATATCACAAAAAGTTCTCTGTTAGCTAAAATGAACAAGGATCCTTCGATCAGTTTAGACTAGCCATTGCTTGGGAGACTACGTGTCATCATTTCCCAAATCATATGCTTTAATTTAACAAATGATAAATTTTCTTAAAATTTCAAAACCCATTTTCTTACTATTCATCCAAAGACCTCAAAAATTTTCTCACTATTGGGTGAGTAATTATAGATCTTGCTCAATGGGGTGAAATATCTAGGTAGTTTCATATTTACAAATTCATTTATCTTCTGAAAATTTGACAAGCATAAATCTAAACTCTCTACGTCAAAAAGCTAGGCACAAATTTTAGAAGCCCAAAATCATCATCTAATATAGTATCAAAAATAAGATTTGCAAATGTAAATGCATAAGAATGTAGAAGGAGAGAACGAACTAAGGTATTAGTTGTAGGTTTATAAAATAAAACACAATAAAGACTAAATTAATGCCAAAACTTCTTAAAACTCCTGATAAAAAAGCATTTGTCTCAATGTGCTACAAGGTTTCAATTAATCATGCCTTTCTCAATATTAATTTGCTCTCCCAGATACTTATCAAAATTTAAGGGTATAATTATCTTATCATCTGATTTAAACCCTAAATACTACATATTCATAAACACTACCTTTGTCGATCCCAAGTCCGGATATGAAAAGTAGAGAGTTGCGATAGGAAGTCGACAACTACCGTAAAACTTATTGAAATAATCATGACATGAATCCTTTAAAATATTGTGTTAATGCTAGTCCCACAAACAATGTTGTATATACTGATGAAAAATGTCGAATTCATCGGGTAAGTGATGTTAAATAAGCAAGGGTTCCCACATTATGGACGGATGCAGGTAAAGAAGTTAGTCCATGAAACTAGAATAAGGTTAGGAACTTGGAATATAGGTACTCTTACAGTTAAATTAATAGAATTAATAGATATTATAGTTCATATGAAGATAAATATTTTTTGTCCAAAAAACTAAATGGGTTGGAGAGAAAGCCAAGGAGATTGATAGTTTATGTTCTAAACTTTGATATTCAGGTAGAAGTAGAATTAGAAATGGCGTAGGTGTTTTTATAGATAAAAGTTTGAAAGATAATTATAAATATTTATAGAAGTGAAGATAGAATTATAACTTTAAAGATTATTGTTGATACTAAGATTATCATTATTATAAGTACTTATGCTCCTTAAGTAGCTTTGGATGTAGGCTCAAAAGAAAATTTTTGGAATGAATTAGAGGGATTAATATAAAAGATACCTCTTGAAGAAAAATATTTATTGGAAGAGATTTAAATGAACATATTGGTAGAGTGATAGAAGATTTTAAAAATATTCATAGTATGAATTTGGGTAGTAATGAAGAAGGTAGTATATTAGATTTTGCTTTAGCATGATTTTGTAGTTCTTATCTTTATTTAAGAAAAAAGATGAGCATATTATTACTTATAAAAATAGATCTAGTAAAACACAAATTAATTATTTTCTGATAAGAAAAATATATCATTTAGATTGTAAAGATTATAAAATCATTCCAAGTGAAAGTTTAAGTACCCAACATCGACAGTTAGATTTAGATTTTAAGATGAAAGATTGAAATATGAAAAATAAATCAAATTATTGTCCAATGATTAAATGGTGATACTTAAAGAAAACTAATAAAAATATTTTTAAGAGCAAACTATAAGAGCTTAGAATTTAAGATGTTCATAAAAAAGTTAATGTTATGTGAGAAAAAGTAAACAAGTGAAATTAATCAAGTTGTAAAAAATATGCTCGGAGAATCAAAAGGAAAATTTTTTTTTAATAAAAATAGTTGGCGGTAGAGTCAAAATGTGTAAAAAAAGATAAAAAATGAAAAGCATTGTTATAACATTTGGTTTAGATGTAAAAACTCGGAGAATTGGGAAAGATATAAAAGCACGTAGAGATTCTAAGAAAGCAATATATTATGCAAAAAATTTAGCTTTTAGTGATTTATATAATAGATTGGATATCAAAGAAAGTGAAAGATGTATGTATAAGTTAGCCAATCAAAGAGATAGGAGAAATAAAGATCTAGCTCAAGTGAGGTGTATTAAAGATGAAAATCATAAAGTGTTTTTCTTAGAAAAGAATATTGAAAAATAGATGAGATATTTTCATAAACTTCTTAATGAAGGATCGTGCAACCTTAATACCATAAACAAAAAATAGAGAATTTTATTTTTATCATTATATTAGTAAATTTGAAGTTAGAAAAGCTTTAAAGAAAATGAAATGTGAAAAAACAACAGGACCTGATGATATTCCAATATAAGTGTGAAAATGTTTAGGAGATCATCGAATTTTTTAGCATACAAATCTTTTTAATATTATTTTAAAGACTAAAAAAATGTCAGATAAGTGGAGAAAGAGTTCGTTGGTTCTTATATTTAAGAATAAAGGCGATGCACAAGAATGTGCAAATTATAGAGGAATTAAGTTAATGTGTCATATATTAAAATTATGAGAGAGAGTAATTGAGCATAGGTTAAGACGTGATACAAAAGTTTATTACAATTAGTTTGATTTCATACTAGATAGATCTACTATGGATGTTATACATTTATTAGGTTTGATGGAGAAGTATAGAGAAAGTAAGGAGGATCAATATATGATATTTATTGATTTAGAGAAAGCTTATGATAAAGTTTCAGGAGATATTCTTTGGAGAGTTCTAGAAAAGAAAGGAGTTAGTATTGATTATATTCAAGTCAATAAGGATATGTATATTAGAGCTGTTACTTATGTCCAAACATAAGGAGGATTGACAAAACATTTTTCTATTTCAATTGGATTACATCAAGGATCAGCTCTAAGCCCTTGCAATAATATTCATAAAAAAATACTAATAAAGACCTATAATTACTAGAAATGAAATTACGAAGAAAACTAAAACAAATAAAATACACAACTATCATACATCAATGTGGACAAACAATCTCCTAAAAAAACTAACAAAACAGCTTAAATATTGGTTGTGATAACTTATGTACTTTAAGATTTGACCAAATATATATTTAAATTTCAAATTTCTTTTAAAGTATTTTCCATTCATAAATTCCACAAAATATTGTCGTAACTTAACTCCCTCCATAAGATTTTTTATGAATTGTCAAAAAACTAATAATAAAACAAAATCAATATTAATCTAATCATTTTCTATAGAAATAATTTTCATTGATAAAGCATCGATCAACTCCAATATATATATACACACACACACACAATTTTTTTCAATTTTAAATTCATGTAGATTCAACTTCTTTTGAAAATTCAATCCCAAATACATTCATATTGAAATTTAATGTTAAACTCAAATCATAAACATTGCTCAAACATAAATTAAGGTTCGTACATGTTCTAATGTAAGTGCAAATTATGATTCAACAATATTCGATGTAGATTCATATTGCAACCATAAACTATCTTATAATCTAAGATATCCTCAAAAGAATGTTTATAATCTAAGATGCCCATTGAATAGGAATATAACTTTGAACCTCATGATAGTCAACTTAATATTTTCTAGAACCACAATTTACTTAATTTTGATTAAAGTGCATCATTTATATTTTTTATTGACCATGTCATAATATCCAACTTTTAATTGATATGATGGTCCAACCATAAATTTTGATGCCAATTTTATGCAAGAAGACATACAATCTAGAGTTTATAATCAAAATTTAAAAAGGTGAAATTAGAAAATAAAGTGTGTTGCCTTATACAAGTAAGTCGTAAGGCATAAACTTCAACAACAACAACAACATCATCTTTTTCTCACTAAGTGAAGTCGGCTACATCAATCCTTCTTCTCCATTGTGTCCTATTGATGGCCAAATTCTCATTTAATTCTAATAAACTAGGGTCATTTTTCATACATTCTAACCAAGTCTTTTTCGATCTACTACTATTTTCTTAACATAAGACAAATCTAATACATCTATTCTCCTAACTGGGTCATCGGACGATCAACATTTTAAAAAATTAGGATTGCATTACTTATAAAAAAAATAAAGAAAGGTATAAGCTTCAAAATAAAATAAATAAATAATTCATAAAACTAAAAAGAATCATATCTATGACAAAAATTATCAATATATTTACTTAAAAACTAGGACTTCATTATTTAAGAATTTGATGATTTGGGATTTTTTATAAAATATATACATAGACTTATGTTTTTTAAAGACTTATCTTTACAGATAAAAGAGCAAAGAAAAATAATCGCTTAAGTATGAAGTTGAACATAAAGAATAGACAATAATTTGAGAATATTTATTTTATGTGGACAATAGTAAACCTACTCCATTCAATAATGAACTAACCTTTTCACTTTAGCAATAAAACATTTTTACTTCATCGATGCAATAAGAAGATACTTACAACAATAGATGTGGAAAACCAATATGGATAAAAACTAAACAAAAAAATTAGAAAACAAAGATTAATATAATAATCTAAAACTTGGAAGAAAACAACATAATTAGTAAAATGCTAAAACCTAAAACAAAGATTAACATAATAATATAAATAATGAATAACATAATTCTTAATAATCTAAAGTCAAAAACAAATATATCAATAAAAATTAATTTAAATAAATTACTTAAGAGTCAAGATCACTCCTACTCCCATCTCTCATGCACGTCTATGTATCTCACACTTAGCTCAAAGACAACTCCCAGCTATTGATCCTCCTCCCCTCTTGTTCTACCTTGCACTTGCATGAACTCTAAGATAACCTCTGACCTTAAGGAGTCGAATAAGCTAACAAGTCCAATAAACTGTAATGATTTTTTGTACATTAACTCACTGAAGCGCCACCTCAACCATCTTGAGTCACATCTCAACAAAAAAAAAACAGTATAAACCTCACTGGAGACATCGAAGTATAAGCCTAGGTGTTTCCATGCATCTCAGGTCCTCAGATCTATGTGTGGCTCGAGGCATACACCTTAACTGATTGTTTAATCATGTTCCTAATGCAACGAATGATGTCATGCATGAAAAACAATTCATATGAAAACCATTATCACCTAACTATTGATGAAAACCTAAAACTATGAGAATATGCACCAACAATAATTTAAACTTCACTCAAATCTAAAAAATTCAACAAGAACTTAAATAATAAAAATCCATAACTCAATTGAAATCCATAGTGCAATTGAAAATTCAATTGAAACAAATGTGATCTAAATCAAGCATCCTTACAAAACCAATCACAACTTTTTTAGAAATGAGAATAAGGAAAGAAATCACCAACAAAAGATTATCCAAGCCTTATGCCAGAACAAGAAATAAATGTCCTTATAAATTTAAAAGTTGCACTTGTGCCACAATTAAAGAAATCAACATCACAACAAAGTTTAAAAGGACTTCAAAATTTTATTAAACAAAAAATGTCTATACATACCTCAAAGTTATGTATGAATGAAAACCTAATATTTTAAGGTCAGATACCTATATCATGGTCCAGTAACACCAAAGATAATTCAAGATAGCATAGAACAAGATACATCAACCAAATAGCCCAAAAATCAGCACATTATTCATTTAACATGGTAATACAATAACTGAACGCATGACTCCACCAAAGTAAATGCTAGTACAAGATATGCCACATGCTATAGGAGCCGCAAAGGCCACAGTCCAACAATAGACAAAACAATTCAAAGAGATAGTCTACAATATCTCTATTGTATCTATTGACAAACATCCAATTAGAAAGGGTATTTGATTAGTGTTGGATTCCAGAAAAGGAAATTTTGAAAGCAAGAAAGTATACCCATGTACCTGCACTCAGTTCAGTATAATGGGTTAACTGACTCAAACCACTGCCTTCCGGAACTTTATCTAGTGCTTCAAGAGATTTTTGTGGTTTTGAAGGAACAGTGTCTCCATAGCTTCTATTGATACTTGTAGATTTGTCAATAGTTGCCGCCTATATTGCAACGATGTTGATCTTAAAACAAATTAAATCTTCAAATAGCATCACAAGCACATATAAATCTCCCACATAGACTATAACCTGGGCTTGTGCTTGTGCAGCCATTGCTGCCCTAATTTGCCGAGCCCTTTTGATCATTGGCAGCATCTTTGAAGCTCCCCATTGACTCTTTTCAACAAATTTGTGCTACATTGAAAAACAAAATTAATAGGTCCATGAAAGCAAAATATGAATTAAAGACCATGAAAAAAATAAATTGCTTGGTAGATGGCCAAGGATATCACACCACTATAATCTAACCCAATCATGACCTTTGGAACAGATTGGCAAGATACAGAAATAAGAGATGCTCGAAGAAATTTTAAAAAAAATTCAGCAAGTCATTTTCATCTAATTGCCCGAGCCAGGTTTGTTTATACATGAATAAACGCTCAGGAAAACGAATCAGGCCATCCAATATAATTAAAACACAGAACAATATCAATAAGTACATTCAACATAGGTTTTCCATTAAAAAATTCTTCAAATAAACTCAAAAAAAGAAATACATATGCGACGTCTGTGGAAAAGAGGCTGGGGTAAGGGTTTTTTATTTTTTTTTGTTCTGGAATTCAGTTATTCCACTTATTTCTATTTTTGCATTTCCCAGAAAAGTAAGTGAGTACAGCCATCTCAGAAAGCCTGAGAAAACTCAGGAGAGTTTGTAATCGCCAGCTCAAACAGCACAAGAAATACTTTAGTGCACCTTAATAAAAAGGCAGTTCTTATTGCGCGAACACCACTAAGGTAATTGGGCGTGGTTAATGCAGATAACATTACCCCAACATTACAAAGAAACATTCAGTTTTTCAAAAATTAATATGACAAATTACAGATGAAAATTGAAATTTGAAAAAATTATATTTGGAAGAAGTACTAACTGGGAAATCTCATAAATAGGTTTATTTTGTAAAAACTAAGAGCAGTACTTGTATTGAAGCCTAGCATCATAGAATAAGCTCATATATGCAATTAAAAAAAAAAAAAACTTACCAGCTAGTGTGCATGATGAACATTAAATAGAAAGGAAAGTTTCAAAAAGACAAAAAAGAAAGCAAATTACTCACTATAAAGTAAATTTAAAGGAAAAACCCCTCATCATCATCAGCCATATCTCAACTATTTGGAAAAAATGAAATTAATCCTTATACTCTATTTATTCTTATTGAGCAATCTCAGAGATGTTAAACATGCTCTAATCAAATATCATAAATATAGTCATACCTTCAACATTTCAGTGGCCGGAGGACGCAAACGTGGATCTTTGGTCAAGCATTTCGCAATAAAATCATGGAAAAGTAAAGACCTAAAATGGAATGCAAAAGAAAATAAGAACCAGGGCACAGCATATCAGGTAAATAATCTCATTAAGACAAACAATAACCACCACCAAGCTACAAATTTAGCTCAGTTACATACATGCATATTCTAGGAAAAAGGTTTGTCCTTTTCATGTTTTGTTGGCTTCAATAGCCAGAAAATTGAATTTTAGGTCAAAGAGAAGCCTCCAGAATCGATCTTTGAAGAAATCACCGGAGTCAGAAATACTATGAAGAGTTGTCTTAGCATCATTATTTAAAAAATAAGCCCAATAAAAACGAGAACACAATCAAGGAAGATTCAGTGCAGCACACTAAAAATTTACAAAAGAAGAAAGTGCCATGCCCATCAGATCCTAAACTGGCATGCTAATACTTCACGACTTGATAAAAGGCCATCCTCTATTGGCAAAGATGCATGATAGAATACTATCAAGGAAAATAGTACTACTGCAACCACTAACAAAAAATCATCTGAAAATATCTATGAAGAATTTTAGAATCAAAAAATATAAAAGCAATCTAAGCAGAGTTCACAAAGGAATACACAACTGCTAAATGAAATAGCAAAATAAGTATGCGTTTCTCTTTAGCCAAAAATAAACCCCAAAAAAGAAAAGACAATCAATTAAGGTTCAGTGCATCACGAACTAGGGATATCACAAAGAAGAAAACGGAATGACCATCAAATCATAAGCTGACCCTCCTATCAACTAGCAAGGACCCAAATTAGGAAACCATAAAGAAAAATGGTACAACTACAACTAGTAATAAAAATCAGCAGAATATATATGTACGTTATTGGTATGTAGAAATAAAAGATGAAAAGTGAAGTGTGACAACACATAACATAAATGAAATAGTAGTAAGCTTACCACTTTTCTTTATCCTCAAGCATTGGAGCTGGCTCCCTAGATATCATAAATAGCACCTAAGAATATAGGGCCATTAATCAGAAAATTAAAGCAACCAAATCATAAATTACCAAAGTCAATAAAGCATGAATACTTGGAATCTTGATATGACATTATGGAATGCCAGTGCACAATACAAGCAGCAGAACCAGGTGAAACGGATGAAAGGAGGAATTAGTTTAACTAATACACCCATCAGCATCCTAATGCACATATATGTAAGCTAATAATTACACAAATAGCTTCTACTATGCACTTTCAATCTATCACATTTTTCGTGATCCATGACATAGTTATTAGTTGCATTTATCCTTTGAAGTATTTTTCATAATTCATTAACTATTATCGAGCCTATTTCCTTTTCCCATCTTCATAAGGGCAGAACAGTAAACAAGAGGATCTAGAGGTTAGGAAACATTGCTAGCCTATTTATAACCCCTCCCTTTAGAGAGAAGGAGAGTTTTTGGATTGAGTTCTTTTTTTTCCCCTCAGATTTCCTACAGTTGGGAAGGAGACCCTTTTTTGGGGTGGATGCTCCAAATTTTGAGAGGAGCGGACGGAGGGACATCATAGCGGAGTCCAGGACTATCCCAAGATCAATGCTTATCCTCCCACATCCTTCTCTGGTGTTACCAAGGGTTCTTGCTTATATTAGGTGACAGCAACTGGGTCAGATAGGAAATTTACGCAGTTCGTTAGTCCACAGGCCTTAAGAGGGAAGTAAAGAATGTCATTCCCAATTTTGACAAGTTGATTAAAGATTTTTTTTTGTTTTCTTTCTTGTTGCATTGTCGAACCAACTTGTTATCTAACCGCCTCCAAAGCATTTACATTAGACTGAGTTGGATTGTTTTTGTGTGTTTATTTTGACCGCATGCAGGAAAGACCTTAATGAAGTGAAGCCTATAGCGAGATAGCATTCAAAGAATGTGAAATCCAATGCTTGCCCGATTCTTGGAGATCTATCTTCTAGGAGAAAGACAGTGACTTACACAACAAACTTGGACTTGCTTCCTTGCAACTCCATATGAATTTTCCTAACTTAAAAGGGCAACAAAATTAAACAAGCAATGTTGTAACATTGATCTCCAATAACCAGGCAAGCATTGATCTCATAGAATTAGTGCGCTTTTTCACTAGAAATAAATTACAAGTATGGTGTAACATTGATCTCATAGATGTTTATAGGTCAATAGTGGCAACATGATAGACTAGATATTCATGATGGATTTAAAAATGCATATACAGTAGATAATGTAGATAAAAAAATTGATGCTTATGCCATAAAAAAATCACCAAAAGAGCTCACCTGATGTAATTCTATTATCACTATAAATGTGTTCCTTAAAATAAGGAGAGAGGTTCCTATAGAAAATGCCCTTATAGTCTTTGAAAAAAATCAAAAGAGCTTAAAATTCCTAAAGAAGTTAAATCATTATTAGAACAATTTCAAGATGTTTTTCCTCTTGAGTTACTTCCATGCCTACAACCTTTGAGAGAGGTACAACACTCGATTGATTTTATCCATGAAACAGTAATTCCACAATGCCCGTCATATCCAATGAGACCCAAAGGACTACAAAGAATTACAATGATAAGTATGAGAACTACTTACTAAAAGTCTAATTTGAGAGTGTGTCATTCCTTGAGTTCTTTCTAACGTATTAGTTCCTTAAAAAAATAACATTTGGCGAATGTGTATAGATAGCAAGGTCATTAATAAGATGAACATTAAATATCTATTTGTCATTCAAAGGCTTAACGAATTAATTGATCAACTACATGGCTCCTCCATCTTTTCTAAAATTGATTTGAGTAGTGCTTATCATCAGATCAAAATGAAAACTGATGATGAATGAAAAATGGCATTTAAAACCCATGTTGGCTTATATGAATGAACGATAATGCATTTTGGAATATCCAATGCTCCTAGCACTTTATTTGTTCGATGATGTGAGTTTGCAGACCCTTTATAGAAAATTTTATAATTGTTTATTTTGATGATATCCTAATTCACAATAGTTCCCTTGAAGAATATTTACATAATTTACAATAGTTATTTGAAATGTTAACACAAGAAAAGTTATTTGTTAATCCTAACAAGTGTAAATTCTCAACAAATAAATTAAATTTTATATAATATATTATTTCTAGTGCTGCTATCGAAATAGATCACTAAAAGGTCTAAGTTGATGTTTGGAGCTTTCATGGGTTAGTGTCTTTTTATCATCGATTCATTAAAAATGTTAGCTCTATTGCATTGCCACTGACTAAAATGCTAAAATAAGAAAAGTTTTACTGGTCAAATGCAACCCAAACTAGTTTTGAAAAATTAAAACAAATTATAACTAATGCACTAATTCTTAGTCTTCTTGATTTTCATATAGTTTTTGAAGTTGATTGTGACACTTCGAATGTGAGTATCAGCATGATATTAAATCAAAATGGGCACCCGATTGCTTATTTTAATGAAAAATTAAATGAAACGTCGAGTAAATGCTCTACTTATGATAAAGAATTCAATGCGATTGTATATGCATTAGAATATTAGAATCACTATTTATTATCTAACAAATTTGTGTTATACTTGAATCATGAAGTTTAAAATATTTGCACAATCAAAATAAACTCAAAGGAAGACATATTAAGTAGGTTGAAACCTTTTTGTTTTTCATTATACATTAAAACATAAAAAAGGAGAACATAGAATAAGGTGACAAATGCATTAAGCCAATGAAATACAGTACTTGATATGCTACAACTAAAGGTCATTGGGTTTGAAATTATAAAAAATGTGATCCTAAAGATGTTGATCTCAGAAGAATTTGAAAATTATGCCAACAATAAACTCACAAATTCTTATCTATTTTCCAACAACCAAGTTTGTATTACTAAGTGTTCCTTAAGGGAATTCATTCTATCGGAATGTAAAGGAGGGTTAAGAAAATACTTTGGTCGAGACAAAACCACTACCTTAATTAAAGAATTTTTTATTGATCATTCTTTCAACGTGATGTAGATCTCTATATTAAAAATGTAAGTAAGGTTTGACATATGGCTAAAACTAGGAAATAGAAAGTTGATCTTTACACACCTTTACCTATCCTTAAAGTGTCATGGATTGATGAGTTTGGATTTTATAGTTGGGCTACCTAATATCCAATGACATAAAGATTCTATTATGGTGATTATAGATTATTTTTCAAATATGGCTCATTTTATTACATATTATAAATGAATGATGCATCTTATATAGTTGATCTTTATTTTAGAGAGATTATTTGTTTGCACGGAATTCTCAAAACAATTACTTCCAATTGTGAAGTATGATTCTTAGTCATTTTTGGAGAACATTACGAGAAAATTAGACACCAAACTTCAATTTAGTTCTACAGTCCATCCGCAAAATAATGGTTAACCAATGACTATTAATCATAGTCTTGGGTATATGTTACGGTGTTTCTTTTGAAAAAAATTTAAATAATGAAATCTCACTTTAGCACAGGCCGAGTTTGCTTACAATCGGTCCATCCATCCACTCATTTGACATAGCTTATGGGCAAAATCCCATTATCCATTTAGATTTAATGCCCATAGCTTTTGATTCCAAATATAATGTTCATGCCAATAAACGAATTGAAGAGATTAAAAAATGTGTCAATGAGTTCTTGAACTGATCCACAATAAAAAATTACAATATCAAAAGGAAGCAAGTAAAATAGAATTTCATCTACATTCAAAGAAAGAAATTGGATATATATTCATCTTCGGCCTAAGCAATTTCCTCCAGGACACTCCACTACTACGCTTAAACCTAAAATCAACAGTCCTTTTCAAATTATTAAGCATATAGAAGAAAATGAACATTAAATTTAGTTAATTAGAGACAAACATATATGATACGTTTAATGTTTTGAACATTTCACCATATTACCCATATTAGCAATCTCTTAGACATCAAGGATGAGTCTTCTCCTACCTGGAGAGCTTGACTCGGTGTCTTTCAATTTTCTTTTAGTTGTCAGGTTTAGTTATTATTAGTTTCTTTAATGGTATGTTGGTAATTTTAGGGGAGGTCTTTCCATTAGAAGTCTATAAATGCCAACCATTAGGAAGGGAAAAGGGGTCTTTGCTTGGTGCTTAGTTTCAAGATATCCTGAGAGTTTCTAGGATGGATTCCCTAGATAATTAGGTGAAGAAAAGCTAAGAAACCATAGTGGGTCTTTGGGCTTGCCAAGATTGGTTTTCCTTTCCACTTCTTCATCAAGAAGCTGAAGGACCTGCCAGTGGATGGAATAGAAAGCCATGCCCTCTTTCTACTTGTTTGTTCCATTGGCAGTTGCTGGTCAACCTGCAGTTATCCATCCATTTTGTTGTACCCATTTTCAGAGACCAAATAGCAAGAAAAGGAAGGTTCAGGGATTGAATGCCCTCAAGAAGACCAGAAGTGTACTTTAGATTCTGTTCTTGAACCAAGAATCAAGCCACAAGCGAGAATTGTCACTGTTCTTTCATGAATAATCACTTCTTAGGTTCTCTGTTTCCATATGTCTTTATATTTCGATTCAACATGTTATGTAAACCAGTTGCTACCTAATATCAACTTTTCCTTGTTAGTAGGAACAAGGGAGGATTCCAAACATATGGACAGTGCCAAGTAAATCTCGAAGCCAACTTTCACTGATTGACAAGTTTTCCTTGAATTGAATGATGGTTTCAGCCTGTCCACCCAGAAATCTGCTTCCAGCTGGCCAGCAAACTAAAATACAGCCTTCCAGAAATGCTATTCAGCCTTCTAACCACTCCAATGCTGCCCAAACGTGGATGACAGGGGTGCAATGGTGTTATCATCATCAAGATAGATGAGTTACTGCAAGAATTTGACTTGTTGAATCAAGATTTACCCAAATAGGTTCTCTGTTTTTTCTGATTATTCTTTCTCTATTTTCATTCATTGGGCCAATGATCTACCAGAATTGTTCTTCCTGTTTTCTATAGGATCGATAGAGGAAGGGCAGCAGTTGCATTCAGAAACCAAGAGAAGTTGAAGTTCTGATTCAGTGTTTGCTGTTTTTTCCTCCAACATGATCTAGTAGCTGCTGTGTTTCAGAATAAGTAGATTTTTTTCAGCTCAAAAACAGATCAGAACCTATTCTAAACAACTTAAACCAACCCAAAGGTTATGTGTTTTGGAAGGAATAAGTTAAACATCCAACCGTGGGGCATATATTTCAGTTGATTGTCTCCTTTAGGTGTAATTAGTTCATATCTAATTAAGTCCTTTCATTTCTCCTACTGAGATAAAGGTTATTTGGATAATTTTGTGCAAGGTTTAAAGGTATTTTATTTCTTTTGTGACAGAAGTATCGAAATTCTAGTGTTGTTGTATGAGTTTTGGTTGCCTTTAGTTTTAAATTCCGGTGAATATTAATTATCTTTCATCGAATGTTTGTGAAAAGGTCTTTCATTCTTTTGTTAGAACGTTAATAGTTGGTTACCTTACCAGAACGGTGTCACTAATGCTACAAATCAAACAACCCCTAAAAGTTGTTCCTCTAGCTAATAAATGCTCCTGCTTTACGCGTCAAGTGAGAGAATGCAAAAGAATTAAGGTATCATTCGTTGGTTCCTCTCTAAGGCTCTAACACTACACTGAACATATAAGAGTGTAAACAATCCAATCTAGACCATTCCTTAAGCCAAGCTAGGTCTGGCTCCGGTAGGCCCAATCTAACATTAAATTGAGCTATTTCAATCAATATGATTCTAAGCTTGATTAAGCCAACAGAAGCTTGTTTTTTAATCAACTTTCAATCTTCAAGTAAATTTCCTAGTCTAACTGAAATATATGATTCATAGATTCATAAATGTACATGCATAGATGCAAAAATTCGTACATTCAATCATGAATTCATGCATGCATACTTATTTATGCATTCAAGCATATGCACATCTATACTTAAATCAAACATAATCCCGCTTTATATGATACCTATGTAGCTCAATTCAAGTTAGTTTTAGCTGATGATGAGTCAGCTCGTTGACTTCAATCCTAAAACATTTTATATATATATATATATATATATTAAGAAATGAGTCCTCAAGCGATCTTTGAAGACAAAATCAAATTTTACAGTCCTTCCAACATTATCATAATCAGACCACAAAAAAGCTGTTCTGATTTTTGATTAATTGCACACATAAGCTGTGTCCTAGTTATGGTGAGAATCTTTTCAAAGTGATAAGCTTTTAATATTTAGGCTGATCTATCATGAACGTAATAAACTCCTTAATATGAGGTTGGGTGATTGTGGTTGTTCAGTTTCTGAAAGTTGGTTGATTGATTCATTCCTTTAATGTAATTTTAATTCCCCCGAAGCATGTAGATCTTTGATTGCTTGGCTATTCAAATTTCACCTTTATTAAAAAAGTAAGTAAACGAAAAGACTGACTGAAGCATTACATAGAAATGATTTGTCTATTACACTAGCACCCATGTTTTATCCCCTAACATTTGCAATCCTTTAGCTCATCGCTTGAGAGCAAAGACCTTCAACAAAGGGAGTAAAATAGATTTTCAGTTTTAATATTTTGGGTAGAAAACAACTATAGCTATCTTCAATGTCTAACTGGCTTAGTTAGGACCAGTCTCAGATCAGGCCATCTCAGCTCACACAAATCATATATAGGTAGCAGTGTCCGGTTCTGGCTAAAACCTAAAGCCAGTCATTCCCACATCAAGTGCAAAATATACTGTTGACAAAATAATAAAGAAATTTCTTAAGGAATCCTCTTCAAAATGTAATGGCATAACCAACACAAAAGAAAAACCATATGTAAGGAAGAGGTGGGCAAGGAGAGAGAAGAAACAAGAATCCACCAAAAGATAGAAAGAAGGGAGAGAGAGGAAAGAACATATTGTTCTCTTGTTAATGGCAAATGGCACGTCATAGCGTAAAACTCCTCGTTGAACCATAGCACATGGCACATAATGCAACAGGTGCCATTTTAAATATGTGCAAATATTTAAAAAATAAAATTAAAATATAAATAATATGAAAAACTATTGTGTATGTGTGCGGGTGCATGGCGTAAATAGTGTGCGCCATTTTGGTACGTTGTTCTACACCATACAGGGGCTAATGGTGCGCTGCACCACGCTACTTTACACCATTGACATGTATGAGAGAAGCAAAAGGGTAAAAGATTTTAATTACAATTCATCATTCAATTGGTCAAAAATAAATGTTAGCAATTCCTATTTATAAAATATGGTTGCAAAATTATATCAAATCAACACTTAGAATCAAATCCTATCTAGAATTTAACCCTAAATGAGATTGTTATAATTTCATACTTAGGTATTTATAGACAAACACCTATTAACACCTATGCCACTTAATTACTAAACTAACCATCCTAAGAAAATATGAAAAAAAGATTGATATTAGGAAAGGGATCTTTGGAAAGTTAAGTTTCAGGTTGTGTCCTAGTTTGGAAAGGATTCCTTATCTTTAAGATGGATTCCCCAAGTTTGGAGGGGAAGAGAGAGAAGGAAGTCATAGCGATAGCTCAAACTAAAGCTGCCATCTCCAACAGTCATCCACAGCTGGCTACGGCATTTTGAATGACTCCAGTGGACTTAAATCCTAGAGCCTAAGGTATCCTGTAGGAATAAAAAGAGAGGGCTGCTGTTTTCCTTACAACCAGTATTTTGATAGATTCTTGAAGCTTGGGTGACATTTGAGAACTTTGGAAGACAACCATCCATTTAAGCTAGTCCAGAAACCAAGATATCTCTGGCTGCCGCAGGCTTCCATGATCGTATGTTCAAACTGAATATTCGATTCCGAAAAAATTTCAGGTGGCACGGGCTGGCTGCTAATGGGTTAGGGTGAATAGCAAATCACATGTTTCTTCTCAGGTGGCTGCAAGAACACAGCACATAAAGCATCTTTAGGATCATCTTCGGGCCAAGAAATTCCATCATCAAGAAGTTTTAACATTTGGAAACTAAATTAGCAACAACCTTAAACAACAAACAGTTTTCTCATTCTGCAATCAGAAAGCTTCAGGTAGAAAGTGAAGGGTTGCCATGTTTTCAGATCAAGAAACATATCCACATCAGGTTTTCAGCGTCCTGATTTCTCAAATCTAAATTCAACAGAAACTAGCCTTTTGTCCTTCTCCCAAATTCAGCATAGGTGGCATAGGTGGCCAGAAAGTCTAGCAATCTTTGACAAGTACCGCCACCAATGGAATGCTAAGGAAATTCAACAGAAGAGTGGCAGAGGTTTTCCAGCAATGAAATGTCAAGACAAAACAATAAACAACTTGAATCAAGAAGTTATGCAACGTCAGGTTCTGTGTTTGTTTTTAATTTATTTAATGAATTAAGCCTAAATTGTAATTGTTGTACAGTTTGGGTACCTGGTTGTATTGTGTTTCACGGCAGATTTGCTGGAATCATTCCAGCTTTTCTTTCCTATACCCTGGCAGTGCCAAAGAACCTCTCTCTCACGGGTGAAGCAGGAAGCAGCATTCCAAATCCTGGATAACCTTGGGCAAAGACTTGAAATGGCTGTTTTGGAGACAAGAATCCATGGTGAACTGTATTTGAGACCTTTTTTGTCTATAATTAGTGTTTGACTATTTTTTGGTGATCTTTAGCGAGTTGTGGTCATGAAAGTAATTTATTATGCTTGTCCAACTTTGCGGGTATTACTAAATAATTAAAGTTAAAATTATCCAAAGCATAGCTAATGCCAATTTTGAAGACAATAAATACAGAAATTTTAATTTAAATGAAATAATTCAAAGAAATTGTAATATAACCTAAACATAATTTTTCGGAAGTATAGTAGTGATGGTGGAGAAGATTGAGGAACTGATTCATTAATATCTTTTGAATCTTCAGCATTTACATACAAGACATAGAAAGTAGAATTGAAAACTTTGGATAGTACTAAGATTCTTAAGTCTTATTCAATCAATACCATAGAGAAAACAATATTCACATGGCGATGGCAGAAATGGCAGGACAAAACTTTACACACTGACATAGTATATAACAAACCCATGATGGAAGTTGTAGATAGGCAAAGTCAACATTTAAAGTAGTTGGCAGCAATACAATAAATGATGTATTAAAGTTAAAAAATACATAATTGGATATTAAGATATTTTCTATCGGTGAGTCGAGGCATACATCTCGAGGCATTTTGAGGTGTAAGCATTAAAATGATCAATTGCATAAAGTACGAATTGTCATGTTAACATCAAAATATAAAATAAGAAGTAATATGTTAACATTCTAACATCAAATCATGAAGTAAAAAGTGTCATATAAACATCTATGTAACATAAGATATTAACCAAACCCTAATACTATGAGGCACGCACCTCATGGCAAAAAGGCTTGGGCAAGAGGAACTCGAGCATGCATGAGACATGAGGCGTGAAGAAGAGAATAAATTAATATAAAGGAATTTTGCTTAATATACTTTCTTTATATTTAGTTCAAAAAAGATCAACTAAGCTCTAAAAATATTATTATGAGGCGCACGATTCATAAATCTCGTGCATCACCATAATGTGAGGTTTATGCCTCAAATGAAAGGCCATTAGAAACGTGCCTAATGGAGAAAAGTTAGCATAAGCGCAAAGACACATCTTGAGACATGCATCTATAGCGCAATTTTAAATCATGTTACGTATCAACTGTAAGCATAGCTGAAAGCAACAATGGTGAATGAGGATTTATGAGGTAAACTAATGGCTTTTAGTAAAGTGTCTTGTTCAAGGTCTGGTTTAGGATTATTTTCAGGCATAGAATTTTCAGGCTTAGGTTAACAAACATCATCACTCTTAGACTTGGACACAAGAAGGGAGAGCAATGGAATTACTGGAATTATTGAAATATGAGAAACTAGAGAGTGTGCATTATTAAGCAGTAAAATTTGTTGTTTTATGGGGTATTTGGGAACGCTTTTCTTTTTTGATATTATGTTGGTTAGTTTATGTTTTGATTCGAAATAAAATATGTTTGGTAGTGATAACTGCTTTAAAAATGCTCAAAATAGTCAAAAGTTATTTTAAGTATTTTTTAAAATAATAGGACTTTTTTAAAAAATAAAAAATAAAAATACTTTAAAAAATACACTATACAAACATTTTTTTTTAAATAACATAAAAACAAAAAACACAATAAAATTGACTCCAAACAGGCTCCTTAGTTTCTCATTGAGCTAATATAAGACATTTATTACACTCTCATAATAGTTAGTAGGATTATAAGATTAGTTAGAATACATGACAGACAAAAAAAATTTTCATAAGATCCAAGATGATCATGGCCATTATAAGATCCATATAGTAATTGAACAATTCCTAACTTGCATCGTTTAAAAAATTCAAGCAATATTTTGTCCAATCATTCTTAGCCATCTCTAAGTCATTTCTAAAATAATCATCCCTACTTGACTGCTTATGAGCTTGATCAAATATGTCAAAAATAATAATAACAATGATTCAATGATAAACATTTTGAAACTTGATAGGAATGGTTTTGTATTTGTCTTAATCTTCCACATAAAAGTTATGCATCTTGAGCAGGTTAATTTCCTTGGTTGCATCAATGTCATGATAATAGACGAATAAATTCATAATGCTTGACATCATAATTTAAAAATCAGTACCAATATGAGATTTGCGGCCTTGTAACCACAATTGGATCATTGACTGCAACGGAAAAAAAGGATGATGAGTTGTCATAATTGAGTTTGGGAGCAAGACATAAATGGCTGAAGAATGAAAGAGAAATCGAGGGAGAGGTGGGGCAAGCATGAGGAACTTGAGCGCAATATGTGAAAAAAAGGCAATCAACAATGCAATGCAACTAATGCGACAAAGGAATCAATAACAAGCATGGCTAAAGATACAATGCAGGCGCAGGGAAGAAGTGACACCTGTGCAAAGTAATGATAGGGTGTGACAAGTGAGCAAGGCACAATAATTGTCACATATATAAGAATAAATAATCATTAAGACAAGGCGATAGAACGTTCACAAATTAGGACAATCATGTGTGAGCAGGACATGTGCAAAAAGTGAAGTTGTACACGTGTTGTTAGGCAAACACATCATCAATAAATGTACATCAGTGCAAACAAAATTAGATGATACCAGCACAATAAGCACAGATTTAATAAGCCCAATCCATGCAAAGATAAGAAATGGGATAAAAGAAAATAAGAACCCACTAAAGAAGAGAGAGAGAGAAAGAGAATAAAAGTGGAAATTTTAATTTGAATTCACCAATCAATTGTTCCAAAATAAAAGCTGAGAGTTCCCATATATAGAAATAAGGTTACAAGAAAAGATCAAATCAACATTTGAAATCAAATGTAATCATTAAACCTAAAATTGTTCAATAAGTATTCATAATGTTTATTGTAATTAATGTACAAAATAAAATATTTGAAATCATGAAATAACCTAGAACTAACATGTTTTGCAGCATCAATTTGCGTAAACTATTTACCAATGCTGAAAGACAATCTAGATCATAGCTCTTTCTACATAATCACAAAGGAATACAATCAAAAGCTGTAGATGATAGTGAACCCAATTGCTTCCATCCGGAAAGTAATAAGGACTGGGTAGATAGAAAATATATTTAATGAGATAGATAAGAGCCTGAATTAACAGGTGATCATAACATGTAATAATATAATTGAAACACCAGAGCTCATAACAAAAAGAAAAGATAAGCAAGAGGTTAAGAGTAAGTACTCTCATTGGATGCACAGAGGATCTGGGCGGAAGTCCCTGAGATTGATTAGAGAAGAAAGATTATTAACTAAGGATATCATTATGGGGTAACTGACATGGTAGAAAAAAAAAAACTAAAAAAGAAAGGGCAACATAAAAATTCATGCAAAAAAATTAGTAGATCAAACGAAGAAGATTCATACCTCTGCCATTTCAATTGCAGAAACTCCAAGTGCCCACACATCAACCTGAAATATTCAACGAAAAGCTTAATAATCATTCATGTATAGCACTACAAAGAACATGGATGGGATTGCAGAACTGACGGATTCCACACAGTTTAAATCATAGTTTTGGGTTTATAATATAAAATTACAACTAACTTAAGCAATGAATAAAAGAAGTATCCCTACAGAGACTAAGGATACAACTATCAACACCATCATTCCTGCTGACCGACAAGTATGCATAAACAGGTGTGGGAAAATAAAGACTACTTAGCCATGCACAAAGGTGACATATCAACATTCATCAAGGCTTTGTTCTGAATCAATTTCCTCTTCATTAAGCCTCTTAGAGACTGTCAATAGATATAAAAGAAAGAAAATGTACTTCTGTAAACACATGGATACAATCTTGGGTACAAAATCATGCTGACGAGTTAGAGCTGACATTCGGTATTATCAATAAAGAAAATCAGATGTATGTACAAAAAGGTTTAAAACATACAGCTTGTCTAATTAAACTTGGCTCCCATGAATCTCCAACTGTTCAAAAAAGCTGCATTTTACAACTATACTTACATAAGAATAACCATTGCCAAAATATCGAAACAAATGTGCCAATGCAACTGTAACTATAGCATAACATTTCCAACATCTTAAACTCTTGTAGCAACAAACAGGAGTTTTATTGATACAAGTGCAAGACAAGAAGAAAACCAATGCAGCAACTAACCTTTCCATCATAGCGACTCTCTTGAATAACTTCTGGAGCCATCCAATGTGGAGTTCCAATAAACTACATAATAGAGTGACAAAGAAAAAATAATGACAGAAACCATCAAGTTTAGAAATCAAATAAACTGATTCAAAAAAAATGATAATGCGAATTGGTTATTGCAGATTAATCATTGCTACCTAAAAAAAAGATTCTTCCTCATGTAAATCAATGGAAATAGAAACTGGAATAACTATTCACCATTTGCATTAAGCTAGAAGCCAAAATATGGCCATAGTATATGATACCAAGCTTGAAATATTAGTTTAAATGGCAAGAGAGGGATTTTCACATGATTGTGCAATACAATGATTTTCATGCACTGAATTGAGATAATTTAAAGAAACAAAGCAATTGCTGAGGTAATACAATGAAAATTCCACGAGCATCAAGCTGCATGGAGAATACATGAGACAATATTGAATGAAAATAGAAGATATGAAAAGACCACTAAAGTAACACTTGTTAAGTACAATTATCATTCTCTGTGAAAACAACTTTGAGTTTGGCTGCCAAGCTTCACATAAGTTGCATAGGAACTTCATCGATAGCACAAGCAAACCGGATCTTGAAAAGAAAATCAAAATGTAGTAGGAAAAAAAATGTGAACCAAAACACTGGATTGAATCCACTGTATCCAAAGTTTTATTGACGAATCTCAGCAAATAACATAATACTTACACCTTGCAATAAAGTCAATGTGAAGGCTCAAAAAAAAAAACCATAATCCAACGAAGCTCCTGACAATGAAAGTCTAAGGGAGAAATGATGTATGAAGATTCACTTTGACATTACACAGAACCTGTTTATGTAACAATAACTCATGACCTTGAAATCATAACAAAGGTGACTTGACCATTGCTCCAGACGTACCCTCAATGACTCATTGTAAAGATGAAATTTGTAAAATTCTTAAAATAACCAGTCATATGTAATTGTCACAGAATAAATAGCACTGAGGATATGCACAACACAAATACCATAGAAAAAACAGGACAAAATTAGGCATTGTAAAAAGGGTTCAAACTTTAACTCATGCTCAGTGATATATTATACCGTGTTACGTTTAGACATTGTCCTGGTAAGCTGGGCAGCCACACCAAAATCACCTGACCAAAGCATCCGATAAATGTTCAATCAGCATGCAAGCCACATGTCTTTTAAGGAAAAGAGTCTTTCATAGTAGACAAAACTTGGCATGCCAAGTCAACTGGAAAAGTTGAAAGCCTCGTGAAGAGTTAAAATCACTAACAATGACATGACGTGGTGCTCACCCAACTTTACCTCTCCCTGCTCGGTAAGTAATATGTTCCCCCCCTTAATGTCTCTATGGACCTTAAAAATTGAATGCAAGTAAGCCAGGCCCTGCATCAAGTAAAATCTGAACATTTAGTTAAAGAAAGACTTCAAAAATTTCTTGATGTCTAATAACATATTAAGCAGCAAGCAAATTCTTCAACAAAACAAAGAAAAATAATAATAATAATATGAATGGAACATACTTGCCACACTAGAGCATGAGCAGCCAAAATGAAACGCACAAAACAAGCACAATCAAGTTTGTTTGGGATCTTCAATCTCTCATTTATCGTTGCTGCTTTTTAAGCATACTTATTGCTTGAAGCTAAACATGATGCTAATAAAATAAGTAGCACTACAGCCTTTAAATGAATGACAATGCTGGAGGGAGAATATATGAGAATTGTCTTAATAGTCACTAAAAATACTTAGCAAAAATTCTAATAAATCACATAATCCGGGAAACCATGCATTGTTTACCGTATTATGAAACAAACACAGCAAGTTTCGTAAGAATGCAAAAGAAAAAGTGTCATATGATCATGCTCCACAAGCAAACATAAAGAAAAAACTAACAGATGCTTGTAACAATCTAAGATACAAGTTACTTAAGACTTGCATAAAAGTAACTGAGACATGTTTTCCATGGATAAATATTTCTAAAATAAATACAACTTGTATGCTAATAAATACCTTTAATGCCTCCCTGCATATGTATGCAATTTGAGCTTCATTCAGAGGTTCCTCTGTCACATTTATCAAATCAGCAACACTGCCACCACCACAGTACTCCATTACGATCTGCAGGAAAAAAGAAAAGAAAAAAAAAAACATATTAAGCATACACACAGGTATAGGCACTGTCAGGATGCTGCTCAAGCAGCATGCAAAATGGCATGCACTCGAGTATTCAAGGACACACCAATCTGGAGTATGGATAGGGTTTCAAGCAATTGGCATTATGGATCACTTAATTCATCGAGTGATGCTTTAAACTTGTTTACTAATTTAAGATATTATCCTATACTTTTTCTTGAAGAAATCCAGAAGAATTAGCAAGCCAAGACAGCCCAACATCGTACGCAAGTATTCCATTAAATATTAGCTATTTTATTTGGATTAGTATAATCACAAGTGTAAATTAGGGTTCATAGATAGAATGCGCTAACTGCATGTGTGACTGGCTATATGTTGCACTTATGAGTGGAAAGTATATGAATGAGAAACTCCCTTGTGTTTTAAAGGAAGTTACTTTGGTTGAGGAAAACAACATTTTTCTTTCCACATTTATTTCCATTCTCATTTAGCTTAAAGCCACTTCCAAAGTGTGAAGTGTCACTTCTTTCAGTTAGTAGAATCGGGAAGGCCCTGGATAGCGTGAAACACGTCTCATTATGAATGAGGATGGCAGTAGTTGCATGCTATCAACAAAATTGCCAAGTATAAAAAACTATGATTTGAACAGCAAAATCACATCTATAGTTTCCTTACTTCAAAAAAGCACAAAAGTGCTAAATGATTGTAATCCATGGGAGAAGACACGTGATTCTTAGAAAAGTTTAGCTAAAAAAATATTTTATAACGAAGAACTGATTCAATATGTATGTTTACAACTTAGTAATGTCATCTCCTTGAGTCCAACGTATTGTTGCATCCAATGGTCTGTAAACTATTCCGACAGACCATAATCACATTTCATCATTTCATTCCAAGTCATGTCAACATTTGAAATAAACCTACCGATCAACTCTATAAAAAAATGAAACTGTGGGGGAAAAAAATATCATATGCTAAAATAATAAATCTTAAAAATAGAAAGGATGGGTCTGGGAAACAAATGAATGAAAGGGCTGCAAATCCACTTTTATAGGCCATGGATGTTGATGAAAATTAAATATATGACAGTGAAGACAGATTATCCCTAGTTATCACAAACTATGTAAGAGCAGTTTTTACTATACTTGTTTGAAATTTAGTATGCAATGGAACATGAAAATTCATTATTTGGGTGATTATGATATAATGTGATAAGTATAATAATTATGTAGCCCTTCAAAGCTTGCTTTCTAATTAAATAAATTTACTAGTAATATAGCTACTTTCTTCATGTTAGCGACTAAAATTTATCAAGTAGGCTCAAAATTCATTAAATCTGTTGGCTAATTATATACAAGTTGATGCATGTACTGAAAAATGGAGTTAGCATGAGAAGATCTTTAGATTGGCTTCAAGTTGAACTAATGCTAAATATTTTCAATTCAAATTTCTTGAAACCAGGCCGTTGCAACTATAAATGATTTTAAAGATGTGCAAATAATATTCATGTGCAAATTGAGCCAACATGAATAATTTTGAAAGTATTAACTCAATATGGATCCACTTGCACAATGAATTGAGGTCAATTTAAGGTAAATATTTTGACTTTGCGTTGCTCGAACGAGTTATCTCACATGGGTACTATTAAGATATATAATGTGGACATACATTTTATCATTTCCAAAACATGGTTTCTTGCCACGAACAACAAGCTACCTAAATTAGCTAACTACATATACAACCAAAAAACACATGTGACTCTTGCCACACTTTCACCAAACCTACATCAAGCAACTAGATGAAGTAAAACCTATGCCAGTAGAGCTTTAATAACTTTCCAAGAGTGCTTGCAAGGAAATGTCTATTATTTGGATAAAACTAAAATATTAAACTAGGCCAATCTTATTTGATTAGTTCAGTTGGATTGCTAAAGTATCAATTAGGCTACTAGTTATAATTTTAACTTTATTCATTTTTTTATTGGTTTAATTTTTGCTTTTTCTAATTGAAAAAGTCAAAAACAAAATTATACTAATTTCTTAAAGTATTAAACAAATAAAGCCCATGAACTATAAATAAACAAATAATAGAAGAAGAAATGAGAGAATTATTTATTACACATGTCAAAATTATAATTTTTGAAAAGATTACTTTGTATTCTTCTTAAAATAACTTATTTAAGTCAAATATAATTAAGCACATCATTAGTAAAGTAAATTATATAACCAAACAACCCAAACTAAAATCCAACTTGGTTTAGAAAATAATCTGATCAAGTCATTTTTTAATACTTTAGAACTGAAATAAATTGACTTACCTAACTCATAAACCAAACTACTTGACCGACCAAGATCACACTAGTTATAGGACTCCTTCCACTTTCGTTTATTGACATGTGCACCACATGTCAATGATCTCTCTTCCTCCAAATATTTGTGCAAGCTCAAGTCAAGACTTTCAATCCAAACTTCACAACCTAATACTTCCAAGTCAAGCAAGCTTCCACACTCAACCCTCTTCCTTCCCTAAATTTAAGCACATAGCAAAGCTTTTGATAAGGCTAATACTCATCTAATGAGGCAAGGGCCTGTTGAGTTGAGTGAGAGCATAATGATTTAGAGCTCTAGTAAGATGTGAGTTTATGTACAATAAAGACCCTGATTCCAAAAATAGCAAAGAAAAATAAAGTAAACAGTGAAAAAATGATAAATTTAATAATATATCTAAGAAAAATAAATAAAGAAATGAGTACATAAGAGAATTAATGAGAATGATAGATTCTGAAGATAAATGATAATATTCATCATAATGATCAACTTATCAAGATGATCATTGACAATATGAGTGATTAACATTTTGGTTTTATTAGTTGGCATAATTATAAGACACTTCATTTATAATCTTCATACTTTAATGTATTTCATTAGTTTGTTCGGTATTTAAATTATTTAGGGATAATCTTGATTAGGGTCATTTATGTAATTATTAAATTATTTAGGGTTAATCTCTAATGGTCTTAATAATACAAAAAAAAAATCATATGGGTTATTATAATCCATTCAATGAAAAATTATTAAATTATTTTTCTCAATAGCCCATCCTGATTCTCTTTTTTGGGACTCTCCCATTATTTCCTCTCTCATTGACGCTCACTACCTCTCTCTCATCAATTCCAACCCTTATTAAAATTCCTTCTCATAACCCTCTATTTTTTTTCTATCAATTTCTACTTTTCTACAACCCTTTGTGATCTCTCCCTAGTTTCACTCCCTCTTTCTCCAGCTTTCTCTTTCTCACATTATACTCCCTCAATTTAATGGTGCTTATTAGCCTCTCTCTCTCTCTCTCAATATATATATATATATAATTTACCCTAACAATCCACAACCTCCTTTTCCCCTGCGTCACATTCATACCTCCAATACATTGTCGTTTAGCAAGTCCTTTTAAAGTTGAGTTTCAATACTTTTCAAAATATCCCGAAATCCCTAAGGTTTAATTGCTAAATTGCCTTTGCATTCTAGCAAAATTAAAAAAAATGAAATTCTGTAACTTATAGTTTTTAAATCAATTTGTTTTCTACATATGCACCGCTGCTACAACCTTCTCCTTACACCACTACACAAATAAGCTTGTATAAAATAAAGTGATGTAGCCATGTGTTTGAGGGTAGTATACACACCAATATATGTGTATCTAACTTTCATGTGAAGGATAGGAAAGTAAAATGGGTAGATAACATTAATATATATTATACAAAAAGACTACATAAACACATGCATAACAAGCCAATGAATGATTATTAATAACATCGGGAATCCATTTGTGAGTCACATCACATGGTTGACAATAACAACCTATATATTGAAGAGTACAGAAAACCCCTCCATCTTACAAAAAAATAAGTCAAAACCAATAGACATAAAAAAAAATCAAAAGAGGATAAATATAAAAAAATGTTGTATCCCATGTGCATAAGAACTATAATACTAAGATTATTTTAAAAGTTCACTAATCAAAATTATCATAAGAAAATTCTATCTTACCCAGAGGTACTCTTCTCCTTGATAACTTCCAAAGTAGCGTACAACATTTGGATGACTACATTGTTGCAACATTTCAATTTCACCCCGAATTTCATCATACCCCTCTTCCTGCTCATAAAACACATCAAAAATCACTTAAAAAGAGAGAGTGTTGCATCTTAGTAGTACTACCCTATTCTATTTATAAAAGTTTTTACAAAGAAATTTAAAAAATCTAACAAAAAAAAATAATTACGTATTAGAAGACTTCGATGTGGTGAGAACCAAAAAGCTCATATGTCAAAATTCTTAATGGCAAAAAAAAAAAAAGTTGTCAAGCATCTCTTCTATGTTCATAAAGGGCCCTTTCCACCTTAGTTCCAAGAAAGCTTTTGATAGAATGAATCCCAAAATACTAAGCAACAAAGATAACATCACTAGATGTCATGCCCCTATTTAATTAGACACTAGCTAGCCAACAATGAAGCCATCACAAGTTTATACAAAATAAGAACAATTAGAGAAAACCATTCCTTCTTCCCTCCCTCTCTAACCAAATATGAATATTTTAGTGAGAAAACTCCATCCCTCCCCCTCTCTCCACCCTCCCCCCTATCTCACTCTATTTACTTTTAAGAAAAAAAATCAATCATGAAATTATCCATACAGGAATCTCAAACAATATTGTGGATTAGTTAAAGAGCGTACCCCTTCAGTCAATGATATAACTTTAATGGCAACAAGCTCTGAAGTTTTTAAATCCCTAGCTTTGTAAACAGCACCATATGAGCCTTTGCCTGTCAACTTTCAAAAAAGTGAAGTCAACTTGATTAAAGTGGTCTAAAATTAACAAGCAAATGGAGATATAAAAATTCCACCATAAGAATTTTCAACTTACATGACAAATACATAGTTGAGAAAAACTATGTTATCAAAGTCTCAATGTAAATTGTAAATACAAGCATGCCATGTAAAATATGTAAGTGACAATCACTTCACTATTTTATTGTTAGAAGAAGAATGTGAAACTAGAATAACTCATTTAAATTTTAGACTACTTATGAGATCATTAGATAAAAATTGTAATGATTCTTAGAAGGAAAGAAAGGGAAAAAAGAAGTGAATTTAATGAGAGATTGTAATTCAAAGGATGAGCAACTATGGATTGATTTTTTTCCTAATGCTATATGGCATGGTCCTACTTTTATTTATATCACAACAAAATTTAAGGAAAAACAAAAATAATTATGACAAATGATTGTTTCCCATTTGCATTGATGGATTTAGGATTCTTAAACTAAGCAAGCACCTATCTGAATAATAGATCCAACAGAGTAATACATCATATATTTGGATATTCAAATAAGACAAGTCACTATCACAAAAAATCCTTTTTTGCAATCAATATGACATCACTTGGAATGAGAGTTGTTTCAGCGCATTAGTGGCCACCATGACATAATATCTTCTCCAAAAGGCAGGGTTGTTTAGCTTACCTAATTAAAAGGGTTTTAAGTGAGTTTTATGCTAAGACCAACCAAACTCCTTATAAGAGGTATTTAGAATCTAGACTCATTAAAATCTAATTCAAATGAGTTCTATCAAAACTCCGTTCAAATTTGATTTTATCAAATTCAATCAAAGAAGTTTTACAAAATGTTATGGTCATACTCCCTTATCTCCCTATATGTCAAGACTCTCCTTGGCCTCTCCACCACTCGCAACACTAATTCCCTTATCACTATCAAATCAACTTCAAATGTGTCTCATTTGATAGACAATTTTTACATGCAGCATGGAAGTAGGCAAGCTCAATATCTTAATAATGCAGTAAACTATTGAGAAGTAGTATTTTCGAGTACCATTTGGAAAATACTTTTAAGTATGCTCGAGTAATGCAAATACACATAAGCTCCTCGCACCTTTTAAGATTATTGTTATCATCTAAGCGAATATCATAAGACACTTAATTCTTATAAATGATATACAATATCACAAGTTCAGTTAAGAAATATTATTGAGATGACATCAAAGTATATAATGAAAATTATTAATTTTTGATAATTGTGCAATAATTTCAAAAGAAAATTTGAGCAAATATTGTTAATTGTTTATGCAACTTTACATAATTCAATAGGTTGGTATTTGTCTATACTTCAATGTACACAATTATGAATAAAGCATGATTTGAACATAGGAGAAGTCAAACCAATGATGAAGTCATTGACTTGCAAATAATGATTAGAGAATGAATGATGGATATGACATTGTGTCATATAATCTCAACAATTGTATATTATCCAATTTTATAGCCAATTAGAAGTAACAACAATGTGATCACTCCTTTAATCATCAACTCCTATCATTACGACAATTTCAAGGTCCTCATTGTTCAAGGAATCAACGTGAATAAAAAATAGTGCGAGTGAAGTTTATGTTGTTGACTGTAAGTTGGTAATAAGATTCTAACACAATATTTGGTGGCGCAAGTTTATTTCTAAATGGAATGTTTTATTGTTTTTGTACTTATTAATGCTTTCCGGTCCCAAGTCCGGATGTGAAAAGTGGAGGTTGCAGGTACGACCGATAAAACTTGTAAATAATCATGACATGAATCCTTTAAATCATTGTGTATGCTTGAAGCGGCAGCTTGTATGCATACAATAAAAAAATATTCAAGATCTACGCGGGCGCATGTTAAATAAGTAAGGGTTCCCACATTATGGATGGATGCAAAGTTAAGAAACTAGAATTAGGTTAGGAACTTGGAATATAGTACTCTTACGGTAAATTAATGGAATTAATAGATATTATGGTCATAGAAAGATAAATATTTTATGTGTTCAAGAAAATAATGGGTTGGGGAAAAGACAAAGGAGATTGATAATTTAGGTTTTAAACTTTGGTGTGGAAGTAGTGAACTAATGGTGTAGAAGTGATTATAGATAAAGTTTGAAGGATAATGTTATAAATATTAATAGATGGAGATAGAATTATACTTTAAAGATTATTGTTGATATTAAGATTATCAATGTTATAAATGTTTACTCAGTAGCAGTTTGGAAGAAAGAATAATTAGATGATTAATACAAAAAAGATACCTCAAGAAAAGTATTTATTGGAGAGATTTAAATGTACGTTGGTAGAAAGGATTTTAAAAGTATTCAAAGGTGATGATGAAAGTGACCAATGAAGAAGATAGTGACTATATTAGATTTGCTTAAATTTTATGATTGTAGTCTAATACTTTATTTAAAAAAAAGATGAACATATTATTACTTATAAAATGAATCAAGAAACACGATTTATTATTTTCGATAAGAAAATAGATCGTTTAGATTGTAAAGATTATAAGATCATTCCAAGTGAAAGTTTAAGTATCCAACATCGATTATTAGTTTTAGATTTTAAGATGAAAGATTATAAGAGGAAAAATAAATCAAATTATTGTCCAGAATTAGACTTTAACACAAATAAAAAAATATTTTAAGAAGTTCTTAGAGCTTAATTTGAGATATTCATGGAAGTTTAATATTATGTGAAAAAAAAGAAATAGTGAAATTAAGAAATCTAAAATTGTGTTTGGAGAATCAAAAGGAAAAGCTACTTTTAATAAAATAGTGGTGGTGGAGTCAAAGAAAAGATAAAGAAATAAGAAGATTGTTATAAAACTTGGTTTAAATGTAAAACTCGTAGAATTAGGAAAGATATAAAGGCTTTGTAGAGATTAAGAAAACAATATGTGAAAAAATTTAACTTTTAGTGATATATACAGATTAGATACTAAGGTGAAAGATGTATGATGTTATAACCAAAGAGATAGGAGAAAGACACAGTGATAAGTAAGAAAAATAATAAAGTATTTTTCTTTAGAAAGGAATATTGAAAATAGATGGATGAGATATTTTGATAAACTTTTCAATAAAGGATCTAAAGACGATTGATTTTAGAACATTAATACCCTAAACAAAAATAGAAATTTTATTTTTATCATCGATTAGTAATCAAGTTAGAGAAGCTTTAAAGAAAATGAAATGTGAAAAACAATAGGACGATGATTTTCCAATGAAGTGTGGAAATGTTTAGGAGATCGAGAATTTCTTATTTACAAATCTTTTTAATGTTATTTTAAAGACTAAAAAGATGTCAAATGAGTGGAGGAAGAGTTTGTTGGTTCCTATATTTAAGAATAAAGGTGATGCACAAGAGTGTGCAAATTATGGAAGAATTAAGTTAATGTGTCATACATTAAAATTATGGGAGAGAGTAATTGAGCATAGGTTATGATGTGATACAAAAGTTTCTCACAATCAATTTGGTTTCATGTCAGGTAGATCTACTATGGATGTTATACATTTGTTAAGAGGTTTGATGGAAAGTAAGGAGGATTTACATATAATATTTATTGATTTAGAGAAATGATAAAGTTTCAAGAGATGTTCTTTGGAGAGTTCTAGAACAGAAAAGAGTTAACATTGGTTATATTTAAGTCATTAAGAATATGTATACTAGAGCTGTTACTTGTGTCCAAACACAAGGAGGATTGATAAAATATTTTCTTATTTAAGTTGGATTACGAAGGTGCCTTTAAGCCCTTATCTTTTGCTTTAGTTATGGATGTTCTTACGGCATTTACGGGAAGATGTACCTATGTATGCTTTTTCTGACATTCTTCTTGATGATAATACTAGAGGAGTCCAAGAGAAACTTGAATTATGGAGGTCAACATTAGTCTAAAGGTTTTCGTTTAAGTAGATCTAAAATTGAATATATGGAGTGTAATTTTAGTTGTAGTAGTGGTAGTGTTGTGACATTAGAACAAGTCATTAATAAGAGTGTGATTCATATATTTAGACTCTATTGTTCAAAATGATGGTGAAATAGATGGAGATGTTATTAGTAGAATTCAAGTTGGATGGCTCAAGTGGAGGAATGCATTTGTTGTGTGATAGAAAAGTTTAACTTAAACTTAAGGAAAAATTTTATAAGATGGTGGTAAGACCTGAATGACTTATGCAATGTTCTAAAAAGAAGCATAAGACCAAGTTAAGTATGAGAATACTGTGGATGAGTGGCTTTACTCTTAGAGATAAAATGTGAAATGAGTATGTTCGGAAAAAGTTGGAGTAGCTCCAAATGGCGATAAGATTAGAGAGTCGCCTAGATGGTTTGGCCACATAAGATCTGGTGGTCCAATGATTAGGAGAGTAGATGTATTAGATTTGTCTTATGTTAAGAAAGGCAGAGATAGACCGAAAAAGACTTGGTTAAGATGTATAAAAAATGACCTTAGTATACTTGAATTAAATTAGAACTTACCACATAATAGGACACAATGTAGACGAAGGATTCATGTAGCCGACCCCACTTAGTGGGATAAAGGCTTGTTGTTGTTGTACTTATTAATGTTTATTATTAATTTATTATTTTGTACTTAATATATTTCTTTACCAGCCAACAAAATTTAGTAAACGCTAACCATGCATTAAAGTTAATCCTTACGATCTCACACATTCATAACTTCTCTTAGTTATACAACAACAACAACAACAACAACAAGCCTTAATCCCACTAAGTGGGGTCGACAACTTCTCTTAGGTATGGCATGATATATTTTCTTTGAAAGGTGACAACCAAGAGTATAACACTTGTAACTAGGGGTGTAAATGAGTCGTGTCGAGCTCAAACCGCAATAGACCCGAGCTCAAATCGTGAAAATTAAGGCTAACTCAAACTCGAGCTCGAGCTCAATTCAAGCTTCTACCTTGACCTCAAGCACAGCTCAAGAGATCAATGTCTAGCTCGAGCTCGACTAAAGAGGTCATTGAATGAGTAGCTCAAGCTCGGCACAATTTTGAGAACAACCTTAAAAAACCTAAAGCTAAAAAAAAATGCAAAGAAGAGAGAGTGTGGAGCAGGGAGAGGAAAGTGCCTCGTGCAAACAAAAAAAGCTTTGAATTTGGCCTCCACAACAGGCCTACAAGCAACCGATCCTCCCTAGCTTTCCTTTGAATGAGTAAATCAGTCCATGGAACAAGCAGATGCTTCCTCTTACTACCTGAATTGGCTTATCCAAGATATGGTTACATATAAGGGCTTGCATGTTTCATAACAGGAAGGAGAAAGAAGAAAAGGAGGAAGAAGGATGGTGGAGAGGCAAAAAAAGAGGGTGGAGCCGATGAGAAAGAATCGAAGAGAAAAAACCCTATCCCATGTTAGCTTTAACCATTCTTATTTAGATCGGACGGGTGGACCATATTTCCTTGAGAGAATCAGACATGATGACATGAAAATGAGCATGCTTGATAAGTTTTCGAGCTGAGTCAAAGAAACTTATGCTCGAGCTCAATTACCTAAAGAGTTATAAACTGAGCTCGAGCCAGCTTGTGAGCCAACTCAGCTCACTTAGACCCCTACTTGAGCTGAATATCTTGCCAAAATAAATAGCTTTAAGCGATTCTTGTACTAGTGCACCCACTCATTAGAAGAAGGCCTTAAGCTACTTGATGGCTTCATTATACTTTTCCAAACCCATGAACATAAATAGCCATCAAACTAACATACTTGTGCACCTCATAGAAAGAGGTGGGGGAGAAGGGCGTTTGCATCATAGTGGAGTTGTTCCAAATAGTATTTTTGTTGTAGTTTTGGTATTCCTTGTTCAATGCAATAATGTAATTGCTTGTGCTATATTAATGGAAAACTTTTAATCCTGTTATGTTGACATTTTTGTTAATTTAATGTTATTATGTTGATGTTACTTGACTTAATTTTGATTGTACACAATGGCTATATAATTATCAATTTTATTTTTAATTATAATGATAAATATAATTATGTCATTTTCAAAGGTTACTCTACTCATTGTGAATCACAGAAATGTGCAATTTAATTAATTATTCTTGAATTTGTTTTCTGGAATCACGTATACAAGTAGAAGCTTCAAGATTAAGCAAAGTAATATACGTGATTAGCAAAACCATTGGTGATTAATTAATTTGTTGGTTGTAATACACATTACACAAAACCATCCAAGTTTCTCTAAATCCTCAAATCTTCCAAGAAACAATCAAAAGAATGCGGAGATTTAAAACAGTTTAACAATTGGGCAACAAAAACGTTCTCAGGTTTGGTTTTACAGTAACCTGGATTTACTAAATCCACTTGAATAAGATTTACCAGAACCAAAATAATAAAACCTAATTTGTATCAAATAGGTACAACATCTTGCAATAATGTAATCACAATAATCAAGCTCTCAAGCATCCTTCCTGCATTCCGTAAAATGTGAATTGCTAGGTTTTGCTCATAACTTTTCCATCTGTTTCAACACCAAAACAAAAAGCAGGTTTGAAAAGGCATTTTTAGTGTGACCATAACATGCAATATTAACCATGCGTCATTCAAGCTCGTCTCTTCTTGGTCTCTTTTTGGCCAATTTTTCATCCTTCTCAAAAATTGCACGAGACTAATGCCATTTGATTGACTGACAAAAATAATATAATGACGGTGATGATGATGATGATGATGATGAACGGGAAGGGCTGCCAGACTCACCGAGCTCATGAAGCAACTCATATTTGGTGGTTGGATCCTCTCGGTTAACAGAATCTGGAACCGAGCTAACAGAAGCCCTCCTCTTCAGATGCTGCTGCGGTTCGTGCTGTCTGCCCTCATCCCCCTCCGTGGCCGCCTTCATGCTCTCCGCCGCCTCGCTCATGAAAGGCGAACCGAAACCCCCTCCGTCACGGCCGGTCTTCCTCACGAATGTACCCGACAAGGACTCTGTAGGGCTTAACGCCCCCCTCGACCTTGTAGTCGATCGGACCACAAAGGTCGAGTAGGCGTCATCGGGCTCCGAACTGGCCCTGGAGCTAGAACGGTTAAAATCGAGAAAAGGAGAACGGAGCGGCCGTCGAGCAGAGTGAGGAGATGCCGAGGGGCGATTCCGCTTGACGATGAAGGTGCCGGATATTCCCGAAGAGGAAGCGCCACTGTCTTCTTCATCGTCGTCATCGAGACCTGCTGCGTCGTCGAAGTCCTTCGGGAGGCGTTGCAGGAGAGGGGGCAGGGTTGAGGCGTCCACCTCATCGTCGTCGTCGTCACAGACACTGCCGAAAGCGGAGCCATGCGTCGATAAGGCAGCAACTTCGGAGTCAGATCCGTCGTCTCCATGGATGACAACCGTCGAGAATAGATTGGATTGCTTCCTTCTGCCAAATGCGATCCAGAAGATTGTCACAGCCGAGAGCGGGGGCAGTCACGAATTTGGGTACCAATAGTAAGATTATGACGTCTGTGACCGTGCTGCTGGGCTGGAATAGTTCAGGCCCAGAATTAAAATGCAACGGGCTGCGATGCCATTTTATTCTCAACGATAGGATTTTTCTTGAAGTTTAAGTTGTTTATTAGCTAAAAAAATGAGATATGCGGTACAAAAAATTATAGGATAAAATAAAATTGACATATCTAAAATATTTGTTATAGTATAACTTTGCCTAAAGACAAATGAGATCGAGGGAAATGACATGGTGGATTTTATTAAGGATTACAATAATGTGATGTGGATATCTCTTTCTTTGGATATGTTGGTTCAAAAGATGTCTATAAAGAGTTGCAAAATAACTTTTATAGCATCATTAATCTTAAGAGATTAATTATTAAAGTAGGTGTGATGCATTTAATGCACCATGGTTTTAATTCAAGTTGCATAGAGGCATAAAATAAATGGCACAACTACTACCTTGTCGTAGTCTTAGGTAGAAATTCTTTAACTATTAAATTGTTGTGTTAGAAACTATTTTTGATGAAGCAAATGAAAGTTATGGAGTTGTCAAGCTGATTTTTGCATTGACAAGAAGGTAGTTTCTTTACCCAATTTGATTTGAGTTACAAGAGCGGAATTATATCATATGAATTTAACAGAATTTTACATGACTTCTTTGGCAAATTATCTATCACATTGTACAACTAGATGATCTAAATATTTCTAGAATTTTTAGGTGAATTTACAATTACATGTTTGCCCTCATTTTTAAAGTTCATAAATATTGTAAAGTTCCTAAAGAAAGCTTATGTCTCTCCATCTTCCTCATGCCTCCATGCTATAAGGTTTATGAATAGTTTTATTGTGTCTAAGTAGTTGATTTATAAGCAATTTTATGAGCTCATAGTGCCTCAATTAGTTCACATGTTACTCATATTTATTTATTACAAATAATATTTTAGTGAGCATGATTATTGTATTATTAATTCATTAAACCATACCAAAATTATAGAAGATGTGATCTTTAAAGAAGTTTAAAATATTTTCTAGGTTTACTTTCCTAAACAATATGACTTCTTCCTATTTAAAGAAGTAATCAATGGCTACGTACTATGATGTGTATTGCTAGAGATGGACAATTTGTTAGGCTAATAATATTCATAATCAAACTCACAAAGAGTCATGATGCCATCATCGGATGGAGCAAGTTTAGTGATTAGTGCAACATGTCATCGACATCGTGCATTAGTGACACTTACATATATATGTGCAATATAATCTTTTTAATTATAATTAGAAAACAATAGTATATATATATTAGTTTTGATATTTTATTTCAAGACCAAATTGATGTGCCCTATAGTGTCCATCATGGACTAAATTCATGAATTTGTATGCTTCCTCTCGATTGAAGTGATATGGGTAGATATATATGAGGTTTTGCCATTATAGTCATTACACTTTTTTTATTACTATATAAAAAATAACAATCTTTCAATTAGGATTTAATTTCTCTAAATCATTATTAGCTACCCATCAATCATACTAATATAATTGTTATTAATATTAAATTATAATTGGGCAACTAACATAATATTAAAAATTTATGTTTATATAATAAAATAATAAAGAAAAAAAATTAATGTACTTAGCGATTCACATTTTCATTTGTAATTTTTTTTAATAATTGTAATATTGATTGTAATGATTATAAATCTTTAAATTCTGAATAATTAATAATTTAAATAATTTTATAGCTAACATAACATAGTAGGAGATGGCATGTGGCGACTACGGGTGACGAACCATGGTCGACGATAATGCGACGCCTGGACCAAACGTTGGTTAGGCAGTGGGGCGAGAATAACCAAATGATGATGGTGACACGCAACAGGATTGATGGTTGTCATGATACGGCGCGAATGATTGTGGGCGATTAAGCGCCGGTACGGGGATGACCAGCAACGATGGTGGTGACCGGCAGAGATGGCAATAATGCGGTGGCGGACCAGCGATGGCGACAAGATCCCAGAGCGTTGGCGGCCGACGGGGTGGTCGGCAACGGCGAATGGCGACAGATGATACCGACGGGTCGATGACCGTCGAGTGGTGGCACGATTATGCTTGGAGGATTTTCAAGCTTTAGAGCTCTCTCTTCTCTTTAGCTTGGGCCTCCTCTCGTGTGAAGAATGAGGGATTATTTATAGATTGGAGGAGTGACGTCTCTGTAAATACATGCAAAATCTCAACCACTCCATTGGATGGCTCACAATGATTCCCTTGATCATCTGATGTATTTTGTATATTTGAATGCTCAAATGAAGTTAGAATTATGAGATCTTAGGTTTGTTAGATCTGGCTCGTCAAGACGCTCAATTTGACTATAAACACTCCATGTTTTAAGAGTCGATTAATAATAAGCATTTGATTTGGGTTAGTCTTGATTCAGAATCAGATTGCTTTAGACATCAAGATTCGTGCTTCGACTAGTGGAATTTTCTGTGTCATATCAGTTGTCCCCCTATTTTTGGATGACATTATCTCAATCATCCAAATATATCTATGTCAAATACTTAAAAATAGCAAATTCTTCAATGAAATTTGTGAGTCCATTAACCATATATTTTGAGAGCATCTTAATAACACAAGATTATGACCACCAAAGCGGGTGTGCAGATGTATGAGACTGAAGCCAAGATTTTGGGGTTATGGATCCATCCGGACATTTACGGGCGCTTGTTCCCTGGTTGAGGGAAACTTTAATACTCATAATCCTCAGCTGGCGCAATACCTCAACTTAGTAAAGTCACTTCTTGCACATTTCAAGACACATCAAACCATTCACATACTGCGAGAAAAGAATACTCGAGCTGGCGCTCTTGCTAAGCTTGCTACATCTGCTACTTGAGATCTATTTACGAGAAGGCACGTTGAAGAAATAGATTTTCCTAGTATCCAAGGGTCATGGGTAATACAAGCAATTAATGAGATAAAGAAACTTTCGTGGATGGACCCCATCATGTCTTTTCTACAAGAAGAGACCTTCCTGAAGACCCAACTGCTGCAACTCATCTTCGAAGATAAGCTTCAAACTTTCTTATTATCGGAGGTGAACTATACAAATGAGTTTTTTATGGGTCATACCTCAAATGCCTCTCACCATCAGAAGCTGATTACACATTAAGAAAGGTTCACTTGGGGATATATGGAGAACACCTAGGAGGAAGGGCACTAACACGTAAAATTATAAGGCAAGGGTTCTATTGGCCTACGATGAAACAAGACGCCTTGGAGTTCACAAAAAAATGTGCAAGTTGTTAGTTGCACTCTAACCTCTCTCACATGCCGCATACAGAGCTCTCATCCCTTCAAAGTCCGTGGCCTTTTGCTCAGTGGGGAATTGATATCATAGGATATTTTTCGATAGTATCAGGGCAACAAAAGTTTATCATCTTAGCCGTCGACTACTTCACTAAATGGGTGGAAGACAAACCACTCACTAAAATCACGGAGATAAATGCTAAATAATTTATTTGAAAAACATAATATGTCGATTCAGTCTTCTTGCAAAGATCATCACTGACAATGGAACCCAATTTACTGGAAAAGTCTTTACGTCCTTTTGCAAAGATCTTCACATTCAGCTGCTGCATACGGCTGTAGCGCATCCTCAAACTAACGAATAGACTAAAGCTACCAACAAGACTATACTCAAAGGACTAAAAATACGTCTTGAGAAGGCTGGAGGGCAATGGGTTGATGAGCTTTCTAATGTTCTTTGGGCTTACCGCACTACATCGCGAACTCCGACTGGTGAGACACCATATAACTTGTGTTTCGGCACAGAAGCTATTATACCAGTAGATATCGGAGTTCCAAGTCCAAGAGTTCAATTATTCGATCATGATGGTAATGAAGAAAAACTCCGACAGCACCTGGACCTACTCCCCAAAACTCGTGGCATGGCCCTACTTCGGACTACTTCCTATCACCAAAGGATAGCTCATCACTTCAACAGAAGAGTAAAACCTCGTCCCATATTTATCGGTGACTTGGTCCTGCGAAGTCTTGAAGCTGCAGGCAAAGGCCCTCAACGTAATAAACTCTCACTTTTTTGGGATGGCCCATATGTAGTTATAGCCATGGTCAAGCTAGGAACATTCAAGCTCAAAGATTCAGATGAAAAAATTTTACCTCGAACTTGGAACACTGAGAATCTCCAATAATATTATTAGTAATTCCCACTGCATAATTATTGTAACTTTTATTTTATCTCATTTGTCATTTCCTCTTCAAACTCATATCTGTATTAAAATCATCTTATGATTGTATCACCGACCTTATTAGAGTAATGAATTTATAACTTTTTCTTTCAAGCTTGTTGCATATAAACAATCTCCTTCATTTAATCCTCTCACTTGAGAAATGTGTAACTCACGTTGTATCTCAGTCGGGGCATGATCAATCCCATGGGGACTTAATCAGACCTCTTCCATACATGTAATAAGTCAAGTAATACTTTGGCTAATACTTAGGATAGGTCAAAAGGTCCTTGGTGGACATCCCACGGACTCTTTCATACATGTAAGATGTCAAATAATATTTTAACTAATACTTAGGATAAGCCAAAAGGTTCTTGGTGGACTTCCCACGGCTTCATCCATACAGGTTAGCATCATTGAATAATATTCCGACCAATCACCCCGGATTGGTAAAAATAAAATAAGAGCATATCAACTAAAAAAAATTATCATTGACAGCACTAACATGATGATATAAAAAGAATCAAAATTCTGATACAAAATAATAACAATACATAGATAAAAGAAAAAAATGCATCCTCAAGTGATACTACATGATATCAACGTCCTCCTCACCACTAAGAGATGCTCCCTTGGACTCACTCTAGACTCCTTCATCTCCTGAATCTGGCGAAGGGTCTTCAGATACTTGGCTGGGAGATAGATTCTCAATACTAGCTCTGATTTTGTGATGTATTAAGCGGATTCCTTTTAGGAACCCACGGATGAAGCCCTCCTCTAAACATTGGTGCTCCAAGTCCTTCACTTCAATATCAAGAATATGATTACGAGTTTCCTGGATATGGTCTTCAATAGTATCGCGATAAGCCAGGAAGTTTTTAAAGTCTTCCACTACCTTCAAGGAGATTTCATTTGCTTCTGCTTCTGACATTATAAGCTCATTCTTAGAAAGATGATCTTGTAATGCTTTGTTCTCCAGTTCGAGAGCTTTCTTCTCCGCTGCAAGTGTCTTAAGTCTTTTCTCTTTCTAGCGAGTCTCTAGCCTCATCTCAATCAGCTCATCATGAGTGCGCTCCACCTCCTAACGCTAGAGATAAAGAGAAGTTGACATGTTTGCTAGCTCAATTCTACACCCGCTTAGTTGATCCTCCAGAGTCGCCACTTCTTTGGCCTTAACACTCATCTTTCGCTCATACTTGTCTTGCAGAAATTTTACATTCACAAATTCAGTATTTCACTCATCTAGAGCTACATCCAAATGAGTCATCAGCCATAATATTTGAGCTACCTACAAAAAAAAAATCATCACAAATATTACACAAAGAAAAAAGGAAAAGAAGAAAAGAAGGAGGAAGAAAAGACAACGTACTAATTCATTTGCTCGTTGACGTCCAGTGCATACGTGCTTTAACACCTCTTTAGAAATGTGCGGCTTCGAGAAATGAACTCCCCCATTATGAGTTAAAATAGCTAAATTCTCAGAGGCCAACTGGGGGTGAACATCTTCTCCATAGATATTTGATGTAGTCACTTCGACACATGTCTTCTTTTTCTTTAAAGAAGAAACGATGCTACCACCATGATTTCGTAACGGGCTTCTTGAAAGAAACCTATGAATATGAGGAGACCTTTCATCACCTTTACTTGACCTCTTCAGTGGAAGAGCATGAGATCTCCCTGTCTGGATGGAAAGGTCAACCTAGAACATTCTATCTTCAACTATATATTTTCTAATGTGACGTAACTCATGTTGTAAGCTTCCTGCATCAGGAATATTAAGAGTTGCTAAGATTTCATTCTCTTCAATCAGCAATGGATCTGGAAGGTCATTCAATCTTCCCCATCTCTCAAGGAGGCTCCACTCATTTTTTACAAAAAAGAATCCATTAGACCAATTTCTAGATGAATCCCATGCTGAAAATTCTATCCAATTCTTTATAGCCCGATAAGAAACATGTCCGTGAGCATCACATGTGAATCTACACATTCGACACAAGTATTTGATGTTCAAAGTAACACCATGCTCTCTACAGAAAACAGTCAAACCAACGATGATTACTAAAGCTCGAAATAAAAATTGTAACAAAGTCACACTACATATTTTAAATATCTCAATCAACTCAGGAGCCAAATGGAATCGCAGTCCCGTATGAAGAATCATCTCAAAAATAGTAAAATATATTGGCAGAGGTGAACGGGCTCGATCAAACTTTTTAGCAACAATAGCCACAAACTCATTAGGGAAGTAAAATTTCCTGCGGAATACCATTAAACTATCTGATGTGACAGTGGATGGTATATCGTCTGTAGCTATCACGCTATAGGTTTTCTTCCGGCCATCACCCTGTGAAAATACATAATAAATAAATAAAGAGAGAGAGAGAGAGAGAGAGAAATGATAAAAATCTGAGAATTTTGTGAAGCAACTTACTCGCCCCAATAGTTGGGCTTATCCCTTCCTGACTCTATCGCTCACGGACAACTTGGGATAAAATTTTTCTCCTACGATCTGACGAAAAGAATACACATACATATGAGATCAAAAAAACGAAGAAGTTATTCCTCTCTAAAGATATTCTGAAATTACCTGCCAAACTTTGTGAGTCGTTCGAATGACGGTTCCTAATTAATGCTTTCCCGCCATCTTGGCAGTTATCAACTGTTGAACCATCCATTGAAGTTTCAAGAAATCCAATTTCCTACAAGAATAAGTAGGAACTATGGTCCTTGATAGCCTTTGAAATCGGTCGGTCCGACGAGGACAGTTGACGCCTCTTTCGAGAGAAAACTAGAGCCTCTTCGTATGAACTACGGCCTGATCACCCTCGGTAACGACAGACGCCATTCAAGAGAAACGAGCTCGCCATATGAACTATGGGCCTTGATCGCCTCCGAACCTAGTCGGTCCCACAAGGATAATTGACGCCTCTTTCGAGGGAAAACTGGAGCCTCGCCGTATGAACTGCAGGCCTTGATCGCCTCTGAACCCGGTCGGTCCGATGAGGACAGTCGAAGCCTCTTTCAAGGGAAAACCAGAGCCTCGCGGTATGAACTATGGGCCTTGATCGCCTCCGAACCCGGTCGGTCCGACGAGGACAGTTGAAGCCTCTTTCGAGGGAAAACAAGAGCCTCGTCGTATGAATTACGGGCCTTGATCGCCTCCGAACGACCTTATCTTAAGAAGAAGAAGAAGAAGAACACTAGAGCATATGAGGAGTGTGGCTTCTTCCTTAGCCCTAGAGGGTTTTTGTAGACCCCTTATAGGGGTAAAAAGGTTAAAAATCAAAAAAAAAATTGCAAAAAATGAGTGAAAATTGCAGAAAATAGACCAAAACGAACAAAAATGGACAAAAAAATCCCTCATCTGACGATATGGTAGACCAAGACTACTGCTGCTGCGCCGCCTATGGGCGAAAGCTCCTCCGCAGGCCCTAAATGTCGGATGGATTTATAACCCCAAATCTCACAAGATACCCGCTCATATCCGCAACCTCACTCCGCTTCTTGATCACATCTTCTCATGAAGATCTGTTCTTTTAAAATGTATGGTTAATGGACCCACAAATTTCATTGAAGAATTTATTATTTTCAAGTGTTTGACGTATATAATTTTGGATGATTGAGATAATGTCATCCAAAAATAGGGGGCAACTGATATGTCACTTAAAATACTATTAGTCGAAGCACGAATCTTGATGTCAAAAGCAAGTTGATCATAAGTTGAAACTAGTCGAGATCAAGCACTTAAAATATCATTGAAAACTTTGGGATATCAGTTAAATCCCTAAATAGCTCTTAAATATAGAGTGTTTATAGTAAAATCGAGCGTCTTAAAGAGCCGGATCTAACAAGCCCAAGATCTCATAATTTTGACTTCATTTGAGTATTCAAATAATTAAAATACATCAAATGATCAAATAAATCATTTTGAGCCGTCCGATGGAGTGGAGCGGTTCAGATTTTACATGTATTTACAGAAATGTCACTCTTCTAATCTATAAATAGCCCCTCATTCTTCACATGAGAATAGCTCAAGCAAAAGATATGAGAGAGCTCTAAAGCTTGAAAATCCTCCAAGCATAATCGTGTCATCACTCGACGATCGTCGACCACCTCCGTTGGTTGCTAACCGCATCGACCGCCATCCATCTCATTGCGCCAATCTCCTTCACGGCTATCACCGCTGACCACTCGCCGCCATCGCCGCTCAACCATCGCGCCGATTATCATGCCACCACCGACGCCGGTCACCGCCGCCGGTCACCGCCGACTACCATCGTCGATCACCACCGCCGACCATTGCCGGTCATCACCACGACGACCTTCATCGTCAGTCGCTGACCCCCGCTGTTCATCATCATCTTCTACCACTAGCAACTGTTACAACCTGAACGTGACCATATAGCTATTGTTGTTTGATTATGTGATTCTCATTGTGAGCCGTTCTCATATACAATTATGTAATCCCGTTATCGGAGAAATTTTGTACTCTGAAACAGATACATAGTGGAAGATTTCTACTAGGCCCGGCCTCTTGGTTTTTCCCTCTTTTCGAGATTTTTTCATATAAAAATTCTGGAGTTTCCTTATTAATTCCTCAAACATCTGCGTGTGTGCTAAATTCTGCAACAAAGCTAAGGTGTAAAATTTTTATTATACCACAACTAGTTTTCTAGCATGCAATATAAACAAATCACCAAAATAATTTAGCATTAATTAAAAGAGGGTGTGATGTGATCTTCCTTATCATCCCACATTGGTAATTAATTAATTAATTAATATTTAATACATTTGTTTATATTTAAGCTTGACTCTTAATTACGTGCAAAGACATACAGTGCGAAAGCGCACAAATTTATATGATGAATTTTCAGTAATATGGTTTAAGTTTGACGCTAATAAGTTTTGGTCTTCCGAATAATTTTTATTATTAAACTCGTTAATGACCTCAGCCATGACGAAGTAATTAGTCAAAGTATAATTCGTGCTTAATGATGGAGTAATCCTGAGTTAGTACGGGATTAATATATATATATATATATATATATATCTTATTAATGGCCATACGAAATGTATCTTCAACTTCAATATAAAATTAATTAAAGTCTTCTTCGATTTGTTGTAATGGATATTATAAAGTTGCCTGAATTGAATTGAAGTGTGGCCTCCAAGGAATTAATTAATTTTTTTTTAATTCTGTCGTATTGTTAATCAAGCAAACATAACGATAAAATGGCATGGCAATTTTTCAAAATTAATTACTGGCATTAATTAAAGCAAAATAATGAATATTTATAAATAATATGCACAAAAAAGAATATATGTATGTATGTATGTATAGCATGGCATATTATAAGTAAAATATAGCATAGTGCAATCTAGGGGTGCAACCGAGTCAAGCTGACTCGTGAGCCGGCTCGAGCTCGACTCGATAACTGACTCATTTACTGTTCATATCAAGCCTCGAGCTCGAGCTGAATAGACCGCTCGACTGAATAATGAAGATCTATAAATAATATGCACAAAAAAGAATATATGCATTTATGTATGTATAGCATGGCATATTATAAGTTAAATATAACATAGTGCAATCTAGGTACAACTGAAGTCGCGACTCCGACCGAGCTCGATAACCGACTCATTGTTTCATATCGAGCCTCGAGTGAATGGACCGCGACTCATTTAACGAAGCTCGAATAGTAAATAGGCTACTTTTCGAGGCAAGTTCGGATATTCTTTTCGCAATCCGTTGATATATCCTTTATCCTTGGTTTTTGCTTGCAATCCTCTTGACTCGTCTCTCTCTCACTCACCGCTTCGATTCTCTCCTTTTTCTGAAGCTTTCTACTTTACCGACCTCGAAGTTTCAAATCTCGATCACATTGGGGGTGTCACGGTAGGAGAGGTTATTTCAAGTTCCTTGTCCTCTTACTCTCTTAGTAGATAGCAAATCGACTTGATCTTGGTTAGTCAGGTTCATTTTCTTTATGCTCGTCTTTGGTATTTTGATTTGATGATGATTCGGATTAGGTGTGTAATATCTATATTCAGTTTTGATGTTCTTTCGGATTAGGTGTCTAATGAGTAATGACTATGTTCGATTGTGATGATTATTTGGATTTGATGATGTTTCTGGTTTGTGTTGTTACCTCTATCATGATGTTTGCTTCATTTGGTCTTGTTATTCCTTTTTGGTGGTGGTTTTGGTGGTGTTCCTACTATATTGCTACTATCCTTGATGGTTGGCTAATTATCTGCCTTATTAGGCTTGGTTGTTTTGGTTGCTTTGTGGTTGGCTATTGTATTTGCTGTTTGGAGGATTTTGCAGCCTTGCTGGATGATGGACTTTGGATGATGGGCTACACGAGATATGTTGGCTATGATGGCTTTGATGTTTTCCTCTCTATCTTCTTTTAGCTGGTAGCACTATATGTAATTGTAACCCTTCTTCTGAAGTTTGGATGCTTACATATAGTGTTGCTCTTTAAGATAATTGTAATTTGTAACTGAGCCTGAGCCTTTTCTTAACTTTGCTTCTTTTATTTTCTCTTACTCTTTATGCTTAATTATACTCTTCCTTTCATTAGTATGTTGCAGAATTCTTTAATGATTGGGTGATTGCCATTTGTTTCTTGGTTGATTCATTTGTTGTTTGTTGTCATGATTGCCTCATTTTGACCTGGTTTGTTTTATCGGAGTTGCCTCATCTGATGGTTTGTTAATTGGTTGGGTCGACTTGTGGGCTAGCTAGTTTGGTTGGTTGTGCTAGCAGGTTTGGTTGGTTTTCTTTTTGGTTTTCTTTCTGATCTACTTTTAGTTAGTATGCTTTCCCTTTTGGTGGATTTTCTTTGTTTGGTCTTATGGTATAGGTTATTTTTTCGTGGCTATCTGCCTCTTTGATGGAGGTATGGGGACTGCCTTTTTATCTTCATTTTATCTCTAAATATTTATGTTATATCTTCATTCTACTTATCTATGAGACTATGATTATTTTCTCTTTAGAATATTGCAGAATTTTTGATTAGGTGGTTGGATACTCGAAGACTTCAAGTTGGATCCTTGGATTACTTCAACTGGAGTGATATTTTCTCAGTTGAAGACTTGAAAATGCTGTGGCGTCTGCATTTCCCAAAGGGATCAAGAGAAGATGTTGATTTCAGTTTAATTCTATATTTTTCTTTTTATAAATAGATGAGAGATTGGGTGTTTAATTTTGTAACTTGTATGTAGCTCTTTTGTTTGAGCATTTAATTTTTTCTTTCAATATATTGTATTTTTTTATTGTACTTTATTTGAGTTGGAATTGTATATATTTGTAATAAAAAACTTTCAAAAGACTCAAATTAATTTAATAAATATTCTGTAATTTATTTTAATTGCTCTTCAAATTTTTTGTGAACTCTTTATTAGTGTAATTGACTTCAAATCAAGCCTATAAACGAGCCAAGCTCGAGCTTCTAATCGAACCCTGTAAAACGAGTCGAGCTCGAGCTTAGTTTACTGTACACGAGCCGAGTTCAAGCTTGGTACATAAGCTCGAGTCGAGCTCGAGCTCGAGCCCAAGCTTACACTGAACAGTACGAGTCGAGCTCGATCCTGAGCTCAACTAGACTCGTCTGCACCCCTAGTGCAATCTATGAGCTATATAATATATGAGAGAGCAATCCAACATCAATGAAAGATAGAGTGTAGTTTAAGAGCTATATGGGGCACCACATGCACTTATGAGACCTATCATTAAGGAGTTGAAGTAAGAAAGAGATGGACCCATCTTTAGGGGCATGATAAAGACATGATGAAGATATTACTTTAAATTTTTTTTAATTAGTTTTTTGAGCATTTCAATTTATGTAATTTGCTTACTATAAGATTTTTATGTGTTTTACTATATAAGATATTACTTAATATATTTAATGATGACCACATTATTGTCCTTTCAATTAAGTATCCTTAGTATTCTCTTTCTAAGGTAATTACACATTTCTCTAATTCTGAGAGGACTTTATAAGCCTTATATTATAATGATATGATATATCTAGTTATAATGCATTGGGTTGGGACATCCTTTTTCAAGGTAATTCCATGACATTATTGAACACCATATCTTCTATATCCCTCCTAACATCCTCCCTTATAATAGCTTCCATCTACAGATATCAAGAAAATTACTTTCTTATCTCCAACAAAGCCTATCATTCTAATAAAAGTAGCATTATGTTTGTCATACTTAAGAAATGTTACATGGTAGCATAAATATGACTTCCCCTCATCATCCCTCTTAGTGCACTCCATAAATGTTTTCACCATGTTTCTACTCTTGAAAATTTTACCACAATTTAAATAGCTATCTAAAAGCTAGTTGCTTTTACTCATATTCTTAAATTTGTACTTATATGAAAATTCTCCAACTCCAACACAATGATTAGAGTAAACTTAATTAGCAACTCCAAATACTATCTTTTTCATTTTAATATTAAAAATATTGAAGCATCACTCATTCTAATCGTCATTAATCATCCTCACTAATAATTGATGTATTACGGCACTAAAAACTAAAATTTAAAAGAGTTGAAGAATTGTCTAAAGGAGGATCTTTTAATCTTAAGTATTAGATCATTAATCTCAAACTACTTAATCATTTTCTCCTTCACACTTCCAACATATATGATCTAAGTAGTATAATGATTGCTTACAACTATGATTAGAATAAGTATTTAATAACATAATATTACAATTCAAATGAGTTAATTCCATAAAATATAATGAGAGCAAAAGAATCATGATTGAATATTATTTGGAATCGTTTTGAATCATGATTGAATAAAATTCAAACCTTTACTTAAACATTAATGAATTTTTTTTTTTTTGAATGATAATTGAATCATAAAAAATCATATTCAAATATTGTTTAAATCATATTTAAACCTTTTCAAACATTACTTGCACTTTGTTCAAGAACTTAAATCCAACATCTTTTAATTCTCACTTTGTGCAAATTTTATTCTTATCATGTTAGAATTATATTTTAACTTTATTCTAACTATATTAGAAAATTATTTGAAGTTTAACAAAACCTTATTTGAACCTTTTTTTAGTCATATTTGGATCTTGTTAAACTATATTTGAACATTATTAATATATATATATATATATATATATATATATATATATATATATATATATATATAGGCATATTTCTTGTGCGAACTTTATTTGAACATTATTCTAACCTTATTAAATCTTGATCAAACCATCTTTTGATATTATTTGAATCTAACAATATTAACTCATTTTATTGAAGACAAAGGCTTGATTACCTTTTTATTTGGAAGTTATCATGAGTGCTTGCTTGAGAGTTTCAAATACTAGGTCTATACAATGGAGGTATTTTCAATCCAAATGAATATTCAAATGTATTTCTCTTTGAAATTAAAATAGCAAATATATTTGACCAATTGTGAGTATCACAAGTGCCTATAAAGCCAAATCTCAATTAACAAATTATTTAAATTTTAAGGTAAATTATTATTGTTGACCTCCACATATGTGTCATAAGTCAGGTCAAGCTCACAAGTCAAATTCGATGGACTTCGGAGGTAATAGTGCGCAAATCGGAGCTCAAAATGCACTCGACGTCACTGAAAATGGTCGAAACGACCACCGATCGACGAACAAACTTCGTCGTTGCGTTCAGAGCATCGAAACTGGTAGGAATATAAATATTTCATAATCCAAAGAGCGACCGATCGAGCGAACGAGCTATTAATGTGTCGACACGCATATCAGAGTCGAAAAGCTACGACGATGTCCGAACGGCATCCGTTCATGAAATTAATCAAGCAGTTAGCTTCAAAACATCGAAAACTATCAAATGAGACTATTCACACTCAATTCAGATGAGTCTGTTCAAATGTTGAATGATTTGAAGTGACAGTGCGCAAATCGAGGCTGAAATGCACAGGACGTCACCAAAATCAACTCAAATGACCTTCGATCAACGAACGGATTTTTCCATCGCATTTAGAATGTCAAAGTTGATTAGAATATAAATATTGCATGACTTGATGATCAACCAATCAAGCGCTCGAGTCGTCAATGCGTCTGCATGCATATCGAGGTCAGGAGGCGCCGACGCGGACCAAAAGACTTCCGTTCGTAAAATTGATCACGCTGTTAGCTTCGAACCATTGAAATCTATCAAGGAAGACTCTTCGCACTCAATTCGGACGAGTATGCATGAATGTCGAGCGGTCGAAAGCCGAGACACTCATTTTGAGCTGAAATGGACTCAATTTCACATCGAATTGAACCGAACTCTCCGACGAAAAAATGCATTTTTGAACAACAAAATAATCTTGAATTATATATATATATATATATATATATATATATATATATATATATATATATATATTGACCATGTGATTTTATCTCGTAAAATTTACATTAAAGATGATTAATCAATTTAAAAATCAATTTAGAAAAAACCTAAATCTAATCCAGCCATTTAACCAAACATTCATTCATTTTCTGCTCGATCCTCTCACGCTGACTCTCACGAAGCCGGGCCTCCCTCCTTCGCATGTTCCAAAGAAACCATTCCCGCCGCACTCCTCTTCCTTCTCCCTCTCCCATCATCGCATTCGAACGCGAACCGGTTAGAATATAAATATTGCATGACTTGATGATCAACCGATCAAGCGCTTGAGTCGTCAATGCGCCTGGACGTATATTGAGATCAGGAGGCACCAACGCGGATCAAAAGACCTCTGTTCGTAAAATTGATCACGCTGTTAGCTTTGAACCATTGAAATCTATCAAGTAAGACTTTTGCACTCAATTCGGACGAGTCTGCATGAATGTCAAGCGGTTGAAAGCGGAGACACGCATTTTGAGCTGAAATGGACTCAATTTGACATCGAATTAAACCGAACGGTCTCCGATCGTGAAACGGACTATGCCGTTGCGTTCGGAACAATGAAATAACTTTAAATTGATATATATATTGACCATGTGATTTTATCGATGTAAAATTCACATTAAAGATGATTAATCAATTTAAAAATCAATTTAGAAAAGAAAAACCTAAATCTAATCCTACTGCGAACGGCTCAACATTCTTCACGCTCGTTGTCGCATCTCCATTCAAGATCGAAGTGAAGCTTCCACGGTTCGATCCTCTCACATCGATCAAGGCGACGAGCTCGACCCCTCCTTCGAGCATGTTCCAGCAACCGTTCCCGCTCGCACTCCCTCTTCCTTCTTCAAACCGAACGGCTTCCATTCCCCTGCAAAACAAAAAAATCAAAGACTCTTCCATTCCTCTTCTTCTCTTCTTTCTTCCCCTCTTTTTCCCTATTTCCTTCCCCCTCCAAAATCGAAAATCCACCCTTGTTTTTCCCTCATTTTTCATCAAAACTGAAAATCCACCCTTATTTTCCCCTCATTTTCACCAAAATCGAAAATCAATTTTCAAATTCACTCATTTTCCTAATCAATTTCTCATGATTAGAGCAACAGTCAAGAGGCAAGTTCTTCTTTGGTTTCAACATCGCCTCTCATTATCCAATTTTGCAAGCAAAACATATCAAAAGCGGGTTCTTCTTTGATTTTAATCTCTAATCTTCCTTATTTTCTTTCAGAAGGTTCTTGATTTCCAAATCTATTTATTCCTTTTAAATTCACCTCGCCCAGAGAAACAAGTCAAGCGGGTTCTTCTCTTGGTTTTTGACATATCCAACCCCATCTCTTTGCCGATCTTTGCAACGCATAGAAAAATGAGTCAGAATATGTAGGATCTGTAAATGTGGATATATATACATGTTTATATTTCTTTGCAGGTTCAAAGAACTCATCGTGCTCATGAGGATGCAACGAGATGAAAAATTAGCTGTGGTGTCGCAAGACACCGCTCGCTACACTCATGAGGGCGTACCGAGTAAGCCAACATCCGTCAAATGTCGCTCCCCCTAGACGAAGTGCTGCCGAAATTTTGTTTAATTTCTAGACTTATAAAAAAAATGAAATGAATATACATTGTACTCCATTTCTCTTTCTGCAGGTTTCAAGACCCCACTAATGCCCAAGAGGGCTTAACGGGTGTGAAGACGGCTATGATGTCGCAAGGCACTACTCGCTACGCTCATAAGGGCGTACCAAGAAATCCAAAATACTCTCGATCGCCCACTTACATGGCCAGGGAGAATGAAGTAATCTTTTAACTTAAGAAAAATGGGAGAGTAAAATGAACTGACTTAAGAACGCTAAGTAAAGAAACTTATATCTAAATCTAAACTAAAATCGTCAAACAAGAAAAAAAAAGGGAAAGTAAAATGATATACAACAAATACAAAAGTAAAACAAAAAAAAAAAGAGAGAGGAAAAGCATTTACAAAACCTATTTAAGCAAGTTGAAGACCTTTGGAAGTGAATTAAAATCCTTCCTCCTCTTTCTCAGTACTCTAAACTCAAGCAAGCTCTCTCTTAGCCTTATTTAGATTGATGAAGTAATGAGTGAGTTCTCTTTCTTGTAAATTCTCAAAATTAAATAAGCTTTAATTAAAATTTGGGAGACTAATACTAAACTTATAACAACTAAACTTAAAACATAAAATTTAATATGGAGTTAAGGATGAATCCAAATTGAGTTTAATAACTCTTATACGAATATATAGATGATTACAATGCTAGTGAATAAGCATGAGTACGGCTAAATCAATAAACACTGAAATCGACATAACTTATCAAAAGTGATATAAATTAAACATAATCAAGTTGGGAGAATTACGAAAACTCAATAAGTAAACTAAGTACAAGTAATATTTTAAACTACAATCTAAATCAAAATGTCTTCTTTGCCACCGGATATATAATTCTTTATACAAGCAGACAGAAAGCGACACAAAATTAAATGTTGCACGAATAAAGGAGCTTTCCTTTAATACAAAATTTAAGGAACTTCATTCTAAATTATGATTTTAAAAATCAACGAAATCAGTAATTATGTGAAATTATCTAAGATATAAATATCTGCATGTGCTCGGACATAGAGATTTCAAGTGCAAATTTTAATGTCTGAAAAAGCTGCGCAGGCTAAATTTGAATTAAATGAAAATACAAAATCAATCTCATAATTCAGAAATAAAATTACCTAAATTACTAATTACCTGTATGGGCCCTGATACTATGTTGAATGATTAAATTCAAGTATCTGAGGATCTTGTGAGTTGCCATTTAGTCTTAGGATTGGGTGGGGTTAACAAAACCTAAAATCTATTATAAAATTTCAAATCGGTGAAATATCGAGAAATTAATTTTGTCGGGTGACAATGATCTAATCCTATTAATTAAGTTGACAAAATATAAATCTCTTAAACATATTCAAATTAATCAATTTTTAAATCAAATTTTGTATCTCACGCTTAAATGAAACTTCTATCATTAAAAACTTAAATCAAACTCAATCCATCCACCTTCTCTTTGTCGGGGTGACAAATTAAGAAAACTCTAGCTCACAAAGAGCCAATATCAAATCAAGTGTTCTATGTTCACTCTCAATCAATCTCTCTTGCCGTAAGGGCGTGGCATGTCCTCCCATGCGTGTGGCCAATAGCTCCAGATGAACGATTACGATCGAGTCCTTTCGGTGGTTTGGCGTTAGACTCCATTATATTATGATCATGATGTAGCAGTATACTCCCCAATGGCTCACCCTGATTGTTAATCATAGGTATACTTGATAGGGCAAATAACCCTGTCATTAAGGTAGACTTAAGATCTCCTTAGACAAATATAACCCAGTCTACGATTTCTTGGATGGCGTAACCCATGTGTGATAAGGCTCCCTGGGTTGGGTTGACTACCTCCTATGACTAAGTAGTCTAGGGACCACAATAGCTCGGGATGACGGAACCATGCAATCTAGTTCGGGCACGTCATCATTCCCCCAACCATCCGATTTAAGCTGAAATGATGAGTTTCATAATATTTAATTTTGAAACTCCATATGGTGTTACTATACACTACATATTTAGCGATCTAACGACTAGCCTTAATCAAAAATTCTCTCTCATTTATTGGGAGGAGTAATTAACTATTGGGGCTTGCGCCTATTGGAAACCTGGAACCAGATCTAAAGTCCTCACCAAATGAGGATGAAATCTCTAGGTAGTGTCTTATCTACTATTCCATCACCTTTAAAAATTACGATCACTTTAAATACTCTCTTCAATTCAAATTCGAGAGGTGAATTTTTTGAATGATTCTGAAACTCCACTGGGACAAGATTCTCTTTCCATCTTTGGCTAGTCATATATGTGTTGTAGCAGTGATAAAATTTTTGAAAATTCAAAATAACAAAATGGTGATTTAAGTGTTTAATAAATTCAATATGAGACTCTATGTAGAATGAATCATTTCATAGAGTATATCTTTATTACACAATTATTTTGCTCTGTAGTACCTCTACATTTTGAAAGTATGGGGCGGAATAATAATTGCTAATTACTAATCACCATCTTTCACTTTTACAGAATGGATCTATAAAGCACTCATTTCACCGTTCAACTAGGCTGTGGTGTGAGCATCTGCCTAGCCAACAACGTCATCAACACAAGAGATGTTAGATCTACAATTCAATTTTTGAATTTCTATCGTGTAACTCTGAAGTACCCAGGTGGCATTCATCCGAGGCCATGCTGGAAGGCCTCAAGTTACTAAAGCTCCTTCTAACCATGTGTGCCAACCAGTTCAGCAGCCAATCACCTTCAAGGAGTTCTCCCGACAGAGAACTTCAGTTTTTAAAAGGCTACGTCAATCTGAAGCCCCTGTGACAAAAAGAATCGTCAAGGGGCAAACTGTGTCTTTAATACCTCGTGGTACAACTATTGTGCCGATTGAACCTTTTGTACCCCGAAAGTATGATCATAAAGCTTCCTCATTAGGAAGTAAATTAACCAGAAAATAGAGAAGAAGGAGAAATGTTAGCGAGCTCAGATCCCCTTTGAGCGACTTGTGACAAGCGATATTGTCATTAAGTGAGTATCTACCCACATAACTTTGACAACTAAAGTGGGTAAAATGAATAGCTCTCTTGGTGAAGTAAAGTAGTCTTTAAAGAACCAATACATCAAGCTCCACCACCGAGGAGATAGCAAATCTGTCATCGATATATAAAGTTCTCAAAGTAGCCAAGGACAAAGGCCTAATGAAAAGAAGATTTCAGATGTCTGTGGTGATGGAAAATACTGAAGCTCCACTAAGAAAGTTATCATCTTTTCTAGTAACTAGCCAGTGAGCCTAGTACGCTTCGCATGGTGAGCATCGGAGAGTGACACTTGGACCACGTGTCCAAGAATTCGCTGCAAAAAGATCTCAGCGAAAGGGTAAACAGATATGGAGGCCAAGGCCCTGTAATGAAACTTTTAATAATGGAAGAAGTGTGACATCTGATACATATACTCAAAGATCCGCCTCAAAATCAACTCATAAGAAGTGAATACCCAAAAGAAGGGATATCACTGTTGAAAGACATGATGGTCGACACCCTAAAAAATCCTCTAGGGGATCCCATCATCGATCAGGTTCACCCCCCACAAGAGAGGTTGACTTTGATTGCAGTCCTTTAATAGAAGAAATGTTTATTCCGTACATTGAACTAGAGATCCACTGGAAATGTCGATCAAAAATTCATATGCAAGAAGAAAATAATGAAGAGGACACTATGGAATTGGAAGTCGTCTATATGGTCAGAGATATAGATGAACTCCCTGCTTAGCACCATCAATAACAACATGAACTCAGGGAACCTGAACTTGAATTCGACATCTATGAAGAAGAGTCTTCATAGAAGCAAATAGAGAATAGATCTTCAATCTTTGCTGAAGACAAAGAAGAAGAAGACTAGAATGAGAGAGATATCATGGGTGTTGAAGCTGTCTATATGGTTGAATCAGAAAATGATCAGCCTGGTACATGCTTTTATAATCAGCGTCGTCGTTCAGCCCTATCACTAACTGCCCCTACAAATGCACAAGGAGAAGAGAAGTCAAGTTCTTCTCTTGAAAATGAGCAAAGAACAGAACAACACCAAGAAATAGAAGAAGAGGAAGAGCCTGTACTGATTGACGTCATGGTGCTAGCTAGAGAACAAAGGGAAATGCAGCGTCAAATGGAGGCCAAAGGCAAGGAGATTTCACAGCTTGGTACCAAAATGAATGATATGATGGTACAAATGAACATCATGATGGAGATATTATAGAAGAATATCACATCAAGTGTAGCACCTATTTTATCTGCTAATCAACAGGCAACTAATAATATAACTTTTATACCACCAACCATTGTGGTATCTCAAGCTCCTACAGTACATGCTATGCATGAAGCGAGGAACAAAGTTAACCCACTACCTCTCCAGCCGATAATTAAAAATCTGGCTAGCACACCTAGAACGATAACAACTACTTAGCTAGAAATAATAATCAATGAAAATATAAAGGCTAGCCTTAGAGCAGGCTGAAAAACTGGTGAGTAAAGGTCGCCCTTACCTAGCTGAATATGATCAAGTGTTGTACCCGAACAGTTACTCAGTGTCAAAATTTAATACTTTCAGCGAGCTTCCTAATTTAAAGCAACATTTAGCCCAATTTAAGGTTACTTGTGATAACACAAGGGGGAACAACACAATGCTTTTTCATCAATTTATCAGTAGCTTGACCTTAGCCGCTTTCAAATGGTATTCAGAATTGTCAAATGATTTGGTTAAAATATTTACTAAATTAGAGACTATATCTATGAAGAGGTTCTCCAGTACAACCGAAAAAATCATAATCGCCAACCTTGCCTTGCTGAAAAGGAGGAAATATGAGTCAGTGATAAAATTTATAAGTCATTGGCGCAACCTAAGTATGAAGTGCGAGCAATAATTAGAAGAAGAACATGTGATCCAATTACTAATGGGCAATATAGTTGATAAAATAGCACCATTTCTATGCATGACTTCGATTGCAACATTCTAGGACTTGCTCGATAGGGTGGCCAAATTCAAAAAGTTGAATCGCCCTAAGTCTGAAGTCTATGTAGATAAAATAAATAGAAACAAACCTTCAGACTCAAGAAGAAATGAAATTCATGCCGCTTCCTATAGCTCAAATGGTGAAAAGCGGGTGATATATAATGTGGATAAAGGAAAGCAACTAATGTACAATGATGATAAGGAAAAGAAACCTGTCTATTCTAATCCGCAGCCAAAATTGGTATTAGGAGGTAATGACAAATCTCGGACTTTTTCAAGTGGTGGGGAGCATCCAAAACAAGCAACAAAGAGATGATGAACGAATGTGGCCATCTCTTAAAAAAAAGATGAATAAAGAATATTTCTTTAGAAGGGACGATGTGGCTAAATTATTTCGACAAGCAGTCAAAGTTGGTTTATAATTACTAGAAATTAAAAGGCATGAAGAAGTTGATCAAGTCAACAATCCAAATTCTTGTCCTATCATGATGATCATCCCAAGAGTATGTCTTCAAATATTGGCTAGAAAGAAGGTATCGATGAGGTGAATTTATACTATCCGATAGTATTCTAGTCAACCCTAAAAGAGAGTCTATAAGGATGATTATGTCCTCTTCTGTAATATCCATTAAAGATAAATAGAAGGAGAAATGAGTTAAGATTGAAGAATGACAAACAGTAGTCTCCAAAAAGAGTGTGAAAATATTGAAGCAGCTAAAAACGTCCCTAATGTTATGTAAAAATCATCACTTGAACCTATATTAGACTTAAGAGAGATGCCTAAACTAAGTATTTGAGCTTCTCAGTGGCATGCTGATAAGGCTACTTCATCACAATATGAGAAGAAGTCTACTAAGCACAGGCCTCATAAATCAAAGAAACTGGTTAAGAAAAAGAAGATCAATAAGAGAACTTCAACTCAAAAGATCATTAATCACCGGCCAGCAAGATAGCCATTTACGCTTGCAGACTTCATGCCTAAACTTTGCATTGCTGAATCAGATGAAGAAGATAGCGGTGAATCTTGTTGAGTAGAGACATGCCGAATCATCTATGTGATGTCAGATATTATTCAACATCAGTTACTCCAAAATAATAAATAGTCCTTCGACAACCCATCACAATTCTTGTCAAAGCAAGAAGAGCACGAGGAGCTAATCGAATTTTTGTTTAATGACTCAACAAGATAATAAGTTGATGAAGATCTATGTTTTCCGAGAAGAGTCGACTCATCCATATCATTACGTATGAAATGATGAAGTTGAAAAATGAGTTTAGCCCTTTTGGCCAATCTTCTAGAATAAGAAGGGAATTTGAAGAAACTACCTCTTCAGAAGAACTTGAGCAAGATAAGGTGATTTAAGTTTAGTTGAGAAGAAGTAAAATCTTACCGCCTTCATTAAAGAAGGGAAATACAAATAAATACAAAGGCAAACAAATTAAAGTCAACGAAGATATCATTCCCAAAAATCCTAGAATAAAGTCTAAATTGAGCGAGAAGATAGATTATAATATTCTATCACATCTGTGAAAGATTCCTGACCAATTAAGTGTCTACGAGGCTCTCTTGATGTCAAAAGATCTCCAAGAAACTTTGATACAGGCTCTCAAAGATCCAAAGAGTTATAAAGCTTACTTTGCTAAAAAATGCATGACTGAAGCATTGTAAGCTCAAGATCTCCCAATAATCATATTTTCTGAAGAAGATCTTATGTTGGGAACAGTAGATCATAATAGCCCTCTATATGTTACTGCAGAGAGTGATGACATCTCGATCAATCGAATATTGATTTATCTAGGTTCTTCTATCAATCTTATGAGTCTAAAGGTATTAAGAGGATTATCACTTGATATTCAACATCTTGGGAAAGATAAGTTGATGGTTCATGGTTTCAATGAAAAGGAACATAAGACTCTGGGTTCTTTTATTCTCCTGCTCAAGTTCAGGAATTTATATAAAGAAGCCAAGTTTCATGTAATTGATGCCGATACATCATTTAGAGCTCTCTTGGGCGGTATGGCATGAGTATGCATGGTCCCATCAATATGCATCAATGTATGAAGTATCGAAGATGGAGAAAAGAATTCCGTAACTACAACCATTCTCCGTTAATGAAGCAAAGATTTATGAAGATGCAAAATATTTCATTCCTAAAGAGCCTAAGCTAACAGAGCCTCTTGAAGCGGTAGCATTCACTTCAGGAACTAAAAAGTAATTTCATAAGGTGAAAAAGCAGAAGCAAAGTGGAAGAAAGAAGATAATGCCAAATCTCCCTAAAGCACTTGATTTTGTACCTAAATCAAGAAAATTAGTTCCTCATTTGGGAAGTGACACAGAAGGAGAAGATATTCCTGTCAAACCTAAGGGAACTTATAAGCTCTCAAGAAAAGTAGAATGTGAAATAAGTGATTCTGATTCAGACTATGATTTTGAATCTACTTATGGAAATAGAGTTCAGATGGTTGCATCAAGGAGGATAGCTCACTTGGCAGAGTCAGATGACTCACTCAAAATTATACCCATCCCTCAGCAGTGCTTTAAAGAAATCAATCCACTAGAGGTTCATAATATTGAAGAATTGATAACATTCTATGTGCCGCCGTTGAGTGAGAGTGGCGGAACAGGAACTCTATTTTACAAATCTGAAGAGTCTCAACCTCACATTTTGAGCAGCGTGCTCAACATAAAAATTATGATGAGATAGTGTCAGCAAGAATACCAATATACTATGCACAAAAATTATGAAGAATTATGCATAAGCTTGGAATTCATATTAGGACTACTAAATATAGAACCCAAAACTTTAACAAGATGTGGAGCCAAAGAAGTCCTCAAGCATCATGAAGAAGTAATGTGCTTATCACTAAAAGTCTTGGGTTCATCTGTAAATCTCATCAAAATAAAGCTTGTTATAATATAATAGAAGCTGAGATAGAAACTCATAGTGATGAAGAAGATGATTTCCATTAAATTCTTCTTAAAATGATGAAGAAGTAAAAGTCAAGCCCACACCTGAAGAACTTGAAGAGGGTGGACAAATAGCTACCATGGATGAACTTAAAGAAATCAACCTAGGAGCTGAGGATAATCCCCGTCCAACTTTGTCAGTGCCCTTCTGCCTGATGAGAAATTTGAAGAGCTAAAAATGCTACTTTGTGAATTCAAAGATTGCTTTGTCTGGACATATTCTGAAATGTCAGGCCTATCCCCTCAATGTAGTAGTTCATAAACTAGTTATTAAACTAGATGTAATGCCCATTAAGCAAGCTCCTAGGCGAATGAGATTGGAGATTGAAAAATAGGTAATTGTAAAAACTAAAAAGCTAATCAAAGCAGGCTTCATCCAAGAGGAGAAGTATGCAGATTAGATAGCCAACATTATCCCAATTAGAAAGAAGAACGGCCAAATCCATCTCTGCATTGACTTCCGGGACTTAAATAAGGCATGCCCAAAAGATGACTTTCTGCTTCTAATATCAGAACTACTAGTGGACAACACTTCCAATTATGATATATTCTCATTCATGAACGAATCATCGGGATATAATCAAATCAAGTTGGCATCTGAAGATGAAAGACATACATCGTTTAGAACACCTATCGGCATCTATTGCTATACGGTCATGCTTTTTGGCTTGACAAAAGCTGGAGCTAAATACCAAATAGCTATGACGTGTATTTTTGATGAGTTAATCCATCAAAAGGTGGAATGTTATGTTGACGATTTAGTTGTGAAAAGTTTAAATCATGAAAATCACTTTGAAGACTTGAGAATGTATTGGAGAGAATCAGAAAATATGATCTCAAGATGAATCCTCCAAAATGTGCATTTAGAGTATCCTCTGGAAAATTCTTGTGGTACATTGTACGCCACAGAGGTATTGAAATTGATCCTGCCAAAATCAAGGCAATTGTGAAGATGCCTCCATAGAGTTTGTTAGACTCCGTTCTTTACAAGACGCTTGCATTCATCCGTCGATTTATATCAAACTTATCAGATCTTTGTCAACCATTTGCAAGGTTTAATGAAGAAGGATGCTCCATTCAAATGGGATAAAGTGCCGAAGCCTTCAATAGCATTAAAAGTTACATTAAATCCACCAATCCTTTGCGGCTCCTACTCACGGAAGCCCTCATTCTATACATATGCATTAGAAGAGTCCTTGGAGCATTATTGGCACAACACAATGAAGAAAGCAAGAGAATGCTCTTTATTATATCGTCGGAGGTGATTGGTGTAAATGAGATACTCTTGATAGAAGCTATTTAGCATTGATCTTTGCGGTCAAAAGCTTCATCATTATATGTTATCTCACAAGATTACCCTCATCTCAAGGATCGATCCTGAAGTACTTGATGAAAAGACCAGCGTTGAGTTAGTTTGGCAAGATGGGTAATATTGCTTTATAATTTGATATCACATATTTAGAAAATAGTGAAGGGACAAGTCTTAGCGATTTTTCGCACATCCCATCCCTATGGACTCTTCTCTTAATGACGATTTGCAGATGAGCAAATTATGCTCATTCATGAAAGAGAAAAATCACAAATTTGGAAATGTACTTTGATGGAGCCTCATCGATCAAACAAGTCCAACATCTAAATTTCTCAAGCGAAGCGAATCGACATCATCTTCATAACACCGGAAGGAGGGATAATGAGATGATCATATGGATTGAGAGCCAAGAACTAATAATGAAGGCGAATATGAAGCATTAAGTGGTTCTTGAAGAAGCTATTTTCATACGCATTCAAAACTTGCATATTTTTTGGCAATTCTCAGCTTATTATAAATCAAGTACTTGGCATTTATAGAATTAATAATCTTGAGTTAGCTTTCTATCACAAGCGAGTTCTCTAGCTTATGAAGCAGATACCAAATATTACACTAACTCGAGTCTCTCGATCCGAGAATAGCAAAGTCGATTGCTTTGCAAAATTAGCTAAGGAAATGACAAGTATGAATGATGATTATGTCATGATCGGCATATTTACTCGATGAGTCTTAGAGCTAGTAAAGTATCAATCCCCACAGGTATAGGGATTATCAAATCTAACCCAGCAAGATGTGACTTAGGTTGCTTCTCATACTCCTCAAAATCAATAAGAAGTTGTACCAAGAAGAGTTAAGAATGACATTACCTCAGAAAAATAATGTGAAACCTTTACTATAGAAGAGTCACGTGATTGGAGGCAACCCTTCATCAACTACTTTAAAGAAGGCAAATTACCAAGTAATAAATCACTTATAGTTCAAATCAAGAAGAGAATGCTACGCTATGCTTTCATCAACAATACTTTATATCGTAGATCCTTTGAACAAATGTGGCTATGATGCCTATATGTAGATGAAGCTAGCAAGTAATGGTTAAACTTTATGAAGAACTTTATGGTGCACATCAGTCAGGTCCCAATATGACAATAAAGATCAAAAGGATGGGCTATTATTGGCCTTCTATGGTAAGATATATGGAAATCTCATTTAGATCTATTACACCTAAGCATCTTGGCCATTTGAATCTTTGGGGTACATATGTAATTGGACAATTGATCCATCATCATTTGGACATCGCTTCATCTAGTATTTATTTCTCTAAGTGGGTGAAGCTACCCCATTTAAAGAAGTTATTGATCAGTGATTAACTTCTTTACGCATAATGTGGTCTATAGATTTGGAGTGTCGCACCGAATAATTTTTGATAATGGCACAGCTTTCAAAAGTGTAAGGATTTATAAATTCATCGATCGACACAAAATTAATTGACGGTACTCTTCAATATACAATCCAAGAGCAAATGGTTTTATAGAAGCTTCAAACAAGACATTAGTCAAACTGCTCAAGAAGATTCTCACTAAAAATAAAGAGAATGACATACCAAGCTAGTAAAGACACTATGGGCATGTACCTACAAGGCGACTAAAGCCACTCCTATTCATTGGTTATTTGAAGCGAAGTAATTCTTGCTTGAAGTTGAGTTGCCTTCACTTGAGTAGCCATCAAATACAATCTAGCGAAGATCAAAATGCTCATTTGAGAATGGAGGAACTTCGGCAGCTTGATGAAATTAGATTGCAAAACTCATCAAAATCGAAGTCTATCGAGCAAAGATGTCCAGGGCTTTTGACCATACGGTGCGACCTCGAACATTCCAAAAAGGAGAATTGGTCTTGGTGCTGAGAAGACCAATTATTCTAATCGAAAATTTGGTGGCAAATTTGAGCCTAATTGGGAAGGCCCTTTTGTCATTGAAAAAGTGTATCAAGGAGGGGCATACCAACTCATTGACCTAAAAGGTGAAAAACCAATGTCACCAATTAATGGTCGATACTTAAAAAATTATTATACATTCTCGAAGTACAATAGAAATTTTCGCATATAGGGCATTTTTTAGTATATCTATTTGTTACATCATGCTTCATGAGAGATCCCTAAATAAAATACTCACTCGGATGAAAAAACTTTTTATGAAAATTCTCTATTACATAGGGGGCATTTTTAGATTTTTATATATAGAAGAAATCAATGTTGCATGTTAAAACTCTCTTATGAGCATATCAATTCAAATATTAATGTATTTGTGTATTTTTCATCTTGAAAATTCTCTTAAATGTGCTTTAGAATTTCCCCTGTAAGACAGGGGGCATTCTTTTTAGTTTATGTTAAGTTTATTTAAGTTGAGGTCGTGCTATAAGGCGAGATCCTCGAATATATTCTTATTCAGATTGACATCGAGCTTTGTGCAGAAATCTCTGAATATATCTATAATTGTTACTATTAAGTTGAGAGTCTTGCAGGAACAAAAAGAATCTACTTCTACGCATGAAAAGACAACCCTAAATGTCAAGAAATTTATCTTTCAGATTTGTTAAATTCTAGAGATAAGTCAGAAGAACTCCCAATTTCGGAGGCTTCAATTAATTAAGTTGGAGAAACATCAACCTCTATATCCTAAAGTCTAAGACATAGATGGGTTCTAAAGGTCGAACTCAATGAGCCCACAAATGGTCGAGTTGTTGATGCTCTCCTAACTTAACAAGCTACAAGAAAAGGCCGCAGTGAAAGAGCCAATGTTCGTTAGTCTGATGACAAAACCACCAACCCACTATAGTTTAAGTTGAAGACTCGAGTAAGTTCTAAAGGTCAAACTCAAGCCAAATATGGCGAGTTCGGCTCTCCTCACTCAACAAGCCATAAGAAAAGGTCATGTGAAAGAGCCCTTCGCCTCAATGATTGTAGCGTCAATCTCAAACCAAATCCAACTTAGTGATTACAAGCAAGATCCAAGAGATCTTTCTACTTGATCGATAGATTAAGATAATCTGAGAAACTCTCTCAATTTGAGCATCAATCTTATATATTGCAGTAGGTGATATCTCAACTTATTCTCAATGATGATCAAGCTCAAAGCAGATCAAAGCCAATCTCCTCATCAAGTCTAAGTAGAAAGCACGAGGAAGCAATTCCATAGTTCATACAAAGTCGATGGTGAACTAAAGAATTTCATGGTTATTCGATCATTATTACACCGCGTTCTAATAACTCAATTGACCCTATAAGCGGAAGGTCAGTCAGATGCACCTTCAATGAATCATCAAGCGGCAGTGATTCATGGTGCATACACTTCACGACAAGTCAATATGGATAAATCAGTCATTCCTTCATCAAGTCCCATCAAGCTTAAAGATAAGGAATTTAAATCGACCAAACGCGATAAACAATTTCCAAGTGGAATCCTTCATCAAAATAAACAAATCAATTCCTCCAATAAACTTAATCAAGTACAAAGTTATGATTGGACGAAACTCAAATCTACAAGGACATAAAAAAGAGATCTTCAGCAAAGTCATTGAAGTAGATAGTAGATGGTGTAAGAACTCTTATCATATATCGATGTCGATTAAAAAATCGATCATCCAAATTTAGCATGTCTTAAATAAGGCATCATACTAATGACAAATCCTATCAAAGCTCCATAATTTGTGTCAAAAAGATCCAAGTTCTATGGCATACCCAAAAGGTCAACCAATTTTCAACAAATGTGACTCGCTCCATGCATGAATCACATTTGTTGGGGGGCATTTATTGACCTCCACATATGTGTCATAATTCGGGTCAAGCCCACAAGTCAAGTTCGACGGACTTCGGAGGTGATAGTGTGCAAATCAGAGCTCAAAATGCATGTCCGAAAATGGTGAATGACCTCCGATCGATGAAACGAACCGTCGTTGCATTTAGAAACATCAAAAAATATAAATATTACATAATCCAAAGAGCGAGCGATCAAGCTATTAATGTGTTGACATGCATATCAAAGTCAAAAAGCTACGACGATGTCCGAATGATATCCGTTCATAAAATTGATCACGCAGTTAGCTTTGAAACATTGAAAACTATCAAATGAGACTGTCCACACTCAATTCAGACAAGTCTATGTACATGTCAAATAATTTGAAGTGACAACGTGCAAATCAAGGTTGAAATGCACAAGACGTCACCAAAATTAACTCAAATGACCTCCGATCGATGAACGAATTTCGCCACTATATTTAGAATGTCGAAAGTGATTAGAATATAAATATTGCATAACTTGATGATCAACTGATCAAGCGCTCGAGTCGTCAACGTGCTTGCATGCATATTGAGATCAGGAGACGCCAACACGAACCAAAAGACCTTCGTTCACAAAATTGATCGTGTCGTTAGCTTCAAAATATCAAAACCTATTAGGTAAGACTATTCACACTCAATTCGGATGAGTCTACACAAATGTCGAGTGATCGAAAGTGGAGACGCGCATTTTGAGCTGAAATGGACTCAATTTGACATCGACTTGAACCAAACGGCCTCCAATCGCGAAACGGACTTTGTCGTTGTGTTTGGAACAACGGAATAAACTTCAATTGATATATATATATATATATATATATATATATATATATATATATATATATATATATATATATATATATATATATATATATATATATATTGACCATGTTATTTTATCGATGTAAAATTCACATTAAAGATGATTAATCAATTTAAAAATCAATTTAGAAAAAAAAAACCTATTTATAATCCTAGCCCTAAGCGAATCGGTCGGCTCAACATACTTCACGCTCGAGTCGCTCGCTCGTCTCCCTCTATGCGTACGAGAAGCCGAAGCTTCTCCACGGTTTGATCCCCTCTCCTCACGCGACCGAAGATGCACGAGCTCGGCCCCTCCTTCGCGCACATTCCAGCAACTGTTCCCCCTCTCACTCCCTCTTCCTTCTTCAAATCTCCTCCAAACCAGGCTGCTTCCTTCTTCTTCTTCTTCCTCTTCCTCTTTCTTCCCCTCTTTTTCCTTATTTCCTTCCCCTCTCCAAAACCGAAAATTCACCCATATTTTTCCCTCATCCCCTCTCCAAAACTAAAAAGTCACCCTTGTTTTCCCTCATTTTTCATCAAAATTGTCCCTATTTTCCCTCATTTTCATCAAAATCAAAATCCACCCTTATTTTCCCTCATTTTTTTCTCAAAATCAATTTTAAATTCACCCATTTTCTGATCCAATTTTCGATAGGAGGCACCCGTCAAAATATGAGTTCTTCTTCGGTTTCGCTCCTCATCGCATTATCCTTCAATTTTTTTGCTTAGTTCATCGAGGAAGAACACCATCAAGAGGTGTTCTTCTTTATTTTTGGCGTCACCATGCGCATCACCTTTCCAATCTTGCCATTGGGAGAAGAACACCGTCAAGCGGGTTCTTCTTTGATTTTCATCGCTCCTCTTCTCTTCTCTACAGAGCGACACCCGTCAAGCGGTTCTTCTCTTGGTTTCCGACATATCCAACCCCATCTCTTTGTTGATCTTTGTAGCACGTAAAAAAATAAGTCATAATATGTGAGATCTGTGAATGAAAATATATATACATGCTTATATTTTTTTGTAGGTTTGAAGGCCTTGCATTACTCATGAGTGCGAGATGAAAATCATTTGTGGTGTCGACCGCTCACTACTCAGAGGGGTGTGGTAATAACATCCAGATGTCCCCTCCTATAATCTTTTAGAAATTTTTATTAATTTAGACTTAGAAAAAAAAATGAAATGAATATACATTATATCTTCTCTTTCTGCGGGTTTCAAGACCGTAATGCCCATGAGGGGCATAGTGAGATGAAAAATATGGTGTCAAGACACTACTCCTTCACTCATGAAATCAGAAATCAAAATCTCGATGTAGCCACGGGATGATGTCGGGAGTGACAAAATAAATCTTTTAACTTAAAAAATGAGAAGTAAAATGAAAACTTAAGCATAAATAAGAAAACATATATAGATAAACTAAAATCATCAAATAAGAAAAAAAGGGGAAAGTAAAATGACATACAACAAACACAAAAGTAAAAGAAGACAAAAAAAGAATAGAGGAAAAGCATTTACAAAACATATTTAAGCAAGTTGAAAACTTTCCCGAAGTGCGAATTAAAATCCTTCCCCCTCTTTCTAAGTACTCTAAACTCAAGCACTCTCTTAGCCTTATTTAGGGAGATTTGATGAAGTAATGAGTGAGTTCTCTTTTCTTATAAATTCCTCAAAATTAAACAAGTTTTAATTAAAATTTGGGGAGACTAATACTAAACTCATAACAAACTGACAATAAACTTAAAGTCTATAAAATTTAATATGGAGTTAAGGATGAATCCAAATTGGGTTTAATAACTCTTATACAAATATATAGATGATTACAATGCTAGTGAATAAGCATGAGTAAGGCTAAAGCAATAAACACTGAAATTAGCAAAACTTATCAAAAGTGATGTAAATTGAACACAATCAAGTTGGGAGAATTACAAAAACTCAACAAGTAAACTAACTGCAAGTAATGTTTTAAACTACAATCTAAGTCACAATGTCTTATTCGCCATAAGATCTGCAATTCTTTGTACAAGCGGTAAGGCGACTAAACTAAATCTTAATAAGCTTTCTTCAATACAAAATTTAAAATTTCATTCTAATTATGATTTTTAAATCAATGAAATCATTAATTAGGTGAAATTACAGCTATAAACTGCATGTGCTCGGACATAGAAATTTCAAGTGCAAATTTTAATTTCTGAAAAGGCTAAGTAGGCTAAATTAGAATTAAATGAAAATATAAAATAAATCTCATAATTCATAAATAAAATTACCTAAATTACTAATCACCCGCATGGGCTCGACACTATGTTGAATGCTTAAATTCAAGTGTCTGAGGATGTTCTTGGTTGCTTCGGTTTAGTCTTAGGTCAGTTAACAAAACCTAAAATCTATAATAAAATTTCAAATCGTGAAATATCAGACTGATTACGTGTGACAGTAGATCTTTCTATTAACTAAACAAAGTTGACAGGATCTAAAGCTCTTAAACATATTCAAATTAATCAATTTTTCAAATCAAATTAAGTAATAATATAAAAATAAATGAAACTCTATCATTAAAACTTATAATCAAAATCAATTCTCCACCTTCCATTTTTATGTTTGAAATTAAGAAAACTTTAGCTCACAGAGCCAATGTCAAATCAAGTGTTTCTTATGTTCACTCTCAATCTCTTGAAGGATGTGGCGTGTCCTCATTGGTGGCTTGGCGGTAGGATCCATAGATGAAGCAGTAATGACCAAAGTCCTCTGATCGGGTGGTTTGGCCAGTCAGACTCTATTATATTATGATCATGATCATTGCTTGTATGCTCCTTAATGGCTCTGCTCTTTGAGTTGTGAATCATAGGATATACTTGATAGAGAAAACAACCTATGTCAGCTAATGTAAACTTAAGTGTATCTCCTTAGACAAACACCACCTTAAGTCTACAAGGATTTCTTGGACGACGTAACCCATGTGTTGTTGATAAGGATCCTTCGATTAGGTTGGGTCGACTACCTCCTCTGACTAAGTAGACTAGGGACCACGACAGCCCGGGATGACGAAACCATGAGATCTAGATCGGGCACATCATCATTCCCCCAACCATCCGGTTTAAGCTGAAATGATGAGTTTCATAATCTTAAATTTTAAAACTTCATATGCTACTACTATACGCTACGCATTTAGCGATCTAACGACTAGTCTTAATCGAAAGTTCTTTCTCAATTATTAAGATGAGTAATTAATTATAAGGGCTTGCACCTATAAGAAACTTAGAACCAGATCTAAAGTCCTCATCAAATGAGGATGAAATCTCTATGTAGCGTCTTATCTACTATTTCATCTATTTTTTGAAAATTACGCTCACACTTTAAACCACACTCTCTTTAATTCAAAAATTGTCGAGAGATTTATGGTAAATTTTCAGAGACCCAATTATCATTTAAAATATGGAATTTATTTATGGATCAAATTTTATCATTTTTAGCATTGATTTAATGAGGAGATGATGTCAAAAAAAAAAGTCCTTTAAAACTAAAATTTACTCATATAATTCACAAATCATAATAATTTAAAATGGCTTTTTTTATATTATTTTAAGTTTAGACTTAAAAAATTTATAAAATATAAAATCTTAAATTTAAGATCTCTTGATTGAAAATATGAAATCTCGTTACACTTAATAAATTCTTATTATTTAGTGCTGCTTTAAATCATAACTTATAAACACATAATTAACTTTTTTTATAAATATTTTTTCCTTTCTTACAGATCTATGTTTGCTATCACATAAGAGACCTAAACAACTAAATGTATTATTATTATTATTTAATAATTGTGGCTCCTATTATATCTCTTAAAAAAAACAAATCATTTTATGGACACATGCATATATTAGAGGCTTTCTTCCAAAGAACATCTGAAAAAGGAAAAACACATGAAAACGAAAAAGCAATTTAAAGCAATCATCATGAAAATATAAATATCAATAACAACAATAATGATGATAATGGCGACGACGGCAGCGTTGCGGCAAGCGGAGAATGTTATTAGAGGTAGAGTGATATGGCAAATAATAACGCCATGGTGAAATTCCAGTTTCTGGTTATCCATGGCCATGACAGGTCAATATCGATCTGTGGATAATCCTTGCAAGTTGCAATGGATATGCATCAATAAGCTTTATTTACACACATACACATCTAAGAATAATAATAAGGATAAGGGTTAAGGAGAAGGGCGATCCGCCAGCAAAAAAAAAAAAAGAACAGAAAAAGAAAGCAACACTTTAAGTGCTGTGGAGGGCCTGCTGGATCGATATTGATCATCATCTTTCACTAGCCTCCAAGGGGGCCGGGGGAAAAGATGGAATCAGACTTTAACAACAAATCTTCCTCAGATTTATATCTCCATTAAAAGAAGTGCTTCAGTGGGTCGGAATCATATCACTATATATTTGCAGTGGTGGTTGTTATTCTTTTATCAATTAAAAGAATCTTACCAATCAATTTGGTTCGACACAATCTCTTGACCAGCAACGCAGAAGCTAAATAACTTATATATATCATAATTATCTTAGCTTCATTACACGCACGACTTTAACATAGTTCTATACGAGTAGGAAAGGACAAGACTTTGACGACCAACCTTCCTTACTAAGACCCATACAATAATAAAAACCAGATAAAGGGCGCTACATATAACTTCACAACAAAATTATGGAGATGCCCAAATTCTCCAATACACCCAAATTTAGAAAGAAAAAAAAAAACGAAGATCATGATGGCCAGATTTGCTTTCAGAACCTTGGTATAGCACAACATACCAAAGGATTTTTCATCTCAAGTGACATCTTCAGACACTCAGACAAGTCCACAGCACTGTTCCCTGCAGCCACCCATTTGAAATTCTGCAGAAGTTGAGCTAACCAGAGATGAACCGTGGCTAAGGCCATAGCTTTCCCAGGACAAACTCTCCTGCCTGCGCCAAACGGAGCAAGCCTCAGATCAGAGCCCATGATGTTGACATCTTCTGCTAGGAATCGTTCAGGTTTGAATTCGTCGGGCATAGACCAAATGTTTTTGTCATGAGTTATCGCCCACATGTTCACCATGGCAGTAGTTCCAGCTGGGATAAAGTGATTTCCGACATGAACATCATGTACTGAGAGGCGAGCCCAAGAGAGAAGAGGACCGGGTGGATGCATTCGAAGGGATTCTTTCACTACGGCTTGGAGATAAGGAAGGTTCTTCATGTCCGAATCAGCAACTGGCCTCGAGTTTCCAGCAGTAACAGCGTCAATTTCAGCTTGAGCTTTGGCCTGGATGTCAGCGTGAAGAACCATTCTGGCCATAATCCATTCCATGAGGATAGCAACAGTATCAGTCCCTCTAAATATCATCTCCTGAATGAACAGAACCATGCAAAGGTGGCCATATATTAGTTAAAAACTGTAAATTACCAACAGTAACAAAATAGTAACAGCAGCTGTTTTTTATTTGATTGGAAGATGCTGACATGAGCGACATCTAAATGAAATTAACAGAAATGTGACAACTACTTCAATTGCTGGATAATTTAAAACTATATACCAGAATCAAAATAGAAAATTAAGAAGAACAATAACTGAAGTTATCTTACCCAAAGAACAGCTACCATATCAGAATCTGAAAGCTTCTCCACCTCCTCCAAATCAAGAAGCACATCAACAAAGTCCCCGGATTGATCAACCTCGCCAACTCTTCCACTATCAATCATCCTCTTTTTCCTGTGCTCCTGTATGATTTGACTTACATACACGCTCACCCTAGCCACAAGCTTCCGACACCTCCTCCTCACTCCTTGAAGATCCAACCATCCGATCAGAGGCAAGTGGTCACTCCAGTTAAACATCCCAAGCAACTCATAGCCCTCCTTCACCAAGGCCTCGAGCTGCTCACCTTCTCCTTTACCAAAATTAAATCTTTTGCCAAAAACGCTCATCATAACGTTGTTGAGAGACCCAAAATGTAATACCCTTTTAACCTCCAGCACCCCGTCTCTCTCCATCAAACCTCTTATCTCCCCAACCATAGACTCGCCGATATCCATCCTCTGTTTCCCAAAGGATGAGATTCTCCTCGGACTAAATAGATAGGTTGCTGATATCCTTCTTAAATTCCTCCAATACTCGCCAAAGGGTGCAAAACCCATAGCGCGGTTGAAGAGTAGTTCGTATGCAGATTCCTTTGTGGGACGGTCAGCGAAAGCTGAGCTGTTAAGAATCTCCTTGGCAGTATCCGGATGGCTCGAGACGATAAAGCGGGTGATTCCAACAGAGAAGGCCATCAACTGAGTAGCTCTTAAAGAGTTTGCGAGGTTCGCAAGAGTTCTGTGAGCCGCAGAGCCCGAAAGTGCCGTGACGACGCCAGAAGGGCCGGGAATCGAGCGGAGGCTGGGAGAGAGTAACCAAGCCACGCCACCAGGGATGAGGAAAAACGCGACGATAGCTAACAAGGCAACAGCTATCACCGGGGAGAGAGCTTCCTTAGTGAGGAAAAGCTGGAGGAAGGCCGAATCCATGTCCGAGGCTGCCATAGTCGAAAAGAACACCTTGTTCGGGGAAGAAGGGTCGACTGAACTGTGATACGAAAAGACGGTGGGCAGAGGGCCGTTATATAGGAGTTGAGCCGTTGAGCCCGAGGTTTGAAATTTAACCCTCGTCAATTTTTTAAACCTGTAGGAAATAAACCGCGGTAGAAAGTAGAGTGAAAGCGTCGGTGACCGATATGCCCATACTTTTGTCCGAAAAAGCAGTCCCGCCGTTCGAGAATCGAGGTTAAAGAAAGTTAGGCGGACAAAGTGTAATCGGCTCACCTGGCGGTGATGGGATGCGCGAAAGGCAGGCCAGCTCAAGCGTCGGCGCTAATCATCGTCGAAGGCATTCGGAGGGAACACGTGGCATTGTGGGAAAGGGAGAGGACGGCGTAGCACGTGCACCGCAGCGAGGCATAGGTCCGCAAGGCAGCGAAGACTGACCATTGACAGGTGGATCAATCGGTCAGCGCTGCCCGCGGGCAGGATCAGTTCGAAGACCGATCTGACGGTAGGTACTCGCCCGACGTCCTCGCTTGCTCCCAGCCGTCCGATGGGAGGGGTCCACGCCGCCGGCCAGCCGCCAGTGTACGGCTCTCGATCTGCGGGCCCCCCCGCCGTTTCCAGCGGCGAATAAGTCATGAACGCTTATAATTAATTAATTAATTAATTAATTATGCTTTTAATCAGTGCATTAATTTAAGGCGCATAAAGGAGGAGAAGGTAAGCCGTCGGATCCGCCGTTGGCAACAGATTGGGGAGTGATATAGACGGTGGATATGTGGTGGGATCCGAAGCACAAACTCTATGAATTGGTCAGAAAGCGCCCCCGCCCCAAAGCTATTCGGCTCTGAGGGAAGCGGCGGTGAAGAGCATTGTAATTATGGCCTTAATGAGTAATTAAAGTGGGCCGTTTACGTCATTTAATGATGACAACGTGGCGCCGGGTACGACGCTGTCAGAATCAATGCCATAGTAATAAAATTTGTTGGCCCATCTTTCTATTCTCACATTCTATGCCTCAAAGTATCTTATTATTATTATTATCAAGTTTTTATTACCCTTCTTCATAAATAGATCGATAGATAAATAAGAGTCAAAAATGAAAGTATTTATATTCCTCTTTGAGGTTTCAATGTTTTTCTTCAAATAAATTAATTATTCTCAAATTTTGATGTACATTAGAAAATGAATTGATCCAATAGCATGTCTTTAGAGCATTGAAACACATAAAATGATGAAGAAAGTTTCACTAAAAAAATTTATTCAATATTTTTTCGACTTTATTATTTTTAAGTTATTTTCATATTAATTTTTACAATTTTCTTAAAATCTCTATCTCATTATTTCTTTGAATGATTGTGTGCATATATGTATTTACACTTATATAAATATACACATGAGTAATACAATTTTAGCATAAACTTTAGCCATTTTTGAATTTTAAAAATAATTTTTTTCAAATATATAGATACTAAAATTATAATATTTCTACCTTTCATGAATTTTTATAACCATATTAATAATTAGAAATTTAATGTAAATATTTTCTTTAAAAAAATTATAATTTTTAAGTATTTTTCTCATTTTATTTGTAATTATTTCTCAACAATTTTTATAATAGATTATCTTCATAAAAAATTCTTCAAAGCATTAGATGAGTGGATTTTCTAGCCTTTTTATGACAATAAAAAAAAATCAATGATCTATCCTTTCAAATTTTATTTATATTATGTCTTGTTGAGTTTTTTTTTAATCTATTTTCTTAGTTTATTCTCTAATTTAATATAAATATACATGTATATCTTAGGTACTATCAAAGATGGAGCTTTTTTTAGTTTGACATCTAGGTTGAGTGTCAATATTAATGACTTTAAGCACCAATAATAGAATTACTATGATTGAAATTATTTGTTATAAATTGTGGCCAAGATAAAATTTATATTCTTATGAAACTTCATGGGGATTAAAAAGATCAACTATTAGAAGCTACAATAGAAATTTAAAGATTTGAATCCTAAAGAAGATTTCAAAAAGCACTCCAATGATAGTACAAAAGAGTATATTGACATTATGTAGATATAGTAATTTTATATATGATTTGAAATAAGATCTTTTATTATTTTCACCTATTGAATATATGTTTCTCCATGTTTTAGAACAGTAAAGATAATGATTAATAAATTCTAAATCTTTATGAAATAGTGGCATATCTTTCTAATGGCATGCCCCATATAGAATATTAAGCCCTTTAATTGTCTTAATATTTAAAGTAAAGATAACTAAACTTATATTTTTGAAGATTTTTAAATGAACAAATACATGTGCTTTCTTAGATTTATGTCTTCTAAGATTTTTTTAAAAAAATGTATACCTTCTAAGACTTATTCCTTCTAAAATATTTGAAAGAATTTGTACTCTCTAAGGCTTATATCTTTTTAGATTTTAAAAAATAACTAAATTATATTTTTTGATGTTCATATCTTCTAAAATTTTTAAATGAATAGAGATGCTATCAATCATTTACACTCTTTTTTTTTTCTATCAAGACTTCTTTATTGGTTTTCCTTAGAATGGAGATCCTATCCTTTGCTTGTAATTGTAAAGTCTATGCAAGTGAAAGATAAAATGTAATATTATTTATAAGAAAAAAATTTAATTGAAATAATAGATCTCTAATTACCTCTCAAAGATAGATTGTATATATTAATTCTTCAAAAACTTATAATGAGAAGAGGATCAATGAGATGAGTAAGATCTCAATTTCTATGGGTTATTTTAGTGATTAGATATTTTTATTAGATCCACTATAGATGCATGATAGTTGGGAATGAAATATAGGAGAATTACACCAAACTCTTTGAGAAAGATTGCAGTTTCCTTCTTTTAACTTCTCTTGTTTGAATGCTGAATGAGCATTAATTAAGAATAATTCTACTTTAGACCAAGGGAGAAAATATTACATCTGGAGTCCGCACGTAGCTTTACGTGCGGACTCCAATCCTGGCCCGACGCGTGTCCAGTAGTTTTTTTTTCTATTTTAGCGCTTAACGACACTGTAACTGGACGGACGGCGACCACGCCGTTTATCCTGGCCCGGCCCGGCCCACCTCGTTCAAACAGCGGGAGAAGAAGAATTATTGGAATGAGCGGGAGAAATTTAAAAGAAATATATATATATCTAGATTTAGGGTTTAGGAGTGTATTTTTTTCTTGCAAACTGAGTTCAGAGAGAGAAAGAGATTTTCTCATTTCCTTTTTACGAAAGAACCATGAAGATGGAGAATGAAGGCCTTGAGGAAATAGCTGAGGATGTATTAAATAAAAATTCATTGGTAATTTTTCTCAACCGTTGTATACGTATAATTTTTTTTACAATTTGGTAGTGTTATTCCTTAAAATTCTTTTATTTAGTGTATATTTCCTACACTGTTTGGAGTTTTTTACAAGAGGACTTTGCTTATTTTGAGAGATTTTTGTATCGTAATCTCTCTCAGAGTCAGATGATTTTGAATATTTTGTAATTTATTTTTCCTGGATGAAGAGAATATGATCATTACATTTCATTAAAGTAATTTTGTGGTTGTTTGGTTAATCTTTATGGGAGATTTTTTTCAGTACCCTCTATACTCTGATTCTCCGAGTATAGAGCATTTTAAGCGATTTTTCACTTTATGTGACATATTTGGAAGAAATATATTTATTACAATCCATCACGAACAATTTAGAGCTGTTTGATAGTTTTTTTAGTGTCATTTTGCATTTGTACTCTCTTGAGAGTACATACGATTTTTTATCATTTTCTTCAGTTTCATTGGTCTGGTTGTCTAGATTATGTTTATTACATACCAGTAGGAGCAATTTTGAGAGATGTTTGGATGGTTTTTGGAGGATTTCTGTATCTATACTCTCTGTACTCTCCTGAGAGTACAGATCATTTTGGATTATTTTTTTTAATTTCTGTGGCCTGTTTGGAGAGAATATGTTATTATAATCTATGAGGAATAATTTGGAGGTTATTTGGTTATTTTTTTAGTGTTATTTTGCATCTGTAGAGTGCAGATGATTTTTGGTCATTTTTTACAGTTTCTTCAGACTAGTTGTTGATATTATTTTCATTATATCTGTACTCTATATTCTCTCTGTACTCTCTGTACTCTTTGTACTCTCTGTACTCTTTGTACTATCTCTACTCTATGTACTCTCTGTACTCTGTACTCTGTACTCTATATACTCTCTGTACTCTCTGTACTCTCTGTACTCTTTATACTCTCTGTACTCTCCTGAGGGTACATAGCTATTTGGTCATTTTTTATCTGTTTCTTTGGTCTATTTGGATATGTTCATTAGGCACAATTTGGAGGCTGTTTGGTTGATTTGTTAGTATTTTTTTATATCTACTCTTTGTACTCTCATGAGAGTATATATGATTTTTAGTCATGTTGTCCAGTTTCTTTGGCCTGGTTGTTAAGAGTACATTTCATTGGAAGCAATTTTGCAGTTGTTTGGATGGTTTCTATGAGATTTTTGCATCTGTACTCTCTGTACATTCCGTTGCAACACTCTTTAGTAATGAAGTCATTGACATTTTACAGAAGCTTCGTCTGCATCAATTCATTAGACTCCATGAAATTCAGCAAGACTCAATAGTCATGACCTCAATCCTATCTTGTTGGGACATAGAGAAGCAAACTTTCTTTCTGGGTGGGCAATGCATTCCTTTCACCCCCAATGAAGTTGCAGTAATTGTAGGGATACCAAATAGAGGGGAGAAGGTCTTATGGAATAGAGGTAATGTGTTATCTATGAGGTCAGCACTTCTAGTGAGGAAGCCCTTAAAGAGCATCTTGAAGGTAAAAAATACAAAGCAAAAGAAGCCTTACAGAAAGCAAAAGAATCCTTAAAGAGCATCACCCCCGATGAAGTTGCAGTGATAATAAAGATGTCAAACAAAGGGGCGGTCTTATGGCATAGAGGGAATGTGCTATCTGTGAGGTTAGCACTTCTTGTGAGGAAGCCCTTAAAGAGCATATTGAAGGTAAAAAATACAAAATAAAAGAAGCTTTATTGAGCAAAAAGACTGCCCCCTCTATACTCTCTGAACTCTCTGTACTCATGGGTAGCTTGTTATAATACTATTTATGTTTCTATGATGATTTCTTTACTTGTGTGGAGGCTGTTTGGTTGGTTTAGTAGTGTTATTTTGTATCTGTACTCTCTATACTCTCTTGAGATTACAGATGATTTTGTGGATATTTTTTCCAGTTTCTTTGGCCTAGTTGTTCAGATTATGTTCATTACATTACATTGGAAGCAATTTGGTGGGATGTTTGGATGATATTTGCATCTGTACTCTCTATATTTAGCTCATTTTTCCCTTTTCTTTATCCTATTTTGAGAGAATATGTTTATTTGTGGAGCTATTTTATATGCCACATTTATGTGGAGCTATCTTGGCAGGTGAATGCGGTCAATGGGCAGTGCGATGATAAAGTCATGATGTCTAATGAACCAAATTTGGAGAAACTTCTTGGCACCACTATTCAGAATGAAACGGAGGTGTATGCACTGTACTGTGACTACACACATCAAACTGGCTTCAGTGTTTGGAAGGACCATACTAGTTATTGGCCAAACTTCAAGAAATCAAAAAAAGATTTTTTTATGTGTAAAGCGGTGGAAAATCTACTAGTCAAATGGCTTAGCAAATTCAAAATAATCTGAGGGCTTGTCCACCATGATTAGATTCTTTATTGACTTAGATGGGAACGGATGGTTAAAATATATAGAAAGTCATAATCATTCATTCAAAACTGGCGACTACATCTTCTCGGATAGATGCATTAGCGATGAAAAGACTTCCGTGTTGAAGACAATGATAGAGGCCAAAATTAGAGCAACAGATGTATTCAGCTATCTAAATGAGGAGGTTGGCAGTGTAGAGAATATTGGATTTACAAAAAGAGATGCTTTCAATTTTATTCAGAAGAGAAAAGATCGAGGATTGAATGGTGAATGCATTATCATTTGTTCAAGAAAAAGCAAGCGGGACGTGATGTTTGCATGAGATGTACAAGTTGATTGATATGATAATTTTATACAAAATAACTCAAATATGTCTTTGTGTCCCTCTTGTTTGAATCTTCAACGCAAAATGTGTTAGCTTTATCGAAGAGATGATGTCATTCATGCTTCAGATATTTCTTGATTGATGAATGACATCCTACAAAATATTCACCATCAAGATCAGTATGGCAAACTATTGAAATACCGCATACTATGGTTGTGAATGGCATATTTTGAAAGCTCCTTCCAAAGTTCTTTAATTAATAAGAGTACAAGACATTTTATACGTATGCAAATTGAAGAAGTTTGTGTCTCATGCTAGAAAAATTTGCATGATCATCCTTAGTTTGAGCTTTATAAAATTAAATCTAAGTGGTCCCTGCATTAAAGACTCATTCGCATGGGCATCTTGTGAATAATAGTGAGTCAATGAATAACGTATGTCACGGAATCTCTAAACCAACAAGTTCACATTATTTCTTGGGTTGGAGAAGGTTATGGAGACATAAGCATCGAGAATGAAATCAAGAGTGTAATGATCTTGATTGTTCGTTGTTAAGACCCAATTCTAAAATAAGTTTGTTATGTTTTATACAAGAAAGTTGTATACTTATGTTTGAAGAAGAATTTTTTACTAGAGTTGGAAATTTCGAATTGTCGATAGTGTAAACGAGCAGCTTGAGCGGCCATTTGAGTATTGTTCGTTATTATTTTTCTATTGAAATTTCGTGTTCAAAATAGCTCGTTTATAATAAATTTAGGTGTTGTTCGAAAAAAAATTTGTGTTCGTTTAGGCTCGTGTTACTCATTGGCTCGATTTTATATTTTAATAATTTTTATTTTTTATTTTAATTTAAAAATAATTATTAAAATCTTATACAATGAAAACTGAAATACTATTGACAATTAAAACTAAAATATATACAATTATACAAAATAATTATATACAATCAAAATTATTATTTTTGCACTTAAAAAAGCTTTGTTACACAAAAACTAAAATTAGAGATTCATTCAATTCAAAAATCAAAATTATATACAATCAAAATTTATTTTATTAAATTAAATTATTTTCAATCAGAGATTCAAAAATTATTTTTTTACACAAAATTGAACACAACTTCAAATACTAATTTATAGGCAAACAAAATTTACAAGATCATATATGCATATACAAATTTACAAATTCACAACTTACATAATTTATAAATTTACAGATTTACAGCTTTTTAAAATGAATTCAACCTAAAAATTTACATGATCATATACAACTTACAATTTCAAAAAATAAAAGCTAAGAAAATAATGAAATTACAATTTCCAAATATCAATTTCTAATCAAATCAATTGCTTCAGCTTTAATGTTCAAGCTTTATAGTCTTCAAGCTTTCATATCCTCAAAGTTCAACCAATCTTGAATCTTCAAAACTATAATCTGCACTTCATATAAACAAAACTAGCAAAAAATTATAAAATAAATATTATGAGTGGGCTCATAAACTAAAATAAATAATCATTGAGCCATCAATAGTTTGGTGGCTGTATGCATATTAGACATTCAAAAAAATGATAAAATGAAAGATTAATATTAATAAGACTAGGATCTGTAAAAAAATGAAAGTAAGTGTAGCGTCTGTTCCAAATTGACAAAATGAAATCACAAAAAATGACAATGAAATCACAAAAAAATAAAATAAGTATAGCATCTGTTCCAAAGAATCCAAACTATTAAGCTAAATATCATTGAATAAATGATAGACATTCAGAAAATTGATAAAATGTAATCACAAAAAATTAAATTAAATATTTAGAAAATACATCGTCAAATATCAAGTAAGTTGCATCTCATACATCTATTTAGTTTTCATCATAGTCCATTAATGTGTAATATCACAAGTGATCTTACATTAATAATGTAACATCATTCCAAATTGACCAAGTGTAGCATCAACAGATCTTATCATAGCCCAATAAGGATGCAAAATCTTCCAAAATCCTATACTAAATACCTAGCAATCCAGCAAGCGTGTAATGCACAAAGAACAAAACCAGCAAGCAAACAAAGAACAAAATCGACCAAAACCCATAACAATATCGTTCCATTCCATCTTTGTTGTCTAAAAGTAACAAAAAAACCTGATCTACTATCAAAAGAATATGGAAATCAGATCAGAACACATATTTAATACAGATTACAGGCGATTGTTTCCAAGTTATCAGAAAATTCAATAATGGAACAGACTAACAGCTGTGTAAATTTAACCAAATCAGAGCAAAATACTGAGTAAAAAGATGCTTAGATGGCTGCAAATCCTGCAATTTGTCCCCTTGAAGATATGACAGAAGCAGAATTCTCTCAAATGCTTAAAGAACTTAAATGGATCACTCACTATGTCTAAGAATATACCAATTTAACACCAAACTCTAATATCTACTACTTTAATCGCAGTAGGTGCAATGCAGCCAAATCATTCATTTTCAGCAAACAATGTTGTTAAATAGAATAGTAAATGCTATAAAATAGCAGCAAAAAAGAATAGCAAATACTGTTAAATAGAAGCAAACACACCAGCCTAAATAAAAAACTGAGCTGCTGTAATAAAATTGTTATAAAATAGCAATAAAAGGACGACAAATGTT